>OX387966.1:12766607-14016607 GCA_947578425.1 Eugnorisma glareosa | reverse complement strand
CTATTTCCATATTCCATATTAAAACTATGAGTCTGTGTGACCGTTTAGATTTTCTAAAATGGATTTTCGTACAGTTATCACCATCATTTGAAGAATTTATTTCAGAAGGTTAAGGTGGAAGCGCCAGCGCCTAAAATCATCAATACAACCCTTTATTTTCATTTAACCCCATTGAATGATTTTTTGAAGAAATAGTTACAGAATAGGGTTAAATGAACTTAGATTTTTGTATTGAGGAATTTAATGATAACAATCCTGTAACTACATACGTGTTACTGGCGCGACTCATTTTTCATCAACATACATCCTGACACTGAGCTGCAAATTGCAAAAAAAACGTAAGAAAATTTGAATTTCGCGGGCCACACCGACGCTTCCACGATAAGGTGTAAAATACATTAACAATAAACTTGTTTAGACAGAAATCTCAATGTTTTGTCAAGTCGTAAAAATCGTGCTAAACGGACAGGACATTAGTTTAAAATAATCCTTTCTGTTTGACCAAGCAATCAGAATTTTTCGTCACTATAAGTTCAGGAATTTTAATTTCATTTCTTTTAAAATAGAACAGTTTTGAAATAAAAATAATACCAAATAATAAAAGAAAATAGAACGGGTATAGAATACCTCCGTTTTCCCGCAAGCATACGCCGAAATTACTTGAGAAGTTTGAAAATGTAAAAAGTTAAAAACAGCAAAACAATCTGTAAGAGTTGTTTCATTTCCGTGTTTGTTATAAAAGCTTGTTAGATAACTGAAGATTTGGAGACCAACAACTATCTAAGTAGATAACATTAAGTTCATCTACAAGTTGGTTTCTTGTTAGGTTTAGAATTAACCTTTTCTAAGGGTATGTAAATACAGAAGAACGGTTTTCATGTTTGGCAATCCATGCAGGTGGTTAGTGGCCTAAAAATCTGATAACCAGTATTACCAAGGAGTATCAAATTAAACAAAGAAAAAATATTTATTAGACTGGCAAAGGACAAAACAAAAAAAAAAGGAGGCTGTCATTGGAAGATAGTACAGAGGCCCGAAAGTATGGCAACCAGTCATACCAAGGGGTATCGTATTAGCCAGTACTAACTGGGTTGTGGAGGTCAAATAGGCAGTCGCTATGTACAATACTTGCATTCAGCTGCATCCTTGGAAGCGAACCCCAACTTACTTGGATAAAGGGTACGCAGAGGATGGTAAATGAAAACGGCTTTGGCGTGCATTACAACATGGAAACTGTTATTAAAGCATAACTTATTGAGCCTATAACTTTTCATCTGTAAGAAGAAGTGCGCCTAAATTCACCAGAGCTGGTTTATAGATGTCACATATCGTCGAATTTTTTGTTCCCATTCCGTTTTCGTTATGAAAAAAAAGCACAAAAACTAAACATTAACTTTAAAGTAAAATCAGCTGCCATTTATTTAAAATCAAACCAAAGCCAAAATCGATTCACCACCGCATAATTTAAAAAAGAAAAAAGTTCCACACCACCTTCACAAATCCTTGGAAAAAGGCAAAGCACATAAAATATTCTTTCTTTACTTTGCACTAAATAACATGTTCCAACACAGCAACACTACCAACTATCAATTTCCCCGTGTTTTTAATAATTCAATGTATTTCTTTGCATTCACACCAAGACCATGTCATTTGACGTCAGTCGTGGTCTGTTATTAGTGTTCTATTCCCATAAATTAGTAAAGAAATATACACTTGCAAATTAGTAGTCGTAGTTGCAAGTGTGTTTCACCTACGAGTGGCGTAGAATATGTGTCATTTAGTTATCATAATGTTTGTTTCATTTTCATACTTATGTTTGTTTTATTTTCAGACTTAAGTTTGTTTTATTTTCATACTTATGTTTGTTTTATTTTCATACTTAAGAAGTACTAGCTTAATCAGGTAGCGAGTTCTGTAATTATCCCACGGGATTGTACTACCGAGATAAAAAAGTATCTTATCCAGGTTTTAAACTATATGCGTGCCTTATTTCATCCAAATCCGTTCAGTAGTTTTTGCATGAAAGTTTAACTGGGTCGTTCTTCTTTTTATCGACAATGAATTGGTGTTTCTCAGTTTTACAAGTTTTACAAGTGACAATATTTTGATTTCCGTATTAGATTTTTTTTCAGATGCATTTAATTTTCATTTGGATGATGTAATCTTTGTTTTTATGCCCTTACTATTGTTTGTTTTATGGTGATTTTCGAGAAAACACTGTGACAGAGGGGTCCTTTTTGGGTAGGACATCATTATGAATTACTACTCTGTCACGGTATTTAATGAAAAGAAAGTTAAAGATTACTTAGTATTAAAAGGTATAAAGCAATGAGGAAGTAAATTCAAACAATGAAAACATAATAATTAATACTCTAATATGACCCAAAATGAGGTTAGAGACCGACCATTGTCGATAAAAAAGAAGAACGACCCAACAAACAAACATCCATACATCCATCCTCACAAACTTTCGCATTTATAATGGTACCTAAAGAAAGAAGAAGATAAGATAAGATCTGCATTCTGTAGCCACTTAGCGATTTGACTTTTGTGGGTTGGAGAGGGATTTCTCAGGGGATTATCCGATTTTTAATCCTTTAGCTATATTGCTGAATTTTGCAATGGAAGAGGATGACAAGGATCTCTCCTTGTCAATCTCAATGTGACAGGAGCAACTTCCTGTTCATCAATATAAACAGAAAAACTTCAAGGCCTGGAAACTACTGAACTTGTATTAATAAGAATACAGGGTGTAACAAAACCCTTAACGAAGCCGTCAACCAAGTATTATGTACATCAAACTAAGTAACTTTATGCAAAAATTATTGCTGGGAAACGACTTTTTTTTGGGGTTATTAGGACTCAATGTAACGTACTCAGAACATTGTGCTGATGGTTGGATTGAATAAACTCAAACTCAAAGCATTTATTTCAATTAAACCATTACAGGCACTTTTGAAAGTCAAACAAAAAAAAAAGGTAAGCTACAGTCACAGTCACAAGGCATAATAACTTGAGAAAGTACTGTAGTTGCACATTCCAAAGCGTAGATCTCTATGGAGATGAATGGGCAAGAAACTCCATAATAATATAATATAATGGTACGGGGGTCGTGACGATGTTTAAAGTAGAAATCTTACAATAAAAACAAGTTTTTTTTTTAAGTTGTAACTTTGACCCTCATTATCTCCGTAACTAGAAAGTTCCCAGGTATGGTCTAGAACAAAAAAATGGTCGCAATGACGAAGAGAACAAGCGGCTTTCGGCTTCGTTTATGGTCTTGTTACACCCTTTATGTTTAACATAATCTTAACCCTCGCAGAATAACTAATTATTTCATAGCGGCATATATTTGTCTCTGGTAGCTCATGTTACCACGAGACAGGTCAAGAAGAACACCACACGTACATTAAATAATCTATATCCTCTTTCCAAACCCCTGGAATTAATTTATGTTTCAGATTAGATTGTTATAACATTACTACACCAAATTATTTAGCCTGATCCCATTTTCCATTGAAATGTTGCCCTAAATAATTTTGCGAACACGCAGCGTGTTCTGAAACCGCTTCATTGGAATTATTCCTGAAAATCATTACTGCTTCGTATGAAATCATAGATATAGTTAAAGTATTTACTCTAGGTATGTTACGTTACGATAGATTAGTATTTTACGATGCCTAAGTACTAGACAATACATTACCTACTCCGAACTATGTTTATGCGGAGTAAACTCGTAACTACAGGATTTGTAAGAGGGATTTAGATTTTATTGCGAACTTGGTATGCTTGAAAATAATAAAATAACGTTTTAACCGACTTGAAAGGAGGAGGTTATATGTTCGTGTGTATGGTTTTTTTTTTATGTGTCTTACCTCATTTCGCCCCCGTTTGGAGACCGATTCTCAATATTCTTGGAGGCAAACCAAGAAACTTTCTTCAAGGAAGTGTGCGCAGCTTTTAAGACACCACCACCAGAGTGCGCGCAAATCGTTTGAGTTAATAAATAAACGTTACTTTTTAACCGACTTCAAAAAAGGAGGAGGTTATATGTTCGTGTGTATGTTTTTTTTTTTATTTATCCTGCCTCATTTCGCCCCCATTTGTGGACCGATTCTCGAAATTCTTTTTTTTATTTTAATGATTATACTTCTGAGGTGTTCCCATTTAAATTTTGTGAAGATCTGATGCTGTTCTTCGGAGATATACTATGGAACTCTTCAAAAATAGACGGCAAATCTGTCGTGATTGCTGCAATCGCTTGGGGAGGGGATACGCAGATGTGTACCATACACCCAAATTTCCATTTATTGGGGATACGCCCATTACCATGACATGTATTGATCATCATCTGCATCATTTTCCCAACTATTTTGTGGTCGGCTTCCAGTCTTACCGAATGCAGCTGAATACCAGTATTTTATACACAATACAATAGCCACGACATACATGTTAGTAAAAAATAATTTCTAAAGTTATTGAGAGATTTGCGTGTGGTCATCATCATTTCATGACGCTGAGCTGATGAAGGAAGGTACAACTCTATAACGGTTAGGAGTAAGGTGATTCTTGTTCTAGAATCATGTATAGCTAATGCGACTTGTGGATATCGATAGTTGATTACTCTAGAGACAACAGAGTGAGTGCTAGAAACTAGAAGTATTCATCATTTTAACCGACTTTATGAAAAGAACTGTTGTTGTCATTTAGACGCGTATATAAAAATGTAAAATAAATACAAGGCGACATTGGAACAACTAAAAATGGAAAAATAAACTTTTTTGCAAGAAAATAAAACCGACTTAAAAAAAAACAAATATGGTTTGTTAAACCAAAACTCAAAAAAGTGTTAAATAACTTTAGCTTCAGAAGCCGGTGAAGCTATACGGAATCCCAAAACCGTTGCTAAAGAAATTTTGATGATATCAATTTTACTTAATCTCTAACAAAAATAAAGATCTTGTTCTGAATTATCTTCTGGAAGTTTTACTCTCGCATTCAAAACATAACATACTTAAACTATCAATAATTTTATTAGTAGAATAAAACACGGTGTCTGTTTTTTCAGGCATTTATGACACTGAGGACTGCAAACACACGGCTAATTGAAACTGGATGTCCCGGGTGATAACTACGTGGAAATTTAATCATTCCACTTACGATCCTTTTTCTCTCTCGTTAACCTTTCGTTATGTCTGGAAAAAAAGTAATTTGTTTTATTTCATGCATATTTATAGCATTGCTAATTTGCTATACCTTGTCATATTTTATCAGCATGTTATTAGTTAGTATGCGGTGAGAAATGCTAGTCTAGTAACTGCCAATTAAAATCATAAAATGTAATTCTAAGAATCTACAGTATTTATATCAAAGGGTGCTGCCATACAGCGAAAATTATAAAGGATTTTTGAAAACAGCACTTTTTTTAGTACCTACTTTTCTGTTCTTGTGTTCGTGAATTAAGAGGGCCCTTCCCGGCCCGTCTATCGTCAACGCGAGCATGGTCAAAAAGGCTTGATGTTTCATCGAAAGCCACAGTGGTGATTTTCTTTCAACTCCCCCGTCTTACCCCGCCCCGACCCCGCATAACTCGTCTCCCAGGCACTTCATACCGCCTAACGCGATACCATTGAACGAAAAATAGTGTTCGAAAATGTCTTAAACTTGTTCCAGGAAATACGTGTTTTATAGAGAGTCTTACAATTGTGCGAAATAAATATTTGTCATTAAGCATCTGCATTACATGTGCAAGGTTTCTATCGAGATGTTTTCTTTATTTTTACAGTTTATGAGTCCAAAGTTCAGGTAAAATTTGTGCAAAACAGCAATTTTTGGAGGCTTATACTGAATTTGTTTCTACTTTTTTTTATTTTTTTCAACCATAGAAACCTAGATATAGTGCACAAAATACCTACTAGTTCAAAAAAATCAAAGATAGATGTGTAACAACGACATAATCACGTACGAATGTTTGTATGAAATGTATGACGGGTTGGCCGCTCTTAAAGTTTTTTTTTCGGTAGCATGCAAGCATTTGTCTGTTATGTTTGTAATCTTTTGGAAAGAAATTGCGCAAAGTTCATGCTGAAAAACTAAAACTAACTAAACTATGTAATTTCAGAGATGTGAGTTGTGAATTTAGTTTGGTATATTGCACGGTTATTATGAAGATCAAAAGAGACTGAAGTTAGATTTGATCATAGTTAATCTTATACTCTACTAAGGATTTAATATTATAAACTAGCTGTTGCCCGCGGCTTCGCTCGCGTTTTGGTCGGAAATTATCCCATGGGCACGTTGTAAATAAATCCTATGGCACTCGGAGATAATGCAGCTTGCTATTAGTGAAAACAATTCAAAACCGGTTCAGTAGATCCAGAGATTACCCCCTACATCACAAAACTTCTTTATAATATTAGTATAGTTATAGGTATGGTAAGGTGGGCTGAGACGAATACTGTTCATATGCTAAAATTATAAATAATTTAGGTTTTAAATAAAGAAATCCCGTGGGGAGCTAAAATGGGGGAGTCTGCATGTAGTTCAATTTTTTTCGACTTAGGCCTATATACAAACCACCAATCATTAAAAATGCAAATGATGTTTTCTCTTTTCTCTTTATGTGCCGCAGGTTCTTGTTTGTTAATTGTGTCTCAAACCCGTTACAGGATTTTAATGAAATAGCATTCAAGGGAAGTTTTTAAAATTATGTTTACTTAAAAAATAATGACTCACAATTCTAAATTCAATGTGGGAACCTCTCTTGCAGCAGGTAATTCTTTAAAATAGGAATTTGCGATAATGTGATACTACATCATAGTTCTGTGTTCAATTTTATTTAAAAGAACGTTTGGTTTTTACAAAATTAACTTCCAAAATTATTGTATAGATTTTGGTCTAAAATTCGACACGCAGAATTATGAGGAAAATGAATCGTCCTTTTTAAATTTTACGTAGACAATAAATTATATTATTTTATTATTAAATTATATACGTACACAATAAATTACAGTGTGAATAAGTTCTCAATTAGAATGCAAGTAAAAGTAACATAAAAGGCTACCGTTTTGTCGCGTTATCGTTAGTGTAGGTCTGGTCGGCCGCTCCAGGGGACTACTTTGTACTAGTATTGATACTAGTTAAGTAATAATGTATTTCTATAAAAGTCTTATATTTTCCTTATTAAGTCTAGCATTTGTTGCAGCAAGAGCACAAGACGATGGTGAGTACACTACAACATTCATGTATGTTTTAAAGAATCATCTTGTGCCCCTTCCTATAACTTGTACTTCCTTTGCAGTAACATTTTCAAACTTATTAGATGGTGGGCTTAATCCGATGCAGAATTTTAAAGCAGACCTGTACTTTATGGAAAATAAGGTCTATTTTTCTTTATCTACTACCTATAATTGTTTGCAAAACATTTAAAATGATTAATCGAATCCTGATTGTTTTAGATACAAGCAGTGGAACAAGAAAAAGTGGATATCAAATTATATTATGAGTGCCTATGTGGTCCATGCAGGAATTTTGATACAATGATTTTAAAGCCAACAGTGGAGAAACTAGCTTCGTACCTGAACGTGCAACTTTATCCGTACGGAAATGCAAGGGTACATATCTACGTATTTTTGTTGTTTTTGTTGTTTTTTCGTTCATAAAACTCGCTCTTGTTGCTTAAATCAGGCGTTGAAAAGAGGTTTCTCGCGCCCAACACGAATCAGAGGCCTGTTTCCGCACTCCTTCCGAGGCAGCTGAGGCTAAATCTATCGAGCCAATAAATACCTTTATATCCTTGTCTTCAAAGTTGACCCGTTACTTTTTGTAAAAAATCTTTTATTTTGTTAAACTATTTTTGATATTTTTTGCTCTCAAAAAATACGTAGTTTCTGTGAATAGATTTGTGTAATTATTCGATTTTATGGAAGGGCCAATGTTGAATAACACGAACAAGTAAACATTAAAATTAACGTTGACTAAAAAAATAAACAAAAACACCCACCTATTGACATTCTTTTCCTGCATTATTATCAAATCAAATCATTTATTTGTCAGAACATGGTCGGTATGTTTAGTACATGGTCTTGAGTTTACATAGATTCGTGTCATCACATTCTACCACATGGGCGTACAAATGTTAATATGTTACATTAATTGATCAATTAATAAATAATAATATTTTTATCAATATAGTTAAAATTCAAAAAGGGATGTCAGTTACAAGTTAAAAAATATAAATAATAATTGAATTAAATTAATATGTCAGTGTCATTTAAACAGTCATTCAAATTATAATAGCATTTATTACATAAAAAATCTTTAAATTGCTTCTTAAATCTAGCCAAATCTAACTCACTAATGGATTTATAAATTTTATTATAAATTTGCGGGGCTCTGCAGAATTATGGCACTGTTGCAACTAACTATAGCTTGGTATTTTAATAATTTAACCAATGGCACTCTAAATATTTAGTTTTAAGGCAAATGTGCCAGGATGAAGGACGTAAACGACCAAGGAATAAAAGTTGTACTATTTTTGTTTTCCTCGACCGTTTGTCACATAAATAATATTTTGAACTCGGCTTCATTACAGTCCCGCCTTGATTGCAATGACAAACATTCCACACTTGTACCAAACTGCACTAATACAGTTCCTTTACTTACTTACTTACAGTTCTAAGTTTTATTTTCGTATCACAGACAATAGACCGCATCTTTGATCAGATGGTCGCAAGCGCAACTGCTGAGCATGAGGTCCTCGGTTCGAATACCAGGCAAAGTGGTTTTTTCCATTCAGAATGTCGGCAATAGACTCGCCCCCTGTTGATTAAGTAAGACTTTAATATAACTGGCGAAATGTGAGTGTATTAACGCGATCACTTACAGTCGACCACGTTTTACACTTTTTTTTTTATTTCTTATGGGAAATCATCAAATAACGCCCGGTGCGTCTCCCTCTTCGCGGCTGGGACGTGAGGTTCTCTCCCTCTCACGTTCCGCCACCTCCTTCGCTAGCATGACTGCTTCGCAGAAGGAGGTGACGGCGTCCCATTCCGTCTCGCTCCGGACCATGGATTGAACCAACGCCGGACGCGAGAGGTCGCCGCCGCCTAGCCACTTTTTACCCTTATGTCCTGAATAGATGTGTAATAAAAAAAAAATAAACAATAACGTTGAAACGTGGTCACTAAGCGTGGTAGTACCTACTACTAGGTACACATCTGCCTAACCTGTCAAGGATTACAAGCGAGATGTTACATTATGTTTCACAGACGATAGATAACGGTACCGGCCAGTACGAGTTCGTGTGCCAGCACGGTCCCAAAGAGTGCTACGGCAACAAACTGCATGCATGCGCCATCGACTACCTGGGCAATATCACCAAGGCGGTCTTCTTCAACTCCTGCATGATGAACAGGTCTAGGACGGATCAAGGATCTAACGACGAAGCTGCCGATGAGGTACCACTTGTATTGACAAGAATTAAAATTTAACTAGAACTTGTTGTGTTAACTTTTACAGCCTGCAGCTGAAAGGTGTGGTCGTATTTAAAGACCACTAATCGTAGTCGCGCAAAATACCAGCTGTCTCGTACATTTGGGTCGAGTAGATCATGAAATTTTGCATTGGACAGCTGACTTTTTGTCCGCGGTTACGATGATAGTCCCTTAAAAAAAGTGGTTCACAGTGAAAAGTAGTTTCGCAAATTAATTATTACAATCTTGAGTATTTTTTTAATTACCCTTCACTTCAAAAAAATTGAAAACCCGAAAAACGTTTTATGTCATTATTTTCAGTGCGGAAAAAGTATGAACGTAGACCCGGAGTCGATTAAGCAATGCGCGAAAGGGGATAGAGGAAATCAACTCCTTAAATATTATGGAGACGAAACCGAGAAGGTTGTTCTGCCAGGCGTTCCTTGGATTATGATCAATGGAGTGGAGGCAAACCAAGAAACTTTCTTCAAGGAAGTGTGCGCAGCTTTTAAGACACCACCACCAGAGTGCGCGCAAATCGTTTGAATTAATAAATAAACGTTACTTTTTAACCGACTTCAAAAAAGGAGGAGGTTATATGTTCGTGTGTATGTATTTTTTTTATTTATCCTGCCTAATTTCGCTCCCATTTGTGGACCGATTCTCGAAATTCTTTTTTTTTTATTTGAATGATTATACTTCTGAGGTGGTCCAATTTAAATTTGGTGAAGATCTGATGCCGATCTTCGGAGATATACTATGGAACTCTTCAAAAATAGACGGCTAATCTGTCGTGATTGCTGCAATCGCTTGGATGTTTATTGTTTACAACTTCATGACGTAGCATCACGACTGTATGCTCTGAGGGGGTACGCAGATGTGTACAATACACCCAGATCCCATTGTGTACAATACACACATTCCATTTATTGGGGATAAGCCCATTACCATAACATGTACTGTTCATCATCTGCATCATTTTCCCAACTATTTTGTGGTCGGCTTCCAGTCTTACCGGATGCAGCTGAATACCAGTATTTTATACACAACACAATAGCCACGACATACATGTTAGTAAAAAATAATTTCTAAAGCTATTGAGAGATTAGAGCATGGTCATCATCATCTCATGACGCTGAGCTGATGAAGGAAGGTACAACTCTTTAACGGTTAGGAGTTAGGTGATTTCTTGTTCTAGAATAATGTATAGCTAATGCGACTTGTCGATATCGATAGTGGATTTCTCTAGAGACAACAGAGTGAGTGCTAGAAACTAGAAGTATTCATCATTTTAACCGACTTTATGAAAAGAACTGTTATTGTCATTTAGACGCGTATTTAATAATGTAAAATAAATTCATGGCGACATGGGAACAACTAAAATTGGAAAAATAAATAAAAACTTTTTTGCAAAAATAACACCGACTTCAAAAAAAACTTAAAAAAAAAAAAACAAAAAGTCGGTGACAAAAAGACAAAATCAATCAAACAAATGTCACCGACTTCGAAGCTTGACCTTTGTTTGATTGATTTATGGTGTTTTTGTCACCGGCTTCTGAAGCTAAAGTTTTTTTTCACTTTTTTGTGTTTTGGTTTGTTATTTTAAAAAGTAACAACACAATTTGTGACTTATTCATTAGGCCACAAACTAAGTATTCGGTTGTACTTATTTCTGAGGCTCTATAATTTACCAATGAAAATAATAATATAAGTATTTTTCGCTACTAGTTTCTTGCCAATTCTTTTGGAATCAAAGTACCAATGTCATCATCATCTTCCTGCCCTTTCCCATGCTAATTGGAGTCACTCACTGGGCATACCTCACACAATCCATCCATCTTTTCTTTGGTCTTCCTCTCCCTCTCCATCCATCAACATTTATATTCATCTGCAGTCTTTCACGTTTCAATCATCAAATCAAAGTAATAATGGACGGCAAAAAAATCGAAGAACGTCGCTATTTTCTAAAAAAAAAAGATGGCGCCATCACATCTTCTTAAGTCATCAGAATAGCATTCAGCATTAGCTATATAACCTTTATAAACCAACAGAATCCTTCAATCTGCATTAACAGAAATGTAGACCGTTTTAAATTGAGGATACTGTGTACGTCACTGTATGCTCCCGCGCATGTGTTTCGAATCAGACGCAATGTACCTTGTTATGATCAGGCGCACCGTGTAATGAACATCTTGTGCTAATATGAATATTACTAATAAAATGTTTTAGAGCAATAATACTGTTGCTGTTGGTCTAACGAGTGAATTGAGTTTATGACTGAAGATTTATATGGCTTAGTAATCTGTGATGATAATTGTTTTTGTTTGAGTTAGAATGTTGTAAGACCGAATTGATTTATCAATATTTGGCTGTGGTAAAGCAAGAGGAGATTTGAACTTTAGTTAGTTTAAGTATTATTACACGAAACTCTTTGTTTAGACATTTAACACTTTCATTAGGCGAATGCACTAACTCCGACTTTGTGGTGGACTAGCATGACGGAGTCTCACCCCAAACCATGGCCCACCCCCTGACCTGCTCCTTGTGCAACTCCACCTGCACTTTAAGGGACCTGTCCGAAGCCACCACCAACGCCTTCGATGTGGCTGAGTTCTGGTCGAAACGAAGAAAGAGAAGAACTTTGACGGAACTTTTAATAGAGAAAAACTGCCTAAACAGATTGACCTGGCGCCAGAAATTTAGGGAGCCAACTCCACCTAAAGTGGGATTGAGCTATTAGGAAGTGGTGAATGATTTTACAACAGCCAATATCTTATCTGTTAGATAAAACGCATGACCTTTAAATGATTTACAAATGAGAGCAATTGTATAGACAAAATTATATGCGTGATCTCCAATTGAAGACGGTCTTTTCAGCGTTTAATGCACAGCTCGTGCGAATATGAAAATTGCTAATTTTAATACTGTTACTGTTTGTTATACATAAAACAATGAATATATGACTTTGTATATAAGGTATATCTATTCATACTCGAAATCTCTTAAGGGGTCGCGGTACTCATCATTATGAACAACTTTCACAATGGGAACAACACCGAAATTGCGAAAAAAAAATCAGCTGTTCAGTACATTTTGTCGAGTTATGCGCAGAGAAATGTATGGGAAAGTTGTTTTTTTTTCGCGATTTCATTATTGGTCCATATAGTAAAAGTTGTTCACAATGATGAGTACAATGAGCCCTTAAGAGATTTCGTTATTGAAAAGATAGACCAGTGTGTTGAGTTTTATGACTGAAGATTTGACTTTGTAAACTGGACTGACGATTGATTTTCTTGGATGGCGTAAGAGATTAAAATGTGTCCTGCTATTTTCTTTTATTTAATGTTTCGTCTTTCTTATTTTGTGATTTTGTTTGCTTCGTCACCTGTATTGCCTTTTGCCAACCATCTTTGAGTCGGCTTCCAGTCTAACTGGATCCAGCTGAATACCCGTATTTCACAAGGAGCGACTGCTTATCTGATCTCCGCAACTCAGTTAGTACTGGATAATATGATACCCTTGATAAGACTAGTTGTCAGCCTTTCGGGCCACTGTGTTGCTGTAACGACTGTCAAAGATCTAAAAATGATAGCCGGGACCAACAGCTTAACGTGCTATCCGAGTCACGGGGAAAACTTGGTATGCAATGGGTGGTCACCCATCCACGGACCAACCTAGGCAAGCGTAGCTTAACCGAGCGGCTGTTATTAAGAAACGAGGATAATGATTTTATTGAAATGTGTATTTTTTAAACTGAAGCCTATAGGTTCATTGTTTGTCAATTAATTCTTTGATATATTGCGAGCTTCTCTGATTTGAAAGTAAACGTTTTCAGTTAGACATTTTCAACATAGCTACAAACGTCATTATTTGCAGCCATGTATCAGTAACTCGCCCGCATGCACCCAAAACAGTAATAATGATACCCTTATCACGAGCTAAGATAAACATCCATTATGTCATTAACCTCATATAATCCTCTAAATTCACCGATGTAAGTAATTAAGTGGATGAAAACACACCATTAGGGTTTGGTGATACAGTCTTATGGATGAATGGAAAAGGACCAGAGGAGGAGGAGGAGGAGGTGGAGGAGGTGCTTTTTGGTCTCAAAACACGTCATGGGTAACGAAACAAATATAAGTTTTTTTTTTCGGATGGGGAACCATTAAATAACCCCTCCCACTCTGGGCTGAGCAGGAGGAGTGTCAGACTTTTACTGACTAAAACCCATCCATGTTCCTTCCTTTGCCCTTTGTGTTCCAGGGCCGCGGTATCTCTCCCTCTCACGTCCCGCCACCTCCTTCGCTAGCATGACTGCTTCGCAGAAGGAGGTGACGGCGTCCCATTCCCTGTCGCTCCAGCCATGGATTGAACCAGGGCCGGACGCGAGAGGTCGCTGCCGCAACAAATATAAGCTGGCCTCTTATTCAATTAAAACGCCGTACCATGCTAGGCCTACTCAAAATCAAAGTGTTACCCGCTGACGTGCGGTCTGCGGTCTACTGTATATTAACAGATTCTTGAAAAATAAAAAAGTATTAATTGAGTAATATATGCCACTAATCTCATATCTTTCTTGCACTGAACAAGATTAGGTAATTTATCAAACCTTTTTACTTTGTTTCTTAAATACTTAATAACTGAAAATACATATTTTGTCGGCCGTTACATAAAAAAACTTTTTTGCAAAAATATAACCGACTTCAAAAACACAAACAAGTAAAAAATAACTTTAGCTTTACAAGTCGGTGTCTTTTACTAGTTTGATTTTGTTTTTTGTCACCGACTTCTGAAGCTAAAGTTATTTTTTACTTTTTTGTATTTTTGAAGTCGGTTTAATTTTTTGCAAAAAAGTTTTTTATTTTTCACTTTTTAGTAGTTCACATGTGCTTACCCCTTCACAGCGTACCGGCGTGATGTTTTGTTATGAACTGGTGTAAACAATAGACAAACATGAGATTTCAGCAATCACACTCCATTTGCTATCATTTATTGAGGAGTTCCGTTGCCTAACTCCGAAGTTCTTCATCAGATCTTCACCAAATGGAAATGGGACCACTCCGAGAAAGTACTCTTCCATAAACTACCCAAATCGCTTTAAGTGTGCCTATAAAATTTGAAGAGTCCTCTCTATTTCTCCAAGATCCCATCATCAGATCCTGAATTGATGATGTTTGAAAGGGAATACTTCCCAGGTGGTCATGGGACCACCTGGGAAGTATTCCCTTTCAAACTAAAAAAAAATAATCTAAATCGGTCCAGCCATCTTCGAGTAATCGGGGAACATATTACATAAAAAATAAAATAAAAAATGAAAAAAGGTTCGGACGAATTGAGAACCTCCTCCTTTTTGAAGTTGGATAAAAATAGTTTTAACTCGTTTTTGAAGCTTTTTTATAGGAATTAAAAATACCCTTAACGAAGCCAAACGGAATTTGTTGATGTTTTGTTCTGGACCTTACCTGAGAACCTTCTAGTTACGGAGATATTGGAGGTCAAAGTTCAAACTTTTTCTCCAGTTTTTTTCTATATACTAGTTTGTAAGGTTATAAAACTTTACTTGGAATACCTCCATGACCCGTTGACTACTCTATGCATCCATCAGCACGATTTTTTGAGTGCGTTACATTAAGTTTTACCGTAAATCGTAATTTTTCACCCCAAAAAAAAAATCGTTTCCAGCAATCATTTTTGCATAGGGTTACTTAGTTTCATGTACAGTCACCAAAGGAGATAAGTAACCAGGGTCGTCGGATATAGTTGAAGTTTAATAAGAAACCGATGGATATTTCGAATGAAGTTTAATTTGATAAATGAACTGTTTGTGTTCTATTAATTTAATTTAATTTTATTCGGAAACATCCATCGGTTTCTTGCTAAAGTTCAACTATATCCGACGACCCTGGTTACTTATCTCCTTTGGTGACCGTACATAATGCTTGGTTGACGGCTTCATGAAGGGCCCTTTTACACCTTGTTTATACAATCTTAGGCCCATATTACGAACTACTGAAAAAACAGTTAATACAAAAAAAAAACCAGTCGACATTAATATTACGAACAACAAAACTGCAAGCAAGCTACTAACAAAATATAAGTCTCAATATAAGTCAGCTGAGCCTTCTAATCCTCATACGACGTTACGGTAACTATCTATCTGTTTCTAAAAGTTAGTAGAAACGAGTCTAACAAGACACTTGTCCACGAGAACTTTAGTTCCAGGTCGTTACGCTTCTTGTCTTACGGCTTAAGTCTTGGAAGTGCATTCACAAGCCGGGCTCTGGTTTCTTTGGATGTTTGTTCTGGTTGCGAGTGATATATTCTGTTTTTTTGGAAGAAAAGGAACGGGTAATTGGTTTATCCTTTACCTTTACTAACAACTAGCTGTTGCCCGCGGCTTTGCTTTCGTTTTGTTTGGAAAGTTTGCCACGGGCACGTTGTAAATATAGCCTATGGCACTCGGGGTTAATGTAGCTTCCTATTAGTGAAAGAATTTTCAAAATCTGTTCAGTAGGTCCAGAGATTACTCCCTACAAGCTCACAAACTTTACCTCTTTACAATATTAGTATAGTAAAGATATCTGTCATAAAAAACCTCTTTTTAAATCTTTGCTCATTTCATCATCATCATCATTTCATCATCATTTTTCATCTTTGTCGCTTCAACATCCTACTATCCCACTAATATTATAAATACAAAACTTTGTGAGGATGAATGGTGGTTGGTGTGGTTTGTGATATTGGTTTCTCTTTCACGCAAAAATTACTGAACGGATTTGGATGAAACTTAGCACACACATAGTTTATAGCTTGGATTAAAAACTTAGTTACTTTTTATCCCGGTAGTATGCTCCCGTGGGACAATTATCAAACTCCACGCGAGCGAAGCCGTGTGCATAAGCTAGTCCATATACTAAATTGAAATGCCAAAGTAACTCTGTCTGTATGTCTCCTTTACACACCTTAACGACTGAACGGCTTTGGATGAAATTAGGAACACGTGTAGAGCATGAAACCAGGGTAAGGTTATAGGATCATTTTTAATCCGTTAGTACGTTCCCGTGGGACGATTTCTGACCTTCACGTGAGTGAAGCTGCGGACAAAAGCTATATAGTCAAATCGCTTTAACTAGGCACAACATGTGAACGTGAACTTGTACCAAAAACTTGCAATTGGAAACGGTAGCTATCGCTTCTCATACTCACTTTCGCTAAATATCTTATCGCATGCGTAGCATAATACACCGATCCTGTATTATGATAGCGTGAGATAAGATATTTATCGACAGTTAGTACGGGTAGCGATAAATATCGTTTACAATTGCGTGTTTTTAGTACAAGTTCGCATTCACTGGTTATTCTGCTATGGTGAGCAATACATAATAGCTCATCCCATGGTATAAAGATTTGATATTTAATACCTAATCCTACCAGATATTTACCTAAGCAGAAAATTATGCACTCACTGCCAGTGTGCGTCGAGCGTGCTTAAGTATCAAAGATCTTATATTTCTCCCCCCAATTAATTAAAAAATATTTAGTAATAAACATTTTATTAATTGAATTTTTTTGCTTATGAAGAAAGCTCACAACAATATCGACAAGAAATTATGAGTGTAAATTATTGTTTCAATAAATATCACGTATCTTAGAAGCTTTACTAATGTCTAGTGTGATATGTGTTATTTATTATATTTTGGATATGATAATTCAACCGAATAAAATGCGTTTGTTTACGTTAACAATCAATATTTTACAGAAATCAATTCTTTCTAATTTTAATATAAATACGTATTCAATTAATCTAGTGTGCGAAGAAGGAGCTAAAAATGTAAAATTTTAAATGTTTCATTTTTCATCTTAATAGTTCGGAACCTTCAAATTGCCAAGTACGTGTCTGACCACAGTACCTATTATGGCGATTCTGTAGTACGAGACATCTTCATCTCGTCGACACATAGTTATTACGTACCTATGTGAATGTGGTGGCCTACCATGACGTCTTAAAGCAGGAGTAATTCCAGTGTGGGAAAGAGATGGCGCTAGACGACCTGTATAACTTTGTCTATTTCCCACGCTGGAATTACTCCTGCTCTATGACGTCATAGTAAACCCCAGATCATGAGACCCTATAACTGCTTTTAGTCATTCATCATCACCATCATCATTTTCCTGCCCTTTATTTGGGGTCGGCGCAGCATGTAACATAACAAAATGCTTTTAGTCATTACTACCTCCTAATCTGTCCCCGACGTCAGAGACACATAAACACAACAATACGCGCCAAAACAGTCCGCGGGGCGATTGACCTGTCTGTCACTCAATCTTTAACGCGTTTTGTTGAGCAGCTCGCGGATCGGTTCCCGTGTGAAGTCCGCCTGGAGTACCTGCGAGTTTCCTCTCAATATCGCCGAGACGTGCCCAAGATGCAAAACCGCAGGCCGAAGACAGACTTATGTTACCTACGACATGTCATCATCATAAATAATGTATTACGTTCCCGCCGACTCTGAATTATTCAACGGTGACGGCCACTTTATTAAATTTGTCGTTTTATGAAAATATTAAGCAACCCCTGTATAGTTGAGTAAAAATTAATATGGAACGAAATTAACATTTACAAATTAAAAGTTTCGCATCGTATTTTCGTTGGCGCGACTAATTTAAACTGCGTAAAATTAAGTTTGGAGTAATAGAAAACAAAACATTTAATTGATTTTAGCATTCTGAATTAAATGTTTAACTCATTTAATTTCAAATGAGGCCACAGTTTAAAGCCCGGTCTAGACTAAGCTTTTAATAAAGGACTTATTTAAAAACATAACAAATCTAATTACGTGACAGTAATAGGTGTAGTTATTCATTTATTAACGGCGTTTCAAGGTCTTTAAAAGGGGCATCTTGAGACTGGAAATTCAAACGTAAGACGTCAGACAAAACACAAATCTGCATTTGAAATCTGGCCTAAGGAAATCAAATCAAGAATACAATCCCTTCTAGAATTATGACTGCGAAAAAAATAACAATAATAACTCTGTCTGTTTGTCAGTGTATCGGAACTCGGATAAACGATGAGCAATAGGAAATAGGATACTTTTTATCCCGTTTTAGTCGTGTGCAATTAGACAAAAAAGTGGAAAGAAGTTTATAGTGGTCGGATTTATATAGGACTTTTTATTAAGAGCCTAGATATGAAGCAAAAAAGTTAAAACAAAAAATTCGAATTATTCATAAACGAAAAAATAATAATAAAAAAATACATACATACACACACGAACATATAACCTCCTCCTTTTTTGAAGTCGGTTAAAAAACGCTCACTAGCAGCAAATTATTTTCTCTCCTCTAGGATTTTCAGGGTATTTTTTTGTCTAAATGCACTCGGCTGTATTTGCGCTGTCAAAATAGTTAGTTTAATCATAAACCCAACATCACAATTATGTAATTATCTTCGTCTACCAGATACCAGGTCGTAGATATACCAGCCTTAATTCCGCACCAAACATCCTCAGCACCACACGTCCTTACTACACACAAATGAAATTGTTATGCAACAATGGTTCAAAACATTAAGCCATAAAGTTTATTTTAAACATCTTCGGTTGGTGTAATGTGAGTAGGAGCATGTTCTGTGCAATAATGAGGAATATTATAGTACCGCTGGGTAATCCTACTCCAGGATTAAGAAACTTTGGAACCACTAATGAATGCATCGAAAAGTTTCGTCCTCACTCGCAATCTACGAATTGTAGGGCTGCACTGTATTTTAATGGTCTCGTTATTTTTATTTTAATAATTCGAATCTGAATGGCGAGATTTGGAAATATTTATTCTTTATGGTTTTTCCTTTTTGATTTTGGTTTGTGGGTTCCTACTTTATGGTTTAAGGTTTTTTTGTACTGGCATTGAATAGATTTGTTTTTGGAATAGTTTCTTTATTTTCTTGACAACTATTGCGTCAAAATGACTGTTGAGACTAGGTACTGAGATTAAGAAAATGTTGTCAATTTATACCACAAAGTGACAAAAACTGCGTTTATTAAAGTACAAAACGGGGTTTTTTGTATCACGTTGTATTTAAAATAGGTATCTAAACTAAAGTAAAAAGCTACCTGCAAATGGTTATATATTAAAATTTATTTTAGTTCCATTACCATAATTCCAAAAAAATCTAATCTAAGAGCAAAAATGTTATTATTTCTAAGGATTGTTTTTCAAAGCTAATAGATTCATAATATTGTAGATGTTTTGATGTGAACCTATGTCAAATCGTGTGATCCTTTATGATTAATTGTACAAAGGTTAAAGATATATTGATTTAAACATTACCTACTGGTATTATTAGTTGGTATTATTTTGCGACCCATTAAGAAATAAGTTACTACATAGTCATCTGCGTGTAATTCTACGACTCAAAAGATCTCAAGACAAACTGGAGACAACAAACTTTACGTAGTTTTCATAGGGTTGACAGTTGTATTGCGCATCTTTAAATTTTTTTAGTCAAAAAAAAACAATTATTAAATTTAGCAGTGATATACTCGCCATGTAAGCTTTTAATTTGGGTCACGCGCCCACTTTTTTCAAAGCTAATCCGCTCTATGAAAACAAAATCTCGATTAAAAAGTACAACACCTTAGAAACGTTCTAGTATCGCCCATCATAGTCAAAACAGTAAAAGTAGCTATAAAGAAATAATAAAATTATAGGGATTGAAAATCAGAGAGGAATGACAAAATAAACGCTCAGATAACAAAAAAAGGATTTTCCAATGACAAACTGTCAATACATTTACCTTGTGAAAATAAAAGTACTTTAAAAAACCGTATCAAGATCCCGGTTATCAAGATAAATGAGGAAATTCTTAGAAAAGTGTAACAGACAGATGTACGAAGCGACATATTAATTGCTACAAGGTAATAAGAAAAAAGGTATTTTTTTTCGAAACATCTCAAAAATAACTGTAACTAATGTACTCGTGTTTTACGTCATAAATCAGTCAAAGATTCATTAGTAGAGCTTTAATCGAGAGTAGTTTACAAACAAACAGACGAATAAATTTTAAGAGAACGGTAGTTAATTACGAATGTGATGTTTTGTTAATTACAGATTACTGGGTTGGTTTCAGAATGTATTTGTTTTTTTTTTATTTATCTTGAAACTACCAAATTTAATGTAGTATTTAAGAATGCACTGGCGACTATATATTTCCATATTTTATGAAACCCAGATGAAAGAAGTTTAAAACTGTAAACACACCTAAAATACCACCGAATCTGAACCTACCCTAAAATAAACACGTGGGGTACTTAAGCTTAGGTTATGAAATTGAATGCTTCCAAAACATTTTGTGAACCGTTAATGAGCCGAACGGATGCCGCAAATAGCTGATACAAACGGGTGAATTAGCCCGCATACTTGCTGGTGAGCCACGAAACGTTCTCGAGGGCCATCAAGAATTGAAAGGATGACGATCTAGCCACAGACCGGGTCAAGAGTGGCTGTTGAATTTTTATTCGACGCATTTAATGTGAAACTCTAGACATGAAGAGTTTAAGAAAAAGCTCTGAAATTCTAGAGAAAGACTAGATTTTTTACGGTTTAAAATTGATTGAAATAGGACCGTTATTTCACCTGATAATTCTGAATGTATAGTGACTAGGAAAAACATCACTTTTGTATCAATGTTTATCTTTACCTTTAAGCTTTATAGTATCAATCACATCTTTACATCCTACTAAACAAAATTACACTCTAATCCCTCCAATTTTAATCAATACCCAGCTAAATACCTCTATAAAACCCGCTGAAGATTTAGGTAGACGTTTCTACAACAAAATAAACGTATTTGCGTACCTAATAGGTAAATAAAGTACTATTAGGGGCCTTTGGGCCAAAGGTCAAGTGAACAGTAACAGAGCAACCAACATTCTTGGCCTTAATGATTACTATTAAGAAGAGGGGAGGGCCAAGTTCAATATCACGTTGAGAGTTGTGGGTGATTACTACGGCAATGTTGTTGACAAATAATTGGATAATGTTGTGACTAACCGTTTTGATAGTGTGCCGATGATGTAAATGTAATGTTTGTTCGTTTTGATGGAGGAGGTAACGTCCGAAACTACTCTTACGACTTAAAAAATGGTTCCACTTTTACAAAACAATGCTATTAGAGTTGCAGCGGCACTACAAAAAGTACTACAGCGCCATCTTTGACTGAAATGTAGAACTACGATCAAAACTTAAAACCCGTCAACAACTGTTGGGCAGTAGCCCAACAGACACGACACCTGTCTGGTCGGAGGATCCTTCCTTTTCTACGGGGGATGACATACCCCTACGACTCTACATACCCCTATACAGTGTCATGTGTTTTATATACAGGGTGTAACAACGAAGGCGTCAACCGAGCATTGTGTACATCAAACTAAATAACTTAACGCAAAAATTATTGCTGGGAAATGATAAATATATAATATATAATAGTAAAAATCCTACATTAAAAACAGGTATATAAAAAAAAAGGTGAAAAAGTTTTAACTTTGACCCAAAATATCTCCGTAACTGGAAGGTTCTCAGTAATGGTCTAAATCATAAAAAAGTTCTGCAAAACACTATCTAGTTACGCTGAAGATAAGTAAGCCCTTTAAAAAAAAAGAAGTAGAAAAACTAATAGGGAGCGAAAAAGAAATGGTACAGGAATTTAAAAAGTAGCCCGACTTTCTAAACCTTAGCGAAAAGTACATTGCACGGTAATTATAACTAAACACAATAATATATTTACTAGATTACGTTCTACATACCTGCATGTTTTTTTTTTAACATGTTGTTTTATCAGAACGACTATATATTATACTACTGATTTCACTGACGGTCAGCCACTAACACTGACTGGCAGACCGTCAGTGAACTCGGTAGTAACTATTTTTGCTTATAATTGTTACTGGGTTTTGCTCGCGACTTCGCTTGTGTTCATTTAGAATTTCACAAAAAATTCGCACTACTAAAGTTTCTACAATAATATAATCCACTCATGATTCGAAACACACGTGGCGCCATCTATTATCATACAATACAAAATAAAAGTTATGATAAAGTTTTTTAAATAAGAACGATTTTGTTGTTTTCCTTGGGAACAGTACTTTTTTTGTGGTGAAAGGTACCATTTTTTTTTTTTTGTACCGATGGGATATCATCAAATAACCCCTCCCGCTCTGGGCTGAGCAGGAGGGAGTGTCAGACTTTTACTGACTAAAACTCATCCATGTTCCTTCCTTTGCCCTTTGTGTTCCAGGGCCGCGGTATCTGTTTCGAACAGTCCCTCAACCCTGGATGAAAGGTACCCTATGTCCGTTTCTGTACATCTGGCAACTTATATTCAAAATTTCTGGATGATCGATTTAGTGGTTTAGGCGTTAAAAGGTAATAAACAAACAAACTTACTTTCGCATTTCTAATATTAGTTCGGAAGTTAGGATTAGGATTTTAAAATTGTTTTAAAGATAAACCGATAATTTCTTGTTACTACACCTTTAATCTGCGACAGGTTAGTCAGTAATGTGCTATCGTACAAGAACATATTTGTCGATAACGCTACTAGGTCACACCAATATCCGGTACTATTCCGGTCCTGGCTATCTTTATGACTTCCGGTAGAAGAAAATCGTGTATGTCTATTTTCAGTCCGTTTATGGATCTATATTCAGTTTATCTAAAGGGTGTAACAAAACCCTTAACGAAGCCGAAAGGCACTTGTTCTCCTCGTCATTGCGATCGTTTTTTTTTGTTCTAGATCATATGTATAATCTAGAACAAAAAAATGTCGCAACCTGATGATGGGAACCTTCCAGTTACGAAGATATTGGGGGTCAAAATTCCAACTTTTTCACAAGTTTTCTTTAAACACATGTTTTTAATGTAAGATTTTTACTTTAAACACCTCCACGACCCACTATTCACGTTACATTGAGTGAGTCCTACCGTAAAAGGTGATTTTTCACTTCAAAAAAAGAAGGCGTTTCCCAGCAATAATTTTTTCGTTAAGTTACTTAGTTTGATGTACAGAATGCTTGGTTGACGGTTTCGTTAAGGGTCTTGTTACACCCAGTATAGTGAGTTTATGGATCTGTATAAAATTGTTATTAATCATCTCTACGTCGTCATAATATTCAATTGCTTCAAACCTAAACGAAAAACCACTACACAAAGCCAGTTAAGAGAAGACTCAAGAGCTTTTCCAATACGGTTATCATAAAAGTATGGCCATATTTATTTTAAGGGTGTATTACAGATCATCGGCTTTAAACTAAGAAGCACCCAAGAAAAATGGAGCTAAATTGTAACATATTGGTATCAACCAGAGATGGTAAATGAAGACAAGGCAACAGATGGGAGGATGAAATTCAATTGACGATGTTAGAAGATGCCAATGCCAGGAGGCACACCGAAATTAGAGATGTCCTGTAAACACGAATTACTGTAACCAAAAAAGTTCAGAATAAAAAGTTTTATTATTATAATAATACAAACCATCAAACCAATTCCTTCTCGACCCAAATGAATGTGACAGCTGGTTGTTTTTTCGCGATTACAATTTTGATCCCATGGGAAAAGTGGCTCAGTTTGATGGTCTTTATCATCTCCTAAAAAATGACTACATCTTTCTGATATATGCTCTATTTATTTCTTTAGGTGTTTTATATTTTTGTTATTAATTAGTACCATAACCATCTTGACCTTATTGTTCTGTAAAATAATTGCAGCACATACCCCTTTAAATATAGCCAATGTAAGAAGGCGTGTTTAGAATTTAGACTCGGCAAAAAGTCTGAAGACAAAAATGCAAAATAAAAAACGAAGTTAGTACATCAAAAGGTTTTGTACTTCAGGATGTGAAAGATGGCGAGTGGCGGAGGCCCCCAGGCTTGTATCTGTCAAAGAATTTTTAAGTGTCATCGAGCAGTGAATGGGTTCGCCTCAGCTGCGGCCACTTACACACGGAGCGGTTCTCGACCGCTCCTTGCCTCGCCTAGAAAACAGCCGATGTTTGAAATCTGCTCATATTGCTGAATATCTCTTTGGAGTTCGGATTTTGAATTTTGCGTTTTTTTTTATATTTTCGAATAAACGTTTTTTTTTTTTGTAGGATTTGTTCTTTTTGTGGAATTGTGTGTTAAAAGGCTATTTAAGAAAATTTGTGGTTTAAAAATAGAATCATCATAAAAAGTAGTCCTAGCCGTGAATGTAACTATAAATCTAGGAAGATTTCAAAACAGTGGGAAATAAATTGAAAGGAAGATGCAGCCCTATCGTTTACTAACTAATAATAATTACAGACTAGTAATTATTGAAACAAATGTTAGCTTTACATCAAAATCTATTTGTAGTTGTCTCATAGTTAATTTTAGTGTGACAGACCGCACATAATAATTCAAATGGTGCGAAAATAATGGACGACATGTATTTTAGACCGTGAAGCTTTCAGACAATAAACTATCTTGAAGCATTGAATTGGTAGTCTGCACGCGTTCACAAAACGATTTGCAAATCGTACTGGATACCTTGATTTGCAGATGATAAAGTGAAGATAAAATTATTTTGTCAGCTATAAGTTTTAGCAGATGAAACAAAAAAAATATTAGACTGTCTAATACAAATTGTACTAACTTAATATTAACTTTTACAACAATATTTTAAAGGAAAACCTATTTTTCTTAAGTTATAACCGACTTCAAAAAAGGGGGAGGTTTATAGGAAAATATTTAAAAGTAAATTACATTAATGTAGTTATATACATAATGAAATGGTTAAATGAATTATTTTCCCAAAAATAATTACGAAAATAGCACAAGATTATTTTCAGGAAAAGCTCCAAAGGTCCATCGATCGGATAATTTATACAGTCGTTACACAGATTAATCGCATGACTAGAATATATACGATTGTTTAACCATAATGTGCGATTAGACAGAATTTATTTGTTTTATATGCAAAACACGCCTTATATGCAACGTAGGCATTAACTAAATTGTATCAGGAATTAGGCTGGGTTCATAAAACCTGGATTAAATCGATAATCCTAGGTAAAAAATGGACTACCTATCCGACCCGTTTGGTGCTAAACCATGTTAATAGGAATTATTTTAATTGAAAAACAACCCAGAATAGAACGACTGGTTAAAAACGTGAAGCCGTTATTTTATAAATAACTAAAAGTTGAAAACTAGTTTGAATAAAAATATATGAACAACTTTAATATTCAGAAAAGTGAATTGTCTGAAAACTTTCACTATTATTTTCAATCAAACTTCACAAAAATTTATATTGAAATTTCAATCACAAAGTTTAATTAACTCATCAATCTATCATGATCTCAAACTATAATCCGTTTCACTGAACAAAAAAAAATCTGATAAAAAAAAAACAATTCGTGTAAATCGCTCTGGGCGGATAAAGTAGGTCGCTCGGGTCGAGAGCGACAATGCTTCACTCGCACATCTACCCCCTCTACCGGTAATCGTGGACTACTTGACATCGTCGCAATGCTTTCAGAGAGCTATTATGATGAGCATTACTTTAATTATTATCTCATTTATACGAGGTTATAGTATTACTTGTCGGGCCCAGAGGTTAAGGCCTCGCCTCTCATGACGGAGGTTGTGGGTTCAAATACCAATCAGTCAATCACACATATGAGGAAACCTGACATCACCAACCCGTCTTGAGCAAGCGTGGTGATCAATGCTCGTACGTTCTCTGTATGAGAAGAGTCCTTTGGCCAGCAGTGGGACAGTATAAGTATAGTGAATGCGGAAAGGACAGCATGTTGTGGCGTAGCTTGGTAGAAGCCTTGTTGCAGCATTGGACTGTGATAATCTGAGTTGACATGAGCCATAAGGAACAGTACGGAAGGTAGTCTTTCCAGGGAAAATCTTTTTACGGCCGTTTTCAATAACTTACTAATAGTTAATGGAACGTTGCTATCTCAGATAAACAGTAAAATAAACAAATTATTGACGTGGATAGGATATTCCTGTCAATTCATCGCAATTAACATAGTAACACTGATAGCTACTAGAGTATTAACTAACCGTTTTAGGTAAGTAATTAAGTTATAGAAAACGGCCGTTAGTGTGTTACCCACTAACTGGACTGTGGAAGTCAGATAGGTAAATTAATGTAAATTAATTCAGCTACTATTCGGTTAGACTGAAGTCGGACCCAACATAGTTAAGGGGAAAGCTCACAAACGAGAATGATGAGCATGGGAGACAGCTAATCATGCTGGTTGACTGTTATGGGGTTAGCAAAGTATTCAGAGAGAGAGAGAGAAGCCACAATGTGTTGAGCTGTATCATCATGCACTTTGTTATTTTACGTGGGCAGAACTTAACACATATGGAGACAGAAAAAACGTCTACCTATGACATTTGCGAAAAGAAAAAATCACTGTGAATTTTACAAATGGTCAATGAACATCGCTTTATTTAAATTATTAAAAAATCTGACATAAAACTGTCTCTAAATACACCTTCCGATATTCTCTTTCTTTATGCTGCCCATGGGCCTCTGACTTTGCTTTACATGCCGGCGGGAAATAATCTCTCCGTCATGCTGGTTTCCTCACGATGTTTTCCTTCACCGAGGCAAATGTTCATTATACAACACGCACATGATTCCGAAAAATCAGAGATGCGTGCCTTGGGTTCGAACTAGAGACCTATGACTGGGCAGTCCGACGGTCACACCACTAGTCTAACACTGCTTGCAACATTCTGAATACCCAAATAAAATCTGCATTATTTCGTCCAATTCTTTCTCAAGATGATCTTAACTTACGAACGGTATCCTTGAAAAGGGGTAGTCACTTGAATAAAAGAAGTCTGAACGAACTAAAGTAGCGTCACAAAGAAATGTTGACGTTCCCCTCTGGGGACTCTCTGATTATCTAACCTTACTCTGTACTGTCTACCAGATTTCGCACCTACTCTGTGCTCACTTGAAGAGAATTACTTAATTAGATATTCTTGTGCTGATTCGAGGAAAAAACAGTAAAGTTCTGGTTTTTATGGTACTTAAGTGTTTTACAGTCTCACTCGTGGTCTATGATTTGTGGTGTTGTAAATTAGTGACAAGTTTTCTAGCAACCTCTTTTCGAAATAAAACTATAGCTTACCTATAAAATAATGACTGAATGAGTTTCACTAAAATTAATTACTGATTCATCATTATCATAAATTACAAATAACGTTATAGTTAATATTTTTTCTTTTGTAATAAATTTAATTTACTGTAACTACGTACAAACATTTGAAAGTCACACAATAGCAGTCAAATTGCAGTTGTTAATCTACAAATTCTATATAAATCAAAGTACACAAATTACAGGTAGCGATAAATCGTGAATACGTCGCAAAATGTAAAGGTAAGCTCACACTGAAACAATAATGACTCCGATACAGCAATCTCCGATGGCAATTAAGACTGTGCCGGTCTGTACACGGCTAAAACGAATGGGCCTCTTCAATCAACGAATCAATCTACAATCGCGAATGGTCGCCACTTGCCAACGACAGCTCAACAAATTTATTGCCTCGAATGGGTGGTAATTTTCAAATTTCGAAGCCTGTTGATCGCCGCTCGCAAAGCGCAACACTACGTGACTACCAGTCGCAAATTACCGCTTACTTTGTGTACCGCGATCGCATATAGATTGGAATCAGTGCCGATTGTGGATCTCTCGTAATTTGACTCACTGTTGTACCACAGCTTCTATTGTCTGTACAATTTATATGTTCGCAAATGAAGCGCATTGTACAAAAGTTTAGTCGGCGAAATATTTATTTGCAACAGCACTGTTGCTGTTAACGCTTGGGGAACATTTTGAAATTATTCCGAAACCCTTGTTTGCAATTAGTTGGAAATGAAGAAAAAATCTGAAACATTGTCAGAGTTTTAAAAATCTCACGTAAAATTTCTGAGTGGAAAATGGCGCTATTAACAATACTTGAGCAGGCAGAGCGACGCTAAGGCCGCGCTCATCGGTTCCGAGTCATTACGAGTTCTGCTCGTCTCTTGCCTGAGCGTAAGCCCGGTTAAGGTGCGGCCTGATTAAGTCGAGCAGACGTTGGCCCGTCTGCTTGCCAAAACCACTTGAACCAACACTCTGACGACGCCGACTGCTGTAGCAGCGACTATTGCCAAACTTTAATATAACGTGTACGTTATATTAAAGTTTGGCAATAGTCGCTAAGTGGATGCCTGATGTTTGCTTAGTCTGCTTTTATCGTTGGTACCTCTTACTTTCAAGTTTCATGTAATTGCGTCTATACTGTCTCCGTTACGACCCTTTGTTGCTAAACCAGATAATATTCCAGCCACAATTTTATTATGTTCGTATAAAAGCTAAATCTGATAATCTGGATTTTGCTCAAGCTTTACAATACCTATTGATGTTATTAAAGAGTATAATTGAGTGAAGTCAATATAATTGTCTAAATAAAAATGCTAGGCTATTCATTCCACTATTTATTGTGTTACCGACAAGTGTCCCTACACGTACAAGTGTGTATTTAGTTAACATTCAGTCCAATTCTCCCCTACTGAGCAATAACAAACATTTGTTATACTATGCTATTGCCGTCACGTAGGCGGTACGGGGACCACGACTCCTGAAGCTTCCGCTTGTTCCTCCGAGATCTCTTTCAGCGTTTTACCTGAAAACAATGAAAAAAGGCGTTAATTTACAGCTTTGGACATGGGCCAAACATTTCAACTAGCCATCTAAGTTGGTCTTGTCACAAAATGAATGAAACAAGTGGACATTTCGATGCGCGTTGTTCCTGATCGGTTATCAGGGCGGCCTGAGAGATGGGCTTAGGTGCGAACAGACAATATAAAACTCATTTATATCCCGTCATCGTGACGTGAGGCGTGCCAAGGCGTTTTCCAATACGCTCATTTATCACACGCCCCTCGACATAATGAGACGCATCCCGACTCCACACGCACCCAAAATACTTTAAATTTATTTTTATTAAAATTCCCATTAATTTTTCGTAATAGAATTTGGCAACGGACAAAATTAATGAAATATCACGACTATCGTGACGGTCTCAATTTTTCATTGGATCTAATGGCAATAGAAATTCTAACTCGAAGTAACGATAATTTGAAACATTTCTGTTCTGAAACAGACAATGTTATTACTGTAGCTACTTATCAACTTCTACTTTAGACAAAAACGTTCTTTATCGTATTATATTCATAAATTATTAGATATTTCATTAGGTATGTATTTGAAATACACAAGGACAAGTGCCCACTTAAAAAGCTGAAGCACAATGTACGCAAACTGATTGCTGTTCCCGATTTTATTGAACAATCATAAAAGCGATCGCAATTGCCGTTGAAGTTCAACTCGATATCGTCAAATAATGAGCTGTCACTCTTGTAACAAGCTAATAAAGACAATAACGAAGTCGTTCTATCTGAATCTTGTATTGTTACGTGAATAAAGTTCAATGAAACGTTTTATTTTACACGCTGTAGTGAATCATCTAGAATTTCTTGCCACATCTTACTCGAATTTTTATTACGAGTGAATATATCGAATTACGACTGTGCATTCCTTCCTGTGTAGCGTGTACCTACATCTGAAAGCTTCACAATCTTTTTGAAACGTTTTGGCAAGCAACATATTTCACAACATTTGTATAATAATTTTACCATTAACAACACATATTTTTAGAGTCGTAGATACCGATCAATTTTAGACATTGGAAAATAACGGGAGTAGTGGGGAAGTCACATGATGGCTTCACAAATGTCCGATGACGCAAGCGCAAGAAAAACAGATTTAAATAAACTATAACAATTATGTTCGCGGTTTTAGTTTGAAAACTTCTAACTCATTCGGAACACGAATAACATTTTTCTTTTCAATGGACCACAAAAATCTTCGTTATAACTATATAACATACTGCACAGAACTGGACGATCTGGTGCGCTCGTCGGAATTGTTGTCAAAGTCACACGAAGCTTTTATATATACGGGGTTAACTTTTTGTGCGTTCGAAGAACGTCACGTAATGAACATTTAGAGAGAATAATGGCTGTGTTAGATAATAATGTGACGCTTAATGAGAGTTTATTGTGAGTGACGAGTCATTGATAGCAATTAGTGATAGTGGAGCAGTGCATCATGACGGCAGCATGGGAGCGAGTGCGTCGGTCACGCGGTGCGGTGACGCGCGCGGCTGTCACGGCGCGAGCGTGCACGCCGCGTCACGCGCGTGACGTGCGCGTGACGCCGGACTCTGGCAACCTCGTCGTAAATCACGGATATTTCATGACAGCCATGCCGCGGCCACGCACAGAATGCGCGATGGTCCACGCCACATCTCAAAACAATCAACCCAACGTAAACGTTCTAATACCGTCATCTCTTACAGATCTTCAAAAATTCAATTCCAGAAAAAACACGCGCTTCAGCTTGAACAAATAAACTCGCAATTTACGTACGCGAAACATTTAAATGCATATCGAAATAAAACAATTGTTATTTATCGCTTGAAATTTGCAAAAAGGTGAGCAAATGAAAAATCAATCCAATTTTTAATAAACTCAAAACAAACACAGGAACAAACAGCGATATTAAACAATAACGCTCTGAATTTGCTTTCAAAAATAAACGTGCCAAAACAACAAAAGATAATCTACGTATAGAGCTGACAGAATACAATTTTCACAAATTGTCAATTAATAAATGTACCTACAATAGGAGGTATAAGGTGCTAGTGGATAAAAAGTACGACAGCAATTTGGTTTTAAGCAGTGCAACTGGCGACCTCACCTGCAATTTTGCGCAGTATTGCTCGATTAATGAAACAACGAAAATATTCATTGGCAATCAAACAGCCAACTTGCGCAAATATTGGTACAGAGAATGTGCGTTAAACCCACTTGAATAAAAAGATAAAAAACCCTTAAATTATTGAGTTTCGCACAGCAGCGTTTGTTGATCAAACAGACGCGCAAGTTACGTACGCGGCTATTTGTTTTCTGTCACTAAATTGTTTACATGTTACTCGTGAACTAAAATGCTTCCTTAAACAACTAATTTTGTTTAATCTAGTGTAGGAAAAATGAGTATGAGTATTGTAAGAGAAAGGACTTAAAGTGATCGTCATTGAGGACGTGCCAAAACATCTATCGCACTTCAATGATGAAACAATCAAGACATCAGCTGAGTGTTTATTTATTAAGGGGATAATTTGTTTACGACGTGTTTACACTGAACCGCTTATTTGATTGCCGTGAAAGTTTAATAACACACATAAGTGTTAGCTGCGTTTTCTGAAAATATATTACTTACAAAATATTTCATCAAATTTTGCTCTGCAGAGTGCAAAAATCACTGTGATGTCTTGACTGCTTCACTGGAGCAATTTTGCGATGCATAGTGTTTTAATTAAACCGACGATAGCAATAATATTTGCACATTAATCGAAAATAAACATTCCGACGAGGAGCTGGGAGTTACTTTTGCGAAATTCGTGCATTATTGGAATATTAAAAAATAGCTTCGTCAATTTGGGTTCACTCGCACCGCTTCCATTAAAAGAGCACTTATCGAGCGAACGTTCTCTGACAGGTGGTAACGATTTTGATTTATTTAATTCGTTACATCATGGGAAGAATATTTAATTTGTCAGATGCGAACGCTGCGAATCAAATTGGCGATGGTTGTTGATGATTGTTTTTGGATTACGGTGTTTACAAATTATGGAATTAGGTTTTCGTTTTGCAAGGAGTTCTTTTTATCAATAACCGTGTTTTCATGTTCAATGTTATAAAAAAAACAATGCCTATGCATTTCCCGTTGTTTTGGTTTTAACAAAAAAGTTTATTCTACACAAAACACATACGAACTATAACTTTCACAATAAACTTACAGGAAGGTACATAAACAAAATATAAAACCACTCAATTTCTTTTCATATCATAGTTCCCGTATAAAAATTGTCGTGCGACGTCGTAATAATAATTTTTACAACTTTGTGTAACAATAATATTATATTCAGAGCTTCATACAACAACGTACATTCGTTATGAATATAATCTCTTCTGGCAGAGTAACAAAAAGAGATTGGCTTTTAATCCTACCGGAATATCTGCGAAATCCCCAACAAAGGCGGCTAATATTTCGCTGAAAATACATATTTGATGTGCCTACCAACATACTTATTACTGATTGATTTACGGAATGGGTGTTCGCTCTATTCTATATCCCCGTTGTATCACGTTGTTTTATTTCTTTCAGCCGTCCACGCACAGCTTTCAAAGCGCGTGAAAAATTCAACAAATGACACTGTGATTAATTGAAAATGAGAGTTTAGGCTTCAGAAATAACGCATCCACGATTTATCACGGCAACATTTATGTCATTAGGGATATCATCTCTACAATTTTCCGAAATAAAACATGCTAATAACACGCGCGAATCGTAAAAGACAATACCTTGAAATATTGGTTTTTCAGTAGCGGCTTAGAAGTATTATTGCTAGAACAATACAAAAAGCAGACAAACAATCTGTAAAGTTTTTTTATTTCTTAGTAATCCTTCGTGATGCATAGACATCATTAAGCAATATATTCTCAACGACTAACGCAGAGACGTCAAAATAAACCATAATCCCCACTAAGTGTATAACATGAGACTTTCTGCACATTCCGACATTCGAGTATGTACATACAAACACAAAACGGATAAGCGTAACCTTTCAAAATGACATTTAACTGGAATCCACTCGCTATGCGTGACAGTACCTACGAATAATACATTCGTCAAATTAACGAAAAGGGGGAGATAACTGACAAGTACAATAAGCTTTTTAAAAAAAGCGCTCTGTTTTATGATTGCCAAAGGAATCGGTAGCCTCTAATTTAATATTAACAAGCTATTTGTATTAAAGGAATGTTAGCGTTAACGGGCGGGACACGTGGGCAACGGGGCACTGCGCGGTGACGTGACCGCACGTGTCGCCGCCGATAAAGCTTGCTAATTGAACGTAACATAACCCGCTATAATCGCGTGTAATGTGTATGTTTTGTCATTTACGATTGGCTAATTAAAGTTCTTTGAATTTTAACACAGTTTTTATCGTAGTACACTCGTTAAGCATGGGCATTATTGTAACAGCCACATGACATGCTCCCCGACTTGCGGTTTATTTATAGTCCGCGCTCAAACTCGAATAAAAATAGGGATGTCGAACATTACAAATTGTATTATTTTATTTCGTGTGCGTGACAGCCAAGGCGTCCTAGTTGAATTTATTATTTGATCGATAGTAGATACGTTCAATACGTACAACCTCGCCCTTACAAGTCTGTGGCAATACGCACAGCTTGACATTTTAGATATTTAAATCTGTACAGGCACGAATCCGACGGTATTTACTTACATATTTTGGGTCAGACAAAGGTGGTTTAACCCAACTGCGGTAAAATGGAGACTACGCCAGAATATTATTTACTTACTTTGTCGTTTATATTTTCTTTTAGGAATTTAGGACAAGCCTCAATGTAAGTGGAGTATACCTACCTACTCAGAAATGTTACCATTGTTCTTCTTATGTTAATATTATACGAGAAACTGAACACAGAATATTTATAGATAAATTAGATAAATAAACGCGGCTCCTTTGTCTTAGGTGCCATTACACGCACAAATCTGGTACACAAACAGTGCGAGCACAAACAAACAACCGTGTGCCATACAAATATTTATCTGGTTGCAGGAATCCGAACTGGAACTGAGCTCGGGAGGCAGATGCTCCACTTCACGCTATTTAGAGTACCTACGGTACTAATACCTTTGCCTTGCATTTCATGAAACGCGTGTGGTTATACAGGATGGGTGTTTCAACAGAAATCCCAGTTCAACTATACATAAGTGTGATATTTGTTAAGGATGCAACGGAACGACTTTAATGTTCAAAATCCCGAAACTTTACTTGTTTAGTTTTCCATCACACTACCTACTCCATTTTTTCATAAATACTTAAATGGTTTATTTATCTATCAATTACTGAAAAAAATATTGTTCAAAAACCAATAAATCAACTATTTCGCCAGTTATGTTTAAGTCCCACGTAAAAGGGGACGAGCCTATTGCCATCAACTGGGCACAAATTCTCTGGATAGGCTGCTACTGAAAAATTCCTGAAAAACCTAATACACACACTTTACCCGACCCGAGAATCGAACCCAGGACCTCTTCTTGCTCAGCAGTCACTCAACAACTGAGGCAGTAAGACAACAAATCAAAATTACCGCTAACAAGCCCTAATGCAACAAAAAACAAACTACGTAGTTGTATTGCCGACTACTAATGCCAAACTAACAGTTAGCCTAAATGTTAGTACTACCTTGTAGTGTTGACAAGATTTATTGAGGTTTTAATTACCACTGTTGACTAAGCGATGGCTTTCGATATTAAAAGGGGTTATGTGCGCGTTGGATCAAAACAAATAAATTTATTGAAATCGTGTCATGCGTTATTGAAATTTTATTGAGCATGAATTGGTTCTAAGAGCGTGAAAGAAAGTGACTAGGTGCATGCTTATCTCGTAGTTAGAAGGACCTGGTGGCCTACATCATATGGTGGTGGTCATAATGCAGTTGAAATTCCAGACTGGGAAAGAGATGGCGCTAGACGACCTGTATAGCTCTGTCTCGTACCCACTGTGGAATTACATCTACTTTAAGATGTCATAGTAACGGAACATAACATCACGTATGTAAACGCCGAAGGCTTAGGCAGAGGTGTACAGTCACGAGCACCAACAAGTAAACACTTCACAACTTTTAAAAGTGCTTTTTCTGCTACTATTCTTATTAAAATGTCGTGTTGTTACAAATATAGTACTAAGGAAGTCATATTTTTATGAAAAAGATCTTATCTCCAAGTTACAATCGTAATTTCTCGCGAAAATTATTTTTAAATTTATTGAAGTGTATACTTATTGGTGCTCGTGACTGTACCTAATAGTACACCCACATTTCGACAATTATGTTTATTAAGGGGCGAGCCTATTGCCATCAACCGAACACAAATCCAGACTCTGTGGCTGCTACTGAGAAATTCCTGATGGAAAAAACCTAATAACAATTTGCCCGACCCGGAAATCGAACCCAAGACCTCATGCTCAGCAGTCCCGATTGCGACCACTAGACCAACGAGGCAGTCTTCAACGGAAGGAAAATGAAAACAGATGTGGGAGGTGACAGGAAATGAAGACAGTGTATTTAATTATAAGTAAATGTAATGTATAATAAGTATGTATTTACAAACAAAAAGTATCTATGTAGTATTATCAACTATATGGTGTCCACGACACAAGCCTCGTTGCTTAGTGTGGGACCTAGATGGCGCTGTGTGTAATGTCCAGCGTTATTTATTTTTTATTTATTATTATTTAATTAATAAATACTCTAATTGATAAGAATAACCTTTGTCGTTGCCTGTGCCCTAGAATTAGCAATATGGATAATGGATGGAATATTGATATTGGATGGAGTGCTGCAATGGATTCTACACACCAAAGACGGCAGCATGTAATAAATGTTGCACATTTCGTGCCGCCGATATGTGGGGTTTGGTGTGTAGAGTCCATTACAATTTTGATTTACAAACCTACAATAAAGTAGATAATATATAAACTATATTATTATCTAGATTATAGCTAATCCTACCTAAGCTAACCACAACAATAAGACCGCTATTAGCATAGTTTTAAAATATCTTGTGCAATATAAGTATTTATGTAATGTCCATCTAGATTTGTGAGAATGGATGAATTCGTGGATGGGTGTCGGCTGCTCTTTCACTCCAAAACTACAGAACGGATATGGATGAAAATTGGCATACCGATAGTATATTACCTGGACATACTACATAGTTACCAAAGAAAGTAAGTTTCGTCATAATTATGCGGTACTCTTGGTACTGGTTTAATAACCTTAATAGGAACAGTTACTCATTACTCACACTTTAAATAAACAGTATTATTATTAAAATAAACATTATTAAATAAACTCATACATTACATAAAACTTACCTACGAATATTTCAAAGTCTCTAAAACATAATAAACAATGGCGTGATAACATTAAGATCTTGAACCATGTAGCAATTAAATGATTAGGATTAAAAATAGTTGATGCGCACCGAAAAAAGATTAAAAACAACGTTTGATATATAATGATGTGTAAATGATAGCAAGAATATATTGCTGTTATTGTTTGTAAATAATTATGTCATACTACAGCAGGTGCTTCCGCAAAAATAAATTAGTAACTACAGAACCACTATTTTATTTAATCACTAACTTTTGTCAGCGGCGTAGCATCGTTGGAGGTGGCAAATTGTACTATAGAGATAAAAAGTATCTTTTGTATCCGTGGTTTTGTTCTATCCGTAAACCAAATTTTATCCAAACCACTTCAGTCATTCAGGCGAGAAAAGGTGACAGAAGTATGGTAACAATTTCATCCTAATTCTTCTTTATTAGATAACTACTCGTATACGATTTTGATCACACACATACATATCAATACTTAGCAGATACGTAGAACTGGGCAAACAAAATGGCACAGAGAACATTGGACAAGACTTCTCACTTATGACATAGACACACCATGTATACTAAAACATGTTTGATACCTCCTACCTATTGCGTTTAATGCCAGTTTCCGTTTACATTAAGTGCCACCTAAATTAATGCCAGTCACCAATTGGTTCTGGCTTCAAATCCCAGGTTGGGAAGTGTTATATGGGTTTATCCATCAGGAATTTCTCAGTAGCTGCCAAGGAGTCTGGATTTGCGCCCGGTTGATGGCAATAGGCTCACCCCCTATTATATGAGACTTAAACATAACAAGGGAAATGTAGGTGAACTTTTTAGTACGACTCTACCTAACACTTCGGGTATTACATGGTTATGAATGTCTTAATATTATTTAGGCTAAAATCTGTTAATATTTATGACAGGTTAACAGCAATAGATGTCCCCTTTCCTATCCCACGGGCACGTTGTAAATATAACTTATGGCACTCGGGGATAATGTAGCTTCCGATTAGTGAAAGAATTTCCAAAATCGGTTCAGTAGTTCCAGAGATTACCTCCTACAACCTCACAAACTTTACCTGTTAAAATTTTAGTATAGATAACATATTGTGACCAGACCTAATACCAGACGAGGTGTTCTGGTATTTCCTTCAATACAGGGAAATATCTTATTTACCTGACAACCAGAATTACCAAGGGGTATCGTGTTACCCAGTACTAATTGGGTTGTGGAGGTCAGATAGGCCGTCGCTCCATTTAAAATACTGGTATTCAGCTGTTAGACTGGAAGCTAACCCAAACATAGTTGAGAAAGGTTATGCATTCCTTGTCGCGGTGATTAAAGTGAATTAATCAATGACAGTTGACAATACAGAGAAAAACAAGATAGGTAAGCTGTTGTTACTATCTACCATTACTGCCTCATCCACCATGTAAAAAAGTATAGGAACTAATATAAACATATTGTCCCAAAACACACGTTCAATTTTGTATGAAAAAATGAATATTGTGTTAAAAAAATGAAAAGCATGCCTTTTCTGCACGTCTATTTTAGCAATACTTTTACCAAAGAATCTAAATGGTCCCGTACTTTATCAAGTTGTGAATAAATACTTAGACAGATCTACAATACTTCCGTATACACAGTATACTTCCAGCAAAATGCCTTTTTACTTCGGAACGTACAATTTATTCTTATCTTTATGTTTTGAACATTAAAAGGGAAGCGTGATTGCCATCAACTGAAAGACCCAATTTTCTTTTTAATTTATAAACTTTTAACGTAGAAGACTTTTTGTATTTTCAAATTCATCAAATCTCACGAATAATTTATGGGACACTTTCTTACTCTTAGTCCTACTAACTTATAAATCTGCTGAAAGTGAATAAAGTGTGTCAATAAATACACTAGTATTTCATTGTTTCTAATTTTATTTTGTTGTATTTGCTAATTTAATTTAATTTGTAAGTAATAATGAAATTGTGTGTTGTGTTTTGTCTTATTTTATTTTTATAATAATTTTTATTTAATATATCTGCTATTATATGATCCAGCATGTGATTTTAATAAAGGAATTGAATTGAAAAAAATAATAATAAAGAAGCTGAAATATTAAGTATTTTATCTCAGTGCAGTAAAAATGACAAGCCTTCATAAAAACTAACTACCCTATTTAAACCTTCGTTCCCAACCCCTTCTTCGTACATACTAATTGGTACACCCCTGCCTAACCCTCCGGCGATTACAAACACATGATGTTATGTTATTAATAACCATTAAAAAGTATTAAAAAAAAGTTAGATTTTTGACTTCCAATATCTCCGTAACTAGAAGGTTACATCCATTATCTGGAACTCTAGTACAGAATTTCATGCTTGGAGACCCAGCGGTGCAGGCGATGTATTGTCTGTCAGTGAATTTAAGATTTCTATTAAGTAGATTTTTTCAGGAAATAATAACATGTTCAAGTGTAGCATAGCGTTATTCCGTCACAAGCTGCCTACGTCCACCATTTTTAACTCCTCCGGCCTATCTTCAACTGTCAATCTTCACAATTTGAAAGAGGGCCACTTTTCTACACATAAGGCGTGCGTACACGAGCACATTGTTGTCTGCACTCAATACCGCACAATGAACCTTTATCATAAAAGATACACCGGATATTAAAAAAGGACCGCAAACTCAAACGTAGGTATATTTTTAGTGAGGTCTCGCTTTTGCAGAAAGTTGTACTTACATATTTAGAAAACACCGTATTACTCGGGATGCGGAATTCTATGCCATACAAGGTGTAAACGGATAGTTTACGATGCTGTCAACCAAGTATTTCGTACATCAAACTATGCAAAAATTATGCTGGAAAACGACGATAGTAGTCATTGTGACGAACTGAAAATATTATGCTGATGTGTGCATTGAATAACACGGGCATGAAGGTATTTTAAGTTATAACATTAACAACTTGTACTTTAAAAAAAAAGTGTGAAAAAGTTGAAAGTTTGACCTCCACTATCTGCGTAACTAGAAGGTTCCCAGGTGCTGCTCATAACAAAAAAAATGATCACATAACGAAAAGAACAATTTATTCATATAAATTGTTCTTTTCGTTATGTGATCTTTTTTTTACCACTATCATAGTAGCAAGGAGCTAACAGCAGAAAGATCAATTTAATAAACATAGAAACAACAGCATTAATGAAGAAAAAGGGCCACGTCATCAAATTCTTTGGAGTTAGAAAACCTAAGAAAAAAAAATGCCATAGCTTGGAGCTATGGCCATTTTTTTTTCACATTAAGAACTTCATAAATCATCTTCATTTTCTGTTCCTTTTTTCTTTTCTGTATTTAGTGTGTACATAAATTGTTAAATAAATAAATAAATGAGCCGACGAGTATGATACGTGATAACTGATTAAAAACGCATTAATTTTGATATCTAAAGAGAACGGATGATATGGAGACTGATGATGATATTGAACGAGAAAACTCTAGAAAAAATTACAATTTGACGAATTTCACTTTGTAAATAATACAGGGTGTAACAGGACCCTTCACGAAGCCGTCAACCAAGCAATATGTACTTCAAACTAAGTAACTTTATGCAAAAAATATTGTTGAGAAACGCCTTTTTTTGGGGTGAAAAATCACGTTTTACGGTAGGACTCAACGCACTCAAAACATTGTGCTGATAGATGGATTGAACAGGACGGGGGTCGTGGAGGTGTTTAAAGTAAAAAAAACGTGCAAAACAAGTTCCTTTCGGCTTCGTTACACCCTTTATTTACTAGCATTTATATTCAAATAAAGCTGGTCTAAGTATCTAAAACGTAGGAAGCTACATTCTTTATCATACAGCCTATCTATTACATCCCCAATTATCTACGTAAAAATATACCAAAGTAAGACTTTGATCGCATCGTTTTAAGTAAACCAACATACCAATTTACTGTGAAGAAATTGTCTAGGTAATAATTTTAGTCTAGCGCGGTCAAAACTTTTGAAGGCCACTTAAAACACTCAATACTAGAATATTACTAAAGGTATTTCGAAATCTGTAGGAGATTTAAACGCTGTTAAACATCTTTATTAACTTTAATAACGACACAACTTAAACTTAGCCACAAAACTGAACAACAACTATAAAACCAAGTGGTCATACGTTCTTGAATTTATACTGTGAAATCGTGAGTTTGAATTCATTGAAGAATTTTATAGAACTGTCCATACGACAAACACTAAAAACACTGATAAATCTAAATGATCTGTCTTGTAAATGAGTTTGACCTTAATCTTTTGCCTATCTTTTATATCTATATTGTATCTTTTGTTATAATGGGCGACAGCGAAACACAAATTTTCAGACACTCAAAACACCGATTATAATTTAGAAGAAAATGGAAAGCTGTTTTGTTTGACTAAATCAATCAAAAGTGTACAAGTTGAAGCGAAGTTCGGGGCCAGGGCTGACCCGCGCTTCATTAATGGAAGGGATAAGTCTCTTAATTAATGCAGGTGCGCCCCTAGCTGTGTCAGCCCTATCCCGGTGACCCCGTCGGCCATACTCAAGTATCATTTTTATACTAATAGACTGGGTACAATCTCTTTTAATATAATTAAAGTGTAACATTATGCAAGGTCCGCAACAGTTTGCACTGGTTGCCTGCGCTAATGTAAACCGTAATGTTTACCTTGTTTATTTACACTTTAAGGAGTCTAGAAAATTAACTACGAGTATTTTTGTTGATTTTGGTACGAGTGAATCACGACGGTGATTTATTTCACAACGTTTCATGTGTCACATGGCTTCTCAAATAGTTGGATCAATAGATCTATCTGCCAACATTCACGTCAATCTTTGATAGCCACAGCGAGTACCTAGCTACGAGTACCTAGTGTATCACTTGGCTCTGTTGATCTACGACGCATTCGTCAATTTGACAATGCAGCACATTCTGACGTGACCCGAATCACACCGCATGCCTACGTCCACTATTACAATTTATAGATCCTGTACATATACACAATTTCATGAAACTCGAATTACAACAGTGTTAAACCATAAAATATGACGTAAATATTGCGCACACGTCTCGTTTTAAGCAGGTTTTCCAAACTTCACTCGTAAAATTTGCCAAACGGGATCTTAATTTTATAACTGGTAGGTGATTTATGAATAATTAAAAGTGATGAAACAACCTAAGTTTCAACTGTTTGCGTTTCTATGCACTGACTCATACGTTCTTTATGTCGTAAAGTTCACGTAGCTATGTGCGTTGCTGGTATTTCATGGAAGCACTTTATTAAGGGATTATACCAACGACAAAAGTTTACTTTCTCTAAAGAAGTTGAAAGCCGATGCGAATTTCAGTCGTAGACCGAATTTTCTCGTAAAGCATAAACAGCTGAAATATCTGTCTGAAAATGTATATTTTTCGTAGACATATTAGGCATATTTCTCGGTGACCTATAAGGTAACTGGGGGAATCCTTGCTCCTTGACATTTGATTTACACTGTCTCTAAAGGAAAACACCACCAAAATATGTACGAGTACGTAGAAAAGAATATGTACCTTTATAATATGAATTCTGCATGAATAGGCACGCGTGTGGGATAAGCTATAAACTTCGTTGGAGTCGGGAAAAATTCCCCCGAAACTAGTACCGTGTGGAGGTAAAATTCATAACGCGCTTAGCAGTTCGGCTCACCTGTCTCGTTAAACTTCGGAATTTTTAAATTAAATTCTGAATACCGCCGACTCAACAAAGTTTCGAATTCTTAAAATTCGGTATCGTAATTAATCTTTCGGTTTAATAAACAGATCTGGAGGCGTACAAAGAAACCGGAGTGGTTTATTCCTTATTAATGGTGGGGATGACGCTAAATCTTGTAATTAATGCAGGTGCTCGCGTCTGAACAAACTTACCGAGAGGATCTTCGGCAATTATCGGAACCTCGCTTTCTGTTACACGTTACACGGGAAATTATTATGCTATATTAATTCTGCTAAAAGCTTTTCGGGGGGTTTTAAACGTCGTTCAAGAATGTAATTGTTCAATTGAAGAGCGGCTTATAACTTTACTGTGTAAGTGGCACTCAGGATTGTTTACGGCCTTTCGCTGCCGTTAAGGAGGTCAGCAAACTATTAATTGGTAAGTATGTACTTCGCTTTAATGACTTATTACGAATGACGGTGATAAAGCAGCAATGCAATCTGACCAAGATTACGGATGAAAATAAAAACTCACTTTCCTAAAATGAAATATTTTTTGCGTTGACTCCTATAGATAACAGACTTATATAAATAGTCCCTATTATAACCACACTACCTGTTTATCTGAACCAACTGAAAACCTGTTCATCCTAATAGGTGAATAAAAAGTAACCTTACTATCAAAAGCAATATACATTATCATATTGCACAAGTGCGTTTCAGTCGCACCGAACGTCTATTTCCATCCGGCTAGTACCTACAGCATTATAGCAGACGAATTGAAGTGACGTCACTAAACAGCTGATCGACCAGTCCCCTGCATAAAACGCGTTCGACGCACGAAGCGAATGTAAGCAGAAAATGTACATATCGTCTGTGCTTTTTGACTTTTACATCCGTTTGCCAGTAACGTCAGCAAGGTACGACACTAAACGCACTTCTGGAGTATGTTATTGATTTTCACCGCCCGATGGGCGGGGCCAATTCTGTGCGAAAGGGATCACGCGATCGCCTCCTCATTAAATCAGAAGAGGAGCATCAATTTCACTCGGTACAGTTTCTAATTAAGGACGTAACCATTAAACAACTATTTAAAATAGGTAGAGCCTAGTGGAAAAACATTTTCGCGAAAATTATGGATGTCGAAGTAGAACGTCACGAGTTCAGATATATCATTTTAATCTCCTTATATGTAAAGCTATTCGGTGAGTGGAATTACAGTTAACTTTGAGATATATTGCGCAGTTAGTTAAATTATTTTCAGGAACTACACCAAACAAACTTGCGTGTTGAAAATAATGTTTACATCGGTACGACGCTGTGGAAATTCATCAAATCACTTGAACGGGGCATTTTTCCAATAAAGTAAAAAAAGGCAAAGCTATCGTACCTCGTTTTCTAGGAATCAGCTTCGTTAGTAACGCAAAGGATACGTCAACGGCCGAGTGGCATCGAATAAAGTCAATGGCCAGAGCATCCGTGTGGAAATTCCGGGAAAATTCTTTTAATTTTTTACTGAAAGTCTGTGTTTTGTTCTATTTCAAGTGAAGTGCTTCACTTTGTGGTTTTCGTTCCACAATATAACAAGAAATAAAATCGGATCAAAAGCAGTTAGTGAAAATCGAACAAAAATACAACACATTATGAACAATACAACAACATTACAAAAATCTGATTTAAAAAATCGGAAATCGAATCGAATCCCGTCGATACGTGCCGAACGCGTTATAAACACGGCCACAGATAACAAAATAAAAATGGCACACTCAACTTTTAGAACGAGAAAGGCGAAAATTGTCTCATCCCGGTGACATTTCCCTGAGTTCATGGGGTCAGGGTTGGGACGTACCGTAATCGTGACGCGGCTCATTCGTGTCCTGAATAACAATACTACACGTTTAGAATCCCGACTTGGAATCTGCATAACAATATGTACACACACAGTTCGATCCGATTTCGTGAACCGGTGTGGGATTGAACGCGAATTTTGTTGAACGTAATTTATGTGTTGATCTTCCTAGTTCAAATAATTTAGGCAATGATAGATTATGATTTAGCTGTCGTGTCTGGTCCGCTTTTTGATCTATGATTGAATCTGTTTTATATGTGTAACGCAAACAGTATTCATAACGATGTCATCTACATTCTACACAGAATTTGTAAAGATAATTTTTGTAGACAAAAAACAAGGATCACATGATGCCGTCTCATTTATTGAAATCGAAATAGAAATTCTTTAAAGCATCTTTATTACAGTCGAGTCAATAACCTCTATTGACGTCTGTTCTATCAGAAGTTTCTAGTGCTCCACCATGACTGGTAAGATAAAGATAATCTGACGATTATCTTTAATACTATGAGACACAAAATATTGCACATTTAACGACTGGTATCAAAGTCTTCTCTCGTGTAATTAATTGCAACGACAGTTAACTGAATTCATTACATAAAAATATTCCAAGCTTTCTGGACTTTACTACAATTTACTCTACGCACGCGTCAAATAAAAAAAAAACAAAATAATTTTCGTTTGTGAAATATAAAACGACAACAAAGGCGGAATGCTTTGAACATCTGTCATATTAATAGCATGGCAACATTGTATGGAATTAGATTACATTTGGAGCATAGTCAGCCACAACACACTGCCGAGGTTGGCAACACGTCTCGACGAATCAATGTAAATATGAACTCCGAACATTACTGATGTTCTAATGTACCTAACATTCTTTAGAACTATCAATTCTGCAATATATTGCAATGTGCAATTACAACGGGGACGGACTTTTGATGCGGTTTATTTAAAGAAATAATGTCGAGAACTGTCACAGCTTATTAGAATTTGTGTGCGAAATAGTAGAATTAAAATCAAATCAAGCACATTTACTCATAGTTACGTATTGAAAAATGACTCAGTAAGAATAAATTCTATTAAATCTGCTAAAGGTATATCTGGGGTTTCCCTTTGCCCTGTGACTGCCGAACATTAACCACTTTCAATTAGGTCTCAGTTGAACAATGGCAATTCGAAACTGGGAAAAAGTAAAAAGGCGGCCTAACCCGGCACAATCAAGACTCTCAAGTGCAGAAACATAAATGAAACCATTAATTATCCGCGAACCCAGTTATTCTTCCCTCCTGCCCTCCTCTGCCCGCACTCCATTCCGCTTTTATATTTTTCTCATTCCCGTTAATTTGTCCAAAGTTAATTGAAGGGATATTTCAGTGAGGGACGACGTAAATAGCTCAAGTTGAAACAATCCAGCAGTGAGTTTTCAGAGCTGCATAACAAGATGATCTCAAATTATGCTTCACCCCAGTTTGGTTCGCGACGCTGCCTTCTTTATGGAAAAGAAAATTCTAATTTCTTTCGAGATGTTTTTCTGTCTGTTAGTAGTTATCGAAGTGTGCTATTATTCTGTTATTTTTTTAGGGGCTGTAGCTTTAATAAGGTTGTAAACAGGTCGTGTAACGAGCGACGGTTTAATTAAACCTTTGTAAGGCGCGTACATTTTTCACGTGAGAGCTAAAAGGTTCGCGGCGCGTCACCTAGTGAAGCGAATAACTGGAAGGATTGACGGCACACCCGCCGTCGCTGCATTGTTTACCAAAACAATGGCCGACCTCTGCGGAGTCATTAACCTACCTCCGATGTCAGCGCGGCGCAGTTTGCCGTGCTGCGGAATCTTAACTCGGCTTTCATCCTAAAACTGAATATTTAAATACGCCACATGTTCTCATAAAACGTACTCGTAAATTAATGTCGTAGTCATTTAATCGTAGTATCTGAAGTGATTGCGACGTTATGGAAACAATTGATTATTTTGATGTTGTAAAAACGTTTATGATCGAGTTTTATCGTGACTTCCGTATCTAATTACAATCAAACACGGGTATTTTTCATTAATATATGTAGTTCTCTTTTTTATGAAACTTATTTGAGTTAAAATCTTACTTCCCTTGTTTTTGAAGCTCGTCTAGAATCCTACTTTCAATAGTAATAATTACTAGAACTTGAACAAAAGAGGTACGCATTGGATTCACAGCAGGGTTTCCACATTGAGTTTGTCCACGTGGTGATAGCACGTGCTTACTTCATAGTTTCTATATAAATCGCAGTTTTCAGTCAATCAGTATTCCTGGAAATACTGCCCACCTACCCAACCTACCTATTGCGGTCGTGGCGTTCTTATTATTTTGGACCACAAACGTGTATTGCGGTACAGTCTGACAGTTAGTTGGATTATTACGAAATTATACACTAATTTGAAGGTCGAATTTGACATTAAATGATGTCTTGGTATTCGTTCACTTTAGATACCTACCTAACTCATGTCCATAAATAGGAAGACACGTCTATTGTCTTCATCGCCATCATTATTAAAATCATAATGTCACAGTCAAATGCAGTTACAAGCTCAAATTCTTCTACAGATCAGCTTATCCTCATGGAAATTGTGATTGAAATGCAAATTTTTCGGAAGCTCTCATTTTCTGTCAGACGCATACTGTAAACGTGTATTTTGTAAATGTGTTCCTAGATACTTGCATTATAAAGTGCTATTTAACTAACACGTTTGTAATAACATGTAAATCTCAAACAGACCAACATTGTTGTCATATTCCAGACATAGTAAGGTATGTTTTTATGACATTCTTACTACTACGTTGACTGACAGTCTATCACTCAAGTTTCCTACGAAAACTTATTTAGTTGGTTCATTTTTCCAATGCGCTTCGGAACATTTCACTCGCAATAACAATACTAATGGATTCCCGGAAACTTTCCGGCTATCAACAGTTTTTTTCGCCGCGATAAAAGTTGTTATTTTACAGTTTACACTTACAATAAACCACGAAACCTTTTAAAGGGAATTTGTGTAAAAGTGTAAAATAATGTTACTGGTGGAGGCTATTAAAATGTAAAATGGTTGGACATTTTGTAGCATGTTGCTGGTGAATATTGGCAACATGTGACGTAATATGACATTGTTTGTTTCAGTGGCAGCGGGTTGACTGGGGCGTCCTGCTGACAGCGGACACTACAATGAGGAGATTGGTGTCACGCGAGCGGCCGAGCAGCGCCGTCCGCCGGATGACGTCACGAGGACCGCCACATCCGACGTTATCACCTGGTGGTACATGAAACCGACCAGCCAATTGTGTTCGGTATTTCAATTACAGTGTTGCCAACATTGCCAAAAATTGAATATCAATGCAAAAGGAGGTCGTGTTAGGGAAATTGATTTAGGAGATTTTGTGGTCGTTTTTGTCTGTTCGAGTTAAATTATTCTAAGAGCTAGACACCTATTAATAAATTCTGTATCAGGACATTTCATAAGACGATCACGATACGAAAATGGGAAATTGTGAAGATCTCTACAAACCTCAATACACTTTTTTGCATAATGTAAATAAATCTTGAATGTAATCATTGCACTATGAGTTAGATACCGGTATTTTATTTGTTGGTCTTTAATTAATAAGATCTTCAGTGACTGTTGACGAAAATTCTGCGCATTTCCGTACTTTTAATGTAACTATAAAACTGATGATGGGTGACGCTTGTCCTAGACAGTACTTTACCTACTCCCATTAGACCTAAAGATTCCCAGGTTATAGCCATCGAGAAATGCAAACTTCCCTTTAAACACACCAACATGCATAATGCGTTGTTATGCCAAGTGTTTCTTAGTTAAATAAACACAATCAGTGTGTTGTTAAGTACAAGAACAGCCATTGCGCAGTTAAGATTGTTGACAAAAATACTGGCTCTTAAACTAAAGCTGCATACGTTTAATGGTTGACAATTTAGCTAAATAGCTGCTACGGTCATAAAATGTGAGAATAAACACAAACACAAAACATTTACATATTGTTTGAAGTAGGAATCTTTTGCATTCGACATCAATCTTAGCACCATTATTAAAATGCGTATTTTGTCTAATTTCCTTGAAAATGTTTGATGAAGAAAAAGACTTGGTTTCTAGGTTCACTCAGTTATTTCTATTGGTTACCTTCTTAGAAAATTCAAAATAAAAAATTATCGATATTTTTACTTTTTTCTGTATCAGGGAAAATTTCCTGTTTCAGAAAAATAGGTAACCTCAGAAAACTAGTTTCTACAATATTTTCAAGAACTAAACAAAACTGGCGTCAAGATTTATATGAGTAGGAAAATACCTGATTCATCCATTTCTGCTACATTGAATATTTACAAAAGTCACTTGGTAACTAAATATTCCATTTACAATGTGTAACTCCAACCATAAGAAATTCTAATAGTCGTGCTTCATAATTGCATCCTTTGTTCGAACCCATTACTCTCCAGTTCTCAAACAAAAGTAAATTTTCTAGAACGAAAAGAATAGAAAAAAAGAAATAAAACTATTTTACGAGTATTCCTGTCTGCGTACTGGCGATATCGTTAATCCTCTACCACACTACAGAGTACTTTGATGGTCTTCTGAATTACTATGGTATTTTATGATACTCTAGCGATGCACCGCTGCTCCACTCAGTTTTACGCCTTGGCATTGCTAAAGATTTGTTTATTAGGTATAACTTACTAGCGACTCACCCCGGTTTTGCACGGGCGCAATGTTATACACATAAACCAGCTCTTGAATCACTCTATCTATTAAAAAAACCGCATCAAAATCCGTTGCGTAGTTTTAAAGATCTAAGCATACATAGGGACAGATAGTGGGAATCGACTTTGTTTTATACTATGTAATGATGTATGGAGTGCGTGTATGACTGGTCATACACGCACTCCATACACGCCCCGTTCATGTTCATATACTTGGGTATATGAACATGAACGGGGCGAAAAAACGCATGAGTTTATGTATGTCCGAGTAAATCTAAGTTTAATATGTGCAGTGCAGTGATAGCCTTGTGGTGTGACCATCGGATTACCATGTCACAGGTCTCAAGTTCGAACCCAAGACACGCATCTCCAATTTTTCGGATTCATGTGCGTAGTATAATTATCACTTGCTTCGGTGAAGGAAAACATCGTGAGGAAACCGGTATGCCTGAGAGATATTTCTCGACGGCATGTAAAGCCAAGTCAGAGACCCATGGGCGGCATAAAAACTCTGACACCAGGATAGGCACTAACCACACGTTAAAGAAGAAGAGTCTACTATTAATGCTGAAAATAAATTCCAGAATAAATTGATTGAAATTGGTTGGTTGTAATTTATTATGATATTGAAAAGAGCAACAAATTCCGTTGAATTTTTAGAAGAACAATGCGATCATACGGACAGACAAGAAAGCGACTTTATTTTATAATTATGAATGGATGACGATTTAATAGCCGTGGTTTATTTATAGTGGACCTGAGGGTTACTATTCAAATGAGACACTTACAGCTGAAAATTGTAGCTAATGTGAGTAATAGTTTTTATTACAAGTCTGTTTAATATTTCTTTATTCATCTCAAGAATCTTTATTTATGTGATGTGCAGTTTATCAGTCGGGTCGAAAAGCATAATAATAGTACATTACATCACGCCTGTTATCTCCGATAGGTTAGGCAGGGGTGTACCTAATAAGCGCTCACATTTCGCCAGTTTTTTTAAGTCCCATGTAAGAGGGGGCGAGCTTATTGCCATCAACCGGCCACAAATCCAGCCTCCGTGGCTGCTACTGAGTTCCTGATGGAAAACCAAATAACAATTATACCGACCAGGGAATCGAACCCACGACCTCATGGTCAGCAGTCGCGATTGCGACCACTAGACCAATGAGGCAGTTTTTATAGTACATATCTATGTGATTCGATTCTTAACATACCTACATATTTGTAATTTATATTCCCTACTAACTCGATCAGCCACTATTTAGCCAGTATTAGCATAATCAGCCTATAATGTTCCCACTGCTGGGACACACGGCCTCCTTTCTATAATACGCCTGCCTGGGTTCGAACTCACGACTGTTGTAAGTCGGGGCCGCTGTTCGTAAGCCGGGGCCGCCACCACTGGGCCACCCGTGCTCTCCAGCCAGTAGCCAGTATTAAGTATAATAAATTGCGGCTGGATCACAGTGCGAACAATGAACTGCTCTGGGAAAAACTGCAATTACTTATTTTGACATAAATAGTAAAGCTGAGAGTTATTTTATTTAAAAAAATTAAATGATAAGAAGTTATGCAATGTCTTAAGCTGTTATATTAAACTTCAATACGCAACGAATACTAAAGAAATATACCAGCTACTAATTTCCATTCATACATTTTCATGTAGCAGACAATTTTCCATTCGATTTGTTTCCAGAAATACGAACAGGTCCATGCAGTTACACGCTCCGATATCTTTCTGATTGTCTGTCCATTGTTTTACCTCCTTTTTATTTTTATTTTGTCCATAAGTGGAGATTGGATTAGTCTGTATCGCAGGAAAATCTTTTATTCTTGAAATTACGGATTGTAAGTGCAATGATTGAAATGTTGGACTGTTGCCAGCGACTGTCTTCGCATGAAACTGAAATCTCTAAACATCGTTATTACTACATGACGTGAGTTTGAGTGGTCAATGTCCTATTACAGGACAGTTAAAGAAATTAAGTGCCAGTATTTTAGGGTTAGTCACCAACTGGACACGAGAGACTGGACACACGTGTGTCCAGTTGGTGAAACTTAAAATTAGTATCACTTATTATTTCGTCATCTGGACACGCCAACATTTTTACGCGTGTCCAGATAGTGAAACTTAAATTAAATCACTTTTACGTTTTCACCAACTGGTCACACCCAGTATTTTTTGCAAAAAAAGGGTAGAGTCAGGTTAATAATCGTCGTTCATTAAATTAGTGAACGAAGCAATTTCGTGAAAAAGCTGCCGCACTGTTTTGCTTGAAAAGTCTAATTAGCTTCTATTTAAGACACATTTTGAAATAAAACGAATACACAATTTGTTAAAAAAAAACTGGCCGATCCAAAAGGGGCATATAGGTATATCAATGGTATTACTACATATAATAAGACAGATAAAATATTCATGAAAGTGAAAATATTAATAAATTTTAAAAGGCATGAGTTTTGTCCCGAATTACCAGCGTTTTCCAAAATTCTAGTTAATTTTTAAAACGTGACAACACCATCTTCTTTTTCTTTTTCTTATTGTCCTTTACTTATTGGTATTAAAAAATATTGTTCGTATATAATCTCTTTGCTTTTGCACAAAGAGGTTTGTTTTGAAATGTCTCGCACAAAGGAACTATATTCAAATTATAACAACACAAATTTATGTCAATCAAATTGACATTGACTATGACATAAAGTTACCAGCGTAATAAAAATCTATACACATATTTAAGCTTCCTTTCGTTTTATTAAAAAAACTTTTCTATTCAGAAACCCCTAACAAAGTTACACTGATAGTATAGTCAACTAAGTACTTTGGGAAAACTATTAATTCAATTAGAAATATTCCTATTTATGGATAAGAAAACATAAAAAATAATAATGATGTACATTTTAAGTTACGGTAAGTTACCAATATTTCACATTTTAGGCCCGGTATGAGTTTATTTCTCTGTTATGTGCTTTGTTAATATTGAATGGCAACGTTGAGGTATTCTCGACTTTTCGAGTCATCATCATTCTCCTGCCCTTATCCCAACTTATTTGGGGCCGGCGCAGCATGTCTTAATTTTTCATACTTCTCAACTTTTAAAATTATTTAATTATGAGTTCTTTTCAAAATCTGCTATATAATTTTACAATATTCTTCACTTTTTTTATTTTAGTATTTGTAATACTTTTATTTTTGTACAATAATAATAATAAGGTAACCTAACCACCAGTAGCTTGGACCCTGCTCCCGAAAACGGCGGACCACTATTTTTTATATTTTTAAACGTTTTTGTATAAGTTTTTTTTTAAAGAAATATTTAAATGATTAATGATGTTTATTTTGCAAATAGGTTTTTAAAAACACTTTTACACGTCTCTTTTTTTTAAACTAGATGGGGCCGGTGTTTCGTACCTGACTAGTCTGAGAAGAAACAGCCGAAACAAACTCAGAGGTCATAGTCTCTTTTAAAGTCCAGACATAATCTTGGTTAACTCACATGAGGACTATGCAGATTAGTGTCTGAGATGGTCTCTTGAAGAAAGAACCACACAGATTTGAGTGGACCTGTCCAGTCAGTGCAAGCATTTGTCAGTTATCGTGTAGCTCGACTTATAACTCAAGGAGCTCAATGACACGACGAACAATACCAAAGAAAGGACATTTGGGTAGGTCGCTTATAGTACTCAAACTGCCAGACAATCGTGGGAAAAATAAAAAACGAACAAACAAAAAAAAAAAAGAATTCCCACATGAGGTCCTCACATTCACAATAATCAAATAAAATTAATAAGTAATACTCTACAAAATAAATGTCATTAAATGTGAACATTAACAATAAAAAATAAAAATAAAAGTAAAATACTTAACAAAGTAAGTATTCATGTCAAATCATTAAATATACAACATATACAATACACATATATATTTACACATATACATTTTTTTTACATATATATTAAATAACATTATGAAAAATATAAAACAAAATAATAAAAATAATAATCAAATACTAAAAGTATTCATGTCAAATAAATTAAATGTCACAGTGTATATGAGAAAGGAATCAATAATAAACAAGCAAAATTTCGACATTCACAGAGTAAATTTAATTGGAGCAGCTTAACCCCAAACCTTTTTATCTTCGAGATAGTGATTAATGTTATAGTAGGCTTTCAGACATAGCTTCCGTTTTATAAACGATTTGAATTTATTTAGGCTTAGTAATTGAATATGACTAGGAAGTTTATTGTAAAAACGTATACATTGGCATCTGAACGTACCCCCTATTTTTTTTTAGCCTCGTTTCAGGAACAACAAATTTGTGTTTGTTCCTCGTATTTATGTTGTGGATATCACTGTATTTTTTAAACAAATTAATATATATAATATTTAAAACTGTAAATTAAATATGTTATGAAAATGAATAAAGGAAATAATAATAAGGTAATAAGGCTAATAAGGTTTACCAAGCAAAAAAGTAAGGCAGGTTTTTCATGTTTGTGTGTTTTTGATATAATAACCTGACTGTACCCTTTTTTCACAAAAAAAAAATGCGTGTGTCCAGTTGGCGAAAACATAAAAGTGTTTTAATTTGAGTTTCACTATGTGGACACACGTCAAAATGTTGGCGTGTCCAGATGACGATATAATAAGTGATACTAATTTTGAGTTTCACCAACTGGACACACGTGTGTCCAGTCTCTCGTGTCCAGTTGGTGACTAACCCGTATTTTACAACCACGTGCCTCTTTTGTAGCTACATTGGTTTTTACACACGGAAAAAAAATACCCATTTAGATATTTTCAAGACCTTGAAACTTTACTACATGTCTGAGTGAGAAATAATATAGAAACCAGGGACACATCATATTAAACAAAACACTACCTTTCTATCTTCATTTCCCACGACAGCTCCCATTTCATCTAAAACCCAGTTCAACAAAAGTACTTATAGCAAAAACTAATTTGAGAAAACCTTCAAATAATAAGGTCGTTCATTACGCGAACAATGTATCGCGACTGTACTAACATTGCATATGAGCGTTGCGTCATACGTGTACAGTTGAAGGCAGTTGCACTTAAGCACCTACTATACTGCGCCGCTATAGATGTTTGCCTTTTATTGTCAACCGAGTGTAGATGACATAATAAATGCAGATGCGTCACTTTACTCATTTAACGTCATTGTTGCATCATATCGTATCGCGAAAAGTTTCGTACGTTGACTTCGTAATACTACAAAATTATTGTCATTATAACTACGTTATCGTCGCCGTAAACAATGACAATAGAAATGACGAAACGTGTTTTATCGTTGAGAAATCGTTTTTTCGTAACCACAGATAGCTCAAATTCGGTGAATGACAAAGTATGAAATATAGCTGTAAATAATTATTATCTAAGTGGAGATAGTCAAGATCAAAATCAATTTGAAACTATCACTATTATATTGGTATATTTAAGTGACAGAAAGAGGAGACACACTCCTCACATTTATTTATATTGACGCAATGCATTTTCTAAAGCAAGCTGAACTATAGGCAGTAAATACTATTTTCAGAAACGAATCATTGAGCACCGAATGTGTTGTTCACGACCTACCTAATCTATGACAAACTACTCAACCTACATTCACGTTCTATTCAATTCCACAAGCTTTTAGTGATGCTTTACTGCAGCAGCGACTATTTTACCGTAAGTACAGCTTAGCTAGCTATGTGCTACGCACCCAATTGACATCGGGGAGGCCGTGTGTAGATGCGCGCGTGTGCGTGGCCAGCCTGCCAGCTTTGTGCCAGGACTTGGCAGCACCGTCGATACGGACAATTTGGGACCAGGCCGAGCCACCTAACCCGTTATTGGATTGTCATAATTTAACATGGCGTGTACCTATTGGCTTTACTGCCAGAAACACCGAGGATAAACTTGATAGTTGCCACGCCAAACGTATTAATACTCGTAACAAATATTGCGAAAAAGTTCAAAAGAAAAATAAAGAAAATTCAAAATAAAATGCAGACGACGACAATGAAAGACAGTAAGCGATTGTTATAAATTGCTTTTCTGACAGTTTTGTGTTTAAAAATATACTAAGTTCCATAGCAGAAGCAATGGTAAAAGTAAGTAAAAATACGACAATTTGACGTGAAATCTGTTAGTAATGAAGAACTGTAATTTTATAGTGAACTTTAATAAAAGGAATAAAACTATTTGCACGATCCCTTTTCCATGTAGGGTAAATGGACGAAGTATACAACATTGACTAGAATAAACCCTAGATATATCTATGTACAAACATTTACAACATGTTTTAGTAGTCACGTACAAGATGCCTTTACACACAAACCACATATGCACAAGCACCCGAACTCGGTTCAAACATGTGAACGACAAAACAATTGTTAGCTCCGATGACTCAATGGGAACCTGAAGACGTTTAGTTGTATTCAGAAGACAGTTACTGCTGCTGAGTCAGGTAGATTTTTGAACTGACACTGATGAAGTTAGAAATACTTGGAGGGCATTTTTTGAAGGAGACTAAATGCTCAATTACATGTATAAGCTAGAAACAAATGATGGTTTACTTTCAAAATCATCGGTTGGGTTACTTTTACATTTGTGTATCTCTTGCTATAATTACAGCAATTACTATAATGCCTTTTAATCAAAGTTTTAATGGGTTTATCCATCAGGAATTTCTTAGTATGGATGGAGTCTCATGTGTGATGTTAATGACAGTACGCTCGCTTCTTTATTCATAAAGAAGCGATAGATAGATAGATAGATAGATTTCCTCAATTTACAATATGCTGTCACAATTATTTGTCCCTTACAAAAAGTTTTATATACAGACAATATTCCAAGAAAACAAAAGAAGCAAACTCTTCAATCCTAGACAAACCGCATCCTAGGAAACCAGAAGTCTGTCGGCCACCAATACTGTACAAACGATTGCACAGGCCCGTGGGAAACTCACGTACCTGCATTATGAGGACAATGCTGGCCGGTATAAAAAGATGCGGCCGACAATGCATGCTCTATGGAAAACCACCAACCATGGCCCGTTCACACGAGTGTCCAGCCGAATGAGAGGAACGAAGGAAACTCGGTTAGCTTATATTGAAAGTGTGCTTGATTTGTGCTTTAAGAATATTCACTATGCAGATAGTTTTGTTATGCTTGAGCGAGTATGATAGTGAAATAAATAAGAGGGTTAGTTTGGGGAAGTATGAGAATTTTATAATACTTGTCTGCAATAGAGATCACTGCTATTGTTTATTTAAACTGAGGTTTAACCTTTCATATGCCTAGTAGCATAGTATATAGACACAATTAAAAAGCTATTGTGTCTTGCGTAGATCTACGTTCCGGCTCACGAAGGGTTAAATAATTATGATGAGTATCGTTAGTATACGTATTAACACATAATAATAATATGCGTATTCTTGTATTCATCTTTCTAAGATATTATTTACATTTTAAATATTTTATTGTTAGATTATTCAATCAACTTTGTAATCGATTCTAACCTTGCCCTGAGATAAAATGATTCGAAATGACTTTTCAAATTTGGCTCAAGGTTTACTGAAGGCCCTTTATTCTAACTACACACAGACACCATTGGTTACATTGCCAAAATCCAGCTAACAAACAAAGCAAATACATCAATAATGATCAGCACGCTAACCAAATGACAGGAGGGCCTTGCAACTGAACCGGATTACGATACCGATTAGCAACTGTGTATTTACAGCGACATACAGCGCTGTAAAGCGACGTAAAGCTGCGCTTACACGGGCATTTTTTTGCAAAATGTTCGGTCAACTATTGCCAGGTTGTGGCCTAGTTACTCCAATTGATCAATATGGTGTGTCACTGCAACAATGGCTAACAACCATCTTGGCATCGTTGCCCAGCTTTGTTCCAGTCATTGCTTTATTACCTCCCAGCAGCTATTGTCGGTACTCATTGCTGTAAAATTGCCCTTGTAATAGTGTGCTAGTGATTTTTGACAGTTTCAACATAATCTTGGAGCAACCGTCAAATGCTGAGTGTTGCCGAGACGTCATTTAACCACAGTTGCAAAAAATACCCGTGTAAGCGCATCTCAAAGACTGCGTATACAGCAACGTACAGTACGTACAATCAGCGTATACATCGAACACATTTGTCGAAGGTATTAACACATTAGGCGCTTACGACGGTTAAGTAACACCTCTCGGTCGCCTTCTAGAAGCGACGGCGTCGTGTCCTAACCGCAATACACATTGATGTAATTATTAACGTGTCACTGTACTTGGTATTTTTTCGCTGTAATCGCAGTTGTCTTCTGTTCTAAAGAATGTCATATATCAGTGGATCATTGTCATTCTCCTAACCTTTTCCCAATTTATTTAGGGTCGGCGCAGCATGTCTTCTTCTTCCATACTTCTCTATTACTCGTCATCTCAGTAGTCACCCCCTTTATAGCCACGTCAGTGGATCACTGCTGCTTTTGTTGAGACCGAAAATGAGATAATTAGATATAAATCAACTTACATATTCGAGCAATTTTTAATGCACAAACTGCAAATTGTAGCCGTTGGTGATAAACTCCAGCAAACAAAGAAAAACTCGAAGGCTTTATCGAGAAGACGTCAGTGATAAATAAAGATGTATCCTAATTGTACAAACATTCAAGTATCATGATACCTTGACATTACCGTTAATGAAGCTCAATACTCCGATACTATATTCCTATCAGAGCATCGACAAAGCCCCCTAGAGTTAAGGGCTTCAGCACCGGCTGAATAATTTACCTACCGAGCACCTACTAATTACTATACATGATGTCTCCTTACTCTGCCTCTGGCTACATGTAAGCCAGTGTACGACCATTAACCCAGCCTAGATGCCCATTAATTTAATAGCAAGTTTTCTTTGCCACGGCGGCGATTAAGCGACTACTGGAGTCCCGACTAATTCAACCGGGGTTAGTGCGCTAACCGCCCGTTAGCCACGCTTACGCAGCTTAACTTACTACAGATTTATGCATCGGACCCACTCCACAAATGGTTTCACACTATATCGCTATTCAAAGGATTAGAACTTTAGTTTTAATTTTATAGGTAAACGCGGTTTTACGGCCGGTTTTGAAAGTTTTAATGACACTAGGTATGTTGATTGATGCAATGTGGTTTCCTTAAAAGCGTTGATTGAAAGTTTCATCTAAAAGAAAAACATTAAAGGTGAACCAAATATTAATAAAAACATGATCGTATCCTTTAACAAAGAGGACTTCAAACTTTAAAACAATCTAAACGAATCCATCACAAACTTTTCACTTTACAGTGACTTCAAAACGTAAAGTCAAACGCTTAAATATTGGAAATTAAAACGTCTACAAGAGGTACGACGTTCGTTAGACAGATAAAATATTCTCGCTTATGCAAAACTGTTTATGTAAATGAAATAAGTTGTCGCCTTAGCTCTTGATTACAAAGAGAACTTGGAGTAGTTTTGTTTACGAGTTAATCGCAGTTGCGTCTTGTTTTTCTCTAGTGTTTATTCTTAGCACGACAGGTGCGACTCGACTATAAAAGGTGAAACATTTTAGTGCAAAGTTCATACAAACTAAGAGCACTTAAATTATTAATTGAACAAACTGAGTTTTTATAGTTTCTTCACTGGACAAGCGACACTGATATCTTGGGGAAACTAGATATTCTCTCTCAGTTTCTTGTATGAAAGTGAGATGCTTACAAAATAAGAAAGAGGATAATTATTTACTCATTTTATTGTGATGTTAATGAAATACTTGACAATAAATAAAAACCCGTCTGAAAATCCAACCTTTTATCACAACATGAAAGTTTTCAACAGAAAAAAAAACCTCAACGAAATCAAAATGCAAATCCGTTTACACAAAGTTATTCATTCGACCCATCCTTAAAATAGAGAATACGTAAAATAAAAAGTAAATCCCTAATTCTGACTCTTAATGGAATTAAAAACTTGCGCCGGCTGCTATAAAGTTGCAAGTACTTTCCTCGATCCGGTTGTGGCAAACCAGATTAAGGGGTGCGAGGATCCGATTTCTACATTATCAATTTACAATTTCCTATCTAGACACCTAGATACTTGTGAACTAAGAACAAAGGTATAAAGTTTTAATTTGTTTAGGTCCAAAGGAAAACAGTTGGTTTGTATCGTTGAGTTTTTCTCGGAATTTAAAGGAATTGTTAGCACTTTAAAATGAGAACAATGGAAGTTTTTAAATACTGTTGTGAGAGAACTTGATTTTGGTCTAGCGCACCTTTTCGTTTAAAATAGAGCTCTACTTTCTTCAAGATTAAACCCAACTTTGCTTGTTTATCTTTAAAAAGTCTAGTCTGTTCAAAACAGACGTTCTAAAAAAAAAGATACTTAAATAAATCTTTGAATCTTTTAAAATTGTATCTATATTATACTATACGGTATATTTCCTTACCTATTTGTGAAAACAACATGACCACATAAAAATAATATTAAAAAAAACGCAACCACTTTTTATAGAAATTGACTCATCTTTGTAATCATATCAAAACGATGAGATGACTGATCTATCAGAACTCTTTGAGATGAAACTAAATCTCTACAAGTACCTACTACATATTACTAAGGTAACCTTATCATACTACTGATAACAACTCAATAATATCTTTCTTGGTATTCAAAAAGGTATGTAATAAAGATATTACAAAATTAAGTAGGTATTCAATAGATAAATGAGCTAGGCGGGATTACCTAAGTTGATATAAATAGGTAAGGAAAAGTACAACCACGTTTTGTACTACGTTTGTTATTATATCGTCTTATCTATCAATGAAATCCTATCAGCTAAATAATTATAATATAATTTAACATCTCGCGTATAATTCGCGAAGGGTAAGGCAGACGTGTACCTAATAGAACACCTACATTTCGCCACTTATGTTAAAAGCTTGGCTTGGCTTTAGCTTGGCTTGGCTTGGCAAGCCTATTGCCATCAACCGGGCACATATCCAGACTCCGTGGCTACTACTAAGAAATTCCTGATGGAAAAACCCAATAAAAAATTGCCCGACCTGGGAATTGAACCCTGGAGCTCATGCTCAGTAGCCGCGATTGCGACCACTAGACCGAAGAGGCATTAAATAATTATACTGATAAAAAAATCTTTAATTAGGTATACTAAAATGTTTTCTTTCAACTATGTAGTAATGTTATCATTAATCACTACAAAACCGATCACAAAGGATGTCTTTTTTGCTTAGAACCAAAACAGTGCAGAAATATCATATGAAATCTGTTGTACATTCATTCACATCATTGTTGCACAGTTATTCGTTAATGCACTGTTTTTTATTTATATATCAATTTACCACAGAGATTTACTGTCTCCCTTTAGGTTTACAAAAAAAATGTATGCATTTGATTAAAAAGATACTGGCTGAAAATAAAAATCGCCTGAATTAAATCGACTTGGTGAAAAAAAAAAATACAAATGGCGCGCATTTGTACCTTAAATTGTAAAACTTTGATACTTCGTATTTGGCAAGAAAAGTTTAAAAAAATGGAAATAGACAGCGATATCTATATGAATTAAACTCCAGAAAATTAAAAACAGCTGCAAATGAAATTGTTAATAACCTTTTGCCACAGAAGTCGCGAGATACTTTGTTTTCATTAACTTGAGTTTTTATTTTGAGTAGGTATATTTTATCACCGTAGATAGATTGGTAGTTGAAAGAAAAGTAGATTACGCACCTTGCTAAAGTGAGTAATTAATGCACTCGTGTTAATTTAGTATACTATTATCTATACATACGTAACTCGCACACCTTTTTTAATTACCTACAGTTTGTGAATATTACGTTAGGTAAACGTGTGCAATAAAAATGATATCGGGCATAATCGGAATGATGCAAATCATGATTACAGAGTAATTTAACATATGATGTGCGCATACGCCTTTTTAACGTCACTTGAGGAAGTTCACTGGCGCCCATTAGCGGCCTAATGTATGAATCATAAATTATCTTGTTGCTATTTGCTGTACAATTGAAAGTCATGAAGGTTTTCAAACCCTGGAAGGTACGACTGTGAATTTTCCAAACCTACACCTACATCTTCAGTTAATCTAAATTTCACTTTGACTGACTACCTCTTATAGAACTTTACCGAGAGGAAACTGAATTTTATGTTCTTAAGCTGTGTGCTGGTGGTCAATGGCACAAGGAAAAAGAACCTGGCTGCGTGGTTAGCTGCTAGAGAGAATTGTTGTGTCCAAGACTATAACAGCTTAGCAATTTCCACCAAATATTCAAAATCAAAAATCAAAATATTTTACTTCACATAGGCTTACATGGGCAGTGGGCACTTATAAACGTCGAGGAAATGTGCACGGTTTGGGTTGGTCGTTTCCTATGGAGAAGAACCGGCAACGATCTCCATGGTTACTCTATCGAGAAGGCCTTTGGGTATTTATGTGCCACGGTGTTTATTTATGTGTGTATTTTTCCAAACACAGTTAGCACTGCTTCTATATGGCAGGAACTGCGCAATCAACGTGCAGATGACGCGCAGTCGATAGGCCATCAGAATTGAGTAAGTAATAATTATAAGTTTGCCTATTACCTCATTCACCTATAAACATTGTAAACGAACAGGTCCTCGTCATCTTTAACGGGAAACTTCGTAGCAATATCGTGAGGAAGAAAGTTTTGTAATAACGACCTAATTCCAGTTACCTATAAGGTCGTTTATGAAACCCCTAGTGACAAATACGTACTATAAAAATTCATTTGTTTTCTTATGATGACGAATCGGTACTTCTTGTATGGAAAAAAATTTGGTGACCTATCGAAACAGTGACGACTCGGGCATAGTAACAATGTGACTATAAATTGCCGTAGAATCGAAATCGGTGGTTTTCCTAGTGTAATGTGAGTAACAAAAACGAAATATGGATTCACCCATCGGATGGCAATGATAATTTTTGTGTACCTTTCCATCATTTGTATCTCCTTTGCATTGACTAATGTCATCGTTGACGGATAAAAGTTAATTACGATTGTCATGAAAGAATAATGGAAATTATAACAGAGTAAAATAAAATTACATCACGCCTGTAATCCCCCAAGAGTTAGGCAGAGGTGTCCCTAATGGTACACCCTCATTTCACCAATTATGTTATAAGTCTCCTGTAATAGGAGCGAGCGGATTACCATCAACCGGGCACATATCCAGACTCCGTGGCTGCTACTAAGAAATTCCTGTTAAAAAAACCCAATTTATATAGTTTTCAGTTTTAATGATAACGTTAGAGATCACGTCAGTTTAAAAACGAATATTACGTTATTATTATAAATAATAACAAAGTTATGATTATAACCTATTTATAAAATCTCATGTACAGTCAGCATCAGTCAGCAGTTTGCCTGATCCGGGAATCGAACCCAGGACCTCATGCTCAGCAGTCGCGCCAGCGGCCGCTCAACCAACGAGGCAGTGCGACATGTAGTAAGGAAGTAGCGTCACAGCATTTAGGTCCAATTCATCTGTCAACATGATGATTATCACAATATATCACTTACCGGTCAAAAGACCCAATTTTCATCAAAAGATACTGACAAGGCATATTTGATTAAAGGCTTCAATCCCACATAACTCTTCCGATATTCAAATTAGACATTCCAAATATTATAACGACGAAACTTTCCTAAGGAGGAGCAATTTTGTTAAATAGAGAGGTTCTAACTGAGGCAAGGCAAGGATACGTGACAACAGTTCTGGGAAGCTACCGTCAGAGGGGGCCTTTTGAATTATAGCCACCGTCTGCCCCACCACTTATCTCCGCATAATGATACTAGATTCGGTTACACGATTCTAATGTAAGTCTGAGAATTTCGTTTGGTGGAAATAATTTTGGTGCTGCTTTATGGTTGGTTGATTCTGTTATGTAAGTACGAGTACGTACGGTTAGAAGAATACGAATAAGGACACATGTTTTTTAGGAACATGGAGCTCATTTTGAATTGACATGTTCAGACGCCAGCACATCAGGCTACTACAATCTGTCAAATTACTTTGACAGATTGAAAATTTGACAGTTTTGGATAGCCTGATGTGCTGGCGTCAAATCACAGGTGGCATTCTTTGACAGGCGTATAAAATGGTTTATACACAGCAATTTTTTATTTTTTTTTGTCTCTTTTCTCTTACAATCTGTCACTATTCATTAGGACAATAAGTAATTTCTATGGCGTGTTAGATGGCTTGCTTGGTATGCGTCCTATGACACAACCTCTGACTCGAAAGCATAATGCTAATATTGTCCGATAAGATATACACAGCAATTGACATATTTTTTTCCTTTGTCAATTTGATATGGAATTCTTTTCTGACTTTACATTTCGCAATCGCCATGGAATGATTAAAATACTGCTTTGTAGAGCCAAGTAAAACAAAAACACATCTGTCGGCGTAAACTATTTAAATCTTCACATAATAAAAAGGGATTTCCCAGTCAACAAAAAATAAAATAGGACAGGATATATAAATGTCCAATATCTATTAAATTTAATTCGAAAAAGACGGAAATAAATATCACCATTAAGTCGGCCTAATGCCCAAAGCGTTGTCATCTAGAAAGAGATAAATATATCGTAATCTTCTTGAAACGGGACATGATATAATTTATCTAATCCCGTATGTTAAACAAAGACTATAACGTTATTTGACTTGCAAAATACATGAAACATTCCTTGGGAATACTAGTACAAATGGCCATATTAGTTTTAGGAATGCTAAATTCAAGTGGATGTACTAAAGTGTGGTTAAATGTTTGATGTTAAACAGAGAATTGTTAATATTGAGTTCTAATATTTTAAATCACGTCGGGCTACAAGCAAAGCATTCTAGATTGAAACAAAAAATATAATTTAAGTATAAATCTTTCAGTTATAGCCTAAACTTGTTATCAAGGTGATTGGTAATTGGGTGCATTCCTTGAAATGGGTGATTATAGACCTAATTTGCAACATTTTTAACCCCGATTACTTGGGGTAGTAGTAACTTAGCATAAGCATAATAAGCCTTTAATGTTCCCACTGCTGGGACACTCGGCGTCCTCTCTATGAGAGCGAATGGGCTATAATCCACCACGCAGGCCCAGTGCGGGTTGGTAGATGTCACATGTCTTCGAATTTTTGGTTCTAGGACATGCCGGTTTCCACACGATGTTTTCCTTCACCGTTTTTGAGAGCAGTGGTGCGATGAAATAAATTACACAATAGTGATGCGCCTGTCTGGGTTCGAAGCCAGGACTTACTATTCGTAAGTCGGGGCCGCCACCACTGGGTCATTGCTGTTCTCAAGTACTAACTTACAAGACAACAATAGTAACTAACAGGGTGTTGAGTATATCATTCTGAACCACACACACATACAAACATACCCGAACACACACCACATCGAAACTTTCATCGGCAATTTGAAAAAAAAGCTGTTTTCTACAAAAGTTCTATACCTAGAAGGTCAAAATACCGCCGATTTGTTTTAAATTTCCGATGGAAATTTTCTTTGTGGTTCAGAATAATGTACTGAGCATGTGGTAACCGCTATATTAGATATCGATATCCATCGCGTTTGTGAAGTTGTGCTAGTTAATTTAATATGACCCAGACATAAAGAATACCTCATCATGATCATCTGCCTAGCCTTTCCCCAATTATGTTGTGGTCGGCCTCCAGTCTTACTGGATTCACCTGAATACTAATATTTTACATAAAGAACACCTCATCATGACTTACGAAAATTGCATTTTAATCTGTATTAAAATTAAAATACAAAAGTAAAAAGCTCAAATTAAAGCAAGCCGGTATAATTAAGGCCTAAGTTACTCGACAATGTATAGAATTTTTGTTTCTTTGCTCACTTAACCAAATTAAGCAGCGTTAAAACTCATTGCTCAAAGTAATTTCGTAGAGGGAGTCAATTTAAGGGCGGAAATTGCTTCATTTAACGCTACTGGGTGACAAAATAGGTTCAAAGATATTTACCTATTTCCCATGTAGACCGATTTGTCGGCAGACAGAGACAATTACTTGAGTTTGTAATTAAATAAAGTAATGATTAAGTTAAATCATGATAATTAGGTGATTCTTATAGTTAAGCAAATTAGGCGTTATTAAGTGCCGCTTGTTATTTCTTGTGTTGTTTAGTTGGATTTATTGTTATTGTGTAATTAAATGATTATGGGAGAGCCTTTGAGTCGCTATTTTCAATTTTTGAGACCATTATAAGTAATTTTGTTACGAAAACGATAAACTGTATATTCTTATGTAGGTTCAGGGAAATGACTGGATAATTTGAATTTGTCAGTAAGTATCTGGGGCATGGAAGATCGTAGGTAATGCTCGAAAACTAATTCCGTACTGAAACATTAGAGCAACCAAAATTCCGCGGTTTGATGTAATTCACGTACCGCAAAACAGTTTCTGGTCTTCATCAAACTGATATTACCCCTCTCACCTTTTAACCACCCACGGAAAGAGATAGAGCATATTCCTAGCTAGAATTATTCTCGCTAATACAAAGTTTTAACATAAAACGATAGCTTAATTTAAATATATTATACAAATTGATACTGGTTGGCGATATTAAACGCAAAATTCAAGTGCCTTTTGAGCGTAGCAATGTTATTGGATCGACTAGGAAATTGAATTTACGGCAACATAATAACATTAACCGCCCCATTGGTCTAGTAACTGTGAGCGAGACTAAATCTTGAAGACTTGCTTTTGATCACCCGGTAGAGAAAATATTAAGAAATTAATTATTTCTGGGAATTTACCTGCGTGGGTGCACACCCACGTAGGTAAGGTCTCTAGTTTTCTGCTCGTGTAGGATGAATCAATCTTATCGTGATTTAATTTTCTGATATAAAAATGAGTTTAATTAAAGACAGCCTCAGTAGAGTTTTTTTTTTTCAGTAGATTATTTGTAGTAGATTTTTGGATTTCTAATAATTTTGCAATTTACTACTAAGCTAAACTTACGACGTGACAATAAGTTTAAGGAGAGTGAACGACAACAAGAAATAAATAAATAAAGACCAATCGCTTGCCAAAACACGACCGAAACATTGAGTGGCCGCGTTAAATATAGAAATTATAGATTCAGAATTCATCCTACAAATCATTTCATCACCCCACTTAGAGCTGGTTCTATAAACGGTACTTAGCCAGTACTTTGGCTAGGCTTATACCTGTACTCTCGGACGACATATCAAACTACAAGTGCAAGAAAGGTTTATAGCCACGTTTATTAATCTCGGCCTTACTGATTAGTTCGAAAATTGTAAAATTGTTATCAGGATTGCAGATCTATAGTGCAAAACGGCAGAATATAAGCCCCAAAAAGAATACCATTGAGATCACGACCCCTAGAGAAGACAGACAGATCTACTATGATGTAAATCCCTGTCATATTCTACTAGTTGTCATGCTAATCACGAAATCCTGAGTCATCTGCATGCAGTTTCCATGACCTGTGCCTAGTGGCGCCACCAGTCTTCAGGCTCACGTATTAAATCCTTCTCAACGTATCTATAGAACTGACTGCTTTGTTGGTTTAGTTTTCAAGGCACCCGCATGATTGTCCGGTTAAGCAGACGACAACCTCCTCGGTTGAAATGCGAGATGCCATTAACAAAAAAAAACTGTTGGTTTACTTGTCGCAAGGGCTTCTGCAGAGCCTGAGATACTGGGATGAATCCCCTAACCTGCTCACCACAACACAAAATAGATTAACGAAATCATGTCTCTATAACTGTAACTAAATGTTGGCACGCCATTGTGTTGATGATAAAAGCAGTATAAATGACACATGAGGCACATCGCATTAATGCACAAGTGTTGACATGTTTTTAACGCGGCTATTGAGAGCGGGTGCTGAAAAATAACAGTTTGCAATTATGATGAACCAAATTTGCATCGTACGGTAAAACCCAATACCAATTCGCACGACTTGGGAATCGAACCCTCATTCTCAGCAGAAATGTGACCCCTAAACCAAAGCGGCAGACATGTGATGCATCGGAATCCTTGTTTTTTTTTGTTTATAGAGACTTAAGGAGGTACCTTCCATTTTTGGTCAGTATGTTAATGCTTAGCCTTTAAGATTAAATGCAGATTACGATTATTTGTCTGTTACTACTTTAAGTATGTCGTGGAATTCCTAAAGTGCATGTTTTTCGTGTATGCTACATTCTAATCAAGATCAATTTTAGCACGATTTTAGTTAGATATCAAAAACCGATCTAAGACAGTGGACTTAAATCGTGGCTTCTCATCCTTGTTTACACTAACTACACTAGCATAATTTATTCCCCATAGAAATATTCCTTACATTCGCTAATCGTAGGTTTTTTTTTGGCATTCAAAACAGATGACACCCTGTTCGCTCCCTATATACATGGGACTTTAAGATAACTGGCAAATGTGAGTGTTCTAAAAGTACACCTCTGTTTAACCTCTCGAGGATTTTAAGCGTGACGTTGGTGTCGTAGAAAATCAAAACCCCTTCATCACTAGAAACCCCAAGAAAGGATCGCCATAACTCTGCGGGCTCCGCAACCTGTCTATACAATTTGTTACGTACAAGTTTACGCACCGTGAAATTATTCCTCGCACCTCCTCTGTTTGCCGTCCTTGTCCTACCATACCGGCTACAGGCGCATCTTCACGCGTGCTGATTTTTCGACTTGAGTGCGCCTCAACGAATGCACATACAGAACAACCCAGCCAAATCACGAAGCTCCCCTCCGTCACCAACTGTCACACGGCACAGGAGGTTTCCCTAAACGGTCGGGTAACACCTAACAAGTGCTTCGCCGTTTACTTTGTTATGCTAACAACGTTGATTTGTTTCTAGTTTTGTTTTTCTTTTGGATGGAATGTTTAAGCCGGTATTTCAGGAGATTTTCGATTTAGAAGGGTTGGTTACTCTGGAGATAGGTATACTTTTTGTTCTTGATTGATCTTTGAAAATTAGTGGTTAGGGACAGTGGACACATATCGCCATAATGAAATAGTGGCGAACTATAGAACCAATAACCACTGATGGCTTTTCAATTATCAATGCCAGTCGTTTGGCACTATAAAGTAGGCTGACGAATCTTCTCCAAGTTCTAAAGGTGGATAATAATTGTATATTGAAGAAAGAAAATATAATTATGACAGAAACTTAATCGATTTCAAACGCGAGTTGATTGATTACTTCAACATTATCTTCCGGAAATCCTACTAATATTATAAATGCGAAACTTTGTGAGGGTAGATGGATGTTTCTTACTCTTTCACGCAAAAACTACTGAACGGATTTTGATGAAATTTAGCACACACATAGTTTATTAACCGGATTAACACATAGTATATGTTTTATCCCGGTAGTATGATCCCGTGGGACAATTAACGAACTCAGGCGAAGCCTCGGGCATAAGCTAGTTCGTTTCATTAGTACTTTAACTGCGTAATTTTAGAACATAGTAGAACACTTTATTATTTATAAAATACGGTTAATCATAACAACATAACGTAATTTGTATCTTCCTAACCGTCTTATCGGTTTATCCAGCTTTACCGGATTAAGATTACGTTATCGTGATTTGGATTTAGTGTTGAAACTGAAAAAGAATATCTTATGTGTCAGCTGATCAATCCACGCGGTAAAGAAGGTGTAACAAGATACTTAACGAAGCCGGAAGGCACTTGTTCTCCCCGTCATTGCGGTCATTTTTTTGTTCTTCTAGACCACACCTGGGAATCTTCTAGTGACAAAGATATTGGAGATCCAAGTTCCAAATTGTTACTAGTTTTTTTTTTTAATACATGTTTTTAACGTAAGATTTTTACTGTAAACTCCTCCACGAAACTCGTAATATTCAATCCATCCACCAACACAATGTTTTGAGTGCGTTACATTGAGTCCTACCATAAAGGATGATTTTTCACCCCAAAAAGAAGTCGTTTCCCAGCAATAATTTTTGCGTAAAGTTACTTAGTTAGATGTACATAATGCTTGGTTGACGCATTTGTTAAGGGTCTTGTTAAACCCTGTATATATAGTGTGTACAAGATGGCGGTGAGTTGTCTGTTATTGTTTTAAGATATTTTAATCCGACACCCTATTTCACGATGTCGGAATATAGTTCTTACTTACCGAAAAAATTCTAAAATGATACAAAATTTGTATGAAATTATCTGCCAAGTAAGTTAACAGGAACTTAATCGTAAGTGGTGAAACAGGCCCTTATGATATTATTTACGGCTATCGGTGATATTGTTTTTTTAGGGGCAAGCCCAGCCACTGCAATTTCACCTACCAACAGCAAAGCACCGAGTCCATTCGACTGGATTTAAATCAGAAAAACACATTAGAGTAAGCAAATTATTATGAATGTGTAGTTACAAAGTAGATTGCTCAGGTCGGGTATACCTGAAATCAGGATGAATTGATGAACGCTGACAAAAGCGCCATCCGTGTGGCGAAATAGTAGGATATAACTAGATAAGGGAAGTAGACACAAAATCAAGACCTATTCCTATGAGTGGAAGGAACAAGGCTGCCAATGATGATGGCGGAAACGGGGCGGCTATGGGTATTGAAATACTCGGGTCTAATTTCAGATTAAGCCGTGCTTGCCTGGGTTGGTCCATTAATGGGTGACCACCCGTTACATACAGAGCTTTTTCCGTTTCTCGGAAAGCATGTTAAGCCGTTGTTCCCGGCTGTTATTTGTAGATCTTTAACAGTCGTTGCAGGTAGTCAGTCATACCAAGGAGAATTGTACTACCCTGTACTAACTGAGTTGTGGAGGTCAGATAGGCAGTCGCTCCATGTAAAATACTGGTCTTCAGCTGCATCCGGTTAGACTGGAAGCCGGCCCCAACATAGTTGGGAAAACGCTAAACAGATGATGATTGTGATATTTTTTTTGTTCTAAACCATACCTGGGGGGGGACCTTCTAGTTACGGAGATATTGGAGATTTCGAACGATTTTGAAAGTTCGAACTTTTTCACAAGTTTTTTTTTTAATATTTTTTTTAGTATAAGATTTCATTCACGATGTTTTGAGTGCATTACATCGAGTTCTACCGTAAAACGTAATATTTTACCCCAAAAAAAAGTCATTTCCCAGCAATAATTTTTAGGTAAAGATACTTAGTTCGATGTACATAATACTTGGTTGACAGCTTCGTGAAGGGTCTTGTTACACCCTGTAGACATTAACATACTATTTCTGCCTAAAGAAACAGAAACCACTTACTAAAAGTAACGATCCTTAGAAACATTGCTCATTGGCTCATTTGGCTCCAACAATCGTGATTCCAAATAATAAAAAATGTAAAACATTTCTATTAACGAAAGCAAGAATAGCAGTGGACACGTATCTCCAATGAAATCTGTTAAGAGGCTAGAATTACAGATGAGATTGTTAATTTTAGAGGATCTAGCTCGTGCCCATTGCCAACATATGTAACTTTTAATCAGCACTTAGCGGCACCCCGTCGAGTGTGTGGAAAAATGGGTTGACTATTCTGAAATCACTCTGTAATACTATTGTCTTTCTAAGATAACACCATGCCTGTATCTTCGAAAGGTTAGGCAAAGCTGTAACTAATAGTACACCCACATTTCGCCAGCTATGTTTTAGGTGCCATGTAATAAGGGGGCGTGCCTATTGCCATCAATCGGGCTCCAGAGTGACTGCTACTGAGAAATTACCGATGGAATAACCCAACAACACTTTGCTTGACCTGGGAATCGAACCCAGGACCTCATGCTCAGCAGTCGCGCTTGCGACCACTATACACCAACATGACATTCAATTACAGTTACATTCAAAACAAGTCCTACATTTATTACACAGTTATATTAACTATGCCTTAGAATCACTGTCAAAATGAAAATGACCTTTATTTTTAATAAGGTTACTATAAAAGTTGCTGTCTCTGATAATTCTATCAAAATTACAGGGATCTATATTCTCTTAACAATAAGGTCTGTGAAGGGACTGTATTTACGTTACGTCAAAAAATCAAAAGCTAGTTTCCACGAAAGTGAATGGCAATGGTCTTTATTATAGGCATTACGTCGTCCATGACGAAACTGACTTTGAATAAGTGAATTCCTTCGACTGTATCTGTGTGCAAATACCATAAATAATTGTACGCATCCTCAAATATTGGTACTGGCACGTCACCAGACAAAGCAATGCAATAAAATAAATCAACAATTACATTCCCACGTAGACTAATATTATATTTCCAACGGTGCAAATTCAATTATTTGTATTTACCTTGACTGCTTAGATACTTATTCCTTCAGGTATTACTCACGTAAAAAATGCTTGAAAAGTCTCTAAAATTTTAGAGTTCACTCAGTTTCAGGTACTGGCTGATTAATTAGGAATCTATAAAAATCGCATTCATAAGAAAACCGTAAGTCTCTGTAATCTCCAACTGCTCTATTAAAATTCAAATGCTCAATTAGAAATACGTAAGCCCCCATTTCATAACGCACCAATCAAATTCCGTCCTAAGTCAATTCAAATACGATTCTGCGTTCGACAGGTTAACTCCTACCACAAGAATACCCCTCTGAACTGATTAGCGGGCAGGGAGATGCCGCCAACTGGCACATGCGTCGCCTGCGCCGGCCAAACTGCCCGACTCAGCACGCCTCAATGAACTGATTGTCCAATTAACTCCATTCATATGTTCAACGCCACTAACCCACACGCTAAGAGCCTTTTTCAGGCTAATACGATCGTTTGTTCGGGTAATGTCGGAAATTGCGAGCACCATTTGCAATAGAACAAGATTGTGGTATGTTGGATTAAGTGGTTCGGATTTTTGATGAAGTTGCAATTTTGTTTTGTTAGTGTGTATGTTTATTTCTGTTGCTATCTTTAAGCATTTGGTATCTAATTGATGGGACGTAGAGTCTGTAGGTTCTACAGCTGATACACACATATTTGTGATCATCAATTCATCGATGAATTCCCTTAGGCCGCCATCGAAACTGCTAGTTCGTTCGTATGTAGTTGAGAAGGAGGAAAAACAGATCTTTGTTTGAAACCAGTTTCGACCCAAGAATAATATTTCTATTGTTTTGTTACAGAAAATCATTCACAAGGGGTGAAATCGGCCAAAAATGTCCTTAACAACAATATGCAGCACACAAAAAAGAACTGCATTTTAAAATGAACATTTTAATTTCGGCTTCAAAATGCAAGTTTAATTCGGAGCACGTATTGAAAAGTGCCAGCGTCAGGGACAAAAGCTATGAAAAACTTGTGTAACCGTAAAGTAAACACACTCACTTCCTATTGGTACGCCCAAAGTGGGGCAGCTAAAGGGAAAAAGAAGCAGCAGAACATTTCACGAAGACGTTCCAGATGTTTCTACAGATGCTTTGTTTTGCCAATAGTGTTTTTAAAAGTCAAGCTTATTTTCGGGAGGAGTTTGACGTTTTGACTGCAGTTTTTTGTTTGTCTATAAGAAAGACAATACAGATTTTGGGACTTTATTTTTTGTTATGTAATTAATAGAAAAAGTTTATTATGACAAGGAACATTTCGAATTAAGAAATCCATTCATTTAATGAACAACTTAAGAGATTAGGATTTTTTTTAAGTGCAACATGCTTCAGTTGAGAAAGTTAAGGTTAAGGTAAGAAAATCATATAATCAGGATATTACATAAGAAATTGCAAAAAAAAATCTAAGAGCAAGTACCTACTCGACCACTAAATCAAATTCCACGAAAAATATACGCAATGAACGTCACTTTACAGTTCAGCATAATCTAATAAACTGTCGTTAAATTACAAATTATCATTGAAAATTACAGAAGTGTGTCAACGCGAGCATCATTAGAATGCGATAGAAATGCATTTAAATTAATTAACGGCTAACATCGCAGTGAATTTCTAATGATAATAAGCTGTAATAGGTGCCTTTACCTTACTGTTGTTCTAGGAAAACTTCTACAAACTGTGGTGGAAGCACATATATTAGACGTTTAGGTAATAATAGGTTCTCTAATTGACAGGTTTCTTGGAAAGGAATTAGTTATGCTTTTCGAGCGTAATTCCGTAGTCTGAAATCTGATAGGTGACTTCAGGATAATGATTTTCAAGAAGACGTTCGCAGCTGCGGTTTTCCAGCTAAAACACGTGCTGCGATGGCTGATTCGATTACCTTTTTGAAATGCCATTAATATAAAATGATTTTTCCATTACTAAACATATCCAACTTGTAACAGAATAAACGCAATACCTCTTAAGGGTGAACTAGCCGGTCATACTTCCAAACAAAATAAACAAACGTAGTACGGCGATTACTCCACTGTTTGATGGTGTACGTTCAAAATACAAAAGTATATCAAATTGTCTCATCATTATCTAGCCCTGTATCGAAACAAAAAAGTGAAGTAATACAACTTTCAAATGTGTTTTTTTTAACTATTTTGTTTGTATGGAAGTATAACCGGCTAGTGTACCCTTAAGGGGTCATTGTACTTAGTCATCATTATGAACAACTTTCACTGGACCAACACCGAAATCGCAAAAAAAAAAAAAACAGCTTTTCAGTACATTTTGTCGAACTAAGCGCACAGAAATGTATAATAGGCAGTTGATTTTTTTTCGCGATTTCAGTGTTGGTCCCATAGTGAAAGTTGTTCACAATAATAAGTAAAATAACCCCTTAAGAGGTTTTGCGTTTATTCTATTACACATAAACAACGTGTACAATTATAATACAATACAATTGATACATACAATCTATTTTAGTAACAGAAACGTCCAGGCTGAATTGGGTTCTAAGTCGACTGCGTTTGTAGCGTGAATGATCTCAAGATCAAAAGCGAACAATACCGGCAGATGTCAGTAAAGTGCACCAGTGATTACGTTATTGCGGTAATGGAGATATGAGCACTAACAGTGTGATCCAATTTCGTCGCTTTCACTCAAATCATTACAACTCATATGACGAACATCAAAGAAATCAGTTAAATTCGCACAACACTATTTTTATGTTCCTCTTCAATTTATCATCTTGGTTTTCTAGAATTTTAATATATCACTCTTGTTTACTAATTTCTTTCATATTTCTGAGATTAAACAATTTTTCACATGTTCCTTTAAATAATTATTTCTAAAATTGTAAGCGAATAGTGTAATAGCGAACGCATTATTGAAGAACTTTTACACTTTGCCAGGCAAATAAGTATCTTATAAATTCTTTAAAACGATTTATTATACTGAGCTTTGTTCTCTGAAAAGAAAACTTTCTGTTGTTGGAGAGCCGATAAACAAATGGTAGAAGTTTTACGCAAATAAAGAACCTTAGAAGTGTATCTTTTTGTAACAGATACAACTCTTTACAGTTTTGTTAGGTGATAAAAGAACTAACAGAATAAAGGATTGCGAAGATGTGTGTTAATTTAAATTACTTTATTTATTGATGTGTTTTGACTGCTTCGTTGGTGAGTGGTCGCCAACGACTGTTGAACATGAGGTCCTGGGTTCTATTCCCGGGTCGGGCAAAATGTTATGAGGGTTTTCCATCAGAAATTTCTCAGTAGCAGCCACGGAGTCTGGATTTGTGCCCGGTCCGTGTAACCGCCTATTACATGGCACTTAAACATGTCTGGCGAAATGTAGGTGTACTAGGTGATTTTATGTTATGTTATTGCTGCATGTGAGAAATGGGAGTGATTCTGTATCATCTGTTAGAACGTTCGAGGCAGTGGGGAGCGGCGCGGCGGCATGGCGGCATTCCCCTCTAAAGGCGTACTCGGTACAAGCTAATACTTACACGTCCTCCAGGCAGTAAAAGGACCGTTTACATTTTTCACCGTGCTAATTTTATTTGACTCGCCCTGAATATATTATGTCCTATTATTACTCCGCCCACCCTCCGCAAGCGTTTAATGCTAACAATGAGAATTTCTTTCCTCTTAAATTGTTAACATTAAATTTTGGAGAAAATGTAAAAAATCTGATATCATTCCATTTTTATTGCTCATTAAGATTAACTTTTATTTTCTTGGCGCGTTTAATTTTAGCCGTGATTTCTGAATTAAAATGTTTTGATGTAAAAATACCGGACTTTACGCACAATATAAATATTTTATGGCTCTCTCACGCTGTGTTAGGGTGGAGATAGAGCTTATCGAATCTGAGATTATGACGTATAAAATAATGCTTTCCATGCAAGATTCACGTATACAGCATAACATCGTATGTTATGTCTGAGTGAACAACTTATCGAACTGACGCATTCACTAGATCAATGTTAATAAAGTCATTCAATTCATAAACAGATGATAGATAAGTATTAAACCGAAGATAAAAATTTCTCTCAGCCGCAAAACGTTTAGTTTTTTTGTGACGAATCGATTGGGGGCATCGCTGCACATCAATCGAATCTCATTAATTTGTTCAATATCAGCTGGTCAATGACTGACACTGATTGTTTGGCTCACTCGGAGATTTATCGAACTGCTTGACAACCATGACGGCTAAAGACTTGCTTCATCATTTTATTGACTGGCTATTAAATTAGCTATTTCCTAGGTGGTATTCATAATTAACAGTTAAAATCTTACTTGAAAATACTCAACAAATAGTTAATTCCAAAAGATCTTAAAACTAAATTCTGAAACTGGACGTTTCTTAAATTGGGCCATTTCAAGAAATTAATTTTATAATTTCCACAAACGCGACATTATTCAGCTCCGTCTGAGATATGAAATTAATAATTCATAAAATCTTAAGCTAAGATTGAATCTCGTTATGTTAACTTACGTTTCTTCTGCGTCTACATCGGATTGTACAGTCAAATAACTTCTTGTGCAATTTATTGCATAATTCTACCTGAAACAAAAAGAAAATGTGTTAGTGAAGTTCCATTAGAACATGGCTGCCATTTGCTGTAGTTAGAAAAATTGCGTTTGTTTTGTTTTAAAGAGTAAACTAGCTAAAGTATCCATCCAGGGTGGGTTAGAAATCGTGGATCAAACAAAACAGGGCGATAGTAGGGGTTATTTGCAGTAAAAATATCTCTGTGGCAGAGCCCTAACTTGACATACTTAAAATTTATGATTATTTGAGTGATTTTTTAAGAAAATACCAAAAAAAAAATAAAAAATTAAAATTAAAATGTTGTTTAGTTGAGTCCAGGAAATATATCATCACAATAAAAGTGCTTTTATTACAGTGGGTACCATGATTTATGAGTATTGACACTTATTTCAATATCTTTAAATCTCACGAAAAATTATTTAAACCTTTAGAAAATTACAGTAAAAAAATGTACTATCAAAAAATTACCCTGATAACCTATCGCCCTGTTTCGTTTGATCCACGAATTTTTACCCACCCTGTATATGTTCTGAGCGCAATTCTTTGAGTCGGACAAGCACCTTTCTAGAACTCTTCACAAATACCAAGTGATCCGAAATATTCACATAAAACTTAATTGGCGTTATCATGAACATAAATACCGTCATATTACTTCACTAAATTCCAAACTTATAAATGGCAATGCGAGGGATGTCATCTGATTTAGTGGCCGCAACCAAATAATAATACTGCTGAACTAGAACGTTGGAAAACAAATTACAGTAATAAGATAGACGGCCTACGATTTCTAGCTTTAAATAAATCAAGTGGTCTGATGTCTACAGCTTCTATTAATCCGACCGCCATTAAGATAATCCGAACTGCTTTTTTATCAGTAAACAGACGATGATCTATGGGGAATGAGTGTTAATTAGTAGTTTTAATGAGTGGTCAAGCCGCTGTGCGGGAAGGCAGCTGAAATCCAGAAGCATTGATCCGAAACAATCCAGCCCAATAATAGCATGCTTCGATCGCTCTAAGTATAACCGCGCCGACCCCATTAGCAATTCTACCTGCTCGAACATTGCAACATTAATGGAGGCACCGTGTCATTTGTTCTAAAATATAAAACCGCCACTGTTGACCTACTCTAGGCTTGACGTTTCCAGAATTATCCACACTCTGTTTTAGTGAGATTTCAGCTTTGAATATTGTAGTTAAATGGACTAAATTATGAATTTTTAGCCGAGTCTAGACTGGAATGGAAATGGAATATGAGAAATGATTTGCGATGTTTGGATGGAGGTGATATAAATAGTAATGCAGTTAAATGGTGAGAAGTTTACGTGACGTGGAGCTGAGGGAATGCTCTGGCGGGAGTGTGGCTCAGGAGTGATAACATAAACGACAGCTTCCTTCAAGTTATCGGTGAACACACGCACATTAGCTTAATTTAAGCATAGCACTGCCACGCTTAAGGCAACATTTAAAGGCTCCCATTTATATAGTGAACTTAGATAGCCTGAATAATGTTATTAATAACTAAGTAAGATTCGTCTGAGAATTGCTTTTAAAAATTGAACTAGCTACACCATCTGCCTGAACTTTTCCCAACTATGTTAGGGTCGGCTTCCAGTCTTACCGAATTCAGCTAAAAACCAGTATTTTACATGGAGCTACTTCCTATTTGACCTCCACAACCCAGTTAGTTCTGGGTAATACGATACCCCTTGATAAGACTGGATGTCAGACTTTCGGGCCACGGACTACCCGTAACCATTATCAAAGATCAAGACAGCTGGCACCAACGGCACTTGTAGCTAGTGCCGTTGGTACCGAACCCAATAAAAGTGATATTTCTCCTACAAATAAAGAAATCTACATCTACTCTAATATTATAAAGAGAAAAGATTTGTATTTTTGTGTGTATGTTTGTAATGAATAAACTCAAAAACTACTGAGCCGATTTCAAAAATTGCGAAGCCGGGACGGGCCGCTAGTATCAAATATTTTAGACCGTTGCGTTTCCACCACAATACATCAGGACCTATAGCAGTAATATATTAGTGCGAATGTGTCTACACATTGACAGTGCACTTACTATTAGCCACGGCTGGCTTCACACGATACTGCAGCCGTGAAGCGAGCTAAACGAGGCGATCTGTAATTTGGTATCATTCTTAGGTGCCAATGAAATGTTTTCATAGGTAATGATGGAGGTGGGTTGTGTAGCTGAATGAGGATGCTGTAGGGTTGATGTTGAGTCTGATAGATAAACTAGATTATCTAGTGTACCTACACAGACATATTAAATGATTGAAAAGATCTTGCAGTGGACAAGGTTGAACACACGCCAAGCATCAAGTTACCCGACACTCATGTCAAATTTTCCCAAACTTTAGCGATAAAGTTGAAAATCTATTAAACAAATTCGTCAAATTGTAGCAGCTGAATGTGCTAGAGCCTGTACAATGGTAAATTGGAATTGGATAGAGAAGTTATTATAAATTGATTGGTTGATGGATTACTTTAGTTCATTGTAATTCTCTTGGACGAATTCTGATTGTATTTGATCACACCTAAGATACCTTCAGAGTTTTAGAGACAGTACAACAATCGGTCATCGAAAATTGTGCGAGTGAAAGTGAAAGGATGATTTGATTTTTCACCGACTTTCTTCTAAAAGGAGGAGGTTCTCAATTACAGTTTTTTTAATGTTTGTTACCTCATAACTCCGTCATTTATGAACTGATTTGAAAAAATCTTTTTTTAAGTGAATGGATATACTTCCCGATTGGTCCCATAAAAATTTCATCAAAATCGGTTCAGCAATTTGTTTTTTTTTACTACAACTAAAAAGGGTAAAATAAAAAAACTTTCTGCGAAAACAAAACCGACTTCTAAAAAAACACTAAAATAGTCTAAAGTAACTTTACTTTCGGAAGTCGGTGTCTTTGTATCTTTTTTGCCACCGACTTCCGAAAGTAAAGTTGCGCGGATGTTTCCCAATTGATGTCAATAGGCTCAATTCACAAAACAAAAACAACTGGAAATGTCGGTATACCTGAGACCTTCACTTCGCCTTAACCTTTTAGGAGTAAACGGCGTGACGTTACGTTAATTTCTATTACTAACAAAAAAACTTTCTACGAAAAAAGCCGACTTCCAAAAAGACACTAAAAGAAACTCTTTGCGAAAACAAAACCGACTTCTAAAAAAACACTAAAAAACTCTAAAATAGTCTTTGTTTGTATCTTTTTTGCCACCGACTTCCGAAAGTAAAGTTATTTTAGACATTTTCAGTCGGTTTTGTTTTCGCCAGAAAGTTTTTTTTAGTGACTTTTTGGAAGTCGGCTTTTTTCGTAGAAAGTTTTTTTGTTAGTAATAGAAATTAACGTAACGTCACGCCGTTTACTCCTAAAAGGTTAAGGCGAAGTGAAGGTCTCAGGTATACCGACATTTCCAGTTGTTTTTGTTTTGTGAATTGAGCCTATTGACATCAATTGGGCAAACATCCGCTATTGAAAAAAGAAATCCTGGTGGAAAAACCTAATAATACTTCACCCGACCTTGGTTTTGTGGTACTGTAATTTACTATTTATACCGTAGATATGTTGGTACCTGTATTTCCTAATGTAAGGCCAGCTTATGCGACCTACGCGACATAAAATTTAAAGAAGCTAATAAACGCACATAACATTTATATACCGGTCCTACTAGTTTTATTTACCGTGAGTTTACCGAGGTAAAAGTTGTAAGATTACCGTTTAATAGAAGGTTTATAAACTTAAAGACTATTCTAGTCGTTACTTGAAAGGTTTATTGCTGACACTGCAGAATTATGTACTCACCAAGTGTCTTTTAAAAGCCCTAGCTATCCTTGCCTAAATGAAGCCCAACATTTAAGTTGTAATCTATCAAGCTTGTTTTAAAAATCCAGCAGAGTTTTAAGAGAGATATGATGGCAGTGATTTTTTATTTTTTTTGCAGATAACTTATAATCTAAACCGATGGGTCTAGAATCGTAAAACGCACAAGGGTTCCAACAAAGCTGAGTAACTATGAGCGAATGACTGAAAATTCGTCACTATAAGCGGTCAAAATGTGATTGTCAATCCCCTAGTTAAAGGTCTATCCACACATTTCAGGGCCGTGCCCGGGACGAGAACGGACCATGCCCTCAAAAAAATGTCGGTGTGTACATTTTATATGAACTCGTTCACACACGTGCGTGCCCGGGTCGGCGATGAAGCTTCAGTGCCGACATACATTCGGCAACGGCCCTGTCACGTCCCAGGCACGGCCCTGATATGTGTGGATAGACCTTTATAGATGAAAGTTCATCATTTTTATAGTTATTTATTTATTTATTTTATGAAAAGTAGCTTCACAGCTGATAGTACATTAACACAAAAATATTAATCGTACATTACGCCAATAGATATAGAAAGAAAGTGAAAACGTATTCTTTCAAACTGGTGTACGATTTAACATAATTACTAATGAATATCGAATCAGTAACTGAATGTATCTTAAAGAGTACCTCTTACTTGATTGAGAGACTTTTACCCTGTACAATTATTACAACTCTGGACGATTGCTATAAAAAACCGAAATCGGGGTTTGCCATTAGAAAATTAACATTCACGATTAAGAACCAAACCGGACCTAGATCAGACCAGACCAGACCAGACCTAGATATCTTTAAATAGTGTTAGGTTCAACCTGTATCACACAGGACCTAATACTGTCAATCACTTGAAATAAAGCCTACCGAGAGACCCTCTATAATCCTCAAAGAGGTGGGCACGACAGTTGGGACAAAACCCTAGTTGAAGCATAGATCTCACGACCACATTAACTGACATAAGAATTTCTTCAACGTAAACACAACATTTACTTGAAACGCCACCCATCCACTAACCCTCAAACTATCTAAAAAACGAACTGCGTATAATTTCCTCCGTGAGTCTGAGATTCAAAAAGAGCGCTAAGAAAAATAAACAGCACTTGTATCTCAACGCGACCGTCTCATTTGTAGCGAGACGGCACGTTTCTTAAGAACTCGCTGCACAATATAAACACCGTCTGCGGTGTTTACGTCAAGCCTGCGAAATTTTAACAACTTCTCTGATATGTGTACATTTTATGTTAAAACAATAGACCTGTAGTTACCATTTTCTAGTTGTTAGCATGTAATGGAGTCCTTCGTGGTTAATGTTACTCCAGAATTACCGACGTGATTGAGTGCCAAGAATTCGTGGCTGCGACTGGAAATACATTGACATGAGCTAGCTGTCTTATTTGTATTCCCTGAAAGAATTTGTGGAAGTACTTGTGTAAAGGTGCGACTACTATTAGAAACTAGGAGTAGTAGCTACGTCAGTCAGGGATGATATAACTCTCCACGTTGTGACAGCATGTGACATGTCAGTCTTGATTTAAAGTGGATTGTTTCAATCACAATTTGTTTAGTCACACGAGGTCTTTTGTGATGAAAATAACAGTTTTCCAGGAAGTATATCTGAAAAACGTTCTAGAAACATTTTTGTTTTGATAAAAAAAGATGAACCATTTCTCATTAGTGGAAAAGTAAAACATAAATAAATACTTTAAGTATTACTCTGCCACTAGAATGCCTAGCTCATAAAAGAAAAAAGGAAGAACCTTATAGATTCTCGACGGCCGTCGCTCCGTCAATTATTGCCTCATCACAGTATTTATTGAGACTTAGCTGTGTACCGAGAACCGAGACCAAGTACTCGTTGAAAAGAATCTATTTTAACTTACCACAGAACTAAAGTGGGTCAAATTTTAACTTAAATGTCGTGAAATTGAAAGCAAAGTAGAGCCTTCAAAGTTTTAGGACAAGAACTCGAATAATCTCTTACGTGGTGTACTTAGATAGATATTAAGCAATGCCTATTTATTTAAGAAGGGGATACCATTAGATACCAATGAAATTGATGTCAAAGTCGTGGGCAAAACCTATTTTCCATTACAAATTTCGTGCTCCACATCCTCTGAATGACCCGTTCCGTGTCTACAAAAACCGTAAGATATTTACGTACATCTAAAATTTTACAAAGCCAACAAGATAAGGTCTGACTCAGGGTTACTTGTGTGTGTTATCAGATCGTTTCATAGTCACAATGAAGTTTTGTGTGCGTACGTAACGAAACACACCAAACAGTTCAATGTACTCTGATAATACCAGTAGGTATCTTATGACAGTGATCGATTGTTAAGAAGACTTTTAACTTGAGCAAACATACACACTGGGTATGAAAACAGAAAAATCATTCGAGACGATATGCCTGCACGTCAACGTATGACGGATTGCAATGGAAATTTTCAGCCTAAGTGACTTAGTACCGTGAGAATGTGATACTGGCACACAAGACAATGAGGGCTATCGTTTTTGAGCTCACCAGATGGCGCCGCTATCGCTTATGGTCATATCAATAATTCTATTTTATACTACAATAAAGTACCAATAACTTCATAAAAAGCTTATTTTATTACGTATAACAACATAGTGTAAACTTCAGATCAGTTATTTACAATATTCTCCCTAAAATTAGCAAGCACGAAACATTTAAAAATCATTTTACCTCCAAGTACTAACAAATAAGATCCTAAGTTGCCACTTAAAATCTTCAAGTCAAAATTAATCAGGAATAGCTCAATCTAGACCACAATTGTGAATATTAGTAAAAATACGTGACAAAAAGCACGCAACACGTGCTCTTTCTATGACATCTGACATTTCGGTGCCCTCGCGCTACACTAGCGCTCTATACCGGTGAATTCACACGCGATTGCCTCCATTGGAACGTACTCATTTGAAAAAAGAATTCTGATAGAAGAGTGTAGTGATATTATGGATTAAAAAATTGAAATGATCTCAAGATCAAGAAGACACAATATTGATACAAAAAAGTTTGTTGTGAAAAAGATTCCATTACGAAATGAAGACCAGTATTACCTAATTCACAATTATATCACTCTTTCTTTAGCACCGTTTTTCTGTCATTTAAGATAACAGATATATTATTATTTTAGTTGTCAAGTGTATGAAATTCTACAGACATTACAGTAGTTAACACTCAAATTAAGAAAAGAACATTGACCAAAGAAAATTGTCTCACACTAAAATAATTTGATTTACATTGTAGGGCTTGTATTGGCTTGCAAATACATACAATCACATAACAAAATAACGATTTTCATTTGTCAATCCCTCGCCACAGAATGAACGAATTACGATTACGTTGACCATGAAAAATTACTACCTACTGATTTTATGACGCCTACAAAGTAGTTAACAATAATAATATTATTTACATGCATGTGTTTCTATTCTATAGATCTTTTCTTACACAAAGACGTCATATTTCTTTGATTTTGCTTAATGGATGTACCCGTTACTAATTTATCATTTGTCTATGTGTTTACCGTCCACATAGCTAATATTACTTGTAAGGCTTGAAAAGGACTGCGTTTAGATTGTGTCTAGACATACCTATTTTTTTAGATATTATCACTTATTATCTAAAACTATTTAACGGGTAACATAACTCCCTCATATTAAAATCGTCAGTAGAAAAAAATCGAATCTACCAGCACTTAATATTAAAAAAATGCCAGTAGACTCGTCATGTTTCTACTGTTGATTCCAATTTCAAATATTTCATTTGAATGAGAGAAAAAAAATGGCCGAAATTTTCCTAACATACGGTGCCCAGTAGCTCAGTAGCACATGTTGAAGAAACTAACGACATAATGACAAAGGGTAAAACGTTGATTGATTTAGGCAGGGACTAATTACAGGGCTGAGGTACGAAAAAAAATATGTTTTTGTACCAAATTGTTGGAACAAAAAAATTACGAGAACCCGTAATGACAGTGCCGATTAGCGTTTGAAATGTTTCGTCTGTTTGGTGAAAAAGAATATTGTTGAAGTTGTAGTTAATTAGGTGAATGTTCTCTTTTTGATTAAGAACGAAGTAATCAATGTTTCTATGAAAAGGTTACTTGGAGTAACTTATCTTGTTGTGTTCTTTAGCCAAGCAACATTGTCCTATAGGCGCTGATAAAGTCAAGGGAACGTAAAGATGCAAAGATATCTAATCTAGAACGTTCTAGTAGACACAGCGGATCGCAGAATGCAGTTAAAATAGGCAAAGGGCACTGAAACAGGTAAGCATCATCATCTGTATGGTGCCTAACCTTTTTCAAAACTGTGTTGTGGTTGGCTTCGGGTCTACCGGATGCAGCTGACACCAGTATTTTACATGGCGCGACTGCCTATTTAACCTCCACAACCCAGTTAGTACTGGGTAATACTCTACCCCTTGGTAAGACTGGTTGTCAGTCTTTTGAGCCACTGACTACCTAACAACTGTCCAAGAGGAACAATTTACAGCCGGGACCCACGGTTTAACGTGCTTTCCGAGGCACGAAGGAAACTCGGTATGTAATAGGTGGTCATCCACGGACCAACCTAGGCAAGCGCGGCTTAACCTGATGCTATTATTATTTAGCCACAAGCTTCTCGATGTAATAAATAAGTACAGAATAATTTGGAAGTACTTTTAAACTTCAATAGAGTGCAGAAATGTTGATTGAAGCTGTGACGAGAGCAGATTTAATTATAACGTAGTAATTTCCTAATATAACCTTTTTACAATCAAATGCCAATCAGAAAAGTACCTACAGTAGCAGTAAAAACCGCTGTTTTTATTTCGTACTATATCTGTGGGGGCAACAACGGAACATAGATGACGTTTGTGGAGATAGTTTATGCGTTAACTAATAACAATAGCTATTTCTGACAGTCCGCAGTGCCGGTTCACAGCACATTGTTCGTTGCACAAGCACAGTCGCCCTATGGCTGGCTGTGAGTTGTTCAATGTCCATGTGCAGTTTAGTCGATAAACATTCACAGATTTACGAACTGTGGTTTGTACAGTTTCTTCTAAACTTTCGAGTTGTTCACAGGGTTCATTTTCAGTCTGATGTATGTCGATTTTGTATTATGTCTTTTGTATATGGCATCTTTTTTTTTTTTCTGATGGGAAATCATCAAATAACCCCTCCCGCTCTGGGCTAAGCAGGAGGGAGTGTCAGACTTTTACTGACTAAAACCCATCCATGTTCCATCATCGCCCTTTGTGTTCCAGGGCCGCGATATCTGTTTCGAACAGTCCCGCAGCCCCGGATGGCATCTTGTTCTGTTAGTTTGTTTTTGTTGAGAAAAAAACTAGATATATATATATATATAACTATATATGGTATCTATCGCGCTTGTTGCAATAAAAAATAAAGATTAACTACATCTATCTATAATAATAATTAACTTTATATTTACAAGTGTTAATAACTATTTGAAAGTAAGATAAGGATATTACTAACCTAACCTAACCCAAGATAACTATAAGGTCATATGCATATCGTTACATCTTACTGCATTCAGTCGCAATGCTTTTGATAAAGATGTCAGCACACGAATTAACCCTAACAGTTCTCGAAACATACGCTTCTTTACGACACAGCCACAATTCAAATGTCTAGACTAACCCCTGACACTTGATCGCGACGCAGTCTCACCGCTGAATCAATTGAAAACAAAGTCGCTGGGTGACGGGGCGGGGCCGTACCTACTACCATTGCAGTTTACACCTAGTAGTATATGTAGACAGTACACATCTGCGAAGCCATTTTGTCGAATGACCTTGTGACGGGGCGTATGTCACTGCAATAAGACGCGTGTGCATAGGCCGTTAATGGAGTCTGCCCACTATACACCATACTGGACTACTATGCGACGGTGTTGGTCGGTGACGGAACAGTCTGGTGGGCAAGGTCAGATTTTTTTCAATACAAAGAATATTTTTTGCCTTATACGTTCATAGCACGGTCATGGTATGGTACGGTCTAGTGGGCAGATTTCTTTATGAATAACTCAACATTATCTTTGTAATAACATCTACATTTAATAGATATTATTGTTCGTTAGGTACTTGCTATTCATTCTATTTCTTATCAGCTTTAAGCACCGAGAGGGCAGGCTAGAGATCACTTGCCATGGCCGTTAAATCAAGTATATAACCATAAAATAATAATTAATTTTACGCGACATATTACGATATGAGACTTTAATACCTAATTAAAGGAATAGTTTAGAGTTGTAACTGTAATTATAAAATGGACGACGCTTACGGAAATCGTAAAGCGCGAAATTAAAGTTGAACATCGTTTTACTACGCGCGCTAAAAATGATATTTTTACGATAAAAACATACAAACAGTCTGAATAAAAAAATAACAGACATTCGTTTTCTTCGTGATTGTGAAACGCGATGTGTCAGTCTGATAGTGATAGAGATGCCCCATTTGATTCACTCTCAAACATCGTGAGATACGGAATTAATTCGCAAAATCCGACACATTTCCACCGACAGAATAATGATACTTTGACAAGCTCGACTGCGTAATAACCTAATTGTCACTGAAATATTCTTCACGCGAAATAACCATAATTAATGAGGTTCCACCGCAGATTTTATCAAACCTATTAGTGCTCATATGGGTCGCTGAACTCTCATATTTTTATATGAGACACAACACTAAATGATAAATCATGGTGTTTTACACATTATATGCCGCTTCCACTACGTTTATTTAGACACGTGATGAAATATTTAACACTTCGATGGTATTTAAAATATTTGTCAGCCGTTATCATGAAGGAATTGTCAAACAACAAAACTCTTTGTAGGTCGAGCTATTTGTCTTCGAGGTTCCGAAGTGTCAAAACAGAGATTTCAATCGTCTGTCTTGAGTCGCGCAGTTCTAATCATAAAGCGCCTAACATCTGATACTTTCCCAAAGAAGCTGTGGACCAGAAGTGCTAACGGAAACAAATGAACTGTTGCTAGCTGAAGGCTATCTAGAACTGTAATAACGCGCGAAGCATTCTCGCCTTTACTGTGGTTCAGTAAGGCTTCATTTCGCGTAAGAAAAGTCGAGATAAGCAAACAGGTCTGGTCGCTTTCAACGCACTGCACTGCATTCTATTGCCGCCGCAACGAGTCGGTCGGAGAGACATTTGACACGTCCTCGCTGACAATAATATGTGTGTGTAAACCGGAGCGAAATTCATATGTATATTGCAAGCAGTTAACGCCCTTTTACACCTCTTTCAATAAATTAAGCACATTTTCCATTGCTACGCTTTCAGACAGAGAGAAACACATTCCGGCGACAAATGTAAAAATGTATCTGCCTATTAAGTATAATTGTTGCTATTAGTCTGATTTAGAATTCAAAAGGTACGCTAACTGGAGATGTGTTCGCAAGAATTTTAATTATAAATTAATGGTGTCAATAAATTTTCGTACGAGAGACGTACAAGAGTTGGGAAATACGAAATACCGAGTTAGTCATCAATGATAACAATCTTAACGCGACGCGTTAAACACTTTCACAAATCATCAAATCCATTCAAATCCCTTTCGCTTCGTTTATTAATTACACGGGCGAGTTATCCCGCTTCGTCCCCTACCCCCTCCTTCGCCCCTCTCAACCCTCACTAACGCCAATAACTTGTTTATCGCGCGACTGCGGAAACTAGATCCCTAACTCCGATCGGAAAATATACCCCGAATTTCCTGCGCGACCGACACAACTTCGCTTTACAACTAAGTAGTAACACAAGAAGGGTAATGCGATTTTATTTATTGTTTTTCACTGTTATTTGCAACCTTAATAGCATTGCTACAATTGCAGGTCTTAATAGTCCAAATGCCATCAGCCCAACAGTGAGTTAGCTAACATTTACTATTAATTAAGCTGATCAAATGCACGGCAAATATACGATCTCATTCGTTTAATGTTGTTTAATCTTCGCTTTATTGAGTTAGACATAAGACAACTAATACGATTTCAATCTGTCGACATCTATTCCTATCTCTGAGTTATAAACTCGTTATAATTCAAACGTTGACGCCTTTCAGAATAATAATTACTTATATCAGATTTATTAATTAGATGTAGTGGGGACGTCTCTCGGGTCTGTCTGGCGGTGCAACGGGGGGTCGGGGGTGCGAGGGGGGACGGGGGTGGCAGGGTGGCTTCCGCACCGCCACCGGAGATTGCGTCCCAGCCTCCTGCGCAAGCCGTCTAACTCAATCATCTGCGTGAAAATATCGAATAAAACTTGCTCCCGGCGACACTTTTAACTGTACACGTGGGAGGGAATGCGCCAATTCGCTATCGTAGTTTCGTTTACAGAAACGAAATAAAAATCATATTTGTATTTGAGCCGCGAGCGGTCGACGGCGACACGACGTTCTCCGTCTGAACCAAGTCTGGCCGAGGTGTCATCGTCTCTGGTGACGCGCCGGGCTTCCTGTTCGAAACGTCTAAAATTCATTAGCTCATGTGACTGTGGGGCATCTCGGCCGTGTTACGTTCCAACTAACAGAAAAAAACCTCGCAGCGTCCGAGGGCACATCGGTTGGCACTGCTTGTCTTGACGGCGGGACGTCAAAAACATGCGTGTGTGAGACTCGACATCAATCAATGTGGGCTGCTTTTATTTTTGTTCTCTCTATGCTGACGACTGCGACTTATTTTTAGGGTTGTGCAGGACTAGCTACTAATGAACTAATCGATTGTGATCCTCCTCTTACTGATGACTCATAAAATATCCATCTATTTTGTTTTTCTACCTTCTACTAAACGACATCACTTTTTAGAAGTATATCCTCGCCTGAAGCCCCCAAAGGCCCGTGAAGCCCCTTGAGTCCTATGAATAACTGACTCTACGCATTTGGGGTTCGATTTTTTTCGACAATGGTAGCAACATTTGTAAGACACCAAAAAATCTATGAGACATTACTATGGTAGCAGCTTAGCAGCTAAGGAGTCTATTCCAAATTGCAGAACCCTTTTGATGTTTTGTAAATCCACTAATGTCTTCATTATAGCACCGTCTGTGTATTAAATAGGACACGCCTATGATGGGAAACATGAAAAAGTTGAATCTCTCACTTTTCCCAGTTTTCTAAAGCAAGCTAACAACATAATTATTTCTTCGCTGAGCTTTTTATCTTACTATATCCCTAAGTTAAAATATAAACGTTATCCGAAGCATACATTGCACTAGCATTTGCCTTTAGTGAAAACTGAGAATCAGAAACCACGTCTGTCGGTGACCACTTCTATTAACGCTGGACGCTGTGTCGGTCAGATTTCAATCCCTACGCTTAGTAATGGGAGACTCACGAGCTTTGACGACTCTGTCTGCCTCTTGCAATGACATAAACGTGTGCTGTTAAAGAAAACAATCCGACTAAATAAACAAAGCTATATTTAAGGTACAATTCGGGAAGCAGAAAGTCGATGGCGACATTGCAGCGCGGCAATGTCGCCAAGCGTTCAGAAAAATCACATGCTGCGATGCTATTGGTTAATAAGTGTAGATAAGCGCTACTATAGCAGCCGAGCGTAACAAGCACAAATAGTCCTCACGGTGGTCAACGTTAGTTTGGCCAATAGTACAAAAGCATTTCCATAGAGTTACATAGAACCAGTCGTGGCACTGCGATCTGTCATTACGGTTAAGGCGAGATTGCGGCTGCGGCTTACGATCTTCGCCCACCTTCAGAATTGTACTGTCTTCAATAATCACAAATCAGCACTCGAATTGACAACTTGCTAAGCCATTCTTCATCCTCTTTGAACTAAACTATTAAACAACTGTCATATTTCAAACGAATTATCATTATTCTCGTGTTAAACCCTTATGATGTTAGAGCTTCATACTGGGCAGCCATTACAAATGCAATCGTTACTGCGATCTGTACAAGGAACACTTACATTCAGGAAGCTATCCTAGATTTATTACTCTCACAAAGGCGCGCTAAATACCGTTACAAGTGGTGACATTAACATCCATCATGTCAATGGACAAATTATTTGTTGAAATAATGAGGTGTCTACAGATGAGAAGTAAACTATTCCATTAGCTAAAAATTCGTTAGAGCACACGTCCACACTAAATAACGTCACAAACGATACATATTTTTAGAAAATACAACATCTTTTTAACGAGTCTTTTCTTCTTTGACAATTGTTACAATGCGCATCACTAGCTCGGTATAGTACGGATTACTAAGTCGTATTTAATCGACGAAGCTTACGTTTTTAGATTGTGATGTGGAGATTGAATCTAAAGATTTCTACATTTGAAATTCTAAAACTGTATTAGTTCAGAGTTATCTGCGATGATCTCTTGGCCTTAACCGAAATAAAAAGTATAATAGAACAAGTTAAGCACCCAAGATCTTCAGACTTTAGACTTGGAGTAGTTATCCTTTCTGCAAAGACGACAAACAATATTTCTGAGGCTTGGAGCATTGCCAAAATTTGATTTTAATGACAGTTTATACACGCATATGTCCGTTCTTTTAGTTTTCTCTTTTTAGTATTTCTTATTAAGTGAACAGAATAAAACATTTTGCAAATGTAGTATAGGTTTTACTTATAAACCACTATGGATTCTGACAACTACATATATTTTTGCTGCCAAATTGAAGTTAGCTCCAGTAAAATATCAGTGAAAAATACTTGTCCACTAATTCCGGACGATCTATACGCCTCTACGACTATTTTTATCGTATATATCTTTCGTCTACGTCGTCGGTCGATACGCGGCGTATGAATCAAAATTGTGTGATTGTTGTTTTTTAACTAAGCTCTAAATATCCTGACCTATAACTGGACGGATAGCTCAAAACGTCGGCCGAATATTTATAAATACGGTAGCGGAGTCGGTAATGCGCCTGAGCAGACAGTTGCTAAATTTCAATGTGCTCTATTTCGAATTTGTAGCTTCGGCTTTGACGACGACAGAAAACAAACTGGACAGTCAGACTCGGACGCTCTTTTCATTTAAGATTAAAGCTGACATGACAAACAAAACGACACTAAACGACCATTTCGAGACGCATCACACTACTAAGTAAACGGGAAATTGAAACGAGACTTACGCGAATTCTAGGAAACGCGTAAGAAGACCTAAACTGTCAGTTAAGTCTATAAATTAAACCCAACACAGAATATTTGTGGGTACTTAGAAACATCATAAAGAATTTAAAAGTCGTGTTATGACAAGCGTGAACATGGTGGTTAATATTGAGAATTTATTACGATTTTAAAGAACAGTGGGCGAAGTTTTAGAACTTCGTACGTACAATTGCATCGATCAATAAAAGAACTTCACCGTGGCGAAAGAATCTAAGGACACACGTTTCAAGACGATTACAAAGTTGACCGAACTATTTACTTCCAAAATTTGAATAAAGTGCATTCATAAAACTGAAGTAACCGGTATGTGAGCAGAGCAACCCACGGCTATCACTATAATATACAATTCAGGTATGCTTACGCGAATCCCTCACCTCTATCGGGCGCGCTGCACATGGGAGGGTTTCAAAGAATTATATCTAGTTGAACTAAGTACGCTATTGGCAGACCGTTCGAATATCTCGTGAGTGCGAACTGCAGCCGTATATATTCTTGGAGCTTCGGAAATACCCTAAATCCTACGAACATTGTGGACCATATTACTTCGTGCACTTACATTTGTGCTAGCTATGGACTGCACAGCCAAATTTTTGAATTATTCGCATATGAAGTGAAGACAGTTTATGATCGCGTATCCTATTTTCTGAAAACGCTTCAGGGAACGCTCCATATTGCCATCCATTTGGCTGCAAGACTTGCTCTTAGATTATCTGAATAGTGAGTCATAGAGCAAATCGTACAAATTTTAGCTAAACAAATACCTTGTAAAGTTGAAATGTTTGTTTGAGTATAAATAGTCCAAACAGAGAGGAATTCTCGTGAGCTTGTTCATTTATATTGGCAATAAACTTATTTACTTATATAGAAAAGATGAAGTACATATGATAGTGCTCATAAAACTACGCCAGTTACAAGAATCGATGATTGTGTTACAGCTTATGCTATTTTAAAATTGATTAATAGTCTATTGTAAGATGATAACCTAAAACTTATTTTTGTTTTCATTGAAGTGAAAGGCAAAATAGCTTTGAAGATAATACGTAATGAGCATAACAGAGAACTAAATTGAAGTTAACCTTCCAGACATAAAGCGCTTTGAATCAATGAACAATTCATCCTTTACGCGATGACGAGTCCTGTTCAGCCAATGAATGAGTTCCTTTGCAAGACTGGCTCCGATCTAAAACGACATTCTCAATCCAGTCACACACGCCTCGCTCCTTAAAGCTATTGTATTGATTCAAAAGCTCCCAAAAATCTGTAGACATGTAAGCAATAAATGCGGGGGAAGGACGCTTTATAGCTGTGTATGTTCGTGAGAGCATGCTTGCGGACGTAATTGCGTTTCTAGGCGTTGTGACATCGTTCCTCGTCTTTATAGGGCAATTACTGTCGTTATCTGGCATTGATATTGCATCTAATTTATTCATGCTCCCATCTACATTTGAATAAATACATGACAGCTGTACTGACCTCCTGGATACGTATACTTTTCGCTACTCACAAGTCGTTCTATTAACAAAACACCATTATTCTTCATCTCAGAAAAGGAATGCGTAAAAATGCAACACAAGGTTTATAAGCATTTCAAATGATGTATCTACATATTTAAGTCGCACAATTTGAAGGTGATTCTCGTCTATATGGAAGTTAAATTGCGAAGGAGTAGATTGTCTGAATATTTCATAGAGGAATGCGGTAGTAGATGTGCGATATGCAAATTCAGGAGCATGTCCTGCTGAAACCCGATTTTGACGTTACGCAGTCGAGCACCTACTCTTCACGCCACGAACTGACGCTTCCCAAACGTGCTGACATCTCCGTCTGGTGCAATTTTGTGACTTGACTTATACTCGTTTAAGCTCAATTTTCTTTGCGTTATTTCGGAATATCCAGAAACTCAGAATGGCACATGCATATGTAGTAGACATACAAATGAAGATTACTCCAATCATGCTATCTGCTTAGCATTCGAATGTCGGCAAAGTCGTAATAAAGATGGCAATAAATCGAATAATATATTTAAGTAATGTCCTACAAATTTTATGGGCGGTAATCAGGCTCATTCGTGTATAACACTGCAGATAATTTATATTGTTAAGTAACGTAATTGGTGAAACTTAATTTCGCAATGACGAATTTCATAAATGAATAACTTTTCTGCATGTGCCAAATTAATTAAGGACTTCTATTAATGTTGTATAGGCTGAATCTACGGGACTTTATTTACATTTATGCGTCATTAATGGAGTTTATTGCCCATTGTCAAACATTTGATATATTTGAATAAACAAAGCAAAACGCGTACTAATTAATATAACGACGTCTCTTTAAAAGTCGTATTATTTAGCTTCATTATGGTACTTTATGAACACTGAGTCATGTTATGACACAATATAAAATGTTCTTGTTAATTTTATCACCTATTTAAAATCTACACCAGCACACGCAATATGAGATATTCATCCATTCATAATTTTTGGCAACGTCCACAAGTATTACAGTATTAACGGTCTTGAGGTTTATACCTCGTAGAGAAAGGTTGGATGTCAACAGAGTTTCTCAAAGCCTATTATTTTCTTCTCCAACTTCAATTTTAGCTGAGTTAAAATGTTTAATTTAGAGTTGATAAGGAAGTCAGTTATCGCGTTGACATCCTGATTTTTTACTCGGTAAGATTGTGTCGAGTAGAGTCAACACAGATTCTTATCTTTAAAGAAAACATTAACTTTATCAGAATGATAGAACACCTAGTCATCCCCGAAATATACCTGGGGCGCCAGGCAATTTACTAACTTATCGCGGTGTGAACCATCTTGTTTGCATGTTAGGTGGAAAATTATTACTTAATACTTGTAGTAAAACCTGATCGTTCGAGTATTTGCTAGATCAACAGAATAACAGAAGAATGAAAACTGATACCTCTTTTAACCGACTTCCAAAAGGAGGAGTTTTTTCTTTTTTCACTGATATCTTCACCAGTTTTGAACCGATTTCGATGATTTATTTTTTTGTTTGGAAGAATATTATTTCGCAGTGCTGATGATGGTGATCTTCGGAGTTAAACAATGGAACTCTTCAATTATAGATAAAGGGAAGAAATGCCTGACGGTATTTCTAGACCTAAAAAAAGCTTTTGACACCGTTTCCGTTCCCACCCTTGTGACCAAACTAGAAAAACTTGGAATAAGGGGAACCCCTCTCAATTTTTTCATAGACTATCTCACAAACAGGAAACAGAGGGTAAAGATCGGAGGATATATTAGTGATGATAGTGATGTGTGGTTCGGAGTACCGCAGGGTAGTGTTCTGGGTCCCACATTATTTCTGGCCTACATTAACGATCTTTGTAACCTAAAAGTGGAAAACGCAAATATATTCTCATACGCCGACGATACTGCTGTTGTCTTCCATGGGCGCAGTTGGTCCGATGTTAAAATTAAGGCAGAGACAGGTATGTTCCAAATTGCGGCTTGGCTCGATAACAACCTTCTCACGCTGAATACTGAAAAAACTAATTTCATATGCTTCTCCATATATAAAAATTCACAACCAGATGGCGTATTCAACATTAAAGTACACTCATGTGATAGAGCTAATAATGGCGACTGCGCTTGTCCCGTAATTAAAAAAGTTCTGGAGACAAAATATCTAGGTGTAATTATTGACCACAGATTGTCATGGTACTCTCATATTGAACATGTTACTGGAAGGATTAGAAAATTAGGGTGGATTTTTAAAACATTAAGATATATTGCGCCCAAAAAAATAAAAAATAAATCAGGCTCTCACAGAAATTTATTAAATGAAATTTATATCTCTCTGGCACAATCTGTTATAGCCTACTGTATCACAATATGGGGCGGCGCATCAAAATCAAAGTTTATACATGTTGAACGAGGACAACGTGCCGTAATAAAAATAATGTATTTCAAAAGAATGACATACCCTACTGAAAGTCTCTATCAGGATAGTGGACTGCTTTCTGTTAGAAAGTTATACATTATATATACCGTTCTTAAAAAACATAAGAATCTACCATATGATCAAACTGTAATAACAAGAAGGCGGAAAGATCTCATAGCACAGGTTCCTCAAACTAAAACAAAATTTGCTACCATTCAGTACAATAAACTATCATGTCAACTTTATAATAGAATAAATAAAAAGGTATTTGTACACAATAAACAATTACACGAATGCAAAAAAAGTTTAACAAATTGGATAAAGACACTAAATTACGCAGACACTGAGGCACTATTACAACACACAAAATGAAACACACAAACACCCACCCACACACCCCAACACACACACACACAAACACCCACACACAACACCCACACACACACAAACATCCACACAAACATCCACACATACACACACAAACAATGTTTATATCTAAGGTACTAAATAAATTGTATATTGCTGTGGAAGAGCGGAGTCTCCTAACACAGGCATTACTTGCTTAAAAGGAGGCTCCAATCACCAACTAATGTAAAACTTTTTGTTTAAAAAATAAAGATTTTGTATTTGTATTTGTATTTGTAATTATAGACAGCAAATCAGTCGCGATTGCTGCAATCGCTTGGATGTTTATTGTTTACACAACATCATAACATAACATCACGCCTGTATGCTCTGAGGAGGTACGCAGATGTGTACAGTACAGCTTTTCGACAGTTAGGTATATTAAGTTCCATTTTATTGGGGATAAGTCTATTACCATGAAATATATTGTTAGCGGTTCACTAATGTTTCAACAAAACTCCTTTGACAATATTTTAATCGACTTCAAACAAAATGAGGAAGTTCTATGTTTGATTGTAATTGTAGGATGTATATTTTTTTAATGAATGTTCACCGATTTCTCCGCTAATTGTGCACCGATTGTCAAAATTATTTTTTTATTCGAAAGCCTATACTACTCAGGTGGTCCCGTTGTCACAAAGTCAGAATCTGATGATGGGATCCCAGGGAAATCGAGGGACCCTGAAATTTTACAATGACATACACTTTCTAAGGCAATTCAGGTATTTGTTCCTGGTAATCATCATCTCATGTTGCTGAACTGATGATGGAAGGAATAAGTCAGGATAAGGAATGCTTCAATAATAAATAGCACAGCAAATCTGACGTGATTGCTGCAACCCCTTGGATGTTTATTGCTTAGACATTATTATAGTATAACATAACGCCTGTATGCTCTGAGGGGGAACGCAGATGTGTACAGTACACCCAGATTTCGACAGTAAGGTATAATAAATTACGTTTTTTGGGGATAAGCCTAATATCATGAAATCTATTGTTGACAATGTAACATAAATGCATAGCAAATATTTGTGTAGAATATTACAACTAAAAAAGAAAAAATAAAAAAAGCTTTTCGCAAAAAATAAAACCGACTTCAAACACACAAAAACGTGGAAAAATAACTTTAGCTGAGTTTTTTTGCCACCAAATACTGAAGTATTTGGTGGCAAAAAAACTCAATCGAAAAAAGAAAAGTCACTGACTTTTGAAGCTAAAGTTATTTTTCCACGTTTTTGTTTTTTAGAAGTCGGTTTTATTTTTTTCACAAAAGTTTTTTGGAATATCATTTTTGCGACATGGGGTTCTTCTCATGTGGGGTCATTGATTCGTTAGGGGAGAAGGATCTATATACAATTTCATCTTAGTTTTCTCACAGTTATCCCTAGCAATGCCTTACCTTGCACTTCCTATTTGAAAACTACGTTGTTTTTTTTTTCTTTAGTTAAAACTTTTTCAGTGGTGTCCTTAAAAAATAACTTTACAATTAAAATCGATTGACTGAAACTTCACGTTAAAACCACAATTAAAATCGATTAAAGTCCATGTCAAAGACACTAGTCTTTGACCTGGGCTTTCTTTCATAATCGCAAAAATAATCACTTCACTGACATGTCTTTTGGATTTATTAGTCCCTGGTACTTAATAAAATACTATCCTGCTCCCAAGTACAGTCGTAACAACCTCGAACCAAAGCGCATAATCCCAGCAATATATTCGTCCTAACCTAGGTACTGAGTCGCAGCGAAGTCTCGTCTGAGACACTAGATGCCCTAGATGAAAGGAAGGTATCAATCAGTCTGTTCGCGCTGAGCTACCCAATAGTGATTCATTTGTTCTCCTTGCACGGGAAGTAAAAACTCGTCTAAAATTAACCGGCTTTATTCTACGGGACGTTTCCTTCGTCATTTTGTGGTTGAAATACTTGAAATGTCGGACTCCGGTCTTGAACGGTGTAGTGGAGTGTGATTTATGTAGGTTCGGATTTGATTATTGGGTGTTTGGGAGCTTATTTAAAAACGAGTTAATGACAGCTTTCATATTTTTCGTGTGGCAATAATTTGTTATGATTGATTCATTTCGGGATTTTATTATTTTAATTTGTGATTTTAATGTACAGACTAGCACATAAGCTACCCAATCAACATATAACCTAATTCTTTAGCGATAAATTTGAAAATCTATTAAAGAAATCTGACAGATTGTAGAAGCTTGATATGAAGGAGTCTGTACTATTGGTAAGTATGTCAAACCACGCTTATTAAAGTTTAATTTTAAGTTATAAATTATTTTATTTCCTGACTCAAATTTCAGCTTGACGACAGTCAAAAACTGCAGGTGATTTCTAAATTAAATGTACGTACTACCCATGACTTATTTACGTGCAAAGAAACCGAGTTTTCAAGAGATAAAACCACAGAGGATAATTGACGCGTATGCGTATGTATTTGTAATACTGTTTTTGATGCATGTTATAAATTACAAGGATAAAAGCGATAATTTACAATCTTTCATGGAAAATTCAACTCTACCTGTGTCTACAAATAAATGAATCGTTCTGATTTTTCTACTGCCATGTCTTGTAACTAATATTCTACATTCTTAGAATTTTTAATTACTAAAATTTTTATTTACTTAAATTGTACCTACCTAAAACGTATCCATATCGAACTTTACACTGTTAACATAAAAGTTAACCAATCATTTATTTACACAAACTGTTTTCTATAATAGAGCATGTCCTCTGCTATCTCTCACAAGTCATGGTGATATGTTAGGGCTCTTTATCTTATCAGGACACTTCTTACTTCACAAGCTTTGTAGCAACGACCCTCGAACTAAGAAGTAGTTGTCATGTTCGTTGAAAACCTTATAAATGTAGGTACTTCAACACCTGTCAAATTAATTCCAAAGTAATGATTGAATGGGGAAGACCGTTAAAAGCTAATTGAAGATGGCGCGACCATAGCTAGGTCTCAAATGAGGTCAAGCTATTTTGAAATATAATATGACATTACCAGATTTTCAACCAACGAAATAGCTTAGAACGTTATGCAGCGCCATTGCCATTAGTTTCAACCTTTGCCATACCCATTGAAATAAACTTAAGTGCAGCATGGTTATTTTGGCGCGTGGCCATTGTCGGAACTAAAACCGCCATCTTGTTTTTTCACTGTGATTTCCACAGCAGTGCCCTCCTGACAATGTATTTAAGCGCCAAAAGAACTATAAGTACCTATGCTGCGTTTGTTATTTAATTTCCAGAAATGTCAAGAAATATTTTGTTTTAGGAAAATTAACTTTGATATCCACATGTTAAGTTCCTACGTGCTACAACTTCAAGCAAGCATGGCTTTTTCAACAGGACAAGACATTCCGCAATTAACTTAATTTACTCTTGCGATATTGATTTAAAATCAGTTGAAAACGTTTTTGAGAATGTGGAATATATCTCTATTTTTTATGGGTTTTGCAAGTCCACAAATTACAGTAGTTTATCAATTTCTATCAAGCCACTTTTTACCAACAGTTGATAAAAACATACTTTTGGAAACGGCAGAATTACTTCTAAACAAAAAGGATCAGAGAGTCCAAAGTAAAAGCAATGTCGTACAGTATCTGAATTGACATTAACCGGACCACATGATTATCCCTTTGAACTAAAAATAAACGAGAGAAACAAAAATACCGACGTTCATAAAGATTCCCCCTTTATTCATATACCTACTTTTATCGTGACCTACGATAAAGCTTTTAAAAGTGAGTCGTCCCTGAAGATTTTTTGGCTAACTAACTCTTATGTAGGCGTAGAGGTACAATAATAACACTGAGATAGACGAGCAGTAGGCACGCGCGATGGGAGTCTCATCGGTTAAAATAACGAATTTAAATACAAACTTTTATCTCTTTTAATCGCTTTAGGGGTTGTATTTTCAAAAAATCCTTCCTGGTTTTCGATATGTAATAAACTGTTATGCAAAAAAAGTTGTGACTGCCTTTTTTCTTAAATTGACCGGGATCTATATCTTAAGAGTATTTGAACGAAAGTGCGCGAGCCCAGAATGCATGGAACTCTGCCATTCTTCATTCATTCGGACCCAAGCGGCCTTGCATTGTCTGTCAGTGAATATTCGATTATTATCGAGTTGTTCTTTCAGTTTCCATGTCTAATGCTACTAAACCCAGAGGAAACGGCAGAGCGGTCATTAGCATAAATCAGCCGATACTGTTGCCAAAAATAGCTATAGGAACAAAACTACGATATGCAGTACATGTTCCTATAATAATATCCTGAGTTAACTCAAGAAAACTTTGGCAGAAGTTTGACCTACAAAATGTTACTGAGATATTTTTGTTTCGGCCAAGTTATACCTTTACGGTGGATTTAATATGTTAATGTTATCGAAAATAACCCAAAGACTTTGTTTACGGGGTTCTCAACCTTTGTCTTATGTCTGCGATTTTTTCACGTAAGTTTTGATCTTGTTCGACTCTTTTGGGAATGTGAAAACTCTTTTCCTAGCGAGCCAGAAGAAACTTAATTGCAATTGAACGTAGACCTCGTTGGATTTATTTATTGATTTTAGCACAGAGACTTTGTCATCGATATAGCTGTTACATTTTCCAATTATTAATTTACAACAACTAAATACTAACTATATTCGGAAGTTGCATTTCATTATTCACATAAACTGATATTGCTTTTCCACTACAAGACGAATTAACAACATAGTCTCATTATTAAGAACGACTGAATTGCATAAAATGACAAACAAAATGAAACCAACGACTTTGCGGCGAGGGGATAAATTATAGCATTTTATGTCGCCCGTTTCCCATTACACGATGGTATAATTCCATTTGATATAGTTAAGGTAATTTATTTCTCCTACTTGGTATGTAATAATACCTGGAGAGAGTCCAAGTAGCGGTCTTGAAAAGTCCAAAAAGTTTTGGCTGAGCGGTTATATACCTCGACATGAAAACCAAGAATTTGAAACTCAAGACTAGGCGAGCTTGGAGAGAACTTGAACTGACCGTGACCATTAGAAAAACCATAGATGGATATCTTGTTTTAATATAATCGAAGTGCAAAACTTATACTGTCGATATCTTCCGTAATTGTTCGTTATTTTGTGATCCCGATATTTCAACGCTGTTGCTGGCGCCAAGATTGCAGGTTGACTGGAGAATGCGGGACCTCAAAATAACGAACAATCACGGAAGATATCCCGTAATTGGCAGAAAGCTTAGTTTTAAACTGAGAAAATTTAAAACAGTATTTAATCTAAGTGCAGTCGAAATCAGAATAACAAAAGTGTCATGTTTCCAGTTGATTTTCTCTTACTAAACGGTGACTAATCCGTCGCCTTCCGTGTTAGAAATTAACCGAAACTACTAATATGACAGACGATGAGTTATGCACAGTCATAAACAAAACACCGAGTTAGATGTACCGAGACTTTGCGGAACGTAATTAAATAATGAAGTGTTTATATCGACAAATGAATGTTTTTATTTAAGTTAAGTGTAATCTTAGTATTTGATTATGTGCGAAGTACAAATGTCATAAACATTGGTAAGTAGTAGAACTTTCGAATTTTATTGATGACACGACTGTCATAATTATACAGGGTTCGCATATCTTGTTTTTTCCTTGAATAATGTTACTTAATTTAAAATTTAGTAATTCCCTACACCATAGCTTGATACACCATTGTTTTCTCTTTTCTCCTATCTTAACTATGTACCTAAGCTGAATAAATTATACAACTTGAAAGCACCTTAAGATTCATTTATCTACTTTAGAATCTGTACTTGTTAAAAATAAAGAAATGATACAAACTTTTAAAAACCAGTAACCCAAACCCTTATGAGTGAAGCCGACAACTTAGCAAAGAAAAACAAACAACCAGCCATTTTGACAGCTTCAAAGAAACATCTGGCGAAAAAAAGTTGGCCCTTATTAACATGAGACGTCTTACGTCAAGCGAACGAACTTCGTTCTTGACTGTACAGTATACACGATAAGTGTTGCTTTCCTGTCACGGAAGTGAACGTTTGCATTTGTTAATTTAGTTGTTACCGGTTTTTGTCCTGACTTCGTAGGTACATGTACACATTAGGCGGCTGGTCCGAGCTGATTTTTACTGCTTAAAACAACTGTATGCTAATTCTGTTCTGTTAAAGAAAAATAGGTGGCCGCCTACTTGCCTATACAGTAGGTTTCCTGTATTTTAATTACAGGGGACTTTCGATTCTCTGTCCTTTTGCTTAAGACTTTTGTGCCTAACAAAATATTAGAGGTGTTTTTGAACAATATTGTTCAGTTTCATGAGTTAAATATTTTTTAAATTATAAATAAACCATTTAGAAACTATTTCACCGCCTTTTTCCTGTCTTGTTTATTTTTATGCGTCTCATGTAAAAGCTACTGAACTGAATGAGATTTTCTCTATTTTATAGTTCAACGTATAGAAAATAAACTGCTGAATTATTTATTTCATACATATAGACGTGACGTCAAGTTATACAGAAATAAAAAATAATATCACCCTACTTACGTAAGTACGTGGGCAGAGCCGGGAGAAAAGCTAGGCTGAAAATAATGACAAAGTTAAGTGCGTCTGACAGAACAAAAGTTTCATAGAATTTTTTATTTTATTACGCTTTTGCTGGGAGCGGTAATTAATCATTGAATATTTCCAACATTTAGGGAATTAATGACAGTAGCAGGTGTGCCAAAAGTTTGATAGACTATCTTAACTAAGAAATAGACAACAATATAGTAAACAGCAAATAAAGAAAAGAAAAATAAGATCAGCCTGAACAAAATACATAATATGAACTAGACGGTAAAATAGCGTGTCGTATATGCAGCCATGGTATTTAATAAAGGCTGATTGATTGAAAATCATGAAATATTCAACGATTACATGAAACCGAGCCGTCGTGTTAGGCCGGCGTTATGCCAGACATAAGAAGTCAATGATTAATTGCCCAGTGTTAGGTCAACACAATTTTATAGCCCCGTTTTAAAATAGATAGGTATTCTGTTTGATAGATAATATTGAAATAACGATAATGGACTTGGTGACCAATTAATAAAAAGAGAAGATTGTGCGCTATTTACTTAAACTAGCATTTTGATCCGAATTTGAGACAAATCATCAAGAGGTTTCGGATTTACAATCGGTGCAATGTGATGGAAGACTATTACCTTCTTTTGAGAAGATTCTTAGCTTACCTCATAGAGAAGAATTGGAAAGGGAGATAGACTCTTCAGACATTGACTAACCTACCAATTAAAGAACACCTTTTCGCCCACGAGGGCTCAGGGGGAAACTGCAGCTTAGTCCCGGAAGAAAAATATATATACTAATATTATAAAGAGGTACAGTTTGTGAGTTTTTGAGGTTGTAGGGTGTAATATCTGGATCTTCTGAAACGATTTTGAATTATCCCCGAGTGCGATAGGCTATTTTTACAACATGCCCGTGGGATAATTTCCGGCCAAAACACGAGCGAAGCCGCGGGCAACAGCTAGTTTTAATAACAGAAAGTACGAAATAACCAGAACTCCCCCATTGGTCTATCATCAACTAAATGCAGTCCTTAGTTGTATAAAACTAACCGATGTCAAGGATCTGGCACGAACATGAGATGAACTAGTTTAATGAGGCCGTGACTCGTCATCACGTTGTAAAGTATCCTCATTGTCATCAACAGAATCATTTGAGAACGAGGTGACTCAACAGGCTCGCTTTACTTGTATCCCTGATGAGTATTAACTAGCAGGACTAATTGTGTGCTTTTAACGTAACTTATAATAGTCTGTTAAGGGTCATAGAACTTTTGAAAAATAATTGAATATGTGAATACATATTGGGTGTAAAAAGACCCTAACGAAGCCGAACGGTATTTGTTCTGGCGTCATTGCGACCTTTTTGTTGTTCGAGACCATACCTGGGAAGCTTCTAGTTACGGAGATATTGGGGGTCAAAGTTCCAACAATTCCATATTTTTTTACACAATTTTCTAATTTTATAACTTTACTTCAAATAACTCCATGAACCCCGTACTATTCAATGCATCTACCAGCATAGTGTTTCTAGTGCGTAACATTGTGTCCTACCGTATATAAAACTTGATTCAACCCCAAAAAATAGTACATTACTGCAGCGGCCAGTAATAGAAGCACACATACGTAAGTCCATCAATGCCTAGTTGTGGCCAAGGTTTGTATAGTACTTTTCTCAAATAATGCGAGGAAATTAAAACTAAGTAGTACCTAGGCAGAACTTTTTATTAAAAAATACAGTTGTTGAATGTACAATTGCGTTGAAGAGTTCATTTGTTTTTTTTTTTATTAAACCGCTATCCAATTGCAAGCCAATTCGAAATTTAAATAAAACCTTTGATAAGTTACCTCCTTGGTTGCCATGTTTCAGAGTAAAAGAATGTTCCATTTTTAAATAACACGACAGATATGAGTATAATATGTAATTTATTTGGCCGGGCCGTTAAATGATAAATGATGTTTATTTTGCAAATAGGTTTTTTAAAAACACTTTTACACGTCTCTTTTTTAAACTAGATGGGGCCGGTGTTTCGTACCTGACTACTCTAAGAAGAAACAGCCGAAACAAACTCAGAGGTCATAGTCTCTTTTAAAGTCCAGACATAATCTTGGTTAACTCACATGAAGACTATGCAGATTAGTGTCTGAGATGGTCTCTTGAAGAAAGAACCACACAGATTTGAGTGGACCTGTCCAGTCAGTGCAAGCATTTGTCAGTTATCGTGTAGCTCGACTTATAACTCAAGGAGCTCAACGTAACGACGAACAATACCAAAGAAAGGACATTTGGGTAGGTCGCTTATAGTACTCAAACTGCCAGACAATCGTGGAAAAAGATAAAAATATAAAAATACAATATGCATGACAAGACACAAAAAAGCTATATTCAGCAAAAACCTTTTAGGCATGGCACCCAAAATCTACAATAAATTACCCAAACATATCATAGAAGCTAGTAGTACAGATCTGTTCAAAAAATGGTTAAATGATTTTTTGATTGAAAAATGTTACTACACTATTAATGACTATCTTAATGAAACTTGCTAGATCTACTATATCCGATTTATGACATTAGTAAAAACTTGACATTGCACTGAATTAAATTATTGAAATAAAATTGTTATAATTATTACCTCTATGTTTATGTGACAATTAATTTGTTTGTGTGTGTAAAATTTTTGACTGTAATTAATAATCTAAAATATTGTTATTTTCTAATCATTCTGACATTAATGTTATTTTGTAATTTGAAATTTGATAAAAACTGATTATAATCATCAATTTAATTTGTACGCTTAAACGCAAAACATAGACGGGACTCTTATATTTAATTGTAACACCATTTAAAAACCTATGTTTACAAATAAAGATCTCATTTTCATTTTCTAAAAAAGATACACATGGTCCTCACATTCACAATAATCAAATAAAATTAATAAAAACACGACAGATATGGATTTTAATACAACTTTTTCCGGCCGCTGGTCGCATGTATTTGGCCAGTACAGCAATTTCGAATTATCTCGAGAAGGTTATCAAAATAATGCTCAAATTTCCAAGCATATTTGAGAAAAGTAGTTTTAAAGCAATCATTTTGCGTAGAGTTACATAGTTTGATGTACAGAATGGTTGGTTGGCGGATTCGTGAAGGGTACGTTTACACCTTGTGTTTCAAGATAACTTGTAACATGAGCCAGCCTTGCCAGAAATACAGAATAATAAAGTTACTTCGAAGTAAAACGCATAATAAATATCCAGAAATATTAGAAGACTGAACGAGTTCATTTCTATTGTCTCATTAACAGCTACTAAACTGATTTGTGATTAACAGACGACATAATAACGACCAAAAATCTAAACCATCCTGTACTCTAAGACCGCAACTCATTAGTTTTGGGAATTGCAAAACGCCTACCTAACTCAGGAATCCTTCAAGCGGTTTTTCAGTCTGGTAATCTTCAAAAAATCTCATTAAGAGGACAACATTTTAAGTTGAGTTCAGTAAATGAGTATATTCTCGCCAATATCCATCAGCACACTTAGGTCTAAAACAACAAAAGACCTTAAATATTATACACTATTTAGTAGTGAAAATCTGAATAAGTAGAAGTGACCCAATAAACTGCTCACAAGTATAATGCCCTACAGCTATATACCTAGGTACTAAAGTGAACAGGTACACCTACTTACTAAATAGTAAGAAACTTTAACAATACCAATTGAGAATACTTAGAAGTTTCGTTAGAACTGAAAGAGGCCGGCCGTCAGTCGTAATATCAAATATGAATGATTCAGGTAAACGACATGTTGTTTCAGTGCTAAGGGTGTGATCTGAGCAAAGCTGACACTAGCGGAGGCGGAAAACGATGACGTTATCAACGGCTAACATTGTTTTTTTTTCACAAGTGAGCGATGTGACAATGAAAAAACGTTACTCAGGTTTGTGCATGGTAGTTGATGTATCGACTAGGCAACGTGTCTATGAGATCTTAGATCAAGAAGATTTTACTGCTGGCTGGTAGCAGCTGGATGAAAGGTACCAAGGATGGAGTGAAATGGCGTACGGTTATGGAGGCTTAAATATGTAGGCCAATCGCGGACTTCAACTGGAAAGTGATATAGGTAAAGACACTATTGGTAATGCTTGCTTGACATTGACAGAGTAAAAAAGTAATGAATATAAATGTTGATGTATCGAGAGGGAGAGGAGAACTAAAAAAAAAAGGATGGATTGTGTGAGGAATCATATGAAGGAAAAAGGAGTAAGTGATAGCGTGACGAATGACATGGGAGAATGGAAGAAAAAAACGTGTTACGCCGACCCCAAGTAACATGGAACAAGAGCTGGGGGCCTAAAATGGCCGCTTTATCAGAATCATAATATGAATCACGTTAAAAATTTAAAATTCTTAAAATGGTCTTTATGGGTCAACTAAGTCTATTTTAAGAGTTTGACATTACATGACACGACTAGTAAAACATCATTGCACTTGCCATGAAACAGCACTTTGTTTTCGCAATATTCTGTTGCATTGATATTACACGTTAATGATTGATGTTGCCTTTTCATATCTAGAATCATCTGACAATATTCTAAGACGTTCTTTTCACCACAATTTTATTGATAACCGTCTTTATTTTCCGCCAGTTTTCGCTTCCCGCTCAGACTGACTTAAGCATCACTCTGGCATCACCCTTACCCGCCTACATTACCTTTCGACAAAAGACAGCTTAATAGTAGTCAATTTGAGCTGTGTTACCTAATAATGTGTGTTTTATTAAGCGCTATTCCATCGTTTCATTTTTGTTTGTTTTCTATATTGATATTAGGAGCTGGATTATGAACAGACGAATCATTTTATTTAAGGACTTGAAATCATCAACATCATTCTCTTGCCCACAACCCAATGTATTTGGGGTTAGCGGAGCATATCTTTTCCAAGGTTCCCTATTGGTCGTCATATATTGAGTTACTCCCTTTTTAGCCATATCAATTTCACATACTCCATCTATCATTTCTTTGGACATAAGATGGAAGCGTCAGGTCTCCTAATTTAATTTACCCCATTCAATAGCTATTTGATGAAAAAGTCACTCTTTGGGATTATATGAACTTGGAGGGTTGTATTGATGATTTGAATAATTATAATTCTGTAACTCCATACATGTTACTGGCGCGATGCATATTTTCATCAACATACAACCTGACACTGACCTGCAAATTGCAATAAACGTAAGAAAAAATAAATTTCGCGGGCTGCCCTTGCGCATCCACCTTAAGGGTCTTGTTACACCCTTTAAGCAAAATTTCAAAAAGATCGGTTCAGTGGTTTAGGCGTGAAAGGGTAACAAACTTACTTTCGCATTTATAAGACAACGACCTTTGTCAACTGTGGTTTTAATTAAGAGGATAATCAGAAAACGTGGCTTTTTGTTTTTGTCTACCTATTTATTTAAAGACTTTTACTACTAACTATTTAGGTAAAAGTCTATGTGAGTTTTACCACAATTTGTATTCTATGTGAATACAAAATGTCATTGTCCAACGAAGTTTGCATATAAATAGGTAAATTGCATTGAAATCAATAATATTCATTCAGCATTGTCTCATTTTTTCAGCCGCAAAATCTAATCCTGAAGTTTGTACATACTGCCAAATAATATCTACATAATAGAGCTTTGAATAGTAAAATAAACGCTACATGTCCGTGTTACGTGGATCAATATTTAAATATAAACTGGATTGCCAGAACGTCCATACATACGAAATTAAAAGTATGTAAGCGTAAATACAGGGAGTCTAAAATTGGACAATAGAGAATCCATTTGCTAGCAATGTTTGATTTTTTTATTGAATGAAAATTGCCGGAGGTAGCTCCGGCTATTCGGAACGATCATAAAGTACATTTTCCTTTATCTGGTGTTTAGTTTTCTGTACTCTAGGTATATTTTGATAAGTGAATTCGGGTGTTACCTGTGTTACTCGTTTTTTTTTACTTGGAAACGAAAGTCAATTTATTTGGAGCTTAGAAATTTTAATTTAGCTTTATAGGAAGCGTTATTACAGGCATTATGTGAGTTCAAGCAGTTTTATAAAGTGTAATTAGACATCAATTTGTGAGCTCGGAAGGTCGTGGAGTGAGCAAGCGTGACGGTAACATTTTGTCACGTAATCGGATTACACGGAGCTCCCAACTACATGTCTCCCTCATACAGACGCCGCTTTTGTGTTTTTAAACGAAAAAGAACAATTTCGGACATACAATTTTTATTTGTTCGTGTAAATAATACTGCAGTATCGTTTACTGTAGGCAAATATACAGTTTAACGAGCAATATTGGAACAAATTCAAGCATTCCAGTTTTCATATTTTGATGCCTACCTTGGAGAATAGTGATTCAAAATATCAAATGTTTTAAAATTTCTTTAGGTGTGTCAATTAAGAAAATACGCAGCACCATTGCAAAGAACTCCTTAGTATCGGTATGACGTGCGCAATATTTGTAAGTTTATTTGTATCCAACTGATTCTACTGACTGAGTGATATTGTTCATTTATTTTTAATCGATACTTTATTGATCAGAACAATTATGCAAAATTCCCTACATTTTAATTGGCTAATAGTCGATGGGACATCGGGGGAACTTGCTGTCATAAGATATAAAATAAAAATACATTTTAATCGTAACAAGATGCGGAACATAGCAACACTGCAGACGAACCTTTTAAGAACGCAGATAACGATGATGATGATGCTGCTAATAAAACGAATGCTCCTCCTATTAAAGTATCGCCAAAGGTACAAAATAAATCGCACGTACTTTTTAAATACGTAATTATAAATCAGCCAGGAGTGGGTGTTGCTCACATAAATTCAAGTCACAAAGTACACGGTGCGACTCTGCGAGCTAGTAGTTGTAACATATACTGCAAACTAGTCGGCGAGCGGCCGCGGCGACGCCCAGTGCCACCGCGTAGCATTTTGTTACACATAATCGGATTAGGAGCGAGTGTCGTCTGCCTCCGTATGCCGTCGTATGCGCCTTGCACGGCACCCGCATATAAATACGGCCCGACCCTTACTCAGGATTTAAATACGAACTCCGACTAGATACAGAAATAATGAGCTTACCATACCACCAAAGAAAAATACTCTGAAATACGCTGCATGAAACATTGTAAATACTGTGGCGTTTGGCAGGTGAACATAGATTTTCCTATATGCATAAAAAGGCGGCGCTAGGCGACGCGACGGAGCCAAACTCGGCCTTCCATTACACGGATCACTTGGCTTGCGGTAAGGTTCACTAGCTAAACCCCTTCCTGCAGCCTTCCAAAATTACTCTGAGACATGTCATGTGATATATTAAACCATACCTACCGTCGAAATATTGCTAAAATTAAGACATCGAACAAAAAGATTTAAAAATACAACAACGTGTGAAAAGTAAAAATACATAAAAAATGTGCAGTAAACACTAAGATGCGGCACAATATACATAGACAACAAGATAGTAAAGTAATCGTGCTCTTATCGTAATCATGCATAGCGTGACATCGACCGTTAGACGCTCAACTAGCTAGTAAGCTCTCTATGGTCTCAAGCGGCTACTCTACGGTGTGAGATATGCTTCCGGTGGTTCCCGGGAAAGATCTATTTATGCGCTATGTTCCGCACTGTTTCTGTTGGTGTCAATAAGCTGTGTGAACAGGGCATGGGCGGTACAATCGACAAAATATTTCTCTCCGGAATCACGTCGGGCAGACTGTGTATAAATGGAGTGCCTCACTTACCAAACTTCGGAAGATGGCAACTAAGGTGCTCCACCACAATTACCGCTTGCGTAACCCTGGGAAAAATATTTTTCTCCGTGAATCTAACGTGTAAGTAAGTCTTATAACAGTGGTTGTTCTTAAAATAAAGGCAGGGGATCATCTCAATCATTACTCCGTGGTATTGCTCTGGGGTGTGGCTTGTTACGTCTAACATGCTGATTTACGTTACAGGTACTCAGTGAGGAATATTTAGGTTTGTTCTCTTTACACTATTATTGAGTGGGTTGTACTTTGTGTTTGCTTTTACTCAAAAGAAAAATCAATTGGACATGATCTACTAAATATAAAAACTTGAAATAAAAACGCTAGAGCCGCTAATCGGTGCTATAGATACAGATATCTATGAAACTAAAACACAAGGACTAAACGTAGATACACCTGTTTCTAACATTTGCAGCAATTGGTAACTAATACTTGCTGTTGCTCCTAATATACGATAGTAGACTGAGACAATAGTGAAGGTAAATAAATACTTTACTTCTACAGTACAAGAAGTGAATTATCATAATTTGTCGCAATAAATATTACCATTTATGAGTTAATACTAAGTGGTAGATACCTGGAAAAGACACACAGGTATTAATAATAAATCCATTAGTATCATCTAACTACTTAATAATTAAACACAAGTTTTAAACATGACACGTCGGTGTCGCGAAAAGAGGTATGAATACATCGAAAAATATGATTGGCGAAGGAGATTCACGTGAGCAAGGCTTATAGCCGTCAAATGTAATATTACGGCGCGTTTGTGTTCCACGCGCGCCTCAAAGAGATGTCAGCAAACGGGAAGGGGTCCGAAAGGGCCGATGCCTGCCAGGGCTGCGGGACTGTTCGAAAGAGATACCGCGGCCCTGGAATACAAAGGGCAAAAGAAGGAACATGGATGGGTTTAGTCAGTAGAAGTCTGACGCTCTCTTCCGCTCCGCCCAGAGGGCGAGGGGTCATTTGATGATTTCCCATCCGGAAAAAAAGCCAAATGTAATATTGATTTAAATGAACAGCAGTAGAAAACCAATTATAGTTTAATAATCAACGCAATGAAGCTATAATGTAAGTACAGTTAGTGCAATGTCTTATACCGACTTAAAATGTCGCGACTGTTTAGAGGTCTTCCATAAATAAATCGGTCATAATCAAATGATTTACTCACTGCGAGATAATGTGTTCTAGATTCACATTACGTACATTGATAACGAAATTATAATTATTGAGTTAGAACACTCATTAATTTTCAAAGCGCATCTATAAGTCATAACATTATTTGCGTGAAATCAATGCTTGATAATGTGGGCCGGTGTATGTATTTAGTTGGGAAAATAATTGGTAGGAGCAGAAAAGCATATTGTGAAGCAAACAAACAAGCATTGTAGAGTAGCCGGCGGCGCGGGTGCGGTGTCCGGCGCGGCGGTGGAGGTCGTCGCTCATTGAGCGCTCGCCAATTGAGATAATGGCCTCAAATGCAGATGATTACTGACCCATTCATTGGAAACTAGCTGTTAGTAGCTCGCTGCGTTCGCGATTTATATCATTACGATACGATAGGGCACTTCTATTAAATTAAGTTAACGTTAACCACGCTTACCGCCGCGATGAAATGTGTGTTTACCTGCGAAACTAATATATTGTAAATGCACGCGATTAACGGATAGCGGTTGAATTGTAGTGCGCTGTAACGCAGCAGAGGTTACGCGGAAATAGGAGCGGAATATTGTGAACTTATTAATAATTTGATTTTACGCGGCACGATGCATTTGCAGACTTGCGGTTCACCAACGGTTTATTGCTAATTGAGAATCGTTATGCCGTTGTGTTGTGTTGTTGCGTCAAATGTGGCGGTTTAGTGACGAGGACGGGCATATACACAATTAAAACTAACAACCCAAAACGTGTTGGTACAAAATGTTGTCCAACACCTGACCCGGTATTATTTAAAGTAATAATAAACAAGAGCGCGTGGTTTATCTTATTTATAATCGGTCCCGCTGTTAATTACTGGTTATGACATAATTTTATTATTACGAGTATGCAATAAAATTCAATGTACCATTAAGTGTGCGCATGGCCCAATGATTTACGCACTAACTTTCGTCGTAACAGAGATTTACGGTGTCACACAAACAGCTATTTTTGAAACAGTTCGACTCTCTTCACACTTTAAATATAGACGTACAATATAACAAAATTATATTTTAGCTTCGTGGTTTGCCTTGAAAATAAATACTGTTCTAGTTTATGAAGTGGAGGAATGCACGTTACGTTTTAGAACGTTCGAAAAGTCAGAAAAGTTTCGCAAAGTTCTTATTTCAAAAGAGTTCGTTGGAATGGAAAATGATTGACGGAAAGCTAAGCTGTGACAATTTTAGCAGAAATATATTTTTGAGGTGAACTAATCAACTCGGCATTGCATTGTCAATTTCTATTTGCGTGTTTTAATATACAAACGAGACAAGCCAACAGTGCGATCATAAAAGTAAATAAAATCGATGGCGACGTTTGAAACCTTAAGGAACATTTTGTCACTCAACTATCAGAATGATTTACAATTAATATCGCAATACGAGATTCTTATCGCCAGATAAGTGTGAAAAATAAACAAAAAATACACGGCCACTGTGGTGTTAAAGATACTCAAACGTTTTTATTTAAACCGCATGGTGCGGCGACGCGGCGTGGCTGTGGTGAAAATCTTTCTTCCGAACGCCATTTTGGACATAGTGCCAAGTTCTTGTTTTGAACAAAGTAGGATGAATTGTGATGACTCGTTCTACAACGTTATGGCCGCCACATATTAAATTTTGAGCGGGTTACTGCCTCCCTTTTATAGCTTTTGGACACGACATTAAACGACGCTTTAGCTTTCGAAGTGCCTTGATATTGACTATCAAATAAATGCGTGTAGGTAATTCATGATCTTTTCTTTTAAATAGTAAGTTCTTTTAACGGCAGAGTAGGTACAGTTTTCCAATACTAAAAATAATAAAAACATTCTGTTTTAAAATTGATACAGTATAAAGCGTGTACCAGAAAGGTGTGGTCATATTTAAGGGTGTGATTGAAAAAAAAAAAACTGCGGTCTAGTAAAAAAACTTCAATATCTACTCGAACCAAATGTATGGGACAGCAGCTTTTTTTTTCGCGTTTTCCATGGTTGTCTCATGGAGAAAATGGTTCAGTTTGATGGTCTGATTCAGACACAAAATATGACCACACTTTTCTGGTACACGCTGTATAATGAATTGTGAATCGTCAGACTGCCAAGTTTTATTAGTTTCAGAAGTGGACCTTGAAAAGACCCAACCGAATAAACCAACCTTCATTCTTCATAACCACTCACTCTATGTCATAGAGATGTGAACAAATCACTTTGAGAACTACAGACGTGTTAAAAAGTACGGTGACACTCACGTAAACACTAGTCCAACACGCGCTGAAACTAAATAAATTGTTTAGTGTGCGGTTTGACATGCTTTTGTGTCCAAAATAAACTTTGAAGCCATTAACTTTTATTTTACGACACACATTATTGGATTCACATAATCTAGCAAGTCACATGATGACTAAAATGAAAATCTAACGACACTATGTTTAACTATTCACTTGTGACGCAGTCTGTTTTAAATAGAAACGATCATGCGAAAAACATAACCTTACTTTTGATTTTATTGCAGTTCGCATGGAACTTCGTCGCCTTAAGAATCGGTTTATTTGTACAAATAAGACACAATGTTTCTTGAATTATAATATTGGCGTACGCATAAGTATGTCAAATATATGGTGTAGAGAAGGCCATATCGAGTCTCATATATGTACATTTGTTTTATCCCAAGGATGTTTGGCTATTGCTTTAAATTGTAAATTTAAAAAAAAAAACGTATTTTTTACAGTTTTGGGTGTTATGAAATGCGCTGCGTGTTTTAAAGATGCAGAGAATACACACATAACATGTTTCAGTAGTTACAGAACGATAATTTCGGTGCCATTAAGCTAGATAAATGCGTGTCTAGTCTACGGCATCTAGAATTATTTGATGCCAGTCCACTGCAGCGAGACATATCGATTACTATGTACACACTACCCACCAATATAACTAATTACGCACAAAATGGCGGCAAATAATACATAGTTACGATTTTATTAAGAGTGTCTATAAGCGAAGGAGTTTGTATTTCTGTTTAGATAAGAATAATTAAATGGAACAAGGATAAACTTGAATATTATTTTGTACACATTTTAGATTACATGAGCACTTTTTTGCTGAGGTAGGTAACAAGTTAGTGTACTGGGGGGTTACTATGACGTCTTAAAGCAGGAGTTATTCCAGTGTAAGAAAGACACAGAGCTATACAGGTTGTTTAGCGCCATCTCTTTCCCACATTGGAATTACTCCTGCTATAAGACGTCATGGTAGGCCACCTGCAGGGCTATTGCGTATCTCTGTTGACAGTTCATAGGGATCATCACTTGGCGAGTTTTGATATCCAATGACCGTTCTTGTTGGTTTCAACTTACGCTACCCGTGCAGAACTGTCATTGTATATCAAAACTCGCCACGTGATGATCACTATGAACTGTCAACAGAGACACGCAATAGCCCTGCAGATCGCCATACTTTGTGAAAAGTGTCTAACAATATTTAATTGAGTTCCATTCTCTGATCTTAACCTAGGTAAGCGAGTAGATAGATACTTACAGTTTCGTTGAAGAATTAATTTAAAATAGTGAGTACCTACAAAATAACCGCTACAGAAGGTACACATTTTCACTAAAAATAGAATTCGATGAAGTCACAAACAAAAAATAACACTGACTGATTTCATTTTCCAATCTGGCAACTGTAAAATTTTTGTAACTGAAATAAAAAATAAACTCTTTGAAATACCATTTCCGTCTCATTACTGGAATTACGAACTATTAAAAACTATTTTCAGCATTCCTCACTCAAGCTTCAATAAAAATGATTCCTATAAAATAGTTAGATTGGCACGAAACGGCGTCGTAGAAATGTCAGCGAGGAGTGAATGGACTCAAGTTTTTGTTTATTTATTTCTGCATACGTCCGCATGCATGTGCCAACAAAGCAAAGAGATCAGAAAAGACTCAAAACAATGAAGTCATTAGTCGTTACTATTTCCAGCAAATAATGTTGGTAATAACTTCTTCGAAATTGTAATTGCGTTTCTCGTGGATTTTTCTTATCGTCGAACAGATCGACGGTAAGTAGTTAACATGTTAACCTAGCTACGTGGAGATTCTACTAAAATAACTTCAAGTTTATAAAGTTCGTAAACGTAAACTATGTATTTTGAAAACGCATAAACATATTCTGTCTTGTCATCTCCTCACTAAAATACGGACACTCAATTTTAATAGTGCATCTATTCGATTTGTTTTATGAGTAGTTAAATGTATTTTTGCCGTCAACATAGTTCCGATTATGACGAACGAGCGATTGGTAAGTTTTATTTATTTTCGCGGTAGAACTGTATTTAGAGGATTTAGCTAATAGTGTTGTGATGTTCGTGGAACCCATTGAGGACTGGTTAATATACATTAGTTATATAACGAAGTTCAATGACGTGACACCGACGCAGGGTATCGGTTTCTAAGTGGATTAGTACGGGCTATCACAGGCCAGCGGTGCAGTGCGTGTGCGCAGCGCAAAGGTCGTGTGTGCAATCATCTCGCAAACTATCGTAACAAGTCTCAGCCGAGGCCCAGCTAGCTGTCACTCACCACTCACGAAGCAGACGACTCTATTTATTTCTTTACATTGAACACTAGACAGTCACAAGTCTCCGCCCATTGTAAATTTCCACTCTATTCTAATCAAGTTTTAAAAAGAGAAGCTTTATATTTGGACCTAACCTCTCGAAAATATGAACCCACCCGTGCGCGTCTAATAGGATCAAACTCGGCCCGAAAAAATATACTTAGACAGCAACGTTAAATTCATTCCATCACTGACCTGCCTCACTACTTAAAAGAATGAGTAAGGCTTCATAAAGCCTTAGCGTCTGATAAATGTACGTTAAATTCGGTCGATGCCCGCTTTATACCCACCGAACGAAACAATTTTGTTTAGAATTCCACCATACTTCTTCTACGTCATCATCTATTAAGAAAACATCCGCAGAAACAGCACGGGGAAACTCAAACGTCAAGATTCATAGTTTTGAACATTAACCACTTCAACATTTTTGTGTCAAAGAGTATATTTAGCGCTTTATTGAATTGGCTCATATTTGTGACAAAATTATGCAACGAAATAGGTTGGGTTGCCTCTCCTGAACAGTGGAATTAACGTTATCAGGCAAAATTCTGGTAAGATATTCCGTCCAAAGTCAGTAACCAGCCCTTCAGGTATATGAAGTCTCTGATATGAGTTCACAAACACACTTAAAGTAACAAAGTCACGACATTTAATCCCTTTCCCGGTATGTTATCGCACTCGACTACGGAGTACCCTTTGCCTAAACTAATATTTGCATTTCCCTGTAAATAGCAAGTGACTATGTTTTGACGCCTACACATGCTTACGGCGCTGTGTTGTGTGAACGTAAGGTCGAAAGGCATTCTATGTAATCAGAAGTCAATAGTCTCTTATTAATAATGTTGATCTAACGCAATATTGCGAAAATCGGAAGCTTTGTTCGAGATACAACAGATATGTTGTGGGCACGCACTAATCCCTCCCACATGAATAGATAATGCTAACCGACTTTGAAAATAGCTGTGATATCTTATTCCCAATGTCAATAGCCAATTGATTTCTTTTATAAAAATTATTTCCTACGTTTCAAGAGTTTGTTCTATTGTATTTTATTTTACGGCTTTAAAACACGGCACTGCTGAAAAGCTGAAATACATTTTGATTTCGTCAGCGAATTTCGTCGAATTAATTAATTGTTGGCAAACAAAAAAGTTAAACAAAATCCTGAAGTACGTTAAACTGCTGTGAATCAGTGACGTTGTGTTGAACATTGAATTTTTATAATAACTGCAGTCAAATTAAAAGGTTCACCACATAAAATGTATATTTAAGTAGTAAATTAACAACAAACAAACGGACGCTAATGGCTTTACGCGAATCATGTTAAATCACGTCGAATGTGGAGTGAACTTGTTTATTTTGCTGCATTCGTGGAGTTATCGTGTCAGAGACGAGTCTTGGCCTCCATCCAAACACTTTCACTCAAATCATGTGGACATTGCACAAAACTGAAACGCCTACATTTTCGTAAGAAGCGTTATCATAGTTACTCTGCGCACGAGATTCTCGTGGCGACACAACAAAGTGGATTGCTGTTTTATTGAAATTTTATTTTTGGGTCGTTTTAATAAAATTCGACGGTCGCTTTAAGAGTTGTTTCACTATTTTATATGAGTGGCGAATCGCAATGTCTAGCAACAAATAATAAAATCTTTTTCTTGAAGGTTGTTGAACTGTGTTTCTAAAGTGGTCTGTAAAACGACCAAATTGAAGCAATCTTAACTTTTATAGAAATAGAGAAAATAGTGTGAGATGGGGACGAGCGTGGCGGACATCCATTAGACGCCCTCGAAGTGCACGGGAAGGACCATTAATTGTGGGCGACGGTCTCGAAGCTTCACCTGAAACACTACCTTCAGTAAACTAACTTGCAAACTTACAACGTACTCATGTTTGACTGAATCACTCTGCAAGAAGAGCTCTGATTTGAGCATAGATTTCGATTATTATAGCAGTGAATACTTATTGACAATCTTGGGGACTGGGTGTGGCTAAAGCATTTTTTTTTTTTAATTATAAGGTAATCAAATCTCAAAAAGACATTAATTGATTTAAATTTTATTTTCGCTGTTGGCACCAAAACAAATAATAATAATCGAACGGAAATAACGTAAAGCTACGTGAAATATTGTTTTAAGCTTTTTGGTTTAAGACATGATCACAGATATGTCTGCACCTAACAATTTATTTACCATCAACCCGCATTCTCCATGCAGTCATCCCGCGATCATTGCGCTTGCAACAGCGTCGAAATATCGGGAGCTCAATATAATAAATAATCACGGAAGATACAAGTAAGTGACAGTAAAAGTTTACGTGAAAGATGTTGTCTTAATTTAGAAAACACTAGCTGTTGCCCGCGGCTTCACTAGCGTTTTGGTCGGAAATTATCCCACGGGCACGTTGTAAATATAGCCTATGGCACTCGGGGATAATGTAGCTTCATATTAGTGAAAGAATTTTCAAAATCGGTTCTGTAGATCCAGAGATTTGTAAGTTTGTATGTAGGGGGTACTACATACAAACTTACAAATTTTACCTATTTATAATATTAGTATAGATATAGATTAGTACCTAGTTACTTTCAACGCATCCATCAGATATGGTAACGGAAGGCGGAAATTTAACTGGTGTTAACTTTATACTACAAAAACGTTAGTAGGTTCAGTGTTCCCCGCCATTCATTAAAACATGCTCTCAACATACCACTTGATTACGAAACCCAAAAGTACTTGCCAAGATGTGAACCGTGCTTAACTTCAAGGAGTTTCATCAAACGGAATCTTTTCAAAAAAGAATAAAAGTTTGTAAGATCAGTTCACCAATTCATAAATTCGAACTAAAGTATCTTAATACTTATCTAGTGTTTTCGAAATGAGAGAAAAATAGAGAGGGAGCTTGCAATCTCATGTAAGTTGCAACAGCAGTGGGGATCTAATCTAATGGTTCATCTACATAAGATGACAAATCAGGCTTTGCTCTGTGAGAGTCCGTACCGAATGCCTCTACATTTGGTATCGTGTCTCTACAAATGGAGTAGGTTACTGATTGTTTTGGAACGCTTTTTCTGTCTCTATTAGTGACAGATCCGATGTGATTTTCGGTAATTCTTGCATTTGCTTTTGCTCTTTCCTTTTATTTTAATTTGTTGAATTAGTTGCATTTTAATGTAAGTCGGTAATAGGTACGATCTCTAACAAAGTAGATTTATGGTAGTTGATTTTCTGCAGTTTATAATATTCATTTGCAGAATAGATATAAATGCGGTTCCCGCATGCGGGCAAATATATACCGATAGATAAGCTATTCATGTTTCCCACGCAACTTACGAACTATTATAGTCCCAGCAAATGAGTTATAATATAAACTTTATTAGTTTAGAATACTTATAATACCACCAGCTTAGGAAATAAGGCAAAAATGAAAGGTTTACGTACTCATACAACCTCACACACAGACATCCATTTACATAAATATTAGTGTATAATAATTAACTAACGGTCGCTTTTCGGTGGATTTCAAGACAGGCAAAAATGTAGCATCTAAATTGGTAAACATCTAGTTCACTGATTATATTCTGTATTTACTATGGTCAACAACTTCCACTTTTTTAAGAGCAATGGTAATGAAATAGATCGACCAATTAATCGGTTAATTATTCCTTAGCGTTTAAACATGTCTGTGAATGCGACCTTAACACATATAAAAGACAAGACACATTAAAGATTGCGTACTTAAAGCTTCCGTGAGCTAAAGTGTTCTCAGAAATTATGTTTCTCATTATCTGCAGTTTAGATAGTAATATGTGTTAGTAAGAGGAGCTGGTAGGAATGCCCGAGGTAATTACTTTCGCCCGCATCGAACTTAATGAAGGTATAATTAAATATTGCATGACAGTGAACACGATGATTAAGTGATGACGTTCAATTAACCGGGGGTCCTAATCTTGAGTTAACTTGTAATGTTGAGGGATGCTGAATTTCAGTTCACTGGAAGAGGGTGATTCTAAACTGAAATATGTTTCGTTTGTGGGCATAGTCTGACATTTTTTTCCCTCGTTCTTGTTCTCAAATTTTAGGTAAGTATATTTGTCTGATACATAGCTGCATTCCAATTTACCAATCGACGAAGAGTTTTCTAGGGAAAATCTTTCTCAATTTGACTAATTTAAATAAAATCTATCTATATCGACCGTCAACAAACTTCTTATTTTCCAGGTACTGGATGAGAATTATTATTTTCTGTAATAACTAAAAACAAAAAGATACACAAACGCTCGACTTCCCAGAAAATAAAACAAAAGATGTCACTTAAGCTATATCAGAGGTCGTGTGACGTCACAAAAGTTCACGAAACGTAAATAAGATATGAAACTAACTACCTGACGACCAGAGCCGTCCATCATACTAACCACGCCATTTTATATTAAGACAGTGATCGTTACTGAGTTGACAATAATCTTCAAGAATATCTGATGATATTGACGTGGTCTTATAGTTTTGGCTGATTTCTTCCTGTAAATTATGTGTGTTCCGTTTCCTTTTCAGGATATAATAATATATTAGTGGCTAGGCAAGGATCCCCTTTTATGGTCTGTCTGATTACTAAGTAAAATAATTAAAGATGAAAAAACATTGTGAAAGAGATAGAAAGAGATACCTAATTTGTTTTAGTATTAATCAGTTTCAGCAGGACTAATTCTCAAAAAAGGAAACTCTTGCATTTCAAACGTGTAATACATATTGTAATTTATGGATATTTTGGACCTTATTTACACCATGTTATGTATGAAAATAGCAGAGCAGCGGTGGGCCAGTAGTGGCGGCCTCGACTTACGAACAGTAAGTCGTGGGTTCGAACCCAGGTAGGCGCATTACTTTGTGTAATTTATTTCATCACCACTGCTCTCAAAACGGTCAAGGAAAACATCGTGAGGAAACCGGCATGTGACATCTACCAACCCGCACTGGGCTCGCGTGATGGATTATAGCCCATCCCCTTTCATAGAGAGGAGACCGTGTGTCCCGGCAGTGGGAACATTATAGGCTGATTATGCATTTACGAAAATTAATACGGTGGCTATCCCGAGCAATCTATTTAATGCAGTTTTAATACACTTGAAAATCCCTTCGATCTCGTCCAGTATTGCAATTACTAAAGCATCATAGAAGCAATAGGGACCCCTGAAGAAAACCCAACTTGAATATTTCAGCGCTGACGTACATCGTTCATCTGAATTCCTCCCAACAACCAGTAGGTAAGTAGAAAAACTTAATAAAACACCGCTTAGCATTTATGTACAGAATTAGGGCTAAATAAAGCGAGACATGGATGTGTGTGATTTCCTCCAACTCTGCTCGGAATAGTAATATGTTCTTTAGACGTTCTCTCATGTCGTGAATAATATTTTCGGTAAATATGAGTTGTTGCCATAAAATCAATGTCTAGTGAAGATGTTTTTTTGTGTGTATGAAGATTAGCCTCATGTTTTCTTTATTTTGAACTTTTAACAGGAGTTCTATTATTTAGTACGTGTTAGTCTTTTACTATTAATCTAAAAGCAACGCCGAAAATCTTGATCAAAATAAAGCTTAACAAAACAGGTATTTTTTCTTGTCCTTGTCCACAGAAATACCGCTACGAATCTACGATTAAGTAGGCTGGGTAAATTGTGGTTAAACTACTACGTACCACGTTTTGATCTAATATCTATTTAATTATTACCTACAATATTACTTCAAAATCTATTCCATTCTATATCGTAATCGACTTTACATGCCTATTCAATTACAGATTGGCATCTAATATAAATACATACATTACACAAACAAACAAACTCACACACAGACGAACTGCGTCAATAACGTCTAAGAATATACCTATCTTATTTATATGTTTCACCCATATTATCTCTTTAAATGTGTGAACTTTGGGATTATTCTAGTGTTAAATGACATTAGATTTAAATAAAGTAAGGTATGCTATACTACGCCCTAATAAGGTAATTAAGGAAAATCGACAAAAGATCCAAATTATACTCAAATTCGACCATTCACCATTCATCGTCGACCTCATCTCTGTCCTCAAGACAAGATAGAGGTCACGAGTAGGCCAATTTAAAAAAAAAAAACCTGTAAAATAATCCAATGTTTATGGTGCTAAGCAAGAAACTGCTTCTTGGATTTATTAGGTACTTCTGAGAACATAATAATATACCTAATACTTATGTATATGCATTTAACCCGACGGAAGTCTTGGCTTATTCATAGAAATTGAAGTCATAGAAATTGCTGAAATTTTAGCACTGCAGACATATATATATCACCATCTCACAAAGTTACTAACAAGAATAAAATGAAAACTTCCAGAGTTGAATCACGAAAAGCATTTTCATTAACAGAATAGAGGATTTTTAGCAATCATTTCCCATCAATTTATCCTTGTAATGTAATTAAGATACAAAATTCGAAAAACATTCTATATCAGTTCGTTCCACTGAACAGAGAGAACCGAGAAACTAATAAAGACGCTTTAACGTCCTTCTTCAAACACCAAAAGGTTCTTCAGGGAGGACTTAAAACAATCTTTTCCAACCACTGAGACAAATATTTATTACGGAAAGTCAACAGTTAATTTCTTTTCTCTTTTATAAAAGAAAACGCAAGAATTATGTTAAAACGCTTCAGGATCTAGAACAATTTTATATAAACTACCTAGGTAGGTAGGTACTTCTACTTTTTGTTTGAAGAAAAATGATGATGAAGAATTAAGTGGATAAACATAAATATTTTACTATGAGCTGCTGTAATCTTATCTTTGAGCTCATTCATTAAAGGTTTTCATTATGAAAAAATGTTTATGGTAAATTAAGCTCTGCTACAAGGGTCTAGATTGTAAAATCGAATAGAATTTACTCTTTGGTTTAAAAATAAATTCGTGTTATTAAAAGTGTGGGAACGGGGATGTTTTTATTGCTTTACAGGTACCTTACCAGCTGATTTTTGAATGCACAAGCTTGGAAATATTAAATATGGATACCAATTGAATTACTAGGTACATATTACCTATTCAATTCGTTGATTGTAAATGATTATGTACCTATGATTATTTTCCATTAACCTAAGAATCTTGTAGAGAAGCCTTATCTTTGACCGCGATAGAGAAGCTTTTACTATTAGATATTGGGATGGAGAAATACTCTTGAGCTGATCACCTTTAGCATGCATAGATTGGTTAGCAGCTGATGAATGATACTGAAGAACCCCAAGACCATAACATCATCAGCTTATAATGTTCCCTCTACACAGGCCTCCTCTCTATAAGAAAGCTTCGCGGGTTGGTGAATGTCACATCATGTTTTCGAATTTTCTATTCAAGGATATAGACGGTTAGGATGTTTTCCTTGGCCGTTTTCAGAGCAATAGTTGAGAAATAATTTACAAATAGTAACGTGCTATAGAAGACCATAAATACTGTTAATCAAAGGTAAGTACTAAAGTACCTCAACACGCATTGCGCGTAAATCACTATCAGATATCTCGCTGTTATCAAATCTTTGTGCTATCTCACAGACAAAAACTACGTTCTTACGCAGGGCCTCGCTTACAGACGTCACTTGCGAAACTATGATAGCAGAGAATGATTTATGATCAATTTTGTATGTTTTGGTTCCCAACAAGTTAATTTAGACTCTCGATACAAACAATCCACATGAAACTTCTAAGAGCAATAATTACACGTCGTCGTACTAATATTAGTTCTTAGATCATAATACAATGTCATTCTCCATTGTAAAACAAGTCGCTGCTCTGAAATAACATTGAAGTGCATATTTCGCTTGTAATGCGACGCCACGCATCGTAACGTCAAAATCGAGAGCATTTTCTATTAGTTGCTTGAAGAACAAATATCACACCGTGACTAAAATTCGAAAAAAATAGTCGTAGCTTTTAGCCCGGGCTTCACGCCGCCGTCAATTAGCATGTCGTTTGAAGACACGCTGCTCCGTCGTTTAACAAGTTTCATGTGGACGTAACATAGAAAAACTTGGGAATTCGAATTATGCCGTGCTGCCAAAGTTTTAAAGTCCGTTATTGTGAGTAGAAGTTGTGAAATGTGGCATTTTGTAAACTGTGACAGCGGGTTGGTAGCATGAAGTCGTGTGCGCGACAGATGAGTAATGACAACAACGCAGCGGCGTGTGTCGTCTCGGAACGTTCCCAGATGTGCGTCTGGATGCACGGATTGCACGAGTTATGCAAGCCGGAGAAATGTTCCTTGTTGGTAATACGAACAAGAATACCGAGCTGGATTGCCGACCTCGCCGGGGAAATTACAAACATTCGAACGTAATAAATACAAACGACATAGTATAATATCAAACGCTACCATAATTTAGGTCGTTCTCAACAATTATTATAAGATTTATAAGAACTATTTAAATCACGTAAGAGACAATTTAAATTTTCAGCGTGAGGCGAACGAATGTTGTGTTGGCAAGATGTAAGTAGGCAATTTTCATAAAATTCGCCTAAACAATCATTCTTTACTGAAACATGTTTTTGCTGACAAAAAAGTGTAATAAAGCAAAATAGATATGACATAATATGAATTATTAGTAACTTGTATGAACCACATGTGTGTTCAGGTCAATCAACATTCGATGAAAAAAGTTAGGAAATGTAGGGAGACATCACGTGTCGCGTGTGTAAAAACATGAAATCGAAATCATAAAATGATTTGTTCATCACGGAAAAAGATAAAACTCGACTAAATCTTCAGAGTATTTATAATAAACATAGTTATCTATCACCACTGACGCATCTCACACTTGTACTCTCTACAAGATTTCTTTATTTACGCTTCCCATCGCTCATCGCGACACTAAGTATAACAAGAACTTTATTACTATGAGCGGCGCTTAAGAAGCTGCGTCTGCGCATCGCAGTAGCTTTCGTGCCATAAAAAAGAGAAAAAAATAGCTCTAATATATTTTGATTAACGCAAAATAAATATTAATCTGATAGATAATACGAATACTAACAGTGTTGACACGTATTACCGCAAACAAACCTTAGCCCTGCCGTCCATCATTCGCTAAAAGCTAGTCTCAAGCCAATGATATAATATTTTTTTCTTTCTTGATTTATGTTCTGTAAAGAAGTGTTCGCACACGCGCCCATGTCTATTTGCGGCCAGGCCAAAATAACTAGCAAAACGAAACGTGCATCCGGTTCCTACTAGCCGACTCCCAAACTGCTGTTTGCTCACAAACGAGCACCGTGCGCTTTGTAAGAGGGATTATACCACGATTTGCGGTAATGCAGCCGCCTCTTCACCGGTAGCTCTCTTTTCACTTTGACCACTTGCTAAATCTTTTTCCTGTCAGATCAGGTACTACGGAATAATGTTCTCTAGCTAAAATAGCCCGATGCGCTTTGAAGCTTTGATGACCACCTGCGGCTTTCAATAACCCACATTGATTTAGAATCGCTCTGCAGTTACTATTTTAAGTTTGTAAATAATGGACGTGTGCACGCTCGCTCGGATGGTTACTTTGGATAATTTATTGAGCCATGCCTCAAATGTAAGTAGTTGTGCTGACATAAACTTTATTAAAGAAGCTGAATTACATTTCATGACATTTCTACTTTATTATAGTATTTTTGCTACGGCTGCCGATGTTTCTGCTTGTAATTTTACAATAGCGTCTTACTGTATTTTCGGAGCTTTTCAATGATTAAGTATCACTTTTTACTTTGTAGCCAACCAGATGTACCTACTCGTTTCGTTTCGCACTAGTTAATCCGTCTTAAGAACTTAACAGCCTCGGAGTGGAGACACTTGTTCACCGCTCAATCCTGTTGTAACTAGACGCTTTCCCGATAAATACAGTGCACAGATGAATCAGTGCTTATTAGTGGAGCCGATTCCAAGCCAAGTAAGGTTCGTTGGGAACTAAGTTTGCACCTGATTGGTACCTAAGTTCGCGAGTCGGCAACGTCGCGAACCTCCCTCAAAGTGGAAATTAAATAAGGACAATCCGTTCGTTCTGCATCAGAGACTTCGCTGTTGCATTATTCAACGTATGCAAAATCTCTGGATTAATAATAGATGACGACGAAGGTGAATTTCTCGCAATCGACTAAGAAATTGAGTTGGGACCCTTTCAGAGTGCGAAACGGGTTCGCGAGCTTCTGTCTTCACGGGAAATTGAATGATAATTTCTATCATTTAAAAGGAATTGTTCGAGTTTATCTATGCAAAAATTAACGCATTATACCAAGCTGAAGATATCGTCGGAGAATGTTATTTTCACTGAACCATAGAAGCAGTATAAAATATTAGATAGGTACTACATCTATACCGCGGACAAAATAATGCTCCATTTGAAATGAAAATAGAACTGCTTTCGACATAGATAGATGAGACGAACATATCGTTGTCATTTGTTGCATTTTGGAAATACCAGCAAGTTCAAACGCAACGACCCATTATCTCTTTAAATCTGTCTTGAAACGTACAAACATTTAGTTGTATTTATCATTCTGCGACAATAATATAAATCTCTAAAGACTCCATAAAAAAGGTCGTTAATCCTTGAATTACGTGTACCGTTATCGAAATTAACATTTCCAATCATCAAGTGCTCATTGAATCCGTGAAGCGTGTTCTTAAAAGAGTCAAAGGGAACTGTATAACAAAACGGTTCAGTAAAAGTAAAGACGCAGTGCGCACGAGCACGATTGAAGCAAACAATCGTCGTTGATAATAACCGTAACGAGTCCGGCGTCGATCCCGTTTGCATCTGTATTGTGTTCGGGGCAACCAGCACGCAACCTCGGTCATCAACTGTTTACAGCTTAAACTTTAAACAATACTAGACTTCAGAACTTCGAGCAAACTCTAGCATTGATTACCGAAACAACGTTAAGGAGATTTGTCAATATTTAAATCGTTACTCTCGTAATGTAGCCGTCAAATGGTTTTAAGGCTACTGGGCTACATGAAAGACTTTTTTTAGGTTTTATCGGTTCTGGGTAAGTTTCATCGATTTCAGGATTTCAAGCGAACTCGTTCGTTTATTTCTGGAACACTATTTATGGAATTATGGGACTTTTTTATAGAACTATCCACGCACTACCCAAGCAAGAGCCAAGTTATGTCGTTTTATAGGTAAAAGAAGATGGAGCGACTTGCTCAGAAAACGATTAAGCGGCGCTAAAGGATGTAGACCGCCTCAAGACTAGACAGATACTGATTGAAGAGATAAAAGTATTAACAGTGATAGGATTATAAGTTCCTACTTAATACAAATGCTCTCACTTAGTTCTGAAGTCACAGTGACATAGCAATTAATTAGAGGACTTAAAAAAGACGATACATCGATTGCTCGTTGCCGTAAAGACCAGACTTTCTAATCCTTATGGCCTCTACCTCTCCAGTAACATTTGAACTTCGAGTTATGCAATGATAATTATAGACGCTTTAAATAACGGACTTTATTATAAATATGAATATGTATGTGTGCAATTGTTACAGAACTTCTGTTTCTGTTAAAATTAGTTAAGTCTGTGCAATGAAGTATCATGTTAATGATACAACAGACGCTTCCAATGAGATAATGAATAATCTTTTGTTCGACAGCTAAACACCCACTTTAGCTACTGTAGCCGTCTGAACAGTTAACAGTGCATGCAATAATGAGCTAGTTTAGCAATACATATAGCTGAAATTACTTATCCTTGCACCATTTCTAGTCTACTTCTTTATTGCTCGAACGAAGAGTGCCGATAACGATTTCTAGATTTCACGACAAGACGGGCAGTAAAAATTGGTTGACAAAAACGACCGAGGGGAAAGTATCGTCTCCGGACATTAAAATGTCATTACATTTTGATGTAAGTTCCCTCTAAATATTTTACGTATAATTGATGTAGGTACGTTCTCATGGTATTTACGTTCATATTGTTTTCTCATATCAGTGACAGTTCTAAATTAACGTGGACCATTATGATTTTGTCATTAATATCTTTATGATTAGTTTTAGGCACAAAACCACGGTAATACCCAATGTATGAAGTTTAGTTATCGACTGTCTAGTGTTATGAAATTGATGAACAGCTTGTAACTTAGCAACAAGTTGTAACATTTAGGGTTCTCTTCAATACAATGTACTGTTGGTACTTCCGTGAGAACTGACATGGGTTTACTGTACATGTTCTTTCAAATCTCTATACCGTTAGTAATAGTTGATAATTTTATTGATGAATAGAACAGTTGACCGATTTTCCTTCCCGGACTTAAGTGGAAAACAATTTAGACCTTACTGGAGATATTAATAGAGCTCATTTTAGATGAAGTCGTTCGATGAATGAATAATATTTATAACCTGTGCTTCCTTCATACCATTCCAAATATTATTATCTACGAACATGAGAGCATCAAGAGAACGCATTAGCGAATGTAATACATAACTGAGATAGTAATATAAACACAGAGGTACTTATGTCGTTGTTGTCAGCCAATTTATTTTTGTCATTATAATTTATTTATTAAATAGCTACTAGGTACTTGGATGCTACTTTTTAAAAACCCTACTTGTACTTTAAAAATATTTCATCAGAATTTCATAAAACTTGAGTGTTTATCTAACTGGATTCTCATTGAATATTAAATTAACCGTCGTGCGAATCTTGCTAAATTGATAAAGTATGTGTGAACAAGCCTCAGACTGCGAAATAACGCGAATGTACTTGTACAACACTATGTACCTGTCACTCTTATCAATAGCTGAGATTGATTTTTTTGTGAAAAATTGGACAGCTCGATAATTGAAGACTTGATATTTGTAACGCTGAGATTAGGGAGGCTAGGGCGCTTCATTCCCTATCAAAATGCGATAACAGTTGGTGTGTCCGCGTGTCGTGATACAAATATCAAAAATTATCTTATCACACTAACTCCGGTAAGGTGTAAACATCTTAAACAAACAACGTCAGTTCAGTTTAAACTTTAAATACTTGAAAAATTCTACGCAGGACGTTAACCGGCTACAACGTATTTAGTTAAGAATAAAGTTGGCTCGGAACCGGAAAGAAAAACTAGGCTCATTATAACGAGAATAGGTAGTAAACGAAATTTGGCAGAAAAAGATAATCACGTGGAACAAACCACGAGACAATTTAAAAGAAGTCTAAAAGTAGTTGTGCAAAACGATATTGTAGCTCATGACTGCAAACCTAGTTATAACGATGTAAGCGAGTGTTGCACTGTAGTGAGTTCATTTCTGTCAGTTCCCGGTATAGAGCGCACGATCGATGATAGATCCGATAATATCTCGAGTGTTTTGCTTGTAATCGCTGATGCAGCGCCCTAGATATCTCCAGAGAAGAACAAAGTTGGCATAGATATTGAGGATCAAAGTGCGGCGTGGGCGCACGACCCAATACCGCGGGCGGCAAATCACTCGCGCACGCGCACCGGACCTTTTGCGTGTGCATCGCGCAATTAATTTGTATGAACGAGCTACAGAATTGGATGTACTTCATTCCACACCCAGTAAATAGGACACGCAAATTAACATAATATAACCTACCATTTAGTATTTATTTCAAAAAAACCCGGTTTTCAGAAAAAATCTTGAAACTAAATCGAAATTTTGATTGATGCTGCCCTAACTGCGTAAAAGGATTGGAATAAAACAATAATTACTATTTCTTTATGTATTTCAAATAGTTCACAAGTTATTATCAAATACAAAATATTACTTAAAGCCAATTGTTGTCCTGTCCTACTAAGTATGAATAGACTATAGTCTACGAGTCGACTTGACGGAAACGCGCCGGTACCGAGCTTTATGTACTTGAGATTGAGGTTATGTTGTGATAACTGTTTGGAGCAAAAGCCGGCTATGAAACTGTAACTGGAATTTGCCACTTAATTTTACTAGTGATAAGAACTAAAATAGCTCGCAAGCTCGTGGGGTGGAGAGGTCGGAGAGGCGATTGAGCCTGCGCGCGCAGCCGGCATGGCCGCCGCCGCACACCTGATTGCCAATACAACCCGATAACATTACTGAATTACAGCATATTACACACGTTCACGGCGCTTTAAATACCCCCTGGATGCATCTCACACCGATATTATCACGTGCACCACTTCTGCACACCGACAACGACAACTTCTGAACACGTTAAGTAATCAGCTGATTATCAAACTTTTACCGGTGTTTATGTATCCGACACGGTACTTCGTCACTGGAAACGATCCGCGTTTCTCATTTCACGGTCATGGGAGGCGTCTTCCGCGAGCTAAGCGGGCGGTCAGCCGTCGCCGGCCCGTGCATCGGATGCACTTCCGCTAGAGGCTCGGGAACGCGGCCAGGGACCGACGAGCGTACCTGGACTAGTCTGCCAGCTGAGGCCTCCGACGAACATCTTCCTGCAAGATAAACAATACCAATCAGTCACTGAAAAGAGCGCGACGAGCCGGCTTCTCGGGAGTAGAGACGTACCCCGGGTCGTTGGGCACCTCCGCGGGGCTTCTGGCCACATCCTGATTCTGGGTTTCCATGGGCTCGGACGCCGACGGCGCGGGGCGGGCCGGGCGGCGCACTACGACTACGAGCGAGCGACGACACGGCGGGGACGGCTCCCGGAGTCGCTCGGCTGCACTACCGACTACCGGCACGAGACTGGCGCGCCGCGGCGCACCCCTCCACGCAGCGGCCGCCCCCGCCCGCCCGCGCCCCGCATCGCCCGCGCCGCCGCCGCATCGATTCATTCACTCCGTACACAATTATTCATACGGTGAGCACGACGGACGCGAGCAGCGCGCCGGCAGCACCACGTGAGCGCGCAGCACGTGCTCGCGCCCCCCCTCTGCACCCGCGCGCGCCCGCTGCCGCCCCGCCCGCGCCCAGAGCACGCCCACCACGCGCCTACACGCGCTCCACCACCCCCATACACCCAACTTCCAAACTTTATCGAACTAATATCAATAATTAAGTTTCAGACAAAACTTTTCAAAATATTCTAGTTGACATTAGGTATCAGTCGTAGCAGCACTCAGTATTTACATAAAAATCTCACAAATCCTACATGCTACTGCATAAATATTGCATCATAATAATTTCATACGATATCATCAGACGCAATATGCACCGATCGTGTCGTAGCGGTGTGAAACCTCTACAGCTGACGTCACCGAGTGGCTTGTCAGACGCTCGTAGCACCGCGCTACGAGGCTGCTACGACCGCTTAATATACGGACTTTTAACAAACGAAAACTTAATCTCGTATTAGTAGAGTTTAACCAAATTATCCATATCCCGAATCTATTCGCGAAAATAAACTATGTCGATACTTAGGAATCATTTTTTTTTTTATCTTAAGTGAAACATACCTGTCACACATATTTTAAAAAAAACGCAATATCTCTCACTTAAGTTGGCGCAAAAAGTTGGCCGACGATAGTTTAATGGATTAAAAACTCGTAACATGGTGACTATAAAGAAAAAAAATAGATACTTTTTATTTAGCCGCAATATCGAACCTAAACAATAAGAGAAAACAAATGTTCGAAAAGTTTTGATATTATCGATACGATGTAGACGGCCTCACAGCTTCGCCTTTGCGTCGCGTGTTCAGACATCCTTTCAGACGGAATTGAAAAATGTCACAGACCAGACGACGGAGCCTAAACAGCAAAAGATTTCAAATAGTTTTTTTTCTTGGAAACTTAAAAAAAAAAGAAGTGCTGGTAAAAATTACTATTCCTGCATTTTTTCTGAAGCCCAGCAACATAAAGTTAGTTACGAAATTAATTTCATCGAGATCTACAGTCGCCATTATGCGTATACTAAGCGCTTTTAGGCTTCTGGCTATTTGCAAACTGCAGAGACAATGTCTAGCAACATAATTTAACCATTTCAGTAAATGGTTGCGGCTGTGCTGAAAATATCATTCGCTTCAGATCAATACTGGGACCAAAATGCCGTACTGACCCGGTCTAACAATGGAACAACCCAATCCTCCCGTATTTTGTTATCCAATCTGAATGTACTCATACCAGTCCTAGTTCTGAAGGCAGGCAAGTCTTTTTTGCACCGTGTAGGCTCTTTACGGAAATAGATAATGTCATGACGAATTTGCCAGTCAGAAAGGTTGATAATGGGGCCAGAGTGAGTATAGCGACTTATCAGTATCTTCTAATGCCTAGGACTCATGCAGTCATGCTCTTGTTGTGTTAAAATAACTTATTTGTGGAAAGCCTATGGAGACAACCTTCGTTCGGAAGTTAATGAAAAGTTAAATAAGTAGGTACGAAGAACAGGAGGATGTCTATAAGAAATTTTTTGGAGGAAATCTCATAAAATGTACCCTCAGTCTGGGGAGAACGGAGGGTTATGACGGCTCCTACCTACTAAAACCCCACGGGTCCTACCGCTACCATGAGTCGGGGGCCCGGGAGATACACACGTATATATTAGCATATACCGAACTATTATCAGTATCACCATGCCTAGTGGACCCCATCCCCAAATGTCTATCAGCCTACTTTCTGAACAGCATTATGACAAAAATTCAAGCTGCGACCTCGCTAAAATCTAAAATAGTTCCTCTGCATTGCATTTTAAATCGCGTCCGGACTGAAAATATAATTCGTTTTGGATCAATACAGCAATTAAAAATGTTGAACTGACCTGCCTAAGAATAGAGCAACCCAATTGTTTCTGCAGATGAGAATTCTGTTAAAGCAAAATGGTGCATTGCTAAAATGGATAGGCAACTGCATGGATGGTGGGGTTATCTCGCAAGAACAGGAAGTTTTGTTTTTCGGTCTTTTAATGACGCGAAACCGCTAGGTACCGCAAATTCGCCTTCCAAATTTTGTAATTATTTCAATTCTCCCGTTGTTTATTAATTGCAGCATTTTTTGCAGATCCTGGTTTAATACCAGATCTAAAGGTTACTTTAAAATAGTCTTTTGCCAGCCAATAAAGAAAAACCTCCAAAAATTAAGTGAACGTACCCAATTCGCAAGATCTGCCGAGGACAGGCAGCATGCATACTGTTAACACTCAAACATTGGAGAGGAGTACCAATAAAAAAACTTAGTGTTCGTAGAAGCACGTACAGTCAGTGTCCTGTGTTGGCAGCAGACCCATCTTACAAAGCAGAAGACGGGAAGATGGGCTGAGTAATGCAAGTTGCTGACGGTACACATAAAATATTATCCGTTTCGGATCAATACGGAAACTAAATCCGACGTGCTGACCCCGTCTAAGAATAGAGCAGACTACCTTCTCCTTTTATGTGGTTGGATGCGATAAAGGGATTAGTTGAAGAAATATTACAGCATCATAGATACTATATTAGGTCACGATCAATTAGAGTAGGAAATCGTTTTGTGCAGAAAAAATTGGTACCAAAGTTAAAGTTGTGGATTGTTTTGAAAGTTCAATCAATTATAATATTGAATTCATCATACATTAAAAGAAAGATGGTAAAGGTACCAGTTATTGGACGGAAGATCGACTGTAGTTTATAATTTTGATGGTAGAGGCGTTAGAATTCAAAAAAAATCATGATAATGAAGACAAGAAATTCCTTTGTGCAAATTCGCATGAGAGCGGAACAAAAATAGTTAGACCCAAGTTTGAAGTTGAGGTCAGTTTAAAAAAAAAAATCAATTAATTGAAGTAATCATTTTTTAAAAGAACATTTCACATTTCGGCCGGAAGATCCATTATATTCATAATTTTGACGGTAGAGGCGAGGTCTATTTAAAACTTTAGTCGCTAACTGACAAGTTGAAATAAAAGCGCTAAAAGGAGATCCAGCTGCAGTGGTGGCTGCGGCAGTACAGAAATATCATCCGTTTCGGATCAATACTGTGATTTAAACTGCAACCAGGAATAGAATAACCCAGTTGTTCCTCCAGATGACGTAAGAGGTAGTTAGGACATTATATCGAGCATTAAAATAACCTCCACAATGGCGACTAGAGATGTTGAAATGTACATACGTCGTCAGGACCACCCTGGGCAGTCAGGCCCGATAATTCTTCCCAATGCACATGGTTGGATCTTCAAAACTTCATCTTATAAAACAAGGATTTTGCTCTATGGCACATACTACTCTTAACGTGCTTGTGTCATAAAATAGACATTGCTTTTAAAAAGAAATAAAAAATGTTTAATGTTTAGTATTTCATCCACTTCAAACATTTTAAATGGCACTAAAATATTCTTAGGCCTCTTTCACATTATAACGTCCTCATTATGAAACCGTCCACTATAAACTCAACAATATGGAATAACTTGTTCTCCCAGTAAAACTTGGGAAAGCTTAAACTGTCGTACAAAATATTTTACGAGAAAGATTCAGTTTTAGCCTATGTTGAATAATAAACTAGTTGTAGTTTGCGATTCTGTCTACAGGCACAACCGTTTTTAATATTATGTTGATATTTAGGTAGTTACTTTTTGATACTATTTTGGAATGTATGTTTTATTTAAGTACTTATAAATGTTGCATATTTGCAAAAGCCTCCACGTTCTGGGTGATGTTACTCGAAAGATGGGATAAAGTATACTTTCACGACTTATAATAATTAATGGTAATTTAACACTAGACGAAAATCGGGACGCAAATGGCAATAATTGCACGTTCTTTCATACTATTCAATAGGGTATATGCAAGAAATACAAAACTTTTTTTTATTCTTAAAAATGCCTTGTATTGGACCATAAAAACATTGTGGTACACTTGTTTAATTCTCTCTTTTTTACAATTTAATATATTATTATTATGTAGCGTGTTTTTGATGAAACGGAACGCAAACGCATCGATTCCGGTAGTGGAGTCAAATGATATGTGTCAAAGAAACACTTTTAGTTGAAAAGTACTTAAAGTTTCACTAAGATTTTACTATAATATTGTTATTGCAATTTTTGCTTTAATAAAGCACTTACAGTATAGTAAAACGATTCTATTACGGGCCAAAAAATAGATTTAAACAAGGCAGATAGAGGGAAGTGACATCAAATGCTATGACTTGAATGGCGGCGACAGTCATGGACGTTTGAACGGTCGTAGAAAATGGTAGGAGTTTAATTTTTTTTTTTTTGTGCGGGAAGCAGTAGAAATTAACTTTTAATTATTTTCTTGGGTTGATACGAGGGCTGCACTAAAAGTATCGGGAATGGAATATTTCCACTGTTCCAGTCATATTAAAATCTTTTTAATTGAATTCTCCTTGGTTTTAAAAATCGAATACCATTTATTTATTTAAAAAAAGATTCTTGTCTTGTCACGCAAGGTTTTGTCAAACTTGTTTAGTCGTTGAGAAAATGGTCGATTGACTCGAGAAAATTCAAGAGCCATGATTTATTATGACTTTCGAAGTGGTTTAACACAAAAACAATGTGTTGACCGGCTGATTTCTGCATTTGGTGATGAAGCCCCATCCAAAACCACAATTTATCGCTGGTTTGCTGAATTTCAACGTGGACGTGTCAAGCTCAGTGATGATCCCCGTCAAGGTCGTCCAAAAACTGCAGTCACCCAAGAAAACGTTGATGCTGTGCGTAAGCTGATTGAGGAAGATCGACATGTGACATACCGCGAAATTCAGGCAACTTTAGACATTGGCATGAGTCAAATACAAATAATCTTGCATGAACAATTAGGTGTAAAAAAGTTGTTTTCCCGATGTATACCGCATTCGCTCTGTGAAGAGCAAAAAGCGGCTCGCGTTACTTGGTGCGTCAGAACTCTCGAAAGATTCCACGCAGGATCCTCAAATGCTGTATACAACATCGTATCAGGTGACGAATCCTGGATATACGCGTACGAACCCGAAATAAAAAACCAGTCACGAGTTTGGGTGTTCGAAAATGAGTTAAAGCCAACAAAAATTGTTCGTTCACGGAGTGTTGCAAAAAAAAATGGTGCCCGCGTTTGTCTCCAAAACCGGCCATGTTACGACTATTCCTCTTGAGGGACAAAGAACGGTTAATGCAGAATGGTATGCTAGCATTTGTTTGCCACAGGTCGTTTCTGAACTCCGTAAAGAGAACTGCAACCGCCGCATCATCCTCCATCACGACAATGCGAGTTCTCACACCGCGCACAGAACAAAAGAGTTTTAGAGCAAGAAAACAAAGAATTATTAGACTATCCGCCGTACAGCCCCGACCTAAGCCCTAATGATTTCTATCCCTAAAATAAAGAATAAATTGCGTGGACAGAGATTTTCATCACCTGAAGAAGCTGTGGACGCGTACAAAACGGCCATTTTGGAGACCCCAACTTCCGAATGGAATGGTTGCTTCAATGATTGGTTCCATCGTATGGAAAAATGTGTCTTATTTCGCGGAGAATACTTCTAAAAGCAATAAATACATTTTTAAATAGTAATGTTGTGTCACTTCGTTGATTCCCCAAATTTTCAGTGCCGCCCTCGTAGTACTGTATTTTATTGATTTAAGTGGAAAAAAAAAAATGACATGCATATTCCCTATTGAAATAAAGCAATCAAATATAATCGCAACGAAAACACTAAATCCTGCAATGTCGACCATATCAATTTGGTAGAACCGTGTTTTATTGCCATAACTATATTATTACCTTGCCGTGTATATCGGTGCGTCGACCCCACTCAAGATACAAAGGCACCTAATAACGTATGCCGTAAATAAATAAATGTGAATATCAGTCGCAATATCAGCCGAGATCTAACCTTAAATACTTATAAGCTATGGTTAATTAAAACTACACAGAATTGTGGGACAATTACCTTTTTTGTACGAACGTTCGCAGTCTAACCTTCAGTCAAATTCTGTGTTCCACATTTTTGCCAATTTTTTGTCGCTGAAATGAGATTGAAAACGTTCATAGCGTTACGGGAATTGACCCTCTGTTGTAGAAGGTTTAGATAGAGTGACATTTACAAAAAAAAAAACATACAACAGATATTAATTGATAAACATATCGTTTATTACATTACTTATTATTTGAATACGTTATATTTTGCAGGATTGGGCAGTGCTACATTACAAATATGATGACATCAGAGACCGAAAAGGTATAGGGGTTAACCAGCCTATAATAACCGGATCACACGCAGAGTTAAATATTGTAGTACATCAAAGGTATATAAGAAAGTGACGGAGTTAGCCCGCGCTCGGTGCTGTCTCTTTCATTTTGGTTAACCAGCAATATTTAAATTGGTTAACTCATATAAGGTTTAACGGTTAATTCTTATATTATATGGGTTAACCATTTAGTATACAGGGTGGAAATCAAAATCACATCGACGCACAAACGGTTACCACGTGTACAGTTCATCATTCTGGAACAAAAATCAGCGTTCCATACATTTTGACCGTGTATGTATTGCACTTTTGTAGGAAAGAACTCATTATTTTTTTTAATTACCGATGTAACATCTGTATGTGGTCCAGTTCGGAGTGATTTTCTGAACACGTGGTTACCGTTTGAGCGTCGATGTCTCTTTGACCCTGTTTACCCTTATAATATATGGGCTAATCATACACGGGGTAACGGTTAACCCGTATAATGGTTAATCAAACAAATAAGTTATACCGGATAACCTTTTAACCCGATTAATCGGTCCCTGGTTGACATTTAAGTCTACTCTAGTGCCGATCCCGCTCTTTCGTTCATGTTAATGTGGCCAAAAGGCCACATTCGAATAATTGAGATGTGAGATATTTCTTATTATCAATCTGTACTGATATAAGGATTAGGTGGGCTGAATATTTAATTGGGAACTAGGATATTAGGATGATCGTAATATCAATACTACGATTGGCGGGTTGTGCTAATGATGAGTAACCTCAAAAGCCTACGTCTAGCGCGAGGTTTCATCTCTGACACAACTTACTCAATCGCGAGTCAACTTTTAAATTTGTATGGAATAATTGTGTTTCCCATTTCTGTCACGAGACGGCGCTAGTTTAGCTTCACTTTAAAGTTGAAGTTTATGTTGACGCAATCGGTCTGAAAACTCGCACGAAGTGAGCGAGCGATATCGGCACTATTACGTATTTGGTCTTAATTTCATAAGTTACATTTATTAGGTAAGCATTGTTTGGTTACATTTAAAAATTCCATGAAAAATAGCTTGAAACTGCTTATAATTAAGAGCGTATTTAAAAGTAATCACAGTATGGAGATTCGTTGGCATTAGGTATATTTTAAACTGAGCAGCTAATGTCCTATTTCTACGAGTGAAATCACAATGATACTGTTTGTTGATTCAAGAACGGTAAATGAATATAATGATACAAAGTTTCATTCAGTTCTTTGAACAAATCATGTATTGTGTTACCCCCGGCTGGGAAAAGCTTTTTAATTTATTATGTTGCCAAATCACAAATAAACGTACTTATGTGGTTGATTGCTCGCGCCAATAGCATTAGCCAGGATTTATACAATGAGTTTTATCGTCAACATGCGAAGATCGTCTGTTGATCCTCGCATTTAACTGTAAACGCGCCTGCGCGTTGAAAATAAATGACTAATTAGTTAAAATAATGCCGTGCACGAATCCAGACAACCAGACCCGAAAAAAAAAAACAGTTGAAATGGGACATTAGCGCATATGACTACACCAATACAATGTTAGATAAAATACCTACTATACTAGAGATCAAAATATTTCACTATAGTTATTATTATGATTAAAAGTAGGTACATAACGGATAAACAACCACATTCAGACATAAAATAGCAATTAGTACATCAATTATTACATCTATGAGTACACACAGTCACGACAACCATTAAGTAATACCAAAAAGGTACACACACAATTATCCTATTTGAGAATGAGATTTGTCCCAGAAAGACTAGGACTATATTAAATGAAACTAGATTTAAAATGATCTTATTGCGAGTCTGTCTATCATCAAAAAATATTAATCATAACATAACATAACATCAGACCTGTCATTCCCGAAGGTTAGGCAGGGGTGTATCTAATAGTGCACCCACATTTGGCCAGTAATGTTTAATTCTCATGTAATAGGAGGCGAGCCTATTACCATCAACCGGGCACAAATCCAGCCTCCGTGGCTGCTACTGAGAAATTCCTGATGGAAAAACCCAATAACACCTTGCCCGACCCGGGAATCGAACCCAGGACCTCATGCTCAGCAGCTGCACTTGCGTCTACTAGACCAACGAGGCAAAAAATATTAATCACTTAGTGAGAACACAGCCATTTAAAAACAGCACAAGGATACTTCTAAATCCTGAAATAATCTATGGAATAATCCAAATTATCCTAATCATAAATAATAACAAAAGTTCAAACATTTAAATGAATCCACAACAGACAAAATTTTGACAAATTAATTTTAAAACTTAAAAAAATACATAAATATTATACTTATTACAAGCTAAGCAAATATGAGGCTAGCATTAAATAAATATAAAAACCATCGCTCAAAAAAAATATTGCAACGAAAAAGCAAATACAAACTAACATAATAAAAATAAATAAAACATTGCACAAAAGCTAAAACAAAAATATTGCAAGCAAATAATAACTTAAAGCTAACATCGTAGCCGCCAAAAACTAGCAAAATTTTATATTTATTGCAACTCATTAAAGATTAATAAATTAACGAACTGGAAAACGATGTTCGTCAACTCAAGTGGTCGAAGAATCGATGTATTTACTTTGCTAAAATTTTTAGACTTTCGAACTATTTGATAGATCGTTTTCGGAGTAGTCAGAAAAAAAGTAGACCGAATTAGTTTATTACATAATTATTTTTAGACTTTTGGTGTATATCAAAAGAATGGCAAATAGCCTTACCGAAAACACATCATCACATCCATGAATTAGTCCTATTATTGAGAACTATGCACATTTTAGTGCTATCTGTGATTTACATATTTATTATAAATTGCACAAAATAAATTATCAAAATTTTGATGATTTATGTTTATCACCAGTGCACCTTGTGTCTATGGTCAACCTAATTGTAGAATTAGGTTGACCATAGACACAAGGGATTAAACCAGTGACCTAAACATGTGCGATTACTCGTATTACAACAAGTGATATTGTATGAGACTACAATATATACATTGCAATAAATAATACGATTGTGATATTTTATTGACAAATACTCAATTTAGAGTGTCGGCTGTTTGCGTGTATAAGCAAAAGCATATAATGTAATATGCATAATTATGTATTAAAGCAACTATGCGTAAATTCTGTAAGAAAGCTAAATAAAATAATCACATGTACCTACACATTTGGCACAATTTTAGTACAACATTTTAATAAAATAAATAATAACCGCATTATTAAAAAAAAAAACACTATTTTCACAATTACTTGCAGAAACTTCTTAGCCTATCTTGAACAACGTTTTGATCTACGAATTAACCTACATTTTCACTTATCGATTAATCTACAAGAATCTAATGAGCACATTAAAATTTTAATTATCTTCGTTTTGAAGTACTGGAAACATACTATAATTAAAAACCCTCAGCTACGAGATAAAAACGTCTAAATAAGAAATAAATTATTGAAATCCCATCAAAAATAGAATTACTTGATTTATCAGAAAAACTGTATTAAAAAAATACTTATTCAACTTTCACAACTAGTCAGTTTCAAAAAGGAATCACTTTGGTAGTTTTACCCTTCTTAGCGTAAAATACTTGAAAGAAATGAACCCAAGTTCATGGATAAATACGCCTATATAAAAAACTATAGCAATTTGTTAAAAATTTAAATAAACATACTCGTCGTCGAATTAACTAATTCACCAACCAAACACTCAATCTTCAATCACTTATCAGGTATTAAGAGAGAACTGCTAATCCTAACAAAACTTAAACACTTAATCACTTTTTGCCATACCCTGATAAAAGTAAATTGAAGTAGTTTTCCCAGCATATCCAATTCCTACAATTAAAGACGAGTTTTATGCGCATACTTGAACTAAAATAAAAGCTTGTTTACACTTCAGCATCATTTCATTAACATCATCATATCAGCTCGGAATCACCAACTGCAGACTGCTGGGTCCCCCCTGTTTTCTGCCATACTTCCGGTTCTGTGCGTCAATTATCCAGGTGTTTCCCGCGACATTGACGATATCGTCGACCCAAAGAGTTACAGAGGTGTTTACACTTGACCACGCCCATTGACCAAAAACGCTCAAGTACCTGAATACGATCATAGAAAGCTACAAGTGACTTCTTTTCAGTCGGGTGACAAATAAAGTGTAAGCAAGCCTTATATCGCAATAAATAATATTGATGCTTAATAAATAGTTCTTAACAAGTCGAATTATATCACTACAAATAATACTGATTCCGCACAATCCCAAATTTGTACTTTGAGACAAATAACACACAACCTTTAATACTTCTTAGTACAGAAACATAATACCTACTTACTAAAATAACTTTCAGGTAACATAAAGAGGTAGATAAATTAAACATTAATATGGATTTATCCTGCTAACAAAAGAACAGGAAGTAAGTAACATAATAAGGATTAATGTTTAGGGAATAATATTTAAGGTTTACTAATATTTTTTGCAATTTTATACCCGTTTAAATTGATATTAGAAATTGACACCAATCAACTTTGTGAAGTTTCACTCTTTAAGTTAATTTCGTTAGGCCTCCTGAACTACTTCACTACGCCTGCTCAGTTTGTGGTCAGTGACCTAGATCCAACAAACTGAAAGCCGGCATCGGATTTATTTAGGCCAGAATAAATGGAATCAGTTGATATGCCACACAATTTCATTTCAATTTCATTCATTTTTTTTTTTTTTTTCATTTCAGGATGGAATTCTAGAAGTACATACACAGATCAGCACTTGGTTGCAGGTATAAAAATTAACAATTAAAAACTGCACTTATGTGTTCCTATCCTGAATAAAATATAAACTGTTGTGCTCGAAGGATAGCTCATATTATATCCTAGGGCAATTGTGCAGACAAGACTGTTTAGCTAAGCTTTGGTAGCTATTTTACTGATACCAGCCTGGTATGTACTTGGCCTTACGACTCGTGGTTAAGTTAGGTTAGTAGGTACTTGCTGCACATTATATTTATACTATGTCTATGGCTACAATTTATATTGCTACTAGGTATTTTTACTAGGTAATTCATTGAATAACTTGATAAAGTTTAGGGGAGATTATTTTTTAGTAATTATATGAGATAACTATTATGGAATGGATTCTTGAAATTACTTCTTATTCTTTTGGGAATTTTCAGCGTTCGACGCTAACAAAGCCGACAGAGTAGCGTGGGTAGCACTCAATGTACCCGAAGTAGGACTTACGATATTCGCTGATGAATGTCCCACGTTATTATTGTTCAGTAACCCGCCGCTAGTTCCTGAACTAACGATAGTAACGTTTGGCGGTGGTGTTACACCATTTGCGAAGCCGGTCGACAATACCTTCTGCGTATTGTGCATCATAAAAGACTTGGCAGCCCCTGCACTGCCTAAAGTAAGAACCTTTTTTAACATAACAGAGGAATTACAAGCATTGTCGATCATATCTTTGGTTGTAGAGATACTGTCGAAGTCTGTGGAGCTTGTTGAGACGACTGTACTTATCTTTGGGGTGGACGTGTGTAGTATCGGGCGGACCGCTGTGACGCTGAAGGTCGCGCTCGAAGCAGGAGTCAGGTTGCTGCGATTGATGATGTTCCGTGAAACGATGGCATTGTGGAGAATGTTCCCGGTGGGGAACGACTTGGAACTGACATTTACGTACTGCGGGGTACCAATGATGGTGGCGTTGGATGTACGTGTTCCGAAGCCAATGATCGTGCTAGCTGTACCTTGAGACATGACCGTGCTGAATGTGCCCTTGGTGTTGATTGGTATTCTGCAAAAAAGAAAAGATAAGTTATCGTTTTTTTTAACCGACTTTCTTCAAAAAGGAGGAGGTTCTCAATTCGGTTGTATTTTTTTTTAATGTATATATTTGTTACCTCATATCTCCGTCATTTGTAAACCGATTTGAAAAATTTTTCATCTGAAAGGATATGGTTCCCGATTAGTCCCATATAAATTCCATCAAAATCGGTTTAGGAATTTGGTTGTTTTCCTCACGTTAATTATCACATCACGCGACGTCGCGTGATACTTGCTAGTTAAATTTGACACACTTCCCGATTTCTGATTGAGTTGAAATTTTGCACGCATGTGTATATCGCGACACAATACAATATTATGATGACATGGAACTGATCTGATTATGGATCTGGAGGGTGACCATAGAAACTCTGTAATAAAACGACGCAACGCTATCGAATTTGGACTCGTTTGATTCGTCTTGACAAGTACTTTATTCCTAAATTGTAACCAGGGTCTAATGATGGAGCTGGAATGTGGCCATAGGAACTCCGTTATAAAACGACATAACCCCATCGAGTTTGGGTTCGTATAATTCATCTTGTCGAGTACTTTGTCTCGAGATGGTACCCAGGGTCTGGTGATGGAGCTGGGAAGTGGTCACAGGTAGTCCGTAATAAAATGACACAATCCCATTGAGTTTGGGCTCGTATCATTCATCTTGACGAGTACTTTGGTCCTAAATGGTATCCAGTGTCTGATGATGGAGCTGGACGGTGGCCATAGGAACTCCGTAATAAAACGACAAAACCTCATCGAGTTTGGGCTCGTATGAGTCGTCTTGACGAGTACTATAACTAACTTCTAGTTACAATGTAAAAAATAATTCATGACAAGAATTTGTGTGGTAAACTACAACTAAAAAGGGTAAAATAAAAAAACTTTCTTGCGAAAACAAAACAGACTTCCAAAAAAACATTAAAACGTCTAAAATAACTTGACTTTCGGAAGTCGGTGTCTTTTTTGTACCGTTTTTGCCTTTTTTTTTTGGAATTCGGATTTGTTTTCGCAAGAAAGTTTTTTTTATCCTGAACCATTCAAATTCTCCAAAATATCAGCTACCAATATATCATGGTAAGACCACAACTCATTTTGTGTAAGCATTTACACTATTTATTTAAACTTCATGTACAATAGTGGCACTTAGGCGGACTTAATGCCACAAGGCATTCTCTACCAGTCAACTTTTGGGTTAAATAGAACATTGTGATAGGGTACCAAATAAAAATTATAAAAATATCTTCTTGTTTTTGAAAATTTTTATATGTAGATTGATACTAATAAACATACAAATAGAATAAACTATTAAATATTTAAACAAATACCAAAATAAAAAACCTAATAATTATTACTATGACTGGACTTCTAACTGAGAGCTATTATTATTAACGCCTTACACAAATGCAACGCAACAAAACACTCACCCACGGATAACCTGCGATGTAGTCCCAGGAATGTTCTGTATAGTAACAGTGGCTTGCGGCAGATGATGCACGGTCCTCTGCCCAGTCGGGGGGATGTTGGAACTGGTATAGTAGTGCACTGTGCTCCCAGTGATGCGGGGAGGCGCGGCGATATGGGCAACGGGCACACTGTGCACCATGCCGCTGGTGGTAGATGCTACTGTGATGCATTTTGTTTGGTTTACTGTAAACTGGAAACAGAAAATATGTGTGAGATTTAAAACATGACAGCATGCGTGTGCCGTCTGTATTCCCTGAGGAGTTGCGCAGAGGTGCAAATAAAGTTCCCCGGCATTTAGCTAGTTCTGTTTTAGTCACGGCACATAGCGAACCTTGAAAATAGCTCCATATTGGGCAAAGTGTAACTGTCACAGTTACACTTTGCTCGATACACTTCACGCACGGCAGTTACGGTAGCGTCGACTAAACCAACGAGGCTATCAACCTGACAGTGGAAAATACAGCATTAACTTACATTACTAGTGTTCAAGGTAGTGCTCAAATCAAATTCGTCACTAACTAATGAGAGAGTTTCAGGGTCAGCTCCAGTCAGCTTCACTATTGCCTTCCTAGCATCTGCATCACTCTCAATGTTTCCCAAGTTACTGTTCAAAAAATCAATATCTGAATCAAATATGCCGTCCACCAAATGATTCTGACCATCCTCAGGGTCTTTGCAGAGGGAGAAGTCATCATTCTCCAACTTTATGTCTTCTACTTTCATTCCATCAACATCAAGGTCATCCATATTCTCAACTTTAATACTAATGAGATCATCTTCATCTTTCATTTCTTCCATTTTAATTTCGTCCAAATCTTCGACCTTTATACCTCCTTTCATGTCATCCATATCCTCGACTTTGATGTCAGCGAAATCTGTGTCTTCCTTCATCATTGGTACATCTGAGAAGTCTCTGCTATTTTCGCTGTTACCAATATACTGGCTGGCATCAAAACTGTTGCTGTCAAAGTTGTCATGGTTTGGTTCAACTTTAATGTCTTCTATTTTGTATTTGTCTTCCTCTTGTATGTTGCTTGTGCAAGGCTGAGGGCTGTTGGCGTTACTTATGTCGCCGCTTAGGGCTCTTTTAAGAACGTAGGCCTTTATTTTCCTCAGCATAAACAGAGGAACTTTGAAACCTGTCAGTTCTCCAAGCATAGGAAGTGAGTTGTGTTTGTATGCATCACTGTTGGCAAGCTCTTCTATGTCCTCTAAAACCTGAAAATAAAACAAATTCAAATTGAGTTACACTTGTTTAAGTAAAAAGTGAAGTGAAGTTCATCCATCAAAAAATGTATTAAGTGTCTGTTATATCAAAATAACAGCTTTTTACTGAATGCAAATTAAAATATTTAAGGCATTTTAACAAAAAAAAAATTATTTAAATTTTTGTCTGTTGGCTTTCTGTCTGTTTGTCCCAGCTAATCTCCGAAACGACAGGGGTGATTTTGACGGGGCTTTAACTGGCAGATAGCTGATGTTATAAGGTCTAACACAGGCTACTTTTATTTTAGAAAAATAATTAGGGTTCCGTGCAAAAACATAAAAAAACCCCTTAAAATTGTTCACAAAATCCGATTAAAAAACGAAAGTAATAATTTCATGCGAACGAAGATCGCGAGCAACAGCTTTTTAGTAAAACAAAATAATCACCATGATATAAGTTTTTCCGCCCACAGCATTAACCAAGTTATGACCCGCAATCCATTCTTTGTCCGAAGAGTCAGCTGGATATCTGAGTAGACCAGCATGTCTGGTATACAGGCGGCCACGAGAATTCCCTAGGCCTAAAACCTGTAAAAGATTTATTATCCGATTAGTAACGCTCACCAGAAACATTCTTAATGAACTCCAGTGAAATGGGAGTTTGTTAGCATTCATCTTAGCCCTATAAAAATACAATCTCAAGGAAATGATCTTGTTATATTAAGTTTTATTTGTAGTAATTTAAATCTTAGGGTAATATCTGTATTAGTAGGACCAACAAAGGGCAAATTAACTGTAATTTGCAGGGTACAAAGTGCACATTGGCTGCCTACAAATAAGTACAAAACAAAACTGAAATATATACTTAAAACACTTTTCATAGTTCTTACTTTATGAGCATGAGATCCCATAATAAACAGTGTCTCTTGTGTCAATCTTGCAGGGTTCCACTTCTCAGGGTCTCTGACAGCAGGGGAAGGTAAAGGAGAAGATGATGCACTGTCTGTGCTTTCCTCCTGTTTGATCTTCTTCCGTTTTATAGCCTCAATGTCGTTTTCAGAATCCTTCCTCTTTGGGCATGGGCTCTGCAACTGTTTCAAGTGTTTATTGTATTATTTGTCACAAATTGTATTTGTGTTTGGCATATTTATTGGTTATACAAGCAGTACACTTAATCCTATGTCATAGAATGATATTAAGCATATTTTTTTAGAGCACAGGTTTTACCTAGAGCTTAGATTTGATAAATTAAAGGTCACAATCTCTTTTAAGGTCCAGACAATCTTGGTCAACCCACATGAGGACTATGATTAGCTCAGATCAGCGTCTGAGATGATCTTTTAAAGAAAGAACCACACAGACTTGAGTGGACCTGTCCAGTCAAAGCCACTTGATTGGTTGAAGACTTGAAGTAAGCTTTAAGTAGAGTTTAATAATCTTAAGAATTGTTCTATGATAAGAGCCTGAGTACATTGGCAAATAACCCGCAACTATGAAGTATTATGGTAAGTAGTTACTGTGTGCATATGTACTAGATACTAGAGTAGCAGCTACTCAAGTGTCTTGTGTACAAAGCTTAAGTAAATCTTAAAGATCTCATTTGTAATTTGTGAGCATACATGTCATGTCATGTTATGTTCACAATAAGTTTATTCAATATAGGCTGAAAAAAACAGGTATTAAAATTAATAGACATTTAAATTAATAAGTTTACTCACAGTAGATGATTTGACAAGTTTAGAGTCAACACTGTTACTGGATTCTGAATCACTAGTCTCATTCGGTGACTGTGTTGGTCGTGGGGGTGTGGTGTACAGTAAACGGGTGGCATCCAGCATGGCTCGACACACTGCTCTCACCTTTGTAGCAAAACACAATGTATATTACCCAGTTACACATTCTACTATTTAGTTATAAGAAAAAGATCTCATTATGTAAACATGCAAAACTTTACGACAGTCTTATTAAAATGACTGATTACAATAATTTTCGATGTCTGGCACTTTGGTGTTACCTAACATGACATAGAGATTAAAAATATTGTTGACTATCAGACCCGCACCAGCTTTGCTTGGTGACAGATTTTCATGCAAACTTTCCACCCCTATTTCACCCACTTAAGGGTTGAATTTTCCAAAACCCTTTCTTAGTAGACACCTACATCATAATAGCTATCACTATGCCAAATTTTAGCACAATTGATACAATGGTTTATATTGATAGTCAGTCCAGACATCATTTTATAATGATTGTTGATTTTGGGTTTAAAAATGAAAGAAATACCTGATCTTCACTAACAGATTCATCTCCTAAATTCAGTCTTATGTTGTTAACAGCCGGAACAAAGAATTTCTGAAACAACACAACTTACTTTAATAAAATATTCTTTAGCTACACATATATTTTTATACAGATTTGTTCATGAAATGTACTGATAATAAAATACTTAAAAACAAATCGTGAAAGTGTTTACACCTGGAGTGAAAGATAAAGAAGAATATTAAGCACTTCTACAAATCGTAAATATTTTTTGGTATCAATAAATGAAAAAAATACCCCAGGAGTTCACTCAATTAGCCCCTAGATACAGATAGTGGCAAAATTATACTATGCAACTTTTATAGCTAAAATATGAACTTCACTTATGTAATATTTTAGTTAATAATAATAATATAATAATAATAAGCTTCTTTAATCCATTTCTAAGTATAATACATAGTTATGTTTTTTTTGCACTTGTAATGGATCCCTTTTGGATAAAAGCCTCCTCCATCCTCTTCCAGTCCTCTCTTTTTGCACAGAGATTCCACCAGTTCCTGCCTGCAACTTCTGTGATATCATCTGCCCACCTTTTCTTTGGCCTTCCCACTTTTCTTTTCCCCAGTGGGCCAGACCACTTTGTCGCCTGTGAGGTCCACCTTTTATCTGCATATCTTGTTATGTGGCCCGCCCATTGCCACTTCAGCTTCAAGGCTTGCTTAAGTTGATCTGTCAGCTTTGTTTTCTTTCTTATATCTTCACTTTTTAATCTTTCTATTTTTTTCAGTTTCAAGATGCTCCTTTCCATAGGTCTTTGGGTTGTGGTTATTTTATTTTTTATGTTATTTGTGTAGACCCATGTCTGGCAGCCATATGTTAGGCATGGAAAAATGCTGGTATATTTTAGTTACTCTAGTATAATTAACTCATCCTGTGTTAACCTTCCTTGGCCTACTTTATTACCTGGATAATAAACTGTTATCTATTTCTATTTTGTAAAAAAAACTTACTTCCAAATATTTCTTGATCACTTGATCTATTTCTCTTGTGACCGCTGACTGAATAGTTTGACGTAACATGTCCAAGGACTTGTTGGCACTTGCCCTGAACTCCGCAATAGGTCTTGAATGCGGCTGCACTGGTCCAGGTAAACTGAACCTTCTGTGCATAGCTGCCAGTGTGTTTATGGCAATCTGACGAGTAACTGGCTGCTTCTGAAATTATTAGGAATGTTTTATATTCCTAAGTACCGTAAGTTAAAATATAAAAAACTGTAAGTTAAAAAAAAAACTGAGTAAAGCCAACTGAGTAGACTTTCTTTGAACCAATGCATAGGTATGGGAGATCATCTTAATATCTTTGTCATTATGTAGATAGCCCAAGCAATGGTAAGGTAAAAAAAGAAGAACAGAAGCAATTGAAAAAGAAAAAATATTCTAAAGATTTCTTCTCACACTTGGTTAGGCATAGTAAATTAAAAAAATTCCACACAATTTTGTGGCTGAAAAGTCATCAAATTGTATGAAAATGCTGTGTGAAAATGCACAATATTTGTATACCAAACCATTACTTCATTAAAATAGAATTATTCCATAACAATTTATTTACAAAACAAGTTTTCTGGCACGTAAATTCATTATTTACTCACTGACATTTTCATGGTCATTGTACAGAGCTAGAGAAAATAATAAATCTTACCGCTTGCATATTGTTCGGTGTGTTAGAACGAACATGCAATGTTTTAGTCGGCGCCTGAAAGCCCCATGTACCACTGGAGCTCTCACTAACTGGATTCTGATGCGAAGAATCTACGTTATTCCAATTCTTTTGCACCACCATTTCGAATTCCTGTCATAGACTGTTTTGTTTGATTTTCATACCCGAATACTCGGGAGATCATTCACTTTCCTGTTTTAAAACCACTCGAAATATCAGTACAATAATACACAATTGAAATACTGTAGTTTCTGGGATTTATTATTTGTACAGTATTTTTATTAGTCAAACAGCAAAACGAGCTTTGAATTTTCTTGAAAGCTGCCCAACTAGAATCGGAAGGGGTCGCTGGAGGGGCACAGGGGAGGGGTGGGCGAGTTTAGGGAATCGGTGTTGCAAAATTTAAAACAGCCGGCCAAGTGCAAGTCGTACTCACTCGCACATAGGGTTTCGTAGCAGCAAATAATATAATAAAAATATTTTGAAGGCTCATTCATATTTATACCCATTAAAATCATGAATACAACCCTCTAAGTTCATTTAACCCTATTCTGTAACCATTTCATGAAAAGTCATTCAATGGGGCTAAATGAATTTAGATGGTCTTATTGATGATTTTAATGATTAAAATTCTGTAACTACATACGTGTTACTAGCGCGACTCATTTTTCATCAACATACAACCTGACACTAACCTGCAAATTGCAAAAAACTTAAGAAAATTTGAATTTCGCGGGCTACCCGAGCGCTCCCACCTTAAAAATAAAAAAAATAAAAAAAGTATTTCAATTTATTTATTTTCCGAAATGACACTATAGCTTTTGAGTTTTCCGAGGTTTCGGTTTCAGTTTCAATTCAATATTTTCTATTCATTTAATTATTATTTTCTTTCGTTCGGTACAGTTGTTCAACTTGAAATTAAAGCTCGCTGAATGAAATAATTCTGATCGGAAACCTCCCATGCTTTTCATATTTTTGCAGCATCAGTCGAAAAGATCACAAAGATTTCGAGCGCATTTCATTTGCTTTCTCTTTTCTACGTCTGTTGTTCAGTATTGACGTACGCCAAAGTTATCAACGGATAGACAAAGTTTTATTGGTGCTAAAACTTAGAAGGTAAGAGATTATTTTATTTTAAGAACCTCTCATAATTATACTCTGGGTTCGTTAATCATTTGATTGGTTGAATGCTATTCATTCAATAAAATGATTACAAACATCTACATAATAATATGACAAGTTCGTATCTGATTATCATTTACGACGACCGACGCCGCAAGTGCCGCTACTGGCTCTGGCTCTGCTTGCATCAGTCCAGTTTGAGAAGTGGGTGGAGTACAACGTGTGATCCAGTTATTAAAGCAGTTATCAATTTACGAAATATTAATTGGTAAGATAAGGCACCCACATCTTATCGTTTGCTGGTAAAAACTTGTTTTTAGGTCAGTTTTTTTAGGTCTTATTCAATAAGTATTTTTCTGTATTCTATAGTTTTTAAAAGCCTTCTGTTCAAGCCTCTTGGACTTTGTACTTGGCTTTGCCACGAAGTTGTTTTCGTAGTCTTGATATTCTCACGGAAGCCGAAAGGTATTTCGACTTGAAAATATTATTCCATTACTGTACAGGTTAAGTGTACTTGGGTATTTATAGAACAAGTACTCATTTTCCCGCAGGCTAATTACCTACTATACTACCATAGTAGACATTTAGTTTTAGATTCTGCTCTTTGCATTCTGAATTTATTGATTTTTAAAGTTATTTCAGTACCATAATTTTAATTGCTTTCATCATAGGTTCAAGCGGTAGTTCAAGCCTTACTTAATAAAAAAAAACACTCATTGAAATTGTGCCTGAGAGTGTTTTCACAATCCAATAAAAGTAGCCAAGACTAATAATGAAATAATCAGTAATACTGTAATTTCCAAGTATATCTCTTTTGGTTACTATTTTTCATACAAACTTGCAATTCACTGCTTATCTTTTAGACATAATATCACAAATTTTATCAGTCTATTCATGCTTCATTTAGTTTTTGGTAATGGTTCTGAAAAAATAAATTACAATTCCTGGCATTATGATTTAGGGTTTTTTATCTGAAAGCCCATGTTAGCGGTTTAACCAGCATTATGTTGGCTATGTCTTATCTAAGACAACTTTCTGAACTATACTTTTATATTTCTAGATAATATAAATTACTACTACCCCTGATACCAAGTGTGGTGTGTTTTAAATGAAGATCACTCCTAATTGAGCGGAACATGGATAAAGACAGCTGTTCAGAATCTGTGATTACCAAAATAACTGAAATGCCAACCATACCAGTATATCTTGTTTATATTTTTATGGCCTATGGCCTTGTTGTTAGAAATTACTAAATTAGTTTAATGACTTCAGATAAATCTTTGTTGATAATTTTTTGTTATCTTAATTTTTGTTTAGATTTAAATTTATTTGATTAGTAGTACCTACTGCTCATTTTGTGATGTGTTATTTGTGACTGAGGCTGTGGTCTATAAACATGACAAACACATGCTTTGACTTAGACATGTTAATCTCTATCTCACGCTTGCAGTTTGGCAATTGTGAGACAGTGACAGGAATAACGCTTAGCCAAAGTAAATGCTAGGCAATATTTATGAATCTCGGCCTTAGTCATAACTACATCAATGAATTCAGTATTATCAGTACTCAAAAATCATTTTGCTAGTAGGTATTCACAGGATAGTAAACTATAGGAGTTAATAGTCAATTTGTTACATCATCCTCTTACGCACTACAAAGATAAAATTGATGACACAATAGTGCAATAACAGTTGAAAGTATGTAGATAGTATTTGGATTCTATCAAAAACATGTTGTTGTTTATAGTCATTTTATTATCAATCACTTTTAGGCATAACAATTGGATTTGTTTGGTTGATTTTAAACTTGTTATTCCGCAATGACTGTTGAATAATAAGTTAACTAATAAAGTATGGTATACTTTTGTTGATTTACCAAAGGACATGTCAACCATTTTGATTGTGTGTGGAAAGTTTAATAAGAATATTCAATTCCTATACAACTGTATTTCAAAAGCTCGATAAAAACAAATGTAAAATCTACCCCTTGTTTAATAGTCACCTATGTAATGTATTCTTTGAACTTTAATTATAAAGAGTACATAGTCTACGAATTTTGTTTATTTTAACACGAATTGCGTTTACCAAGGTCAATACACCAATATGTGGTAATGGTAATGTTTACATAATTTATTTTATTAAGGTAACAAATTTTATTAGTTAATTTAGTTTTACGGACTGTCAACAATTTGTGATATTTTTCTTTATGTATCAATGACACCTATTTAAAAAAATCTTTTACTGTTTTATCTCCGCCCTTGAGTTTGATGTAGTTTTAACAGCAAGATCGAAGTAGATGGAATTTAGTTATTTCCTTATATTTTGTTTAGTAAACATATTTTAGGAAACACATTTCTTTGATTTCAGATATTCACCATGTCGAAAATAAAGGCTGGACCCGTTGTTGATGTCCTCGGTGACGAGATGACCAGGATTATTTGGGATTTGATTAAAGAAAAGCTGATATTGCCCTTCCTGGACATCGAGCTTCACGTCTACGATTTGGGTATGGAAAACCGTGACAAGACTGATGATCAAGTTACCATTGACTGTGCTGAAGCAATCAAGAAATACAATGTCGGCATCAAATGCGCAACCATCACTCCTGATGAGAACAGAGTAGAAGAATTCAAGCTGAAGAAAATGTGGAAGAGTCCCAATGGAACAATCCGTAATATTCTTGGTGGGACAGTCTTCAGAGAAGCTATTATTTGCAAAAATATTCCGCGTCTCGTGACTGGCTGGGAGAAACCAATTATCATCGGCCGTCATGCTCACGCCGATCAATACAAAGCTACTGACTTTGTTGTTCCCGGTGCTGGAAGCCTAGAGCTCATTTGGACGCCACCCAATGGAGGAGAGCCTATCAGACACGTTGTGAATGAATTCAAGGGTCCTGGTATCGCCCTTGGCATGTTCAACACTGATGCCTCCATCGTTGACTTCGCTCACTCTTCATTTAAATTTGCTCTTGGAAGGAAGTACCCTCTTTATCTGAGCACCAAAAACACTATTCTTAAGAAATACGATGGTCGCTTCAAGGATATCTTCCAAGAAATTTATGAAAAGGACTACAAATCACAGTTCGAAGCCACTGGTATTTGGTACGAGCACAGGTTGATCGACGATATGGTTGCTTACTCAATGAAATCCGAGGGTGGATTCGTGTGGGCTTGCAAGAACTACGACGGAGATGTGCAGTCAGATTCAGTAGCCCAAGGATACGGTTCTTTGGGTCTAATGACATCTGTTCTGATTTGCCCTGATGGAAAGACTGTAGAAGCGGAAGCTGCTCACGGTACAGTAACTAGGCATTTCAGATTCTACCAGCAAGGTAAGGAGACATCCACCAATCCGATTGCGTCAATCTTTGCATGGACCAGAGGTCTCCTGCACCGCGCTCATTTGGATGACAACGCCGAACTCAAGAACTTTGCCGAAACTTTGGAGAAAGTTTGCATCGACACAATCGAATCTGGAATTATGACTAAGGATCTTGCTATTTGTGTTAAGGGCATGAGCAATGTAAAGAGGGCAGACTACTACGAAACTTTCGAGTTTATGGATAAACTCGCTGAAAATCTTAAGAAAAGCTTGGGTAAATGACTACCCACAGTACCCACACAAAGGAAGTTGTGTAACCTGTGAACAATTTTACCAATCAATATTTACGTATGAATTTTTATCATGTCACAAAGGGAATGAGGGTATTTTATTTAAACCTTATTTAAACCAATTATTATAATTATTACTGTAATAAATGCAACTTTAAATTATAAAAATATATTTTTAATTTGATTTGGGTTTCACCTTTTCCTAGCTAGCCGATTGTAGGTAATTGTGAAACAACAACAATGATTAGAGTGATTGTATTGGTTTATCTTGTATACTAAAAGAGGGCCATGCATAGGGTTGCCATCCGTCCGGGCGGGGTTTTAATAAGTGTCCGGTTAAAACTTTTTGTGATAGGTTCATTATAACACCGTCTGAACCCAATTGCTAACTACCGGGATGCAAAAATTTTTGAGCTTTCTTCGCTCGCTCTTTCATTCTCGGTACTCTTAAGTACTTCATAAGAAACGTTCCTAATTTTGTAAGTCGATAAATTAATACACATTTCTGAAGGACTTAAAAGAACGTAAGAACCCTTCCGCCGCGCCCTCACTTCTTGTTTGAATTCACGCATTCACTGTCACCATACTCGAATAGTATCTATAAATCTTGCGATGTTTTCATTTTTTTTTGGGGTGGCCGGGAAAAAATATCTATTTCACATGTATGCCCGGTTTTAAAGTTTTTGTCTGGCATCGCCGGCTTAGGTGATGGCAACCCTAGTCATGCATGAGAACCAATAACTCTTCATAATGCGTACCTAATGCTTATTGGGACAGCAGTGACCTATATTTTTAAAAAACGACATACTTTTATTTACGTACTTACCTACTTTTTGGCAAAAAAAAAAGTTAAATCCAAAGTTCAAGTTGTAAAACTACCCTTAGAACTTTCACTGTAATAGTAGGTAGTTCTGACCATAGATATATTTCTATGGTTCTGACAATCCACTAAACATGGGCCGTACAGAACAATTAAGTATTTCTTCCCAAAAAAAAGAATATTGTTTCCGCGCCACTTCCTCTTTACATTGGTATTGACATCGACACATCGTGACCGTGCTCATTAGAAAAGGCTACGATCGAAATCAGATTAATTTAAGCTGAACACCAACCAACCATTTCCTTTTCAAGCGCTAGGTTTGCTCCTGTACCTACCTGTATTTTTATCGTTATTTTTTATCTTCTAATAACGTAGCCACCGATAATGCGGCGCATGCGGGAATGTAAATCAGATAGGTACAAGTTCAAGGTTGATTGGCAAAATTTGACAGTTTCGGGTAGCTTGATGTGCTGGCGTCTGTACATATCTTGAGACTAGCTGTGCCCGCGACTTCGTCCGCGAGGACTTAGATCTAAAAAAGATGAAAAGTATTCTATGTCCGTCTCCTGGTTCTAAGCTACCTCCCCACCACCAATTTTCAGCCAAATCGGTTCAGCCGTTCTTGAGTTATAAATAGTGTAAATAGCTCTACTTTCATAGCAGCAGGCAATAGTTCAATGAATTGAAAATTCATAATAATCCAAGATCTTGACTATTGACAAGTCTATACTAGCGCCATGGTATGTACGGAAACTATGGAACGTGTTGAATCAAGGCGCAACCACGTTAGTTCTTCGGACATCTCACAGATGGCAGATAGTGCATGTTCATTTACAAGTCGTAGATGTGTTAGATAAAATATAGATTAGGTAGGTACTTCCTATGCAATTTCATATTAATTACTACGACTATAATTTACGTGCCATAAAACGTTCATTAAACTCACGTTAAGATAAAACAGTTTGTACACGAATATGCAATATTTTCTTATCGCGAAGTTTGCGTTTGCGAAGCATATATCGGTGTTTGATAACAATAACTATACTTCATAGTGTAACATTATCTGGGCATCGAAAATCGGCCATTTTTTGGAACGGTTTTTTTCGGTTTTAATCAAAACCTCGGTACTCGGGTTTTTCGGTTTTTTTTATTAATTTAAATCGTATAACGACAAGACTCGACGACTTCCAGCCACAGGAAAAGTCAGGTTTAGAAGAGGATACAGCACCAGAGATCACATTCAGACAAAGCGGCAAATTATACTGAAGTTCGAAGAGTATAATCGGCTTTTAACTCTATCGAGACCTGGCTTGTTCTGGAGTCTCTGCAGTGGTGCCAAGAAGATTGGCGATACTTCCAAGTGCTGAAAAGTCTTTAAGAAAACGCCATAAATAATGATCGTCCAAACTCAGAACCAGCAGACAGAACACATCCCATTGTGTCGGGGTGTGAGGCAAGGGCAAGATATGGTCCACCAACGAGCTGGAGGATGTGTTTAAGACGCTGAACTGGAAATGACATTAACATTACGACGAGTACATCTTACACTTGAGATTTGCAGGTGACATCATCATACTGACTGAATCGCTCCACGACTTACAGCAGATTCTAGATGGCCTAGTTGGTTCTTCAATACGCATTGGTCTCAGGGTGAACTTGACAAAATCCAGGTTATGGTCAACGAACTCGTCACCCCAGGATCTATTTTTGTCGGCGGCGGCGACCTCTCGCTTCCGGCCTTGGTTCAATCCATGGTCCGGAGCGAGACGAAATGGAACGCCGTCACCTCCTGCGAAGCAGTCATGCTAGCGAAGGAGGTGGCGGAACGTGAGAGGGAGAGGACCTCACGTCCCAGCCGCCGCGGGAGACGCACCGGACGTCGGGGGCCACGTGGTGGCCCCCGGCCACCGTAGGCGCGGGCCTGTGGACGGTGAGCTATGGGCTAGCTCGCCGTCTGTCCGTCTTATGACAACAGGCCGTGTCGACGGTGCGTTCGTGTTCCACGCGCGCCTCAAAGAGAGTCAGCAAACAGGAAGGGGTACGAAAGGACCGATGCCTGCCAGGGTTGCGGGACTGTTCGAAAGAGATACCGCGGCCCTGGAACACAAAGGGCAAAGGAAGGAACATGGATGGGTTTTAGTAAGTAAAAGTCTCACTCCCTCCTGCTCAGCCCAGAGCGGGAGGGGTTATTTGATGACTTCCAACCCGAAAAAAAAAAACAAAGGATCTATTGTTGTCAAGTGCGGTCCTCTCGAGGTTGTTCGAGAATATATTTAACTCGGGCAAACTCTGCTGTTTGGTAAGAACAACTTTGAGATGAAGGATAACAGAAGAATCCAGCTGGACTGGGCAGCATTTGGGAAGCTTCGTCGAGTCTTTTCTTCAAAAAATTATACAACGGGTACTTTAGAATGAGAATTTTCCCAATTACATTTATTCTTGTGAGAATAAATTTTAGATGAATAGGTCGTGGGAATAATGAAAAAAAATGACTTACTAATGTTTCTACATTTTAAACGACCTACGACGTGTTGTGTGTCTGATCTGCGAAGTTCATGATGGGCCGAATGCACGCGGTGTAAATACGCAATTTGCACCTAAGTGACAATTTGCTGCGAGCATTCAGCACGGAATGGAGCCTTCCGAGAGCGAAAGCGGCACGTGCTCGTGGCGACCTTATGTGCTCTCCGAAGGAAAGGCGTCGGTCTAGGATGATCCCTAGGTACTTGGCTCGCTTCTCCCAAGGGATCGGCTTGCCAAACATAGAGATCGGTCGGATGGCGGATGGGAGGGCGTGGCGATGCCTGCTGAAGAGGACCGTCTGGCTCTTGTCGAGGTTGACTTCTATCCTCCATCTCTGGAACCAAGCGCCTAGTGCGTTTGCGGAGGTTTGGAGAATGAGGGTAATATTATCTGGGCTCCTACTTGAGTAGTAAGAAGATGAAGAAGAAGATGGCAGTGTCGTCAGCAAAAAGTGCTAACTCAGCCTTGTTACTCAGGGGGATGTCGCTGGTGTATAGCGTGAACGCTAGGGGGGAGAGCACAGAGCCCTGAGGGACTCCTGCGCGGATCGGATGTGGAGCAGAAAGGGCACCTTCAATGCGGTACTTAGTCACCAAGGTTAAAGAAATAGTCGCATTATGATTACGAAGTTATAGTTATACGTTGATGAGGATTGTGGGGTGAACGTCTCCGCGCAATCCTTACCTCAGTGCAAGCAAACGGCGGGGAGTATCGACGCAAAAACGTAGTCAAGAAATAGTCACCATGGTTAAAGAAATAGTCGTAAGGCGTTACCAAATCTCGAAAACAGTCATTAGGGGATTCCAGAGATATAAAGGTGTCTTGTTGAGGATTACGTGGTCAGCCTTTCTCGCCATAATTCTCACCTGATTACCGCGGAACGCTTAAGTTTTTTGAATTAGAATTAATTTTTTCAAAAAATAGTCAAAGAATAGTCGTCTCCAACCATGAAAATTTCGACCTATGTAGAAGTATGATAAACTTCAATGTAAACTTCTACATGAATTATGATGAATCTAAAACGGTAACAAAATATTGTAGCTACTTAAATTATGTTTCCTGCTATTTGACTTCTAGTCACATTTCCTTCCGGTGGTTTTGGCAGAACTGAATAATATAATAATATTTTTTTAATAATATTTAGTCATGTTTTTATTGAAATTCAAAATCCTAACCTCATATATAATACATTTTGACTTTTCATTCGATTCAACCATCATTCAACATAAAACATGTCATGAATAAGATAGATAGAGTCAGAGGCAGATATTTTAAGTATGTTTTAAATATAATGTATATCATAATCAGGACATATAAAAACTGTATAAATAAAATATTTTCTTTGAAGAGTACTTAGTATTGAAGATCATAAGTTACTCTTTGAAGTGCTTAGGAGCTAAGGAAGATCTGTGCTTGATACAGAAGTAATGCCATGAATAATGATTTAGCCGATACCAAATACTCGATCACGCTCTCTGTTGAATATTTGGCGGCTAAATCTTCGGCATTTTACACTTTCTCATTGCCACTGCGGTGCGTGCGAGGGTGTCGGGCATATGATTTTCTATCTTTATCTAAGAATTAATAATTACCAAATATAGATATTTGGTAATTATTAATTCTTGTTATATGTTGGTACTAGCTTCTGCCCGCGGCTTCGCCCGCGTGGATGTCGGAACGTGTAACATGTCCTAAATCAGCGGGGTAATTGCGTAACACACTTACAATAGCAATGGGTTTCATTTTGAAAGCTCAAAAACATTAACTGCGTTATTTACGTAGTTGAGCAGACGGATTTCTCGAACATAATCTCTTCAGGATTCTCAGCAGCTCGTTGAGATGCCAGATACTCAGCGTGTTGTTGACGCCGATCTTGGGACTGTTCTGGTGTCTCCGCAGCTCGTTGAGATGCCAGATACTCAGCGTGTTGTTGCCGCCGATCTTGGGACTGTTCTGGTGTCTCCGCAGCTCGTTGAGATGCCAGATACTCAACTTATTGTTGACGCCGATCTTGGGACTGTTCTGGTGTCTCCACAGCTCGTTGAGATGCCAGATACTCAGCGCGTTGTTGCCGCCGATCTTGGGACTGTTCTGGTGTCTCCGCAGCTCGTTGAGATGCCAGATACTCAGCTTATTGTTGACGCCGATCTTGGGACTGTTCTGGTGTCTCCGCAGCTCGTTGAGATGCCAGATACTCAGCGTGTTGTTGACGCCGATCTTGGGACTGTTCTGGTGTCTCAGTAGCTCTGTGTGCTGCCTCACGCACCACCTGCTCAGACCTTCGCAACTCAGCTTGTTGAGAAGTCTCGTTATTTCTAGCTATTTTCACAGCTCGAGCTTTATTAGAGCTTTGGGAAATATTAGACTTACGCTTTCGCGGCATTATTGCAAGTACTATTTAAAAAAAACACTAAAAGGTGGTAGGAATAAAAAAAAACTGTCTTTTTACTACTTTCAACACAACCTATACCTAAACCTAACCGTTATTCTCAAATTAAACAAACTAAAAAAAAATACAATCTTTAACTAAATAACCAACAAAAAAAAAACAATTCTTATTAAAATAGAAACGAATCTTTATTATAAAAATACTACCTAAAAAATTATAAATCGCTTCCGAGTCGAATCCACTGTGAAAAAATCGCAGAATTTACACAACCGTCAATGACGTCTGCCCTTACGCGTCTGCCCGCGTTCGGGTCGCACACTCGGCGATCGCGCGTCATTGCCTATCCCGCCCCTCCACCCTCGTTCTGCGCGCCCGCCGTCGACTCATCGCAGGTCATTCTTATCGTTCTAACTTTTAAAATATTAGTCCAAATTACTTAGTGTAAAAGACAAATTTTATCTACATTAAATACCGAAAGCGATGAAGGTATTTATTTTGATACGAATTAACGAAATACTCTAAAATATGCAACGTAAAAAAAGTATTCAATTGAAATGTATTTATAGCTCACTATTTTGGCTATAATGGCTTCCACATAAAAGGTAGATATATGCTGTCGCGGACTTTTATTTAGAACTCTTTAAGACAAACAACCCCACAATACATTCTTTTCATGTAACTCCAGCGGTTTAGGCAGCGCACGCAAAGATAGATCTCAGAGGGCAGGAATTTTTCCGACTTACTTGATACTTATCGTTATATTATGGCTAAATCACATAAAATCTTTATAAATTGTAGCCTATGTGTTATTCTGATATATAAGCCACATTACTGTAAAGTTTCATTAAAATCCGTTCGGTAGTTTTTGCGTGAAAGAGTAACAAACATCCATACATCCATCCATCCATCCTCACAAACTTTCGCATTTATAATATTAGTAGGATAGTAGGATATGTTTAATGTCTACAAGATTAATTAATGTTTTGGAGTGTAGGGGCTGTGATCGGAAAAACAAATAAAGTTTAATTTACAAGTTAAATAAAAATGTATTATCTAACACTACTGTTATGTAATTGGGGTTCATATAATATAGTAATATATTACATACGGATATAATCTCATGTCAAGTGCATGTAAATTTTGCTGGCGTTTTTTTTTTCAGATGGGAAATAATTAACTGACCCCTCCCTACTCTGGGCGGAGTGGAAGGGAGTGTCACACTTGTACTTTCTTTTGCCCTTTGTGTTTCAGGGCTGCGGCATCTCTTTCGAACAGTCCCGCAAACCTGGCAGGCATCGGTCCTTTCGGACCCCTTCCCGTTTGCTGACATCTCCTTGAGGCGTGCGTGGAGCACGAACGCGCCGTCGCGCGTCTGTCGACACGGCCTGTCGCGGTCGTCATAAGATGGACGGACGGCGAGCTAGCCCGTCCACAGGCCTAAATTTTGCTGCCTTGAAGTTGAAGTATATTTTCGTAATGCAAAATATTTTGATCTACGAGTATATGAACATAAAAACGAGGTGTAGCGAGACTCGGTGACGTCATAAAAGCGATGTGAGGAAAATACTCGATTCATGACATGTTATAAATTGAATGATGGTTGAATCGAATGAAAAATCAAAATGTATTATATATGAGGTTAGGATTTTTAATTTCAATAAAAACATGACTAAATATTATTTTAAAAATATTTACATAGGAGGTTTATTCAGTTCTGCCAAAACCACCAGAAGGAAATGTCTATGACTAGAAGTGAAATAGCAGAAAACATATTAAAAGTAACTACAATATTTTGTTCCAGTTTTATATTCATCATAATTCATGTAGAAGTTTACATGGAAGTTTAACATACTTCTTCCTAATAAACCAGATCGAAATTATCATGGTTGGAGACGACGATTTCTTGACTATTTTTGACTTCAAATTCAACAACGTAAGCGTTCCACGGTAATCAGGTGAGGATTGTGGCGTGAAAGTCTCCACGTAATCCTCACCAAAACACCTTTATATCTTTGGAATCCCTTAATGACTATTTTCGATATTTGGCCTAGCCTTATGACTATTTCTTTAACCATTGTGACTATTTTTTTGCATAGGTAGGTACTCAAAATTGATTTTCATAAATTTTTCAAAGAAGAGGATTGTGGGTAGAAATTTTACTACCTACAAGAATTTTAGTAATCGTAGTACCTGCGTAGGTAGACTAGACCGTATCTATCTATGTACCATCTAATATTCCCCCGCAGGTTGGCCATTCATCACTGTTAAATGAAAGCCGATGTTACCTATATTTATTTCGTATTCTGCAGGTTCCGAGGTTTACGAAAGAAACAATAATTGTAAAAGTTAATTGGGCGCAGATTTTTTATTATGTCAAAAATATTAACTAGCTGTACCTACCCAATGATATTATAGGTAAATAAAAAGAGGCAGGTATCGCACTAGAACGCGCAAATTGTTGCAACAAATTCAAATTTGAGTACGTCGCTTCAAATAGCTAATTCTGTCTGTATCACACGTTCCTTAATAAGTATCTATCGCAGTCGTAGCAACGCAACGATATTTGAACGTCGAACAGTATAGTCCGGGAGGTAGCGTTGCATTTTATGTAGTGTTTTTACGCCGATCGATTGACATCGTTTTCAATAGATCTCGAATGACTAATAACTGAACCAAGCGTGAGCTGACGCACCCACGGTGGGTTTGGGTGTGAGAGCTTACGGAAGTTGTAAAAAAAAAAATTAAGTCATAGCACGCTGGCTGAAACTTTTTCATAGATAGTTCACATTATACTGAGCTGCTAAAAAATCGTCAGCTGCATGGAAGAGGGTGGATTATGCGTCAGCTGGTCGCATGAACTTGTAAAAAATAAATTAAAAAAAAAGCAATAGTACGCAGAATGAAATTTTACCAGGTGATTACCTGGTAAACGGTACCGGTACCGTTTAAATTACTGTAAGTACGAAAACAACAATCAGCTGCGTGGCTAGCGGTGGAAAGACCGTCAGCTGACGCAGTGAAGAATAAAGATATTGGAGCATTGTAGGTTCTCAATTCGTCGGAACCTTTGTTTTTTCTATGTATGTTCACCGATTACTCGAAGACACCTGAACCGATTTGGAAAAATCTTTTTTGTTTGAAAGAGTATACTTCCAAATGGGTCCCATAGAAATATTGTCACGATCCGATCATGGACTTCGGGAGATAGGGAACGGAACTCTTCAATAATAGACAGCAAATATATTATCTCGTGATTGCTGTAATCGCTTGGATGTTTATTGTTTACACAAAATCATAACATGAAATCACGCCTGCATGCTCTGAGGGGTACGCAAATGTGTACAGTACACCCACATTTTGACAGTTAGGTATGTTCAGTTTCAATTTATTGCGATAAGCCTATACTATGAAATGTATTGTTAACCATGTAAAATAAATGCATATCAAATATTTGTATAGGATACTAGCTGTTGCCCGCGGCTTCGCTCGCATTTTGATCGGAAACTATCCCACGGGCACGTGGTAAATATACCCTATGGCACTCTGGGATAATGTAGCTTCCTTTTAGTGAAACAATTTACAAAATCGGTAATCGAATCAGTAGATCCAGAGATTACCCCATACAAACTCACAAACTTTACCTCTTTAAAATATTAGTATAGAAGTATAGATTACAACTAAACATGGAAAAATAAAAAACAACCGATACGAAATAAAACCGAGTTCAAAAACACAATAAAGCGAAAAATAAGTTTAGCTTCAGAAGTCGGTGACAAGAAACGAAATCAAATAAACAAAACCCACCATTCCATCATCAGATCCTGACATGGTGACAATGGGACCACCTCGGGAGTATACTCTTTCGAAAGAAAAAAAGAATATTGAAAATCGGTCCACAGTTAATTTTACTAAAGAATTATCCCCCAACTCCCTAACTGTTCAGGAGTTATACCTTCCATCATCAGCTCATCAACATGAGGTGATGACTCCCACATGAAAAAACATGAAACACGTAGTACGTGCCTATAAAATGTCAGGGTTGCCCTCGATTTCCCTGAGATTTCATCATCAGACACTTACATGGTGATAATGGGACCACCTCGGGAGTTATACTCTTTTGAATAAAAAAATAATTTTGAAAATCGGTCTACAATTAACTGAGATATCGGTGAACATACATTAAAAAAAACCTTTTCGGAAGTTGGTTAAAAAGACACGCACACGGTGATGTTGCTTCGATATTTAGGGGGAAACGCTTAGGTAGCCGGAAGGTCGTGTTATGGACTCAAGCAGCTCCAGAAGCTATATCGAAATATGTGTTTAAAAGGAAAAAGCGTAGTAGCAATGCTCCAATATTTTTAATCTTCACTGCGTCAGCTGACTGTCGTACTTTCAGTAATTTAAACAATCACCTGGTAAAATTTCATTCGGCGTACTATTACATTTTTTTAAATTATTTTTTTTACAAGTTCATGCGACCAGCTGACGCATAATCCACCCTCCACCATGCAGCTGACGATCTATGAAAAAAGTTTCAGCCGGCGCACATACGGGTATTTGACCCTAAAACGTGGCCAAAACTATTTAACAATATTTTTTTAATATTTCGGTGCTTATATAGCCTAATTTATTGAAAAATCATGATTCAAAACCTAAATGATAACAAAATATCAATTGGAAAGAAATCTAGGTGTTGGGGAACAGGTAAAGAAAAAATATGTCACATTCTTACATTTTTATTTTATTGGACATTAAAAACCAACTATAAAACGGTATGGTAAGTACTCCTAATCTTTATTTTCCTTGTCTGAGTCACTACTGTCGTGAAATGGCAGTAACATTTCTTTTGCGGAAGAGGTAAAAGGTTTAGAGCTTTTCTTAGGTCTAGGCCGAATTGAGCTAAGATACGGGTCTGATGTGAGCAGCAGCCTGTACAGAATATCCCTATTGCAATCTTCACGGGAAAACTTTCGCGAATAATTTTCCCTATAATCTCGAAAATGCTTGTTCCTAACTTCTGCTGCTTCTTCAGACAAAGTTCCGATTGGGATCAGAGCGTTTTTCACGATGAGTGGACCGTGCATCAGCACTTTGTGTACAGTGGGTGTCATCGGATGCCAGCTGTATATGCTAACATAAAGTTCTGCTGTACTGTCACAATATGAAGAAAACTTTTCAATATTTATGTCATATCCACTCGAAATAACTTCCAAAATTGTTGCGAACCTTTTTATTAATTCCTCATTGATACCAGTTATAGCGGAAGCTTCCGCAGAACATTCAAAAAATCTTCTACTCGTATTTCCGTCATTGGTATTGCCAAAACCAGCTTTTGGAATATCAACCAAAAGACCAAGTTCTTCTCGAAACCTTTTTTGGATTTCTTGCTTTTTAGTTTTTACGATGTCTTTTTCTGCTTGCAACCTAATTTGCCACTTCTTTACAGGAATCTTATACGCGACATGAAGAAGGCTTTCGAAGAATCTGATTCTAGCATGAAGAATTGAAAGCCCAAATTTAAAATTTTGCTTGATTACCTCTGAGCTCCTCACTTTATCGAGATTGTTAAAATCTGTTGAAGTTAATTTGCAGAGATAACACCTCATTGTAGATTTAGTATCTGTGGCAGCATTACATACCTTACCATCAATCATTGTGAATAATAAGGTGTGTTTGACAGAAACTTCGAGGGCAGCACTTGTTAATTTGGTAGTATTCAAGTCTTTAATTTGGTCTTCAAAATGCTTAATTTCTTCTTTCGTTGTTTCGGGAGTTTCTTTGATAAATCTTATCCTCATAGGCCTGCAAAATCTGTGTGAAAATGGAGAGTTGTTGCGCCAAATGACATTTGCACTTGTCATATCAGAACTAGGGTCATTGTTGCGCTTGCCAACTAATTGAACAGGGACCAAACTTGACTGAAATATATAAGCATCTGTATTGTTTGAGTTTTCAAAGTTTTGCTTATATTCAGCTTGTTGCGATCCATCACATCCCCACTTATATATAAGTTCAAGTGATGACAACTCCTCTACTGATAAAGTAGAAATAACTTCCTCTAAATAAAGTAACAATCGCTTAGCTGTGTGGTCCAGCAATGCTTGCAGTTTTATTTCAGCACAGGTTTCAGATATGGTAATGCTTTCAGGATCTGGATAGCATAGCTGTTTTTTTTTTGGAGGATGGTGTAGCAAGGATAGAACTTTTTATTTGTCTCACGCACAATATCGTACTGTCTCCTTGTTAAATTAGCTTCGACAAACATGGATAACGCTGCAGTTGGCGTTATTTGTGTTGCTGGTAATGATGTCGTGTCACTTTTGCGCAAGGCGATGCGGTACTCATGTCCACGGCCACGAGTCGGTGATTCTGTAATTTCCTTCACAACAATTGCTCCATCAGTATCTCCACGCTCCCGAAGTACCATTTGACCGGCATATAATAGCTCTCGAGCTTCGTGGCTTTCACGAAGATTCTCAGTTTTTCTGCGTTTGCTTCGTTCAGACAAATCGTCAAAGTTTTTTTCTGGGCGCCCTGCATTACCGCTAGAAAGTCTTTTCCGAGGTATTTGAAGAGTACCTTGAAGCCATTGTTCGTTGTTATTTAAAAATGTATGTTTAGTCCTGTTCGCTGCTTGCCATCTTGACTTAAAATCATGCTTGAATGTTGCAAATTTACGACGAAAAACTTCTTTTTTTTCGTCATCAAAAGAAGAGTCATTAATTAACTCTCCTTCAACTTCATCAAGTTTTTTAATCGTAAATCCATCAGAATGGTTATGGATCATGTTGTAAATATCCATTCGTGTCAACACTCGAGCCCCTGACGTTCCTAGAACAATTAAAATCCAAAAATATAATCACAACCGCAAAACAAAGTTTGTTTTATGGAGATCTTAAGACATAAAAATAAGGGAAATCCATAAAGAGGCAAAAAGTGGCAATTTTTCTGTCTATATAATATATCACAAATATATGGCCTACCAAACCTTATACAAGATATAATCCGATAATGCCCGATTATCTTACTTTTAACCTTTTCTAAATTTCATTGCGAGAATGATCAGTGAAAAATAATGCAGTTATCCAAAAACACTATAACTCTATATAAAAACAAATTATTTTAGAAATAACAATATATTTGAATAATACATACCTGGTTCTGCAATATCCATGTTAAAAATCTTCGATGGAAATAGAATTTAACAATTTTATCAATTATTGAAAACTAGAAACTTTTCAAACACTCACTACAAAAATAAACGTGCAACCAACAGCGCAGTCGAAACTCGTCTGCCTAGGTGTCTTCTGACAAGAATCAGGTAAAAAAGATGGCCGCCCATTGTTCCTTAATCCCTTGGGTATAGGCAGGTAAGGATAATTTCTAGGAAACGGGACCTTTTTGAAATTGAATTTTGGCCGTGTTTTAGGGTCAAATACCCGTCTGTGGGTCGGTTCTCTTATTAGTCATATAAGATCAACTATCGATGTTAAGTTTTGTTTCAGCCGGCTTACTTTTTCATTTGCAACGCTACCCCGGACTAGTATGAAAGTACTTAGCGTATCTTTCTTTTTATTATCATTGCAGCTGTACCTGTACCTGCCTAAAATAATGTACCTATTTGCTCATTCGCTCTGAAGAATGTTGATTGCAGGACAGGTTTGTTTATTTTTTTATCGGGGCTCACTTTTAGAAAACCGTTTAAAAAAAACTCCGCGCTAGGTATAATATTTACAAGAAGATTCTTTCAAGTCCTCCATAACGGGAGATCTAAAGGGTGTAACAAGACCCCTAGCGAAGCCGAAAGGCACTTGTTTTCCCCGTCATTGCGATCATTTTTTTGTTCTAGACCATACCTGGGAACCTTCTAGTTACCTTATATTGGGGGTCAAAGTTCCAATGTTTTCACAAGTTTTTTTTGTAATACAAATTTTTATTATTTTAAACATCTCCACGACCCCCGTACTATTCAATCCATCCATCAGCACAACATTCTGAGTGTAACATTGAGTCCTACACTCCTACCGTAAAACGTGATTTTCCACCCCTAAAAAAAAAGTCGTTTCCCAGCAATATTTTTTGCGTAAAGTTACATAGCGTGATGTACATAATGCTTGGTAAACGGCTTCGTGAAGGGTCCTGTTACACCCTGAATACTCAGGCCAGTATCTCAGACATATTTATTTATTTATTTAGGATTGTTCATTTTCACACTTGAAACATAACATGTTATAAAACATTGTTTTATAACATTAATCAATGGAAAAATTAGCTCTGTTATGTAATGTAGACGTGATAAATAACACAAGTTTTTTTACCTAGGTACTTAATCTGGACGCACCTGTACACTACCGTACCTTCCATATAATTGACGTTGTGATAAATTAAAAATAAATATAATTAAGGGGCACAGTTCTGATCCTGTGTTTGCGGGCCGAACATGGACGAAATAGCACGCGATAGGAGAAAGGGGAGGCCTTTGCCCAGCAGTGGGACAATCAATAGTTGTTAATCAATACGAAGCCTAAAAAAAACAGCACAGACTTGTTTGTACGAATATGACAAAAACATAATCCAACTTAATGTGGTTTTGGTTGATATAATTTATTGTTTGACCTTTTACAGTGGACCACAGGATAACGGCACACTAAACAGTGCGGTTTTCACAAATAATTTGATAAGTACCTACCTAGGTAATATTGTTATTTTGATTTGGTCAATTTTGATCTTGTCAGATACCACTGCGTCCACAGCCCACACATTCGGCTTCAATTATCCAAACTGAAATCAGATTCTGCAATTTGCGGTTGTAGGCAAGCAATAAACAACGTCATGTAATTTATTACCTACCTACGGATTTTGGACACCGTAAATTGGCTAATTTCTTTTTAGATGCCTAATACTTACTCAGATATTTCATGTAGGTACCTACCTAAGTTTAAGTAAGTACTTACCTTATAATAACACTTATTGTTGGCTGTCGCCAAAAGTACCTAGGTAATTGTCTATGCAAAACAATCTGCACCAATATTAAAGTAGGTTCAGATACCTAGGCTTTTATTGATAGAATTCTAGCAATATGAAAGAAAAAGTTCAAAGAATGTATTATTCCATCACCAACACTTTTTTCCGATCAATAACAACCCAAAATTGGCCGTCTGCAATTCTTCAAATCGCCTATTCACTTTACAAATCGTTTTCATTTTTCTATTACAACAGCGATCCCCTATGCGGTGGCAAGTCGTCAAATAACTTTTCTTAGTGAATTACCGGAGGCGGTTGACGCGGTTTCCCCTACAAGATCGTCCCTCCCGCGACTCCCGCCATTTCTCCCTCTTGTGGAGTGGGCCATTCAGAGACGGTTCGCGAAGCTCTCACGGTGCTTACGGCTTGCTTCAGTTTGGCGGGCTAAGCGTCAGCTAACAGGCGTGCGCGGTGTGCTCACTCTATCCAATATTTGGCGGGAACGGAAAGCTCGCGTTCGCGGAAAATTAATTGCAAAAATAGCGAATTATAAATCTAAAGTTTATGTGAATATCGTGAATAATGTCTATAAAATCGAGTCCCTTGATGCTTTTACGATGGTTCATCGTAATAAATATTATGGTAAGCTCATTTTTGTTTATTATTATTGTAGACTTTTTTATCGTCTTTCAGTTTATATATTTAATTCAAATAATAGATATTACAGCTACTACTACATTTACTACATCCATTTCTAAATGAGCCTATCCTTTTTGGGAGTTTAGTAGTTAACAATACTAAACTTATTACTTAACTAAATTACGGTTTATGAATTTTCTGCGTTTTAGTGGGAGCTAATTTCATCGTAATTCTTATAAATTATAATATAACCTAAATAAATCTCCACAAAAAGAAAAAAGAATTCAAGTTAAACTACCTATTAATATGATTTTAAAATTAATAAGCATAAAACAAGCTAACCTACAAGTGAAACATGTATTTAACCAAAAAATAAACAGCTAAACACCGACACCTAATGTGCACTCAAGAACTTAATTCGCGGAATTGACACGCAATACGCACATAGAACTTCCACGCCGCAATTTAACGCGCACAATTTAGCCCAATTTTTTCACCCGTCCCTCAAAGCACCTAAACATCAAAGCGAGAACATTTAGTTCAATTACCATAAGATAATAATCACTCGAGTCCACTAACTGTAACCATTGCAACATCGTGCATGGAGTCGAAGTCGAATCGATCTCCGCCCAGAAGCGTCGTTCGATTGCCGTAACGATGAACTTGCGGATCGAAATGCCATACCTACATATCGAAGGGCGTAGATGCATGCGCCGATCGAGAACCGCTAGCTTGCCATATCAATTTACTAGCGCCGCTCTGGTGCACCCAATTACTAGCTCTGGTTCACATGATTCCTATTCATCAGCCTCTAGATTGCTTTAGTACCTATTAAAAGAATGTTCGATGAGGAAACATGATTTTTAAGAGCATTGATGTTTATGGGGACGGTACGGTATGTGGACCGTATTCATTTTTGAGCAGTAGAATGGTACTTATTTTTATATTGGAGAATGCGGAGAAAGAGTTTTCTTTTCATATTATTTCCTTCGTCCTCTACATTATTTTTGCCTTTTTAGGTAGTAGACTAGTAGCTAAATAATATGTATAGCTTACCTACTTAAGTATTTTTATGAAACTACCACTATTATAACGGATTGCTCCTAAAACCGTAACAGTTTATTATACTTAGTAAAAACGTTATTAACATATTTGTGTTCATATACTTATTTTAGCTTACCTAAAACTTACTGGAGCTTTATTCATTTTAATTTCAAATGAACGTACACGATAATGTTCATAATAATAATGAAAAACTTACTACAACTGGGTAAAAACAAAAAAAAAACTAGAAAGAATTTATATGTATAACAAAAATGTAGGAAAATAGAAATGGAGTGTAAAGATAGTGAAAACAGTTGAATACCTAGACATAAAATATGACTACCGTTTTCTTAATTAGTTTCTTTTAGTTTTATCAGGGAGTTTCCAGGCGTGAAGTATCAACGGTCATGCGGTGCAACGCACTTACTGCGTCTCACTTAATTTATGTGGTGCAACGTGCAGGTGTAAGATTTACCTACACGAACGGTTTTGCCAATCATTTCATTAGCTAGGGTCAGGTCAGACGTCCTGTCTAGCTCTTTAGGTTCATTTTAACTTCCCCATTTTATTATGAACGTGGAAAGTTGGTATAAAAAGAGTGGGATTTCCTATTTTCCGAATTAAGAAGGTACCTTCCTACCTATGTACGTGGAGTCAGCGATAAAAGTAGGTTACCTAAACTCTACAAAGTTTCAAAAGTATTTTTTTTTATGAATTAAATCCGCAAAATGCGACCTACTTAACGTGAAAAAATACTGATGGGCAGAAGACGAAAAAATCTAAGATCTGCCGACTCCCAAAAAAAAGCTAGTAAAATGCCATGTGTCCATATCATTAAAACTAGAAATTGGATTGATGTCAAGAGATCAAAATACATAATTGTTAAAGAAACTAACTCAAAAACTACCCAAGTAGAGTTTAAAGTTTTTATGGGACCACCGCGCGGTCTTCACCTACCAAAATCAAAAATGCAAGTAATCAAATCACGGAAAAATTGGTGTACATAATCAAATAATGTTCAATTACAGCCCAAAATCCCGAAACACCCAGATATTAAAATATAAATAATACAGGTACGAAAAATACGCAAACAAGCGTTTAGTAATAGAGTCTGAAACGTCGTTCTCACCACCCAGAGCGGTCAGCCACTTTGAATAAATTTGTGTTCCGCTGCCTCGATGGTGCGTGCTTACATTTTTAAGTCCCATTGACTGTCGAAGGTGGTCGTGCATTCCCATATTACTATTCAAGTCTTACAATCATCATTACGCACGGAGAAAACTTGTACCTATATCTGCAGCAAAATGAATCGTTTTCTTGAATACAAGGAAAATTTTGTTGTATGGAAAAATTCACACGTCCTGTTATTCAACACTTTTACTTTTTTCATGACAATTATAGTGTATAGGAAAAAGCAATCCTAAGCAATGAGATTTTTGTATCTGTTCTTATTGTTTCTGGGCTATTGTATTCAATTCAATCAAATTCAATTGTATGCTCTCTTCATCTGCCATTGTACTTCAGTAGCACTGAAATCATTTCCTCCTTCTGTCATAGCTGTTCCATCATAGCAGCTCCATCATCGTCATCATCATCATTTCAGCCGAAAGACGTCCACTGCTGGACATGGGTCGCCACACTGACCGGTCCCGTGCGACTCGCATCCAGCGGATCCCCGCAGCCTTCACCAGGTCATCGGTCCACCTAGTGGAAGGCCTTCCAACCCAACGTCTTCCGGTTCGCGGTCGCCACTCCAGAACTTTTCGGCCCTATCGGCCATCCATTCTGCGAGCAATGTGCCCTGCCCACTGCCACTTCAGTTTGGCGATTCTACGGGCTACGTCGGTAATCTTGGTTCTCTTGCGGATGTCTTCATTTCTGATTCGATCACGCAAGGAAACTCCGAGCATAGCCCTCTCCATTGCCCTTTGGGTGACTTTAAGCCTTATAATAGAATGAGGCCCATTGTGAGCGACCACGTTTCGGTCCCGTATGTAATCACTGGCAACACACACTGGACTTTCGTCTTGAGACACTGCGGTAAGTTGGACGAATTGGACTTCTCCCTTCACCCAACATGAATCTGAAACAGTTAGTTCGGTTTTGTCAGCTTTAACAACATCCTGTAAACACTTACCGCGGTGTCTCAGCCCAGGTTCGTAGGTAGCAGTTAATGCAAACCATTTCCGACGGACCCACTAGAACCAAGGCAGGTCTATTCAGTGCTTAGCTTGGATGAAAATACTACATTAACACCTACTTAAATAGTTGGTTGCTACTCTAGCTATTCAAAGATATCAAGAATGCCTTCGCACTCTTGTTAAGCACTGCATTTATTGTTCTAACACAGGACTTCTGCTCGCACTTTTCACAGCAAAATAGATTTTAATAACACACGGTCCAGTCTAGTACTAGTGGTTGGCTGATTCACTTGGCCCTTTACCATAGGAGTGCCTGTGGTCTCCCATTTTACCGTGTTTTTTATATCGTCCGGGCTGCTGGTTGTCTAGATCCTTTTATGGCTTCCTGCTGAAGTTCCTAGGTATTAGTTTTATTGCCTCAAACTATGCATGTACATGTACAGATCTACCTACATTTTAGCGTATATGTACATCTTTCGTGACTTCTGAATTCTACGTTTATTCTCTCTTTAATAAAAAAAAAACTCGAGATTTGCAGTTCTTTTTACGGTGCTAACTTCTGAAATCACCTTTCCATTTAGCACGGTTGTGAGCCTGGGATTAGACAGTTCTTACCTACTAAATTATAAACATATGTAGGAGTACTGTTAGACGCATTACGAAGGACCATGAAGCGTGGCATTAGGGGCCTGCCTAACAGTGAGCGGAATTAGGTCGAAATGATGATGATGACAGACTTACTTAAGTTTCCATACACATTACATATCGTTACTTTAAGCCGATGTAATAGTCTAAGCTAGGCAACTAAACGATTTACAAGATTCTAGCGTCAGTTCAGTTAAATCGACCCCTGATTGCCCCTGATGCAAGCGCCGCGTTTCGTTGACAACAAAGGTATTAATTTACTAAGAGGCTATTGTCACGTGTTGTACTTAAGTATTAATAGCGGGTCCCCCTGCTGCGTTTCACAGAATTTTGATTAAAGTTACATAACGACGCTCGTATCCACGTTCGGTGTCTGATCTTCATTGGCGCGCGTGGGAATCGTCTCCGGCTATGCAATTAGGGAACGCCGGGAGCGGAGGGTATAGTCAATTAGGTACTGCGCACTGTTTTATTGCGACTCTCCTTGTCGATGCAATGAAACCTCAGCCGGAACATAAACATAAGCAGCGTCATAAACTTTATTGCTCCCCATTTGTTTCATTTGCACTTGCTGGAATTCCTAGTTTCACACTCATTTGGTTTTTAGTAAATGGAAAGAATTAAAATGCTGATTGGATCTGTTTATTAGCATACTTCTTGGCATCCGTGAGTTAATTACATTCCAAAACAGCAAGTTAGATACATAAATCATGAAAAAAGTTGTCGTATCATTAGTAAAGACAGCCTTTCCTTGTTGTTTATGATGTTTATAGCGATTAAATTAGGTACCCACTCACCTGTTATAATTCAATGAATGGGAACGTGCCTTCATGTTCCACATTTTTTAAATTAATTAGATTATTTTTTTCACCTTCTGTCGCCTACTCATGCGTAGCAAAACACATTAAGCAATTCAAACCACCTCGTGCTCTTGTATAAAAACCCAGTGAGAAAGTGATCGCGAAAAAAAATAATTAAAGGAAAAAATACATATCATGTCATATGTGTATTGCCGCGTCTTCGTGTCAACGACCTAAACCAATTATAGTTGCATAATAGAATGTTTTTTTCCAATGATTGAAATTGGTTTTTTCAAACCTTAGCCAATTTTCGATAACTATACAGATAGCGTCATAGTCGGTTAGATGGCTAAAGATATGCGAGTGATACTGTCTTCGTCGTGATATTTTTACCGTAGATATTTTTCTTAGAGGTTTCATAGTATCTACCAACTAAAACGTTTGAACATTGGTACCTATTTGCACCATGTAGGTAAATAAAAGTGAGTCTTACCTACATGCATTTATTTTACTGTTTACTTTTTGTATTGATCAAGCAATTAACGTATGGATTTTTCGTGTTCACATGCCATTTCTCTGGTAGAAAATTGAGAAACGAAAAAGGTATTTGTGTTATCGAATTTCATGGGATTATATTTCGATGTTGACCTTAAATTTTGGAAATACCTGTGCATTTTCGTCTTGTGTCAACGCCCTTGAATAGACAGTTGTGTAACGTTATTTTAGTAAGTTTATTACTATTAGGTCTTCCTAGTGTAATTGTTTCTAATAGGTTCTAGGTCTTATAGGTAATTCAACTCTCGGGGACTGTTAGCTACCCTCAAATCTTTATAATTATTATTCTACGTTGTTGTTGCATGAAGGCGGTTTGGCTCTGGTTTAAAAATTAGTAAGGCATTCATGTTTTGATTACAATTACTTAGTGCAATATTTACCTACAATATTTACATAATATACATAATGGAACACTTATGATACTGATAGACAATGACGGAACTGCAGGCAGTGCCAAGTTACGTGTGCATGCACCTTAATATTCAATTATTTCAATTCTAAATGCAGTCGATTTGAGTCCAGCAACCAGTGGCAATGAATAATGCAGTCTAACATTGTATTTTGTTCAATCATTCAATCCTTTATGCGTACAAATAGTTTTCTCTGAATCGTCATAGAACTTAATCTTATTAATAGATACTAATCTCAGTTAACCTTTTCAGCGTTTCGCGTACAATAAACCTGATTTCAAATCGATTCCAATTTGATAAATCAAGATTTTGATGACCGCTGCTTTTATTAAAATCACTTAATAATACATCCAATAAAATTAATCGACTTGATAATTACTTATCGTTCTCGGTACGAACGTGAGGTGTTCCTGGCAAGTACGTATATTTGTTAACTACGTCATATATTTATAAAGTCTTCATTGATTAAAATTGACTTTATCATTGGTGCTAATAAATGATTAAAATACGATATCTAGCCGGATTGGTTCAATGTCCATTTATGTGCCTAGATGCTTCACCGAGTATAGACTGGAATAACTGGAAGACTGTCATTCTCACTCAATGTCTCGCTGATGATGCCGCGTGTGTCGGATCATTTAGTTCCCTTAAAAATGGTTGAGTTGAATGGTGCTGGTCCATGCGTCATGTTCGTGAACGGGCGCTGTGGCTTGTGACTGGTCATCTCTTAGTTGCCAGGGCTTAACCAGGGTTTTGTAACAATATGCTGATTTAAAAGAGTGTCCATGGAGTTTCTTGCCCGTTCTTCTCCATAGAGATCTACGATAGGGAATGGGCAACTACAGTACTTTCACAGTTTTTATGCCTTGTGACTGGGACTGTAGCTACATTTCATTGTTATCTTTGTTTCGACAGTTCAAAATGCCTGTAACTGACCTACTTGAAATAAATGCTTTGATTTTGATTTTGAATACGCGCTGATGATTTTTTTAGTTAGAATTTTACTTTCCTGTAGCTTTTTGGGGTTCCGTACCTCAAAACGAAAAAACGGAACCTCTACAGGATCACTCGTGTGTCTGTCTGTCTGTCCGTCTGTCACAGACTCACAGCCAATTTACTCCGAAACTACTGGACCATTTGAGTTGAAATTTGGTACCCAAAGACGGACGTGTAACATAAATTAATAAATTTTAAACATGGGGCCACTTTTGGGGTTAAATTAGAAAATAATAATTGTAATAAAAAAAAGGTTTTGCAAACTATAACTATCGTGTTACACATCAAATGAAAGGGCTCATTGTGAGCATCTTAATTATTTTTTTTAGTTTTTAGATAAATAGTTTTGAATTGATTTAAGAAAATAGGCGATAATTGACTCCCTATAACTCCGAAATTACAGGGCGAAAAATTTTGAAAAAAAAAACAAAATGTAGTTCTTTGTCTATAGATTACAGGAAAACCTGAAAGAAAGCTATAACAACAAATAATAAAAATAAATTAAAAGTTAAAGGGGGCTCGCCTTCTGCGATGCTACGGAACCCTTCATGCGCGAGTCCGACTCGCACTTAACCGGTTTATTAAAAGACATTAATTACTGATATTTGTAACATCCAAAGTTAAGCTCGGCCTTGGCCCGGACTTACAGTCTATTTCTGCAAGTATTTGAAATTTCTCAAGTCCTGTCAAATTTTACTTAAGCAATATTCCTTTGCAGTGTTTCCTTCGTTTATTGCTCCAGTTAAGTTTGACAAGCTCTTTACTTGTAATTCTCTATTAAAATGAATTATTTAACTTTATTAATTAATTGTTATACATAACTCATAAAGTCATAACGCAAAATATTTACACTTATCTAAAAAAATATTAAAAAAATTGTAGCCCATCGGCATCAGGAACAAGGTCCAGGCTGGCGGTGGTCAGGGCTCCAGAGAGCAACCCTCACTATGCGTGCCGCGTCCAGGAGTACTCGTACCGCTTTCCAAAGGCGCAATAAGAGCCTATTTTTTTTTCGGATGGGAATTCATCAAATGACCCCCCTCCCACTCTGGGCGGAGCGGAAGGGAATATCAGACTTCTACTGACTAAATCCCATCCATGTTCCTTCTTTTGCCCTTTGTGTTCCAGGGCCGCGGTATCTCTTTCGAACAGTCCCGCAGCCCTGGCAGGCATCGGTCCTTTCGGTCTCCTACTCGTTCGGTGACAACCTCGTTTCTAATGCGTAATTAATATAATGAATAGTCGGTAGTGTTGCTTTGTTTAAGAGATCATTGGCAGATATCTGTTGCCTTCAGAAGAATTTAATTTCTAATAACAAGATGAAAGAGATACCTACCCTTATCTTGCTTAGCTAAGTTTGGCTTATGAAGCAATACAGACAGGCTTCCTGGAATGACATGAATTCCTATTTACCTAGACAGGAAACATAATTAGGTAGCCGTTGGTACGTAGACAGTTAATACTATATGAACTCGGACGAAACCGTGGGGGTCGCGCTGCATATTCCTCAATGAACTCACGTCTCTTCATAATATAAACTGGTGTAGATTTTATCTTGTAACATTATACTAATCCGTCCTGTCGACCATTATTAAAGTTGTTGAAGCTCATGTACAGTTTATCTCATGTTGAGAGAGTCATAGACAAGAGTTTTTGCTTGTTTCTATCAGGCGATATTATGAATTCATAATTAGAAAATTAATAGGCGAAAATTAGACACTATATAGATGCAACGCCTGATAAGTATTCCATTAACATGTTTTTTTTTGATGATGAATAAAGAAAACTAATTAAGTGGCATCCAAAATCTAATAAAGAGTTATAAAACACATTGGCTGTTTCTACTTTTAGTGTGAATATGCCTTTACAGGTAATTTATGGAATACTCCAAGTTTATGGTTACGTACTTTCAAGAATAGCATATTGTTCTTGTGTGCTTAGCACCTAACAAATTTGAATACTTAAATTTTAGTATTATTGGAATTCGATAATTGTCCCACGGGATCATACTACCGGGATAGAAAGTATTATATGTGTTAATCCAGGTTAAAAACTATCTGTGTGCTAAATTTCATCCAAATCCATTTAGTCGTTTTTGCGGGGAGTTACAAACATCCATTCATCCTCACCAACTTTTGCATTTATAATATTTAGTACGATGTTAAAGTTACATGTTTGCTTTTGAGAACGACGATTCTAGGCTTGGATAGGTACCCTCCCACCTCCTCAGTGCATACGGTAAATAGCTGTGAGCCTAAAACATTGGCAGTTTATAGCTTCGATTTAACAGCATATTTTATTGCTTGTCACATAAGATATAAAACAATATTATGTGAATATAGTAAAAGATACCGTACGTTTTTGATACTATGGGCCTAATCATACAAATAAGTAGGACTTATGTAGGTATACAGGGTGTTTGTTAGAAGACCCGACACAATTACTTAGTATTCTACAGTATGTTAAAAAACCCTGTCCAATCCGTGAGGGTATTATGAGGTATCGAGATTAGATTCTATTTATGTAATTCTTTTTGGAACAGAAGTAAAAAAAATACCCCTATGAAAAATAAATAATAAAATAAAATGTACTAAAACGAGGAAACTAATATGGCAACACAGGGGCGCGCGAGCGGTCGCTTCTCGGGTAGTGACGTCATAAAAAAGCAATTGGCGATCGCACATACTTATGCCGAAGTTGGTGTTGTCACTTTTAAAAGTATGGAAACTGGGAAAAAAATCATGCGTTTTAAAATTCATTAATATTTTTACTTTCATGAATGAATTTGATGTTTCTTATTTTATTTGGCAATATCATTGGTATACCTATTTATGCCCCTTTCGGTTCGGACAGGGTTTTTTTTTAACATATTGTATAGTTTTCAATACGTGTAAACGTAAAGTAAATACGTCGATTTTTGAATCGTAAATACACTTTTCCTTTAGCATTTTAGTTAAATTGTTTGTAACAAGCACAATCAGTATCGCCCATAGATATGAATAAATCCTTAAAACCATGAAAATGTTATATGAGAAACGAGTATTTTTTATTTAAAAATCGCCGCATTGTTAATGTTACCCGTGGAGATAATAAGTAAAAAATTTCAAATGTCAAACAACGCGACTATTTTAGTCTAGAAGCTACTTATTAAATCTTAAGTGCTATCCTAAAGCATCGCTCACAAGTACACCTACATGACATAGAGGTTATAGACTCCTACGGTAAAACAATTAGCACTAATTGTGACCCCAAGCATTTTGCCTAACAGGTACGCAAATCCTTCATAAACCCAGCCCTTGGGTAAATTTGCTAATGGAATTGTTATTATCACGTACAGAGCGCAACAGTGCAGGCAGGAGTGTGGGTAAATTGTAAAGTCGAAGGACTGGGTTCTATGCATGTTTGTGTATGTGAAATAATTATTTTGTGGTCAATATAAGTTCTATTCGTTTATGTAATTATTTACCGTACCAAACATCACTTGGGTTTTCATTCTTGGAACCGCACTCCGGTCTAAGATTACACGATACGCATGATGACATTACTACAATGTTGCAATAAGTATTTGATTTATTGAGCTGTATCCATTTTTACGAATGTATAAGCTCCAAACTATTTAAGCAGCTACATAGTACTTCTGAAAAAAAAAAACTCTACTAAAGCATACGGATTTAATTAGGAATTGGTTCCAACCAACTATCATTGAAATAAAAATACATAATCAGCACACTTAATCTAGAGCTAGATAAAGCATCCATTTAAATATATAAACCCAAATATTAATGAAGCCTAGTAAACTTATAAGAGTATCTAGGCAATGTATGTAGACACACATATGCATGAATAAGGCTGCTTTTCCACTAGAGATGTGCTATGCAACGTTGCTATGGACGCGTTTGATATCCACCAATCATATTCATTGGACCACATAGCATAGAACTGGTGGAAACTAATTCAACTAAGCTACGTTTTTTTATATGGAAGGATGCGTGCTATGGATGCGACCTAGGCCCGTGCCTTCCCTATTACCGATACTACGTCATAGCTCGAGCTGTGCATCTTCCTTGCACAGCTAGCTTGCGGAGGCGCATTTTCATAACACATCTTACTCGCTCCGCTACATAGCTTAGCATCAGTGGAAACGGTCACATAGTTTCGTAGTTTAGCTTTTATATTCTAGCAGCATAGCTGTATAGCACATCTCTGGTGGAAAGGCACCCTAAGGCCTCTGGTCATCGGTACCGTTGCGTGTTGCTTACTGCCGTCAATGGCCAGGTCGCGGTGCCTATAACCTGCGCCCTATCGATCCATATAAGTACAGCGTAATGCCCCTAGGCATGCACTTAAACTAGCTTTGGAAAGTCCATCAGGCCTTAAGTATACAAGTATGTTACTTAGGAACGCATTACTTGAATTGCGATGAAACCTACTAAGAGTAAGTAACCCACAATATCTATTATATTTTATTTATGTCATATATACAATTTGCGAATATAAAATCTTGGTAGATACTTATTTTTGCTACGACCTCTACGTCTAAGCTGCGCTCGTAGCATAATGATTGCGAAAAATGTTTCGTAGGCTAATGTGGATATTTTTCCAATTACAGTGTTTGTTCAAAAGACTATTGAAGTTCGAATCCTTCCTCCTCCTATTTATCTATTGTCTTGTCAGCGGGAGACTTTCTTTGCACATTGTATTGTTTGTTTAGTTTTTTTTAGATAATGTTTGTATATTCTTATATCTATTAAATACTTTAACAAATCTAACGAAGGAGTAGAAAGGTTCCGCACTCTTGATTAATCGGTCACAAAATTAGAACCAGGTTAAAATTCCGTTATAGGTCATTCTGAGCGAAAAAAACAATAAACAAACCGAACTAAATGTTTGATTGCGAATTTAATTTAATTACGTTACGCCTTTTATGCCAAAAGTAGAATAGGCTTCTGATAAACCAGTCGTACAAACCATGAGTGATTGAATGACTAACATGTACGGAATCCTAAAAATCGATTAACTTCCTCCAAATAACTAGCTCATTAATTAACTGTAAATAGTTTAAAAAAAACTGCGCCTAAAATGTTTATTCATACATCTATTACATTTTTTGCGACATGAGTGTTTAATTCAATTGAGTAACCATTACACCGATGACAGGCGGTGTCAGCGCAGACGCACAAAAAGTTGTCGCGGACGACAGCCCGCAATCACGAGCCAACAACCACTGACACATGATACACGACCTACTTACCCCCATCACTAATAACTCTAATCAGGATAATTGTAATTAATTAACACAGTTACTTCTAACAAAGAACAACGCAAAAAATTAGCGGTTGCTCAGGCGCAGTGCGGCTCTAAACCGTTACTGTTATGGATGAACAGAATTCGCACTCTCTCGTGACTTCAAAGAGAAATACCACTGACATTTGTACTTGCTATTAAAGAAATACTTTTGACCAGTTCTTATCGCGATCCCCATAAAACAAGTGGACGTGTAATGTATGGGCTTCTCCGTGTTATATACTTTATACGGACACTTCGAAAGTGTAACATGTTTGTAGGTATGTAGGTGGAAAATCGAATGAATAACACACATTTATGACTGCCAAACTGGAACATGTTTGTCGGAGTTGGCGCAGCACGTCTGGGAAATCAGCAATCAGAGATGTCAAGGAAAAGATTCGGTGGTTTCACGTTACATAATGTTCGTGAACTTCGCTGACAGGGCTCAAACTTGTGTCGTTTCCCGAAATCAATGTTGTTTGCGATCGCCGTGGCCGCTGCCCCTCCGAGGGTGGCACACCCCCGCTCTATAAATCACTGTCCGAATTACGGCGTTTCTATAATATTTGTAATCCGGTGCTGGGCACGCGGCCGCACAACAATTGATACACCCTACCCAGTACCCTATGCGGTCCACTCACAAATTAATTGAAACTAGTTTTGTCCTCGTTAATGTTTTGATTATGTCAAGTTCAAATCCTCTTGCTTATGTATTTTAAGAAAGGACCTACAATAAACAATGTCAATACTTAAACGCTTTTCTCATTTTTGTTTGCCCGATCATTTTCATTTTATTCGCCGTTCAAGTATATGGGTAGTTTCTCACAATAGTTCAAATAGCGGTAGTACAGGTTGCTAGTTCATCACCTACGAACACCATTACGAACCTGATTCCCCAGCTGGCTCACACATACGCGTAGCTAAACAGTTTGTATACGCATTAACACAAATATATACGCACATGAATTGCGAACTTTATGTCCTATGAATAAACTAAGCGTTGTTATTATCAAGATACTGTAGAATACCTATTGTATAAAATGCGGGAGGTTCGTAATGTTGAGGTATTAACGCTAATACCCAATTATAGACTCGCATCAGATCGGCGCACGGACCGGGGAAAGAAGATTAGGTTTTCAACCGCAATCTATAGGGGTGAGAGCAAACGCTATTAAAATGTTTCGATCTCCACTCACGCGGCGCCGGCGTCACGTAAAATTAAATAAATTGTTCCTACGACTACATTGCACTTTCTCGTCAAATAATAATTATATGTGTTCTACAGTAATTAAAAAGTTACGACCACGTATCGTGATTTCTCTAACTGAGTATTGTTGCTGACAAGTTAATCACTGCATTTGCATTTTGTACAATTCGCGTGATACATACGCAAGTTTTTTTTATTTTAATTTATTTATTACAAGTCATTAAAATCTTCCGGGTGAGCAAATTGTACGAATATTTTTCTCATTGGTTTTTAGTAGATACTATTACGATCTAATTATAAAGTTCACAATAATTACGAATGCAAAATATGACCTGCTCCAGTGCAAAGCACGCGAGGCATGTAGAAAAAAATGGCGAAGTAGCCAGCGTCTTGTTACATTACACGCGCCATCGACTTCTACTCGGTATTGACTATTGACACGATCAATTATTACAGATTAGTCCGACGATTACTCACATATTGAATTTCCTATATACCTGACCGTATCCGATCGTAGGTACTTCGTTTACTTACTTCTTTCAATCGTTTAACAGCCCATTAGTCTCGCGTTACTTTATTGTTTTATTTTTGCAAGTTTCCCTTTCCAATATTGTTTTCGCCCTGGAGGATGGTGAAATCTAACAAGATTTCTATGGTATTGAAGAAACTTGTTTACAAAAGTTCGGTCTATTTGCAGATGTTTAAAATAAGTTGATCCCACTCACTAGTCTAGACGGAGCCCGGGAGGGTGCGCCCCCCGGGGAAATGCCGATATTGCAAACCAATACCAAGTCATCTTCATTCTATTTCCAACTTCGTCATCTCTTATTTATAAACGTTTTATTGCAGCAAAAGGATTTTTTAAGATGAGAGATTTAATTTGATGGAGAAAGTTTTGATAACATATTAATTACTATAAATAATAATGCTAACTATTAACTTCACATGCAACTGTATACATATATGGCTGTATGTAAAATAAGCATTAAGGGGAAAGTTAAAATAGCTTCGTAGTTGCAAGTAAATCCTAGTGAAGCAGAGGTGAATTGATAGGTCGGGAGAAATCTGCTTAAGATGGCGGCGGCGCGGCGGGCGGCGGCGTTCCAATAAACACAAATAAATAAACAATTACTGGATTAACTTGACTGGACACAAAGTAAAATACCAGTCAATAAGGTTCTTATACCTAATCAGTAGAGACCAGGTTATACAAAATAAAATCATCGAAATATGCGTGCAAATATACATTATAAATGCTCGAAATATGCAATAAAAGTGGCAAAATATGCAACATAAAATTTAAATAAGTACCTACTATAAAACTTAGTTTTTTTTTATTTTTATTTGTTACTTTGCAAATATCTAATGCATTTGCATGTATTTTGGTTTATACTAATCAGTAATCATTACCTAAGTCGTTAGCGTCTTTCATTCCAAATGTTTTTGAAGAAACTTCCAACAGTTTTTTAATCCTCCAGAATGTTTGAAATAATATTTACCAGAGAAAGTGAAACAGATTAAAAACCTCATAAATACAAAATTCGTGTAACAAGATCGATCGAAGCATAAAAGACAGAATAATCTGCCGAAGATAATGGCTGTAATACAAATCAAGAAAAAATAGGATTTGATGATTTTTTGTACACATTTCAATATCTATTAACTATAAAGTCGGAGCTCGTTTTCGTAGAAAGAAAGTATTAATGGAGTATATTTTAATAATATCTCTGATAGAATCTCCATTGTTGAGTTTGAGAAAATCGTGAAACCATCCGCGCGTGAATCTTACTACTTAACGGTTCAACTTTGACATAGAAAAGTTCATGTACAGTGACTCCAGTAGTTACCCAACCATACTGATCAAAGATCATCCATAAAACACAAAAAACACATGAATTAAAACTTATATAATAGAAGATAATTCAATGGATTAGACATTAATTCGAAGCGTCATCGTTTCATGAATAGTCAAATGATGGCACAAACAATAAGTGCCTAAAAACAGCATTTAGATAACAAACGCGTTCGCGACGTTTTACTGATTAGACATATTTATATAAAGGATGTAACAAGACCCTTAACGAAGCCGAAAGGCACTTGTTCTCCCCGTCATTGCGATATTTTTTTTGTTCTAGGCCCTAAGCCATACCTAGGAACCTTCTAGTTACGGAGATATTTGGGGTCAAAGTTCCAACTTTTTCACAAGTTTTTTTTTTTAAATACATGTTTATAATACATACATACATTCATACATTTTATAAATGTTCAATCCATTCATCAGCATAATGTTTTGAGTGCGTTACATTGAGTCCTACCGTACAACGTGATTTTTCACCCCAGAAAAAAAAGCGTTTCCCAGCAATAATTTTTGCGTAAAGTTACATAGTTTGATGTACATAATGCTTGATTGACGGCTTCGTGAAGAATCCGTCCTGTTTATATATCATAAATTCAAAAAGAGTCAATTCATGAAACAAACAATATTAAATAAGTACTTTTATGGCGAGGGCCTATAATAAGATACTACAAAATGATGAAGCAATACGTGACTCTAATCTGCACTTGCTTCCTATCATTGATAAGGTTCGAGGTTAGTATTATGATCATGATTATCGTCAGCCAGCAATATTGCTCGTCATGATCAATAGATAACATAGGTACTTGCTTTATCTACAAAGATTCGATATCAGTGCATTATAGAGAGAGACGTCATAGATGCTGTACCCATTGACTTGGATCGTAGCGCGAGGGCGCGCGTGCCCGGTCATCGACCACTACACGTCGCGCAAGTTCACTCGCGCATGGGAAGTAGGAGCTGTTGCGCGCGCGCAAGCGCATGTCGGCGCGCTCAACTGGTGTCACCGATGCTGCTCAAAAGAGACCGCTCACACCAACCTCACCTTTATGCATCCGGGATCAAATTTTCAACCGCTCGCATAGTATATTGCGAGTGGTGATTAGGAAATATTTGCTGTAAATAATCCATTCTGGCTCTCAACTTCCTTGCAGCAATTATTGACTGTTGATTTATGAGCACATAAAATTCTTAAGGGTTCATTTTGTATACGTAGGTATTACCATTTTGTGTTACACAGGAAGCTTACCTGTGGCCATACCTACGTTATTTCTGTCTTTCGGCTATATTATTTTGTTGTTTCCGAACTTCGTTTATGGGTTATTAAATGCTACACCCAACCATTTTTCGTGACAAAGGGAACTTTACGTTTTACGAGGGCACATTACAATTTTAGAACGAAGAAAAAGTATTTTCGATTTTCCCCCCTTGTTAAGAAATTCATGTGAAGCGTGTTTGACGCCAGTAAATCAAAGCGTTTGTTTCTTTCTTTAAATGCTTACGCCTCGTACATTGCCTTCCGGTACATTGATTGAGTAAGAGGAATTGAAGTTTAAACAATCGTCATACATTTCATATTTCTTGTGTCGTTAGGATTGTTAGGAACCACTCGGTAATCGGTATACGTCTGTACTGTCTTGGAATACGTAAGCGAGCGGAATAAGCCTTGATTGGCAACCATTGCATCGCTCATACTGCACATATCTTATGCCTCGCGTGACAGAATATCAATGCCTTTGGAGATTTCCGCAATGAAACTGGTTCTTAGAATTAACATAATTTTCTTATAATCCAATTTTGTCGTCTTAATACTGTTATTTAACTGTTTCGCATACTATTACCTAGTGGCGAATATTAATGATTCTTTTGTAGTATCCTATTTAAATCAACTAGACGGGGCCTGTAGCACAGTTATTATAGATACCATGACCATATTATTTTCTTTTAAATCTCTCAAAGATATGCAAATTTTTGTTTAACCAAATTATAAATTATTTCAATGGCTCCATTAATGCTGTTACAAATTTCGTTGACACCAACATTATTTTACAACTGTTTATAATTTAAATTACTATTTGAGAAATAATAAATTATGTCCGTTTCGTGCACCTGGATAAATCTTTCTCGAGTGGTTTTAAGTGTCTTCAAAGCAGACTAAATTCTTTTAAGTTTGTCCTGTAGCTAGGAGTAATCGGCGTGAGCATTCTCTTCAACTTTTTGTGGAATTCACGTAGTTATCTTTTTATTATTTTTTGTCCGTAGGTAAGTTGCTTGATAACCGAGGTGACCGCAGCGTGCAATATTCTCGTGCGGTTGGCACTCTAGCAATCTACCTGTCTATTGTTCACACTGGACGAGTCCTGCCTTTTGTATTGTTATACCACGTCGTAAAACACACGTTGTTTTGTCTTCAGTAATATTCACACTTCAAATCGACTTGAGAAATGTAATAGTTCGACTCAACTATACACAAAGCATTGCAGTTATATATTTAATTATGATGTAAATGTACAGACATACTGCATTTTTTTTGTATAAATTTTACTAGCTGATGTGCAGGGAGTTCGGTAATTGTCCCACGGGATCATACTACCGAGATTAAAGTATGATATGAGCGAATAAACACCCATCCATCCAAACTTTCGCCTAAAGCAGTAAGATAAAAATTATTAATGTCTTGGTAAATAGTTGAGCAGAAATGACAGAGGACAATAATTTCAGTATAACAGTGTTAAAGTAAGTGCTGCAGGTTCAGTGTAGCATCATGATGTAAAAATCTTTTTCCTTAGGCTTAAGCAACGCTAATAAGAAATCAAAATCAAAGCATTTAGTTCAAGTAGGCCAGTTACAGGCACTTTTGAATTGTCGAAACAAAGATAACAATTAAATGTAGCTACAGTCCCAGTCACAAGGCATAAAAACTGTGAAAGTACTGTAGTTGCCCATTCCCTATCGTAGATCTCTATGGAGAAGAACGGGCAAGAAACTCCATGGACACTCTTTTAAATCAGCATATTGTTACAAAACCTTGGTTACATCATTCATGTTGAGATGGTACACTATGTGAAAACGATGTAGCAAGATGTGCACATTAAAAGTGACCACAGTAAAAACAAAAAAGATAATTCAAAAAATAAAAATAATTAATTCAAATAAGCCGTGGCAACTAAGAGATGACCCGTCACACTGACAGCGCCCGTTCACGAACCTGACGCATAGATCAGCACCATTCAACTCAACCATTTTGAAGGGAACTAAATGATCCGACACACGCGCCACCATCAGCGAGACATTTGAGTGAGCATGACATACTCTCAACCGCCAGGGCACATTCAGGTCAAGAAAGGACGTAGGTTTCCAGAGAATGGTAGCTTTCTAGTACATAGTACTCACACAGTAAGGGCTTTATATAATACTAAAGAGATTGAATCTATAAAATGCAAAGATAGTTGTACAATCTTCAGCAGCTCCAACAATACTATTTAATGTTATCAATTTGTGCAAGCATGGACATATAAAATGATTTGAAGATCTTATTACGATTCATTCTCAAGTTCTAAACTAGTCTATTCACCGCTCTTACTGTCTTATACCTACTACTGCCTTTCCCTTCTCTTTTTTCTTTCTCTTGGTTTATGTTTTGAACATTTTGGCACGGTTGGCACAGTGGCTGAGCAATTGACCACTGCGCTGCGTGTCGAAGGTTCGATTCCCGCACGACACAAATATTTGTATGGCCTACAAGTAGTTGTTTCTGATCTGGTTGTTTGTGTATGTGAGTTTTAATGTTTGTTGCACCCACGATACGGGAGAAATTCCTAGAGCGGCTAAATATAAAAAAAAAAAAATGTCACTGATAAAGTTGTAATGGATTTCAAGCAAATCTCACATAGAAAATGATGAAAAAATGTGAATGTGATATGTGTGTTGAATTGAATGATTTGGTAGGATCATAAATTTGAAGTATCAATATACCTACCATAAAAAAACAAAGAAAAGTAAGAGGGAGAAAAAAGAAACACTACAAAGTTACAATACAAAGCACTACACAATAAATACATAGCTATGGATAATTTCCAACATGCAACTCAACACAAGCGATATTTGAATAAACAAACAGTCTTACCAATTAACAAATGCAAATAGCAATATCTTATCTGCCTACAGTATTGCTGTCACTTTCAAATAGGTCTTTGTTGAATACAACATTCCATAGGCCACCAACCGCCTCACAAATTACTGGTCACAAATATTTCTGATCACATTCGTTGTGAAGTCAAAATCTCGGTGATGACTATGCATGAAAGCGTGCTTGAAGAATGTTTACCTACCCATAATAATGATGTAGACCACACATTATTCTTGGTCGCAGTAAAAACGAAACCCATCAATGTACCTCTCATTAAGGCTCCACTTTATGTCGTCATCAAGGAAGATTTGTATCCTTGCCGAACACATTAGCTTCAGAACAAAATATAATATTTACTGGCAATAATCTACATGTCCATCCGCATGGAAATTAGAAATGTTATGGATTTTTTAATCTTCTTTATATGGAGGAAATAATGAGCAAATTGAGGAAGTACCTATGCTTATGTTTCACCAGTTCGTACTACAGCTTAGTAGCTTTAGAACGTTCGTTAATTTATAGAGTTGGTCAGAAAATTCTGGTATTCTCCTAACCGTTCGCAGATACAGGCGATAAAAAAGTGTCGCATAATTTATTTATTTATGATGTCGTTAAAATTGGTTTGCTATCATAAATACTCCTACAGTTATTTATGTCATAATTAACACAAATCTATGAATAAAGAGTTCTATGGTCGCTTTATCGTATTTTCTAACTTTATTTGATAGATTGTTTTTGGTATTTTGGGTTTTGTTATGAGCTGTAACGATTGACTCAGTATTGGAAATAAGTGTTTGTTAAACTTATATTGTCACTTAAAGGATATCTTCCGTGATAGTCCATTGTCAACCCGCGATCATGGCGCTTGCAACAGCGACGAAATATCGGGAGCTCAAAATAATGGACTATCACGGAAGATATCCCGTAAGTGACAATATAAATAAGCACAGTTTATATTGTGATATAAGTTTAGTTGAAAACCGTGAAAGCTTTTAAAAGTGTTAGGTGTTTGTTATTTCTTTCTACCTTCCGTCCCAAAAAGCGTACAGCAGGTAACGTTAGTGTTACAGCTAGAAATAAAATCGGAATGACAAATCGCGTCTTCATTCGTCGTACGCAACCCATTCCCATATATGGCTGCTACTGCATAATACATTTGCGGTGAAGATCCGTAAAAGCTTATATATTTATTACCAACCTTCTTCAAAATATTCTTGTCATGTCCCGATGTGTGAATTGCTTTCCTACAGGCTTTCTCAATGTAATACAGTTATCTTCTTAGCGAGTTCAACGTCATCATCACAATTGTCATATGCGGCTAATTGCTGTAAAAACTGAGCATGTTTAGGTAAAGTGAGGTCTCACGAGTAAGTGCTACCATCTAGCACATAGTAATGATCGTAGTATAGCGTTACGCTCTCATGAATACCGTGATTACGTCGATTTACTCCATTATAAACACGGACTCACATTTCATTTGGTTTGCAGATAAAAATCTCAGTACAAGGGTGGGTAATTAAAACAATTAATTATGCGCTGTTATGTCACGTAATGCAATTACACGTCATGGTAACGACGGTAATGGACCGATACGGATCGGTACCACAGCCTTGCGTTTTTACTTCAGAGAAAACTTTGCTAGGTTTAATAGCAGAGAAATTCATTTTATTATAATGTCATTATTATTAATGGAGTGTTAAAGAGTGATCAAATGCTATTCAAACGTCATTACAGCCATCAAAGGTATGAAAGTTATCATTCGCCTGATTCTAATCGTGATACTCGACGACTCGTTAGTGTCGCTATATTCGCAGATAAACGAGTTATTCGCTTTACAATAACTTTTTTGCATTAGAAAGGTAAGTTTCTAGATCATTACCGTTTTTAGACTTCCGTAGCACAATGAGTTTACTTCATAATGGCAAAACCGAAATTATGAACACACAACTAGCACGAACTGTGGATATTGAACTAAGCATAGACAGACGGGTGGTTAGTGATTTACCCAGAAATTGATGAGAGAGCTGGGTTCGTGCTCGGGTCATTTACGCGGCAACCAAGCGGCGAAACCAAATCATACGGCTAAATAAGTTTCGTCGGATAATTGTTAACATTACGTACAATCGAAGCAACCGCAATCCGCATGATAGGTACGGTAACGGACGCGTTTTTGCGTGTGCTCGTTTAGATTCTAACAATGCTTTCTTAAACAAAAAAATGGTTAACTCAAATTTGGCTGGACAAGAATTGGGTCACTAAATCACTACACTATAATAGAGAACACAATGTATCCGTTAGTAAAGAAGGAAAATAATTACTTTATTTCTAACGAGACTATACAATTATCACCAGACAACGAAGGCACTTCTCCAAAAGCAATTGTACGTGATTTGTTGCTATCAAACATTCGTAATCTGTGTACAAAGACGCAGTGAATCGTTTTTCATATCCCAGTGAGATAGCTTCACAAAACGTTTTTCTCATGAATTATGTAGTATGTTATGTACCTAAATACTGACGTAGGATCGACCCTTCTTCCTTTCTGTATAATTTCATGTTCCGAAACCTGAATAAGTAATGCAACGATTCCGAAACGTTTCATAAAATTTTAATTTCGGTCGATATTACATCGTAACGTTTACTTACTGACATATTGAGTTTTTTTAACAGTGATGTCATTTTGGGCTTCGACTGGGTGATCCGTGTTGGAATTTGAACAGCTAGAGTTAGAAGGAAAATAGCTTCTATTAACTTAGTAAATGGGATACGTAATTATTCGTTGTCAGAAATATATCGTGGATGATGTATGACCGTCGTAGGCGGAGCGGACATCCTCATATAAGCGAAGACAATGTTACAACTAGGAATGTCATAGCAATTTGCAACAATGACATAATACACAAATACGAACGAAGTGGAACGAATCGTAATCCGCTCCTAAAACGCATTCGTTTCTTCACGCATTAGTGCATACGTGCTGCTATGAAGGATGTTTCTTTGCCAAGGTCGTCTTGTAAGTTTACACAAGTACGTTGCCCTTGTAAGTTAACAAGTAAAAATATCCAGCGTGAAATATAAAAATAGCGCAAAACCACGAAATACTTTGTAGGTTGTGAGGACTGAGGCGCATTCTTGGAAACACTGGATCTACGCCTGACGTGATTAATACGCTTGCGTTGTTATGATCATTGTAAATCATAGCGAGGGGTACGAGACGTTCCCTTCGTATGCAAATGCAAAGCAAATTTGCGAGGAAATATAATAGTTGCAAAAGCCGTGTTTGTCGACAGGCCATAACTTTTTACGACGGACTATAATTTTTCTGAAAAGTGGAAGAGTGACTATAGTGGTCTAGGTGCAAATTGTTTTTATTTTCAGGATATTGAAGTTGCCATGTCTTCAGCCCTTGAAAAGTTTTCTAATAAATAAATAATAAATATCGCTGGACATTACACACAGCGCGATCTAGGTGCCACACTAAGCAACGAGGCTTGTGTCGTGGACACCAGATAGACGATACTACTACATAGATACTTTTTTGTTTGTAAATACATACTTATTATACATATAAACATCCATGACTCGGAAACAAATCTCCATGCTCATCACACAAACATTTGCTCCTACCGGGATTCGAACCCGGGACCCTAAGAACGTAAGGCAGCCTCACAACCGCTGCGCCATTCGGGTCGTCTAATACATATTTGACATTTAGATATCAAAAGATTCATATAATAATTTTAAAACAAAACCAATTATATTAGAAACAGTTTACTATCTAAAGAATGACCGTTTCAAGGTAGTCAGCATCAGAATTTTTTTCAACGTTCAAGTATGTAAACTGACTCTTCACGTCCACGAAGCCGTCAACCAAGCATTACAAAAAACTGAGTAACTTTACGCATAAATTATTGCTGGAAAACGCCTTTTTTTGGGTGGAAATTCACTTTTTACGGTAGGAGTCAATGTAACGCACTCAAAACATTGTGCTGATAGATGGATTGAATAGTACGGGGGTCGTGAAAAAAAACTTGAACTTAAATTCTCAAATACCTCCTCCCAAATGTCAAGAACAAAAAAAATACAATGACAGGGAGAATAAGTGCCTTTCGGCTTCGTTAAGGATCTTGTTACACCCTATAAAACCATGAACTTTTTCATGTTTCCGCGTACCTATTTGGATAAATAATTCAAAGATACCTTTCTGTTTCAGATAGTCCAGGCAGACAACCGAGCATCGTACCTGGGCGCTCGTTGTCGCGCCAAAAGCGACTGTGGTGTCGCTAACTCACAATGCGAGAGAGGCGTGTGCGCATGTCAACCGTACTTCGCGCGAGTTGACAACTCTACCTGCCTTGAATGTAAGTAACACTTTTATTTGTTTAAATATAGCTTTTAAACAAGTCTGTAGCTAGCCTTTTTTTTTCCTATGGGAAATCATCAAATAACCCTCCCGCTCTGGGCTCAGGGAGTGTCAGACTTTTACTGACTAAAACCCATCCATGTTCCTTCCTTTGCCCTTTGTGTTCCAGGGCCGCGGTATCTCTTTCGAACAGTCCCGCAACCCTGGCAGGTCTGTAGCTAGCCTGCCAGTATCTTCCATTCTTAGTGTGAAAGTGGTGCTCTTCCACAAACGATGGGGCACTTATTTTCGTGTCCTGTGTGTCCGGTTTTTTGTTCAATAGAGGAACTGATAGACGCTACGGAAGCCCCCAAACTCTGGGCCAACTCAATTTAGATTGCCATCAATATACTAAGAATATAAAGTGTCTTCCTACTAGTAGGCTGGAAAAACCAGCGATTTGCCGAATTTCTAAGCTAGGTAAAGCTTTATCAGAATCGTTTCAGTACTGTATTGATCGCAAAATGCGAACAGAGGCATCCGGTAAATAATGATTTTATAGTGCCTGCATTGAAAACTGCATTCTATCCTTTTTTACTTGCGCACAAGCACGCACAGTGCGTAATTGACGCACTTTGGATCGCGGTTTTCACCTCTCATTGGCAATACCTTACCTAATCACTCTCGTGTGGTTAACTCCGTGGTGAGACTAACAAATTACTTTCACTCGGATGATCAATAGCCATCGAGTAATGGCGGTAGTTTTCTGTTTTCATCATAGGACATCAATATTAACTTTTGTATTAAGTACCGAAAATCATTTTCGCTTTCCATTCGTAATTTGTGTCATTCTATTATATTTACCGACTTTGACAATTACCGTTAAAGCTAAGTTGGTTCTTTATTCAGATTCATTTCATTGTATCATTATTATAATAGTGAAAAGAGTAGGTAACTGAAAACGGTTGAACAATAAACCACTTCCCATTCACACATTGCTTTCTCTGCATTTCGCATAACTATTAAAATAATTCTCACAGATCATCATCTGTAGATATTAATAGCACTTTAACGAGGCAAAAAACGTTTACCTCGAATGTTAAAAATAATTACATTCCATTTTGTCTAGACTCTAACGAACTAGAATCATCCAATTTTGGTTCGCCTAAAGCAGGATTCCACAATACGAATTCAGACCAATTGGAAACGAAGTGAACGTAGTGCTATCGTACAATATCTCAGATCTTTTATTGCGATAGTCCTATATTCCCACGCTCGCCTCACTTTCTTTGGCACAAAAGTATGGGACCAAATCGGACAACTGGATCATGTGGATTACCACCTCCAACGGTTCATTCGTCGATTAAGTTGCGTATACTTCGAATAAGGACTGAGCCAAATTCGCTTTTATGGGTTCTGTGATACCTTGACTCTGATATACCTGCCGGAGTTTTTATTAGGTTTGTTTAATTTGCGTTTCCAGGTTAAGATAGCTGGTTATAAAGAGGAACCACTCACGGATGCGTTGAGTAACATACTTTACGGACCAACGGGTCCAGTCAGACGGCATTTCAAACTAGGATTGAACACAGGGCCCGCCGCCCGCTAGACCGACGACCATACTAACAGCGTAATCAATAATCATAATATCCCATGTTGTCCTTTCTTGGTGCGTAATGCCGAGTAATGCCTGTGTGAAATGAATGGAAATATTTACTTAATTTTATTGCTTTGCCCTTAAAAGTAGACTTTAAAGTGGCCGCGTCTCGTGAGGAACAATGCGTCAGAGAATTATTCATCGATGTCGTAAAAGACGCCGTTTTATTCATTTTATTGCATGTTGACTTTACGGTAAAGAACTAGTAAATTGTTTAACCGATTATTTAGTCGTCTTTATTGGCTCTTGTATAAATTATAGTACCTATGTAAATATAATTAGCTAAGTATTACAGTAAGGGGAAGTCATATTAAAATCAACAGGGCACCCTACAAAACAAGGAAGTCATTATAGGAAGACATTGAACGTTGGAAAGGCAACTTTGTGTCGGTTTAGATGCGAGCCGTCAGCTTGTCATCTCAAACTTCCTCGTGGTCAGTGTGCCAAGCGTGAGCAATCATCTGCACAGCACAGAAATATAAACCGTTTGATATAGACACAGATATAGCTTGACAGTCCATCTGTCAGCTGGAAATAATTGAGCTCTTACCAATCATCCTTACAAGATACCGAGACTGCAAAAAGCTGTGCTCATAATTTAAATAGTAGTGCGTGTATACCTTGCTTTAATGTATGTAATGCAGTGTTTACATCGTCGTTAAAATAAAAGAAATCGATGGTCGGTCACATTCTACACGATAATAAATGAAATTGTCTTGTTTTGGCACTAGTTGCTGGTTTATTTTATCTCAGGTTGCTCTGCTATTTATTTAAGATTTAAATGCAGGTGTTAAAACATTTTTTTAATAATACGATTGGAACTCCAATTAAAAGCGGAAAACAAAGGAAGGTTCAAGGCAGAGAAATCTGTGTAAATTTTTGCCTTCTGGAAGCTTATAATATCTTCGGCACCCTCATGCTATCTTGATCCTTAGGATCGTTGCAGCATGTCTTCAAATCAATTTATTAGCTTTAGGTGTTGGTTAACTTTTCTTGGTTACATGGGTTCATCTCTAATTCTCTATGAGCCTTAATCTTAGCTTTCATCCCCTTTCTAGCCATATTCGTAACTGTTCTCGCTCGTGCACGCTTATTGCGCCCATTTTATCCAGAAAGAGGTCAGGCGAAACTGAATTAAGTATTAATAGAATTGTTGTAGGTAGACCCCAAAGCTCTCGGTGATAACAATGCATAATATAAGACAGTACTACCTCCAACTGCGCTTAGTGCTAATAACATATGTATCGAACCCTCCAAAAATAGAACCGCGGCTATGCGCCAGAATATTATAGTAACTTTAGTTCCGCAGAAACGAGTGCAGGCTAGTAAATCTAACAATATTTACTTAAATGATATCAGTATTTATAAACCCAAAGAGGATATTGAACTGCAACCTCTACTCTTCTGTGGGAGAGTAACTGGTGCAACTGTTTCGAAGATACTGGGCTCCAATTTCAAACCAAAATTTTTTGCCACAGAATTTATGAAAGAAATAAATGAAATCTATGGATCAATTACTTTTTTGCTTGTTCCATTACTTCTGGGGGAACATTGATTGCTCATTAGGAAAATGTTCCAGACAAAAAAGGAATATATTAGCGGAACGTTCTCATCAGCGTTCGTAGTTTAATGGTAATATGACGCTAATAAATCCTTGTCGTGCAAAGCTGAATGCATGGACGCAACGTGAATATGTCCATCTTGTTTATTTGCGGTAGGTAGACACCAATTTAAATAAACTTGTTGATGATTACGAGAGTGGCCCCGTCGGCAAGCTTCGACTGGCTTATCGTCCGGTTTGCCAGCCGTAAATTGCTCCCGCTATCCTTCGAGGGTATGAAATGTACGGACTCTTATCCATTTTATTGATTTACTACTATACGAGTCCGTTAGTTCTGACACTACGATTGCGTTTTCTTCCGTGTGACCTTCTGATTTTAAAGAGTCCAATATGACTATATTTTGAATCAATGGTCACATATCAAAATTCGGGACCACCTGTTATTGTAGATATAGGCACACTTAATAAAGCGTGAAAAGATTTAAATTTATGAGGCCTCCAAAACTAAAAGTGTAGCTACTGAAACACATCCGGTATTTAAATACCGTACAATACCAATAATCGATAACTAGGACGCACCGAAACAAAATCTCATGAAGCTCATGGGTAAGGAAATGGCATCACGAATGCAGAAGGCATCAGATACGCCAACGATTAGTGGATTCTGTGTAATAACGGTACGCCAAGCACAATTGGTGTTTATTGCTTTTAAGTTGAAGACAAACACACAAACATTTCTATTTATAAAAGTTTTAATGTTTGTGTTACACACATTCGTTTGGGAAGCTTTCTTTCTAAGGGCTCATTAAAGCGCTATAATAAGTTTAGTTCCGCATGTCACGCATTTACGGCAGTATGGTGGAAAATATGACACCATGCATTTAAGAAGAAGTTGCAGTGTATTAACACTTTCAATGTTCGCGAAGTAGACACAATCGCAGAAAACCATTTGTGGGTTATTTATTGAACAGATTCCCTGTTCAATAAATAACCCACAAATGGCTTTGGTTGAAACGAAAGCTTCCTCAAACTTTGATTATTCTATCAGTTTAATTCCAATTATTCAGTCAGTCCTTGTTCAGTTTCTAGCAACAAAAAATTACATTGTTTTAGAAACTTTGAACTGACAGTAAAACAACCGGATTTCCGTCCATATAATCCAAAGGCCATAGTTGCTTATTATATCCAGAAAAATGTCAAGTACTTAATTCTGTCACCTTGCCTTTACACACAAAATATGGAGGCACGTACTAAGACGTGTCTCTGTACCATGTCAATGCATGTAAGCATGACATACAGTTTTTCTGAGCAACACAAACGCCCATTTTGCATCCATTAACCCAGTTATGCATAGTTAACAAGCGTGCAGTTTCTTACGATGTATAAGTATCGTAATTCAAACGAGATATCTTAAAATACGTATTTTAATATATCTGTTAAATTGGTTTTGGAATTTATGTATACATTCAAGATCGTATTCCTGTTAGTGTTGAGTATATCTAGACAATTTTTTTTCGGCTACTGCAAAATAATAACGCTTTTTTACGCACAATTTGTTGATTCTTGATGCCTTTAGCACTTTTGTAAAACCAAGCATACATAGTAGCTTCAAAAATCACACTGCATACCCATGCAGTTCCGTCTTCGGCAATATCTGCATTACCATGATCATCATTGGCAGCCTTATTCCACTCACTGTTGAGTCACTTGAGTGCAGGCTTCATCGCCTTTGTGCCATGCTTTCGGTGCGAGTCTTAATCGGTCACCTCATATAGTCAAGTTAAAACAAATATAACAATTACTTTATCATCATCAAAGTAATTTCTATGTTATTTTGTTCTTTTCGCATTTTCATTGTTTGTTGCTCTGATTTTACTTTCTGCATTGTTCTTCAATATATCATTGTTATTTTCCGAAAAGCTGCGTTCTTTTGTTTACAAATTATAACACCGCCCACTGTAGGTACAGTGTAGTGTAGGTAGCTAACTGCTATAATTTATTGTTCTCTGATTTTCATCACCGTTATGTGGATGGACTGATTGGGGGTATCTTATCGAATACTTCTTGCAAATTTAATGCACAATTGATGTGTAGCTGTGTGAACGTGTAAATACACTTTATGCTAGAGACATGAAGTGTAATTGCGACCATCTATAACTGTTCCTGTACAATATACAAAGAAGGTGATTTAGGGCGCCTATGACTGGATAACCGTTATAAAGATAGACTTAGGTCCTATAAAAGGCTCGAATCCATCCGCCTGTCGCTATCCCACTGTACTTAACTGGAAAGATCCGTCTGTCTGTGTGAATTTCGGATGTGAAATATCGAATGAATGAAAGACAGCTAATGACACCGTTTCATTCACTCATTACTCGTATCGAATCGACCTTGACTTTGTATAACAAGATTATAATCTTCGGATTGGAAATCGAAAAGTCACGCACATGTACACTCTTTTCACGGTTGTCAGCAGCGTGCCAAATCTAATAAATGTAAGTATTCTTTGTGGTCTTCGTTTTGAGATTAATGTGTCAGACGTCGTAGATGGTTATCGCGAGAAATATAAAAGAATTATAATTGTAGCAGGCGTACAGCCATTCAGAGACGTCGGTCCGCGTACCTACGCGCTAAAAGCAAACGCGTGTAAATACGTTTAATGATTTACCACAACCATCATAAAAACTGGATTTTAATTAAATTGGTGGCACGTATGTTTATTAATTGATTTAAGTGCCAAACTACGTGTGCTTACCCTCTATTAAATTGAGCAAAAAGTCGGAACTAATTAATAACGGACAAAGAGAAATGATGTTTGGACACGATAAAAATATCCGGCTTCCAAAAAAAAAGCAAATGTTTACATAACCGATTTCCCATATTAATCTATGAATGGAGCTAATGGTATCATTAAAGTAGATATTGATCGGAACCTGCGACTGATCAATGCGGCTGTAGTTAATAAATCTTACATGTTTATTCTACAGTGTTAATCTACTTCTGATATTCTTGTAAACTGCCGCTCGCATACCAACCGTTGTCGGTGTGACTCTATTATTTATCGTTTAAACGTTCGAAAGTCGTGTTATGCATAAACATTTTGCTTCCACGAACGAAATCCTGCTTTATCATTTTGTGAATCTAAATACAAACATGTAATTTTAAAAGTGTCAGCGAATGGCCTTAATACTAGTATTGTTTATGACGTAGTAACGTAAATGTATGTACATACATTGGATGCAAATTGCCGGCCACACCCGTATAAACGGAGCAACAACGGTGAACTTGAAATCAAATAGGGTCGCACACGCCTTCGGGTCGTGAACCCGTCACTCAGTGCACTGTCACCATAGAGACTAGGACACGTAGACCAGACAACTAGAACTAGGAGGTGGAGCTAGCCATTATTAAAACGTATTGTCAATGGCCATATGACTGGCAGATTTAGAATTTGAATTAGGAATCTTATTCTTATAATCTGCGAAAGGATATTTAAGTTAGTGGTCTACTTTTCAACCAGTCTGACCTTTACTTTATTTATATATCTACCTACCTAACTACATTATAATTTCCAGTTTTTGCGACATGCACAATATTTCGGATAAAAACTTACTTACTGTTTATCTAGTTGTTGATTTTGCCATGCAAGCTTGAATGATTTTCCCCGTTAGACCATAGCATGGCAAAGATAATCCCAAAGGTTGAATTGTAATCATCCTTTCTAACTTTGCTCTAGATACCTGAAAAAATAATGAATTGAACGTTTTTAGCTTCAGTAGTTTTAGGCTGAGCAGTGTGTTTATCACAAATATTTTCATCGTAGATTCTACAGGTAGATAATTTGATTGCCAATTCTTAACATTAATGTATCTATGACTGTCGTTTAGATTCCTAGCAAAGTGTAACGCTCCTTCAGTCTAGTTAGTTATAGCATTTCAGTCTGAATCCGGTAACATTTTTTGTTAGAAATTCGAATTGATGTGATTGTAGAAATAATATGTAAATCATGATCTCGTCGGCTATTGCAATATTGACAATACTTTTATTGTCTTTTAAAAACTGAATTTTGAAAGTTTTTTGTACACAGTAATAGAAAGTATTTAAATTTTCACAATAGTGCTGTAACCGAGTCGTGACGTAAAATTGCAATCTCCTCCTTAGATCATCATAGATTTGCGAATACGGTGACTTCTATTATTTTCCGCTTTAAAGATGAATTATGTCCTTCTGACAGTTTCTTATGTCTGTATCTAAGGTTGTCGTTAAAATATTTTATTTCTCGTCATAAACAATTTCATCGAGTGAAATACTTATTATAATATTGTGTATTCCTTTATTGTTGCAGCAACTCTACTGGGATCAGAATGCACGGTATCAGAGCAGTGTACCTTGAAGGTGGCATACAGTGCTTGTCTCGAAGGGGTCTGCCGCTGCTCCGATGGACATCTGCAGTTCAGGAAACACACATGTCTTTCACGTAAGTAACATACATACATACAATATACTAGAAGCTTTCGTGACATTTAGCATTAATTAAAAATATGAAGAAAACTTTTTGTGAACCGGACCTTTTAGAAATACATACTTAGATCAGTTTTGGTTTCAAACGGAGCTTTTTTTTGAAGGGTCCACTAGCAGCGCAACAACTCTCGGAGGTTGATGCTGCTTAACCGGACTATTTTCGAACGGAGCCCTTATTCATGCTCTTATAGCCTCCAAAATCAGTTCATGATTGCCAAAAAAAATTGGTATCTACAAGAAAGTAAAACCGTAAACGGAAAATAAAAAACTTTTTTGCAAAAAATTAAACGACTTCAAAAACACAAAAAAATAAAAAATAACTTTAGCTTCAGAAGTCGGTGACTTTTGCTAGTTTGATTTGGTTTTTTTGTCACCGACTTCTGAAGCTAGTTATTTTTTACTTGATTGTGTTTTTGAAGTCGGTTTAATTTTTTGAAAAAAAGTTTTTTATTTTTCACTTTTTAGTGGTTCACATGTGCTTACCCCTTCACAGCGTACCGGCGTGATGTTATGTTATGAACTGGTGTAAACAATAGACAAACATGAGATTTCAGCAATCCCAGTCCATTTGCTATCATTTATTGAAGAGTTCCGTTGCCTATCTCCGAATTTCTTCATGAGATCTTCACCAAATTGAAATGGGACCACTCCGAGAAAGTACTCTTCCATAAACTTTCCAAATCGCTTCAAGTGTGCCTATAAAATTTGAAGAGTCCTCTCTATTTTTCCAAGATAAAATAAAAGATCCCATCATCAGATACTGAATTGATGATCATGGGACCACCTGGGAAGTATACCCTTTCAAACTAAAAATGGCCGGAGTCCCATACAAAAATGAAACATCTCCTTTTCTCACTCGATTTTGAACTTAACCACCAACATTTTATTTTTGTTGTTAATATTGTCCCACTCCTGAGCAAAGGCTTCAGGAGTGGGACAAAACATTACATAGTTTACAATCATTTGGAGAAATTTAACAATTTATGTTATCTTGATGTGCTGGCGATTGTACAAAGCAGCACCACTTACGGACACCAGTTTTTTAAACCACCAGAACAAGGAATAAATGGTACTGGGAAATACCATTACGAACCACTGATTAAACATCAAAGAACGAGGCGATAATATCGACAAATAAATTGAATTTCATTTCCCAATGCTAATTTTTATAACGACTTTGAATTGGTAAAAGAAAAAATGCGAAACATTGTTTTTTTTTTCGTAACATTTTTAAATGGCTGTTTAACGACCGTGGCGTGGCTATCAATTAGTTTTTCATAGGATAGATGTCATTGGCGTGGCGTCATAAGCCGGTAGTTTTCATATTTTCTTTGTTTAGTTCCTATAGTTTAATAGGAAAATATTTTGTCAGCTATTTGGGTTTTTCTATCGTCGTCGAATAATTTGTGAGACATTGACTGATTGACGTGTGAATTTTAATTAGTTTGAACTGCCTCTTTGGTCGAGTGGTCGCAACCGCGACTGCAGAGCATGACGTCCTGGGTTCGATTCCCGGGTCTGGCAAAGTACTATTAGGTTTTTCCATCGGGAATTTCTCAGTAGCAGCCATGGAGTCTGGACTCGTGCCCGGTTGATGGCAATAGGCTCGCCTCTAATTTATGGGATTAAGTCCCAAGAGTTAGAGGCGGTGGGTGTACTATTAGGTATACACCTCTGCCTTACCCCACGGGGATATGTTATGTAATTTAAGTTTGAATTGTAGATTCATATTCATCATACTCCATTCCCAGCTGGCTCATTGGGTGGGTCAATATGGCCAATATAGGTGCACAGTATAAATATATTTATACTGAGATAGGAGCGTAAATCTGAAACTATTCGAAGAAGTACTGTAGGTGCTTTAATTCGTTTTAACGAACAACTTCGATTTACGTAAAATTGAGATGTCCATGTATTGTCCTTATTCCAATAATATAATCACGCAGTTTAATCAGATCAAACTTTAATACAATACTTACTTATTTCGTTAACAAGATATACAGCGTGTAACAGAAAGGGTATAATCACATGGAATACTGTCGTACGGACCATCAAACTGAACAAAAGCTGAAAGTTATTCAGTTTGATGGTCCGTACCACAGTATTCCATATGATTATACCCTTTTTGTTACACGCTGTATAAAAGAGTCATAGTAAAACAAAGCATGTTCTTGAACCAAGTTAATTATATGAACTATTTATATATTTATTTAAAACTTTTACTTTTAAATTAATCGCCATGACAAGGGATTATTTACGAAGAGTTAACAATATATTGATAGAACTTTCGATTTCATCCAAATGTCCCAATTTCTCATGGAAAATTATACCAGTCATGGTTTAAGTCACTGTATTGGATCATAACGAATAAGCCGTGAAATTCTATGAACTGGCCCGAGGAAAGTAAGTACTTACGAATTGAAATGCCATGAATTTGACCTTCATTCTTTATTAGTCCACGAATAAGCGAATACCTCAATAGAATAGAAAAAGTGTCTCGAATTCTCTATAATTGGTTTGTGTTCCTCATTTTGCCAATTCATCATTTGTTTGTTACCACTATTTAATAGATCGTAAAACAGTTGAAGCCAGCCATCGGCATTAATTGAAACCTCTGCGATTAAGCTGGAATTTGTTGACGCATGTTTTGTAACAGCTAGGTACTCATCACACTGGCACATATAACTGCACTGGGCTTAATAAGTCACATTTAGTAAAAGCCCAATAAAACCTAATAGCGGTTGCTTAATATAATCTCTTCTTCGCTAGTCTCAATAGTTAAGATGCTTTAACAGACCTTATTTCCGCGATTTATCGCAAGAGCTCTGTGAGAAAATGAAACAATTGTACAGTAATTGTTCTGTCAAATCCGCCAGCGTCTGCTCATGTGAACCGCGCTTATTATCGCACATAATGTGAGTATTGTAACCTTACTGTGAGAACTCCTAAGTATAGCTTTATAAATTCTTTACATGCCAAGACACCATAATAAAGATATGTACCTACGATAAAGAATCTGGATCAAGAATAAGGCTGACATTTTATGTGTTGACCTTGTTACCTCTAACCGTATGAATATCCAAATCAAACATAGGTAATATATTCTGAACGATGAAAGGTGGATTATGTTTCACTATTTAATATCTCGACCTGTATCTCGATTCGCGAAAAGGTTAGAAGTTCAAATCAAAGTTGCGCGAAACAAATCATGAAATTATTTCGCGCACTCCACTCGGAGTGCGAAACAGTTATACAAAACGGAATGATTGACGCAGTAATACATTTGTTATTTCAAACAAAATTGATTTAATAAAAATACGGATAGACTAATAATAGTATAATATAATAACGGCTCATGAAAAATAACGATACAGTCATGTTTATGAGTAGGTCGACAAATAACTAGCGATGTTGCGTGCCGCGCTTTACTGTTCCTGATTAACATATAATAGCCAATCAAATTACCATTTGTGATTTTACATTCACGACACTTCATCAAATTGAAGTCATTATGTGTTTACCAGGCATGGGAAAACAATATACGAGTAACAATTTAAATCATTCCTTTAATATAATCGACAAAAATACCTACGCTTTTCACTGACATGATCACTTCGACATATAAAAGTTAAGTTAAAACTGTACCTAGCCAACTATTAGAGCATGTAATGGTAGACCGTATGGCTAGCCTCGGGAAAATTGCTACCAACCACTCAGTGCTGCAACAATCACGAAGTACACAAATACCTCGGTGTATTTTATTCAACGACCAATTGGCGTGAGCCAATTCAGCATTAGAGCTTAAAAAACTGCATGTGCTACGTGTGCTGACGTGTTTTATCTCATTATTTCAGCTGCACCACCTGGTCACGTCTGCTACAGCAACGAACATTGTCGTTTATGGGACAAGGAGAGTCGTTGCGAGTTCGTCATACTTAACCTTTTCGGAAGGTGTGCATGCAATAGCTATTACAAACAAGTAGGTGACAAGTGTGTCGCTCAGAAAATTCCGCCATATGCTACCGAAGCCGTGGTAGCTGAAATGGATGCAGTTATAGCTCCTGCAAACGGAACAACACTCTACAAAGATCCGAGTCCAACAGTTCAACTAACATCAAGTTCAGTCAACTCTTTTGGACCCTCACTCTCTGTAATCAGTTCTGACGATATTCAGCCAAGCAAATTACCTCTGTACACAAACAAAAACGATGTCTTTAGTACTGACGAAGATAGTCCCTTGATGCAAGCTGTCATGAAAGTGCCGAGTGTAGAACCAACGAAGCGATTACCTGTTTCGAATAGGAAAGACGGCGAGCCGAATGATACGATAAGGGTAGATGAAATGACGGCTAATTTACATGCAAATGACCAGCCAATTTATAGGGTTGTAACTCAACCTTCCGTGGAAAATAAAACCAACAAGAAAAGCGGTGCGTCAAAGGAACAAGTTAATTCTAGTGGCAAGCCTCATAAGGGTGGACATAAAAAGAAGTCATCTTTAAAAGGTATTTTATAATTAAGGTCTATAATGCAATGAATTATCTTTTGTAATTGAATAAGTTTTTTAAGGAGACAAATTTTTCCAGACAAGCATCGCATCCGTGCGGATACACCAGTTTACGACCTTGGCCCTGCATCTCTCGGAATGCCGTGCCTTACGGATCCGCAATGCCAACAAGTGGATCCTTACACGCGATGCCTCAATAAGAAATGTGACTGCACGTACCGAACAAATTCAACTTCAGCTTGCTCGGCTCGTAACAGAGGCTGCTTGCCAAACACGTTCCAAGTTAGTACTTATTTATGTTTTCTGAACCCTAAGACGAAACGGTCGTGGTCTATGTCTTTGAATGTAGCTATTATTTGTAATTTCTTCTAAAGAACTGTTCAGATTTACGCATTTAGCTAATGATTTGTACTTTCCATACAAACTTTTAAAGTAGTTGCACAAACACAACCAGTACCTATTGAAAATGCAACAAGGTGGGAATGCAGTATTCTTTAAAAGAAAAACAATTATGTTGAAAGGCAAAGCTAATCATGTGTTTTCCATTAGATGCATTTCAATACAATTTCTTTATTATAAGTCGGTACATTGTTATTATTCCAGTGCCGGTCAACAGGAACTTGTATAAGTTGGTACTTCGTGTGCGATGGACGTAAGGATTGCCCAGACGGTTCCGACGAAAAATGTGAAGGTACTGGTAAAGGTTCGTACACTCTGCACTCTTTATCTTTTGCTTTTGCGCACATCTTTCGTCTTCATTGTTTCGTCTCATTTTCATTTCAAACTCATTCTCCATTTCACCCTACTCATTTTCCGAAAATTAACTGTGATTTTTGTGACTAATATATTAACTAATGGCATAGGTGATTCTTGACAAAATATAGTCATTCATATTATCATCGAGTTAAATGACGTGCACGTACAATTGTAGAGACCAATGTTCCGAATTGGACTTCTGTTTGCGGATAGTAATTAAACACCTCACTGGCTACCGTTTTGGCTAGTGAGTAGTAGTCTTAATTGATTTTTTCTCATTGCTCACAGCCATGACACCTTATTGGTAGTTGGGGATTATTTAACTTTCATTAGAGTTTTTTCGTTATTTTCTAAGGGCGTACCGTAAGCCCTTAGTCATTTGCATTTCATCACCAATTCACCATATTCAAGATATTATATTTAGGCCAACATTCATACATCGAGCAGCAGTCGTCCACTCCACGTCCAATCAGAAGACCACTGTCTTCTAAGTCACGATCTTAATTTCCAGAGCTAACAGGGGAGCGTTGTCCCACAAACTCGTTCAGATGTGGGGGGCCTGGGTCACCGTGTGTGTCCAGAGCATCGAGGTGTGACGGTACTCCCCAATGTCCTGGTGGAGAGGATGAGAAGAACTGCCGGACGACGCGACGTAAAGGGTAAGTTTGATAGCAGAAAATATACACACATATATACACATACAACGTAATAGTAAGATGAATGCAAGTAGGACGTTTATAATGAAGCTTTCATATGCTCAAAGCTTTTGGTTACCTAAAATACTGGAACTGGAAGCAAAATCATCAAGATGTAGGAGAGAAGAACACGCAAGTAAGGATCAGTGTATCTAAAATCTCAGAAATGATCTTGTGGAATCGCACGTGTCTTATTGAAAAAACCGTGGGACCATGGTCGAGCGCCGTTGAACTTTTATAATAACCCATTACGAGTACAAAACATAATTTGATCATTAATAAAATAATCACCGCGTTGCTAATTCTTAACGAACTTGTTTACTTCAGGTGTCCACGTCATACATTCCGTTGCGGTTCAGGGGAGTGTCTTCCCGAGTATGAGTTCTGCAATGCGATAATTTCTTGCAAAGATGCCTCGGACGAGCCGCCACACCTGTGCAACGAACAATCAAGGTAGGGAAGGATGCATCTTCTGCAGATTTTAAAGCCTTACGGTAACTATAATAGTGTTGAACAATACAAAATAAAGAGACCGTTTTCTTCTATTACCCACACACTTGTCAATTTACTTAGAAGCTTCGACTCTTGACAAATGCTCTAACAGTATCACTGGCGCCGTGTTAAGCTCGAGGCGATTGCCACAAAAACCTTATAAGCTGTTAGGTGTATTTGCCATTGCATTTCGTAATCACACCACGTGCGACCTGTAACGGTGTTTGTCCAAATATTTGACCTTTATGGTAGTAGTTGACACGTTTTCCGTATGTATTCAGATGGCGTGCGGCTGACTTTTGTCCGTTCCGTTGCGGGAACGGCCGCTGCAGGAGTACGGCCGTGGCTTGCTCCGGGCGCGACGGCTGCGGGGACAACAGTGATGAAATAGCCTGCAGTGTGTGCAGTAAGTAACTTATCCCATAACACTCGTCTGATCATTATTGTGTAAATTCGAATGAGCTACTAGTATGTAACTCTGTACGTTCGACGTTTCCATGATTCATAGAGGAATCTAATTTTACACGGTAGGTAGTATTGGATCTATTGGATCTTGAACATTTTCAGAATTGCTTTAAAATCTTAAGATTAAAACTATCGCAGATTTGGGGAAGATGCGTTGTACCTAGATGACTTACTCATTTTTTTATGTTTGAACAAAACTGTTATTATAAAAGAGCTTAATTAATCAGTAGGTCGCCTTCTTAGGCGTGCACTCAAAAAACAACAATGCAATTTCTTCTAACATATACGAATGCAAAAAAAATTGCTTTGCTTTGACCAATCATAGTGACGTACAGTATTGTCGGAATCAAGTCGGGATCCAGTTGAAATACCAAAACATAGTATGAAACATAATGATTTCTGACAGGAACTGTTAGGTGAGCACTTGACTAATAAACATGTGAAATATGAATGACCGTGTCTTTCTGCATATCAGCGATTCGACACGATAAGCGGTGCCGTTACGCGAACAATAGTGTTCAAACGATCCGGCGAACGGCACCGGACGGCATCGGAGTAGTGCCGTCACTCGGCCCAACAATAACTTAATTAAACGAATATTGTATTTTTTGCAGGATGCCCTGCCCCACCGCAGCCTTGAACATCAATGCATCGATAGACACGATTTAAAGTTGAAAATCCGATTGCTGGATCTCAATGCTCAATATTTTGTAGAAACAGTAAAACATTTCTGCTTATTAGTGCTTCGATAAATTACGATAGGAAGTTTTAGGACAACATTTTAGATTTTTCTTCTTGTTTAAAAAATCGGGCATGTTTTGCTAAAATTTAATAGAAACAAAAGTTGAAAAATTGTTGATTCAATCATATAATAAAAGGTACAAAAAAGGATAATTAGAAAACTTTACGAATATTTAATGTTTTATTGTCGACGAAGGTGTTTAAAAAATAAACTTTTATTTTGGCTCATTTTTAATGTAAGCTTAAGGGTGAGGCGAAACGAGCGTAAATTTTGAGCTGTGAGTCGCGTAAAATGAGTCGCGGAATTTACGCTGCATTCGGTTTCATACCTACTAAAGTCGTCGCCGTGTGTATAAACCGGACTTTAGTATGAAACCGAATGCAGCGTAAATTCTGCGACTCCCATCTCAAAAAAAATACGCTCGTTTGGCCTCAGCCGTAATGTAAATATAAGAATATTTTATTAGATAAGTACCTACTATGCAAGACACCGGTGAACAAAAATGATGTCTCAATTTCTTTTGCTAATCTCATGCTCAGAGGAATATGATTTACAAAAACTTTAATTTAAGTAGATATATTTAAGCCACGTATAAAACAAGACTGATGAGTGATAGCCCATGAATATTATCAACTTGTGAATTAGAAATAAATCAGGAAGAAGCGTAGAATATTGCTTATTAAAATCCCGCTCAAAATGGTTGTAGTTGTAAATATTACCTTTTTTTCTACGAAAGTCATTCGTTTGGCACAGGCATCTTATTTTCGTATTCCACAGACTATAAAAACGTATAATTAAGATTTAAGTATATTTAAGTTTCATGTGTTTTGTGTGAACTTACCTGGCTAAGCGCAGTCAAGTGTAACTTATTGTAATATAGTGTGGTTATGTGTGTGAATGTGAATAAGTATTTATTAAAATAATTTCTATATAAAATTCAGTATTTTATTAAATAACTAATCCTTTAATTTCTCTTGAATGTGAGAATAGAATTCTGCCTCATAAAGAAATTACTTTCCCACAAAATTTCCTAATGTTACGAAATCCTGTGCGAATCTTCTTACGAAACCTTTTGTCTCCAATCAAGAAAGTGTATGTGAATTTGAAAGACAATGACTTTTGTCTAATCCTTTTGCCTTTGTTACTGTTTAACTTACGAAGGTAGCTATCATTATCCTGCAGCTGTATAAATAGTTTTCTTTTCGAATTCTCTTAAAATCATTTTACATACATATACCTACCTCGTTTGTAACGCACAGTTACGACATCTGTAGGAAACATCGGAATGTAGTCTAAAGTAACTCTAGCTTGAAGTTCCCTTTACTTGTTGTTCGTTTTGGTTCCGCTGATACCACTAGATGTCGCTTTAACGAGTTCTTCGTAGAGCCTCTACGTCAATCATCACACGGTCTGAAAGGGGTTCCCAGATCCTTAATTAGGATTACCGAAAAAAAAAAAAAACTCCTGAAGAAAATTCCGGATTTTCAGGAATTGTTCTTTTTCGTACAACGTAATTCAGAAAGATTTGTTGCAGAATAGTTTAGTTAAACAGATTGTAGTAGTATAGATAAACGTTTTAAGCATCATATTACGGGGTGGAAGGGTCACCGACGCGAAAACTGGGGCCTTAGTCTGCTATTGCAATAGTGTCAGAATGGTCTATAATTGATTTAAATAGGCCCCTAGCCCACGGCGTATTGAAGCGCGTTCGAAACTCGTTTGACGTGCGTACAAAGGGTAATTCGTCTGCGCGGGGCCTTATTAAATCAATGATAGACCATTCTGACACTATTGCAATAGCATAGCAGACTAAGGCCCCTGGTACCACGTATTCAGTACCTACATAATTCTGAGCCCCCAGTATTCTTCCAAACAAAAACAAAAAAAAAACAGTGGAATTAATAACATTTTGGAAGTCGGTTATAAACAATGTTATTGCCGCAGTTTTATCTCGCTAAATCTAAATCAAGTCTTATTCAAGTCAATTTAATTCCGGCGAAAGTTGTTTTTACGATCGACAAACCCAATTTTGTTTGAATTTTCCTCCCCTTACTTTAAACATTACAGGGGGGGGGGTATTGACTTAGGCGCTCGTGCATCCTCTAGCACGCGCCAGGAGACGCTTAATGTCTGCCTCGAATTTTATATTTACAGGCAATATGATACATTTCTTTATACAGTGATGTGCGAGGATTTTTCTGTTTGGTGGAAAATATAGAAACTGACCCTAAAGCGCAGGCCACACCGCCAGCTAACGAGCGAGCGAGGCGGGCGAGGTTCTTTACATACTTCGTTCGGCTCTTTCAGTAGTTCGCGGTGTGGCCTGCGCTTTAGGCCGCGACTGTAGACGTCTATCCCACCAAGTGCCAAAGCCAATATTACTAACAAAAAGCGAAATCCTCAATGTTCTGCGTTTTTTAATAGTAGGTAGTATGCAAGTACCTGCACGTTACCAGGAACAGATGGACGAATGATGTAGATATATAAAAACTCAATGCTGATGCTGCGCTGAATTAATTTAGAGTACCATCAACACACTGAAAACAATATAAGTACTTAGTGAAAGGAAGTTTTCTTAGAGAGACTGTCCTCACACTACTTACCTATCTAAATTTATTTTACACATGAAAAACTCCATTTTACATATGAAGAACTCCATTTTGTGTTAAAAATCTGAAAAAATATGTAGCGTCAGTTTTACATGAAGGCTCTACTAAGTCCAAGATGGCCACTATTATATCCAGTCTGAGTGGATTTTTCCGCTTTGTCGAAAGAGACCCTAAGTCAGCGAACCAAAGACTGTGGTTTTCTTTACTGCAGCTTCTCGTTATCTCGTAGCTCGTATTTCCTGACACTCCAGCGGGCCAAACAGTAGTTATTTCCGGCTCATATGCTCATGCCTGACACGACTCACGAGATGTCAATATGTAAAGAATACCAACTTTAGTACGATGTGAAGGATGTTTATTGTCATAGTATGCCGCCTGTATTTATTTACAAAACGCCTTCGACGCGTGCTTGATGCGAGCAAACATTCGGCTTATTGAACAACAATCATCGTTGTGACTGCACAGTTACAACTACTTCTTTTAAACCAATTTAATTAAAAATGGAAAGGAAAAATAGTAAAGTGCGTGTGCTCTTCAGAAAAATATTGAAAATATTATTTTCTCCGATAGCAAGGTTAGTGAGTTTTTATTTCTTATTGAAATTGAATCCACGTTCAAATAAAAATTAAAACGATCGCTCTGTGCAGATGGCTACATACTGTGCTAGAATTTGAGTGGAATCGACGCAAAGATGCAGATCATTTAAATCATACTCAAAAAATAAGTTATAACCGGTAACAAATAAACTAAGGTTCCCGTTTTCTTCCAGACTTCGAAAGTTAACAAGGAAATACGGTACGAGACAAATAAAAATCGTTGTTTTTGCAACCGTAACCGTTATTGCACTAGTCGCTTACGTGTGTTGGTTAACAATTTACAAGCACGAAAGTGACGAAGCCCAGAAACCAACAGACGATGACGTCTTGTTTGGGACTCCGTTTTCACATATGCCATTAGACGAAGTATACAAGGACGTGAAACCATTCGAAGAAAATGATTACAATGTTTTAGATGAAGAACAAAAAGAACAAGGTAATAAGTTATAAACTTTCAAAGGGCATTGTCTGAACTCTGAGGACCGCAATAATGATGAGAGTATGATGTTATAGAAAGAATAGAGGGTAGCCCGCGAAATTCAAAACTTGCGTTTTTTGCAATTTGCAGGTCAGTGTCAGGTTGTATGCTGATGAAAAATGCGTCGGGCAAGTAACACGTATGTAGTTACATAACTAAAATCATTAATAAAACCCTCTAAGTTCATTTACCTCATACAATAACTATTTCACGAAAAAGTCATTCAATGGGGTTAAATGAACTTAGACGGTTGTGTTGATGATTATATTGATTACAATTCTGTAAATACATACGTATAACGGCCGTAAATACATACGTATACGTATAACAATCATATTTTAATCAACATGTGAAGTCTACAATCTTGCGCAACACGGATTTAATATTGTAAATAAATGGCTTCTAAATAACTCACTAACTCTAAATGCAGATAAGACAAATTACATTAAGTTTTCGATGCGCAAGCATATATCAAATATCCCCAAAGCGTTGCATGCTCATTGTTGCCCAGAACCAGCAGATGGCCAGTGTATGTGTCCTAATATTAAAAAGACTGATAAAATAAAGTATCTGGGTATTATAATAGATGAAACCCTTTCCTTTAAACAACATATGGAAGCTCTAAATAATAGAATTCGTAAGCTGATATTCGTATTCAAAAAGCTACGATTTATTACAGATCCAAAAATACTGAGGCAAGTATATTTTGCTCTTTGTCAGTCAATTCTGACTTACTGTATTACCTCATGGGGTGGGGCGAGTAAAAGTCTGTTATTGCCCATTGAAAGAGCTCAAAGAGCTATTCTCAAGGTGGCTACTTGCCGCCCTTTCCTTTTCCCCACTAACCTTCTGTATAAATCTTGTGAAGTACTAACAGTTCGACAGTTATTTATTATGAGCACTGTACTAAAACAACACGCAGCACTCCCATACAGCACTGAATTTACTAAAAAAAGACGAAAAGATATAGTTTGCCCTCAAAAAAGTACAAAACATGCTTTCACAGCCAAGTTTTATATGTACCTCGGACCGTTACTCTATAACAGACTACATGAAAAAGGAAACATCTACTCCTTAAACCACAGTAACTGCAAGAAAATCCTTAAGGAAGCTCTTCAAGCTATGTCTTATGAAGATACAGAGAAGTTATTACTTGTGCTAAAGTAAATATTGTTCGTATTATTGTTATTTTTTTTATTTAATTAGTTAGCTAGGTTAAGCTACTATAATTTTATATACCTTCTTTACCAATAAGATTATTAAGCTATGTGATTATTATGTCAATTAAAGTAACCTCCAATCGCCTGAAACACTGGATTACCTAGTTCAGGCACAAATAATCGTGAACTTGCCGTAGATTTAAGAAAAACTGTAAACGTTGTATCTTATATTTTTGAATAAAATTTTATTATTATATTATTAACATACAACCTGACACTGACCTATAGATTTAAAAAAAAAGATAAGAAATTGAGTTTCGCGGGCAAGCCTGGCGCTTCCACCCTCGATGCGATGACGCTTGGATATAAATATGACTACCTGCCTTATTATACAGGGTGTCGCTTTGTATCCTAGTCAAATTCAAGGAGGTATCTATACTAATGATTCTCGACCCGAATCTATAATAAAAGGATGGTTTTTTTTTTCCTGTTTCCGATTTCCGTAAAAAATCCTCTTGTTTCCATACTGGCGTTTTAATACGGGTGGTTTACTTTTATTACCGATTTCTGTACAAAAATAAAAAACCTACCCTTTTTATACTCGATTCGGGTCGAGAATCATTTGTATAGATACCTCCTTGAATCTGACCAAGATGAAAAGTGACAGCCTATAAAAAGCTAAATGAATTTGAACAGGTATTTTAGTGCCGGCTTTTTTTTTATTGTTTAAGTGAATGTTTTGATAGGTTTCTTTTATTAATAATAATTAATATTGATTTTCTATTTTAGCTGGACTGATAGACACTACGGGATGTAAAATACCCGTAGCTTTTATTAAATACAGAAAGTATTCACGAAACAGAACTATGACTATGGAAGATATGTGTGGAAAACGAGCCGTATTTTTGCGAAAATATGATGACGACAAAGTAATAGCTAGAATAAAATATCAAAAGCTGAGAAAATTCACAAAGAAAAATATTAGCATTGAATGTTGCCATCAGTTTATAGTTGACACTGTACAAAACCCACACGAACGTGACAAACTATTGTGAGTAGATAATATTCATTATACTATATAAATCTTTATATAAAACTTGTTGTTGCCCGCGACCTTCGACCTTCGTCCGCGTGTAATTATTATATGTATTACAAAATTTCAATTTTCACTGTTTGTGCATAATTTTTCATTGATCCGCGTCTATTGGCCGTAGCGTGATTTTGTATAGCCTATGACCTTCCTTAATACATGGGCTATACTAAAATAGTTTGTCAATTCGAACCAGTCGTTCCTGTATTAGCGCCTTCAACCAAACAAACTCTACAGCTTTATAATATTAATAAGTATAGACTCCGATGTGTTCGTAAATTGTATTCTCCAAAGCGCCGTCACTGGTTTTGTTGAAATTTGATTTGTACTTATGGTAGAACCTGGATGGTTCATGCCTATAGTTGGACCAAATAGTTGGCGCTGTTGGCGGCATCCAGTAAATATTGGGACAGGACAACGTCTGGCGGTTCAGCTAGTTTCATTATAATGAAAAAATCATCTATGGAGATCCTCACGAATGTTCTTCGTGTTGGGAAGACCACTTTGTCCAACTAGGTGTTTTTCTTGTTGGCCATTAACACTGTGTTAGGTATTTGTTCTTGCCTCTGCTAAACGGAATAGGTCAACACATCAGTTTAGTTAATTTATGTACAACAATATATTACGAGCAATGCATTACGAGTATATTAAAAACTTACAGGTTTAATTAGTTTTCATAATAGAAAAGTAGTTAACTGACTATCTATAATGGCTATTTCAGATTCAGTAACTGCACAGATTTCCAGGATGACACCATAATAACTCTTCAATCTGATTTTGTACGTGTGATTTGCTCCGAATTTGATGAGAACGATACATCGCATATAATCTATGAAGACATGTACGCCTTCAGTAGGAAAATTCAAATCTCAAAACCAGAAATAGATACAGAAACTTGTAAACTCCAATATAATGTGCTAATACTAGGAATGCAATCGATGTCATTATCTCGCTTCCTGGCTACCATGCCCAGAACAGTCCGTCACTTTGCAGAAGACAGCTGGCTTGGCTTTCGAGCATATAATAAGGTAGGCACATCATTTATGACTTTTAATCTTGGTGATTTTCTGTTGTTTCTTTTTGTAAAACTTAACAATAATGACTAAACAGGTTGCAGATGACACATTGCCCAATTTAATGGCAGCATTAACGGGAAAAAACATGACTTCAATAATTAAAGAATGTTTTGCAGCAATGGATGACTGTAACTATCTCTTCATTTGGCAAGCATTCAAAGACGCCGGATATGTTACAGCTTATGGTGAAGATAACTTAGGAAGTACATTTAAAAGAGAGTACGCATTTCACAAGGCTCCCACAGATCATTTCATGCAACCATTTTTTCTTAATGAACAGAATAATCGCTATAATAAGTCATCATTATGTGCAGGGAAAACATCATCGGGACAACAGGTATTAGATTACGCTGTAGACTTTGCAAATACTTATAAAAGCGACTCATTTTTCGGGTTTTTTTGGATTAACTCATTTAGTCGCGATGAAAATAGTCGGCCGGAAGACGCGGACCAAATGATAGAAAACTTCATGAACCAGTTGATTTACACGGGTGTTTTGGCGAATACGTTTATAATTTTTTTGAGTGCCCATGGTCTACGCTTCGGTAGACACCGCCTCACAATGGAAAGCTACTATGATGATCGTTTACCAATGAAATTTGTGTGGACTCCATTACTTTTTAAAGGAAAACAATATATGGAATACAAATCTTTGGTGATCAACCAGGGTCGCTTGACAACGCCTTATGATGTTTATAGCACCCTCTTAGATATCAAGAAAATATCTCTGTGCAGTAATTCTAGCATCCCAGCTCCTGACGGGTGTCCGCAATGCCATTCGATGTTAAAAGTGATAGACAGCAATCGGACGTGTCAGAAAGTGGCAATTCAGGAAAACTGGTGTACTTGTCACAAACTGTATCCTCTCACTATTCAAGACCCTATAGGACTGAAAAGCGTTAACGCGGCTGTGAAGTATATTCAAGGAATGACTATGACTATAGACACGCAAAAGTGCTGGGGTTGTGCGATGCCTTCTCTAAAAAACGTTACCAGAATACATTTTTATTACGACAAAGACAAAACTAAAACATTTTATGTTGTGGCAATGACTATGTCACCTAGTAACAGTACTTACGAAGCATTGGTAATGCGGACAGACAGGTATTACGTTATTGGGAAAATCAGCTCTATTTCTTACTATCAAGGATTAGGTAAGTGTGCTCTTAGACGGAGAGACCGCCTGTTATGTGTTTGTCAAAAGGATACAAAATTATGGATCGGTGAAGCATGCTAGCTCATTGGATATTATTAGTACTAGGGAGACGGTAACTAGGGAGCTCATGTAGGTAGACAATATAGAACGATTCTTTTGGTATATTTTCTCGACAACATTAAAATGCAGGTGGTTCAAACTTTTTTTATTTCCTCCCATTTACTTAAAAGCTTAGGTATAGTCTTTGATTATATAATGTCTAGTCTAGATGGAGCATCAAAAGTGCGAAAACGTGTCAAAAAATATCAGCCGACTGTTAGCTTATAAGTTACACCGGCCGCACGCACACATGCTTGAAATTGTTGCCTCGTTTTCTGTTTTGATTGTAGGGCGACGCTCCATCTAGACATTATCTATTCAAAGGGTATAGTATGATTAAATTTGACAGCATATTTTTTTCTCATAAGTGCGCGGGCAGCGGTGTTGCGGGATAGTGTTTCGAACATCCCGAAAAGAGTGCGACACAGAGTTTATTAAAGAAACATTGCCCCACACTAGGAATTTCTCCTGTATCGTGGGTGCGTTTACAAAAATTTAAACTCACATACACAAACAGCCAGACCTTACTTAAAACTACCCTAACCTACCCTTACTATAAAGCTGCACTGTCTGTGATGGATGGCCCTGCCTGCACACTTGCCTTGCAGTTACCAGGTTTCCCGAAAGGACACTAGAAGCCATCAAAACTCATCGCCATTCACAATCTCTGGGCAAAAGAGAGCACATCAGGCCCTATCCATAACGATAAGGTCTATAAAAAACGGTACGTTCAGGTTGAATTAGTGCATAGGATATCGAGCATGTTCCTACCGTACACACAGGGCCGTCGATAGGGGGGGGAGGCTGATAATCTCAAACTAGAAAGAGAAGCTAACGTATCCGAGGCGGAATGCTAAAAAGGTACATTCTGATTTTCGTAGTAAGTTGACATTTTCTCCTATTCTAATTTTGCATTAATGAACAAAAATAACAAAATTTGCCCAAGAAGTGCTATAGGCTCTGCAAGAGCGAGCTCTTCCTTCTGAAAAGTTATATGCACGCAAAAAAAAAAGCTACATAAACTATAACTACTAGGTAGCTAGGTATCAACCTCCGAGAGTTGTTGCGCTGCGAGTGGTCTCTTCAAAAAAAAAAAAAAATACTCCTATTTATGTATGAATGTTCAAAAATATCAAACCTACCCGAGGCAGTGCTAATTTCGAGCTCGCTCTGACATTCTGTGTTATTTTAAGTCCAACGCTTTTCTTTACAAATTAACTCATTCCAGCAGTGCAAGTACGTAGGACTTGATTCGATAAATGGACAATTATTCTCGATAAAATGAGTTTTTATCGACTCGAATCGATGTCGCAAGTACGTAACTACTATTTTGATGATCGATAAGTAAACTCTAACATTTTAACGAAAATGCAAGTTCAAAACGACATTTTGACAGTTGTGATCGCCTATTTACGCTGTCGAGCTCGGTAATTTATCGACACCTTGTAAAAGTGCGATAAGCTTATTGATCATTATTATAATGGATTCAGGACTTTGGTTTTATTGCTGGGTGATGAGGAAGAACGGCAGCACCATCAAAATGTGATTCGTATTCGGAGGCGACGTGTCAGAGACACGAACAATCCTCTGGAACTTCCAGAAGAAGATTTTGTTCGTCTTTTTCGGGTGACCCGAGAAGTGGCAGTCATTTTAGTAGAAGGGATAGAGATGTACAGAGGACACGATCCACTGGACTCCCTGTCCATAATGTGGTATCGTGGTTTTACTATAGGTGCCTAGTTCATTCGTGATCTAGACAAAACATACCTTACATATTTTTCTTTTTTATCATGCACTAGGTACATTTTTTACCTATTAAAGTTCTTAGGAACCTATTAAAAATAACTCGCCATTTCTAATACCTAGATTTCCTAGTCCAAATACACATCTAATACCTAATTAAACTTCATGACTTAGGTTTTGACAGCCGTACGGTTTTATGCAGTTGGGAGCTACCAAAGTTGCATTGGGTAGGAGTACAATCTTGCCCTTGGCCAAAAAATTGTGAGCAAGGTTGTGCGAGAAGTGTCGAGGGCAATAGTTCGCCGCCTCTTCCACACCTACGTGAAGTTCCCAGGTGCAGCTGAAAAAAGAGCCATCGCACAAATTTGGAATACCAGACTGCCTTGGTTGTGTCGATTGCACCCGTGTTTCAATTAAAATATTGTTATTGTAAACACGGCCCACCGACCTTATTTTTATCTTTCTCAAGAAAGTAATGTCAACTGTCAACTACAAACTTTTATTTTTTAAACTTTTGGCAAAGGTAAACACGACGACGCTAAGAAAATGGAATATTTTCTGTATTTTTACCAAAATAAACGGAAATTTTGGTAAATACTGATAGTTTCTCTAAAATAAACCCTTAAACTTGTTTAATGGAACAAACGTCTATGAAAAAAAAAGTATTTTCTAAATATCTCGGACATTAGTCGATTTAGTCGTGCCACAGAAATATGTTTTGTCTTTGGACGTTCTCAGTGTTGCCATTTGACAAGCAATCCTTAGCGACTCGATCCGGCCCACGATAAATCTTATCGTCGCGTGTTACGTACTTCCAAATTCGTAAACAAGATCGATAAAAATGCAAGCCTTAGCGATCTCGATGTCTTATCGATGCAAAGTACGTATTGCACTGCAGTTCTACACATAGTTACGTGTAGCTACGGGGTGATGTGAGTGCGACTGCGGCGCCCTCACTCGACGTATTAGTACCTACTAAGTCATCGTAGTCCGTACCTATACAACCCGCATTTAAACACGCAAGTAAGCGTGGATTAATTAATCAATTAAAATAAAACGCAGTAGTGAAACCGCAATAAAATACACAGTGTGATGCCGCAGCAACACAGGTAGGTCGCTTGGTGCTTGTACTATGAAATTAAATATTCCTGAACTGCAGGCATTGGTTGAATGTCTGGGATCCAACTATGGACTACCACGAAGCTAAGATAAATACAATATTTATGATTATGGACTGCCTCGTGTCTAGTGGTCGCCACCGCGACTACTGATCATGAGGTCCTGGGTTCGATTCCTCTGTCGGGCAAAGTTTTCCCGTCAGGAATTTCTCAGTAGCAGCCACGGTGCCTGGATTTGTGCCCGGTTGTTGGCAATAGGCCCACCCCTATTTCATGGGACTTAAACATAAATAGCGAACTGTAGGTGCACTGTTAGGAACACCTCTGCCTAACCCTTCGGGGATTACACGCGTGATGTTATGTTACAAAAATTAAATAAAAATCTGTACAAGTATCGAAATTAATAGGTATGTATGTTGGTATTACAGAAAAAAATAAGGAAGAAACTGAATTAAAAGCGATTTTATTTCAAAGACAATGCGGCAGTTTTATAAATTACAGCTCAGAGTAATGATTATTATCAATATTATTATAATATTGGAGATCACTACGATGCGTTACGCTTTTTTTAACTCTCCTGAAAGCACGATCAAACAAAACGATCTGGCGACTGATCCTCCAATTATTGATAGCAGTGAGTTGTATGATAATTGATAATGTAGAACTTTAATTTCATCACGATTCACGACTTTAAAAGCGAAAGTCTTGATCTTTCTTTCTTTAACGTGTGGTTAGTGTCTAACCTGGTGTCAGAGTTTTTATGTCGCCCATGGGCCTCTGACTTAGCTTTACATGCCGTCGAGAAATATCTCTCAGGCATGCTGGTTTCCTCACGATGTTTTCTTGCACTGAAACAAGTGATAATTCTACAATACGCACATGAATCCGAAACATGCGAGGTGCATGTCTTGGGTTCGAACTTGAGACCTATGACTTGGCAGTCCGACGGTCACACCACTATGCTTGATGAAATTGAATGTTATGTTAGAGCAGTTTCGTATTTTCTACAAGCAAATGTCATCCACTCGTACCTAACATAGACAACACATAATTACAATAAAATGTGTTTTTATTCATTCAAAACGGCTTGTGGAAAACATCGTGAGGAAACCGGCATGTCCTAGAACCAAAAAATCGAAAACATGTGAAAGCTAACGACCCGCGTGGTGGATTATTGCCCATTCCTTCTCATAAGAAGAGGCCGTGTGTACATACCGTGTGCAGTGGGAACATTATAGGCTGGTTAAGCTAATCATTCGTATCACCTCAAAATCGAACCATGATTGTACAGACGCCAGCACATCAAGCTAGTACAATCTACCAAATTTCTTTAATAGATTTTCAACTTTATCGCTAAATCTTTATTTTCAAGGTTGATTGGGAAAAAATTTCAGTTTCGCGTAGCTTGACGTGCTGGCGTCTGTACCTACTACAACCGAGAACCTTGCAATGAAACCTAAATAATGACTTAAGGCCGGTACTAATACATACGCTACTAATCTTGAATGTACCTATGGTACTCAGGGTAGCCCGCGAAATTCAAATTTTATTACGTTTTTGCATTTTGCAGGTTAGTGTCAGGTTGTATGTTTGTGAAAAATGAGTCCTATTTTGCAATTTAATTTAACCCTATTCTGTAACTATTTCATGAAAAGGTCATTCAATGGGGTTAAATGAACTTAGAGGGTTGTATTGATGATTTTAATGATTATAATTCTGTAACGACATACGTGTTACTGACTGACGCGACTCATTTTTCATCAACATACAACCTGACACTGACCTGCAAATTGCGAAAAACGTAAGAAAATTTGAATTTTGCGGGCTACCCTTGCGCTTCCACATGAGCATGACAAATTAAATGAAATTTTTTTGCTCCTGATATCTTCCCAGTGATAGAAGACTTCAGAATCACAGGTAAGTTATATAACTTATTTAATATTATATAATTACTGTATTTTTTTACTACGCAATTTGTTTGATGACGGGTGTTTATATAACTACAACCGAGGCGAATTTCCTTTCAGAAACGCAAGATTTCCTCATCAATACCCCGGGATGTTATATACCAAATTATGCGAAAAATTTCAAGTACAAACAATCAATCGAAGAATTCACAAACATAAATGAGATGTGCGGTGTACGTTATATATTCATAGACACCATACAGGATGATAAAATTAAGTTCCGAATGCACTTTACCAAAAAGGGTATCACGTGCTGTTATCGATATATTAGTGAGTCTACAATGCCTGGACATAAACTCGATCAGCTATCGTAAGATGATGTTTTTAATCAGTTTTAGGTACCTAAGATCATGGCCATCTTTTCCACTCTGGGCAAGTGCCCAGGGCCCCTCGATCCAAGGGGGCCCCAAGTAAAAGTTTCGAGCTTTTTTTTCAAATCAAATCAAATTATTTTTATTTTACGTAGGCCTAGGTGGGCACTTATAAAACGTCGACAAAAAGGTGCACGGTTCGTGTTGGTCGTTTCCTATGGAGAAGAACCGGCAAGATACTCCATGGTTACTTTTTCTGCATGCACTAGTAGTTTCTCAGCATAAGTCAGAGTTACTTAAAAAGGGTGATTTTTTAGACGCCGAGAACTTTAAATAAAACACTACAGAAGACGTTTGCTTTATTTGACTGATAATTTTGTATTATTATTGTTTGTTTGAATTTCTGATTTCGGGTATGTGGTGTGTGCGGATGGATTCTTTGAGTAAATGAATTGTATCGCGCCATTGTATTTTGTATGGCCGCGTGTTAAACCACATGTCTGCAACATTTAATGCCGTCCAATTGAAGCACGAAAAGTTAGTAATAATGTCTCAGTAAGTACTGCTCACCGTTATCATTAATTATTTAAAAAAACACGCCTTCATTCTGTATTTATGCATTTTGTTTAGCCTGCACACATACTTGTATATTTTTTGTAGTGTTTATTATATTTCTAGGTAGTTGTTTTATTATTATAACCCAAGTAAGTACTGTTTATTTTATTTTCTTATTCATGTAAAAAATATTTATGCTGTCTTGGCTTCCGTAAGTTTTTTCACGGGTGACCACTGAAAACCTGCTGAGTGGTAACCTGCTTGTCGCAGTCACGACGTGCAAGCTACGAACGTATTTAAAAAAAAAATTTGTGCTATGGTCTATAATTGATTTAATAAGGCCTCTAGCCCACGGCGTATTGAAGCGCGTTCGAAACTCGTTTGACGTGCGTACAAAGGGTAATTCGTCTGCGCGCGGCCTTATTAAATCAATGATAGACCATTCTGACACTATTGCAATAGCAGACTAAGGCCCCTGGTCACATGCTCGAAATAATTTTCCATCAAACACGGCATATATCAGTCAAATAAAGTCAATTTGGTGGATATCAAAAAGGTTTTAGGGTACAAAAAACTCGCTTCGCTCGCTCTTTTATCCTACAAGGGCCCCATTATTATTAAGTGCCCAGGATATCCAAATGGGTAAAGACAGCCTTGTCTACAGTCCTCTCAATTTATAATGGTTAAAAAAAAACATGATAGTGCTTTTTTTTGTAAGCAAAATATTTTATACTATTTTCAATGTATGTATGTATGTCATGTTCGATAGCTAATAGTGTTCAAGGTTAGCCGTTCTGGATAGTTACAAGAACACCGATTGAAGCGAGCTCAAAAATGTTTAGCACATCAGACCGGTAGGTAAAAATAATCATTTTTATAACTTTAAGGTACACTCCATGCGAAGTTTTCACAAACAATTCAAAAGCGTGGCTCCTGCAAGAACTCATTACAGTAACTTGTAAAAACGAAACAAAAAAAACGATATACAAAGACGCATATATAATACTTAAAAAAATAAATGAAGATAATGAACAATTTCTACCCGATAACAAGATGCAGTGGAATGTTCTAATGATAGGCCTTGACAGCATGTCTAGGACAAGAGCATTTGATACCATGCCTCGTACTACTAAATACTTAAAAGAACATAAATGGTTGGATTTCAAAGCATATCAAAAGGTACGTTGATACGTTGCGTAGTGCATCCGCTGTGCGTCGTAGAGCATTCGTTACGCGACGCGGTCTTAGCGTACCCGCTACGCGACGCAGTCGTAGAGCACCCGCTACGCAATGCGGTCGTAGAGCGTTCGTTACGCGACGCGTTAATAGTAGTGCTGCCGCTATAGGCGTCGCGATTTTAGCAAATCCGCTACGAGACGCGCTGTCGTAAAGCACCCGCTACGCGACGCAGATGTAGAGCATCCGTTACATGACACGGTCAAAGCGCGTCTGCTACGGGACGTTGTCGCAGTGTACGACGATGTGCGTTTTGTTATGGGCCGTCTGTCGACGTGGATTCCGTGTGAAGCCTTATTCTTCTACGACCTACCTACTTATGTTTATGGACTGCGATACATTTATTGTTAACATTTAATTTATTTTTAGGTTGAAAATAATACATTTCAAAACTTAATGTCCGTCTTAACTGGCAAAAGAATGTCTAGTATCTACTCCAATTGTACATCTGATTTAAACAAGTGTGCAGATTATTTTATTTGGAAAAAATATAAAGACGCAGGCTACAAAACAGCATATGGAGAATCCAATTTACAAGAAGCTTTTAGTAGCGGGTTTAAAAGGAGTCCAACGGATCATTACATGCGACCGTCGTTCTATTCAGGAACAAGCGACTCTGAGGGAATACTGTGCACGGGGAAAAAGCCTTCTGCCACGCATTTGCTTGAATACGCTCTCAATTTTGTTGATTCCTATAAAACCAATAGTTTCTTTGGAATGTTCTGGATTAACACCTACGCTTCTTATAATAATACCCCAGAACTCTCTGACATAGACTTTGTTAATTTCTTTGAAAAACTAAATACTTCTGGAGTGTTAAAGAATACGTTTGTTATCTTCTTTAGTGACCAGGGTACCAGTTTCGGTGAAATAAGATATCTGATGGAGTCTCACTATGACAATCGACTGCCAATGTTATTTCTCTGGGCCCCAGTAGAGTTTCGCCGGCATTACACAAATAAACATTACAATTTACAAGTGAATCAAGAACGCTTAATAACCCCCTATGACTTGTATAAAACATTAGCCGATATCCTTAAAATATCAATTAATTCAACTGAAAAAATACAGTCTGAGGGGTGTCCGCAATGTAAAAGTCTATTGGTCAAGTTGTCACCGAAAAGGACTTGCGCCGACGCAGGTGTTGGTGAATACAGCTGCAGTTGCCATAACATGTCGAAAATCGATACTGGTATAGAGAGGGCCGACAGCAGCATATCGTTAGTCAAAGAACATTTAGATAAAATAAGCAGTTCCATCGAAACATTACCCTGTTCGTCGTGTAAGAAATTTACGTATCTCAATGTTATTAGAGCACACGAGTATCACCAGGACGAGAAAACGTATTATGTCACTGCCTTCCATATGTCGACGAGTGACGATTCCGGTAAATTGAATTTCGAAGCTTTAGTAGAACACTCCGGTGCACGTTTTAGAGTTCTGTCGGTCAGCACCATGATTCGTTACAATGATATGGGGAATTGTGCACTGCATAGCCAAGACGGTCCTTTTTGTGAGTGTGCTTTTGATACCAGCTGTGTTACTAAACCGATTATTAAAAACGTTACTGATTATTTAGATCCATCATACATAAGAGCTATAGGTCGTAAGAAATTTGATGATGTCATCAATTCTCTAATCACGTCCGTTTAAAATTATTTTTGTCCAAAAAATTGATTGTTTCTCGCTTTTTTTTTTACCGATGGGAAATCATCAAATAACCCCTCCCGCTCTGGGCTGAGCAGGAGGGAGTGTCAGACTTTTACTGACTAAAACCCATCCATGTTCCTTCCTTTGCCCTTTGTGTTCCAGGGCCGCGGTATCTCTTTCGAACAGTCCCGCAACCCTGGCAGGCGTCGGTCCTTACGGACCCCTTCCTGTTTGCTGACTCTTTTTGAGGCGCGCGTGGAACACGAACGCGGCGTCGACACGGCCTGTCGTCATAAGGCGGACGGACGGCGAGCTAGCCCATAGCTCACCGTCCACAGGCCCGCGCCTACGGTGGCCACCGCGTGGCCCCCGACGCCCGGTGCGTGTCCCGCGGCGGCTGAGACGTGAGGCTCTCTCCCTCTCACGTCCCGCCACCTCCTCCGCTAGCATGACTGCTTCGCAGAAGGAGGTGACGGCGTCCCATTCCCTCTCGCTCCGGACCATGGATTGAACCAGGGCCGGATGCGAGAGGTCGCCGCCGCCGAGTGCCGCTACGAGGACACGGCGGTGCTCCGCCCAAGCGGAGCAGACCTGCACAGTGTGCTCCACCGTATCCTCCGGTCGATCCTCGCAGTGGTGACACCCGGGCGTTTCCTCCCGCCCGATTAGGTGCAGAAACCTCCCGAAACAACCATGTCCGGTGAGGACCTGCGTCAGGCGGAAGGTAAGGGCGCCGTGGCGCCTCTCTAGCCACTCCTCAAAGAGGGGACTTACCGCCACTATTGTGGCGTGCCCTATTGTTTCTCGCTGGACTTTAAATTTTTGGCCGAAGGGGGGAATGTGTCTTCGATTACTATTATCAGGGGGGCTAAAATGGCTGCTTTATCAGAATCATAATATGAATCACATTAAAAATTTAAAATTCTTAAAATGGTCTTTAGGGTTATGACCACAAAGTCCATTTTAAGAGTTTAAATTTTCTTATTCTTTATTGCACACAAAATATAAAAGTAGGACACACAAAATTACAATATGTAACTTATGTACAACGGCGAGCTTAACCCAGAATTGGGTTTTCTTACAGCAAACCTTACGTTTGATTGTGAGATTTGCGAATAAGGATAAACCTATGTGCACAAACGAACATTTTAAAACTTAAATTTACTTATTTTTACTTTACATAAAATATAATAAACGTAATACACACATATATATAGATAGATACACAAAATACTATATATTATGTATTAGTTTAGTAAAAATAAGTAAATTTAAGTTTTAAAATGTTCGTTTGTGCACATAGGTAGAGTTTAAATTTTTTAACGTGATGCATATTATGATTCTGTTATAGCAGCCATTTTAGGCCCCCTGATGGGCGTCGTGTTTACGTGTAATAAACCATTTTTTACCAGTTTATAAACTTTATTTTACGTTCATATTTTAATATACCTACTAAAGTCCTTGTAGGCATTGGAAAGTTACACTTAAAACGGTTTTTTTTTGTTTTGTTTATTTAAATAAATTATTTTGTCTTAATAACTTTAGAGGATTGTTTTACTATAATATTATATTATACCATACCAGATTCGTACCTTCAACTATGTTTCAAATCTGAATCTCAGACAATTTACCACTCAGTCAACTATTTACTTTAGCGTTATTCAGTCTAAGTCGATTTTTGAGTGACAACTCGTAATAAAAAATCATTGTTTGGTTACTGTGGAATTTGAACTTAGTCATGTAGGGCATTAAGCTTCAGATTTCAAAAGATGAAAATTATCTGAGATTCTAAATTCAAGATAACATTAATAAATTTTTATGTAAGTACAAGCAAATACTGATAGTTTCAAAGTACTGGCACAGAAGTCATGATTATTTAGATAAATATGAATACAATTCTTGAGATCAGATCTATTTTATAATAAATACTATTTATGAGTCTACTTTTAATAATAGTCCCAGACCTATATAGGGTTTCTTATTTTTTAATTAAATTTGTTTGATTTTAGTTACTTAAGTTAATAGTAGTTCTCTTAATCTATCAGTTTCTCTTAATAATTAACACTAACGGACTTAGAAGCCTTGGGAAACCCTTTAAAGATCTGGGAGTCATTTAATACATTAAATTGAACTCAGTATTTGTCATCAGAACTCGCTGTTTGTTTTCACACAACCTAAATATTTGTGATATTATGCTATAAGATGTTTCATTGAGCTAGGTGATTGCGATTTATTAGGATATATCGCAAAAAGAGAGAGTTGAATGACAGCCAATACAGCACCAAACAAATTCGTCATCTGTGAACAAAATAATAATTAGAATAGGTATTTATTTACCTAAGAAATTAAATAAAAATATTAATGTCTACAAAATAGTCTCTTACTACGCGCCTTTGTCTGCATCTAAGAAACATATCTTATGGTTACTAGTTGATAACTTGCCATAAGTGAAAGAATTTATTAAATTGAATTAAAAGTTTTAGAGATTACTTCTTCTACTATACCTTTGTATACTTAATTATTAGTATGGGTAAATTATATATAATACTTCTAAGGATGAGATATTTAATGGAATACGAAATGATTAAATATCGTATTTGTAATAATATAAATCTATTGCAATAATTTAGCTGGCAACGTTATGAAACACATACCCACAAAAAGTTGTCATCCTTTATGGTACCATAGAGAAACCAAAGCATAGACACGAAGAAGGACATCAGTATCATAGGGAAGGGAAGACATTCTGTACTCTTTACTCTTAATACATACAGCAGTTTGCTCATAGGGGCTGCAATTGTCAGTATAGTAAAGGAACAAGCCATCAGTCCTGAAATGTGAAACAGCATAACTTAATAAAAGTATTAATAGTAATTAAAAAAAATACTGCTAGAATATTCACAACTTTTTTTTTTGCCACCACGTTGAGGTAAAATTCTGCAGTTGTTTGATATAACTTTTTAGTTGAAATGGTGTAACATCAGAGACCATAAAATCTCAAGAAATATTGACATTAATTGTCCACCAGACTACAGTTCCTGCCTTTTTTCATAGGATTATCTAAAGGGATATTGTTATAGATCTTGAATACCATGACCAGAATATTTGTGTCTATATTACTATGTATCTCTATTTGAAGTAGCAAGAAGATGATGATTTGGCAAATTTTATTTACTACGCAAAATCACAAAGCCGGTATAAAAGAAAATATCTTCATTTAAAGTTGAATACATTCCAGCTGCCCACCCTGTATCATTCAATCAAGATGTTATCACAAAATGTGTAAACTTGGTCATTTTTATCAAAACAATAAGCCATTTAGTGAGGATGTATAATGATAACAATTCAAGTGTCATTATATTAGCAATAGATAATACAAATGCTTACCTAGTGTACTAAAAAGTACTTCTTTATCATCTTCAGTAACAGCGTAATATAGTATGAATATCACTAAGGCAACTGCTCCAAAAACTTGTTTTAAAACGGTTGATTTCTTAAATGTATATATGTAAAATACTGCAGTATATGATATCATCAATGTTATGCCTATAGTATTGACTAAAATTATGATGTTATCATGCTTTACTAGTCCGTAGAGAAACCACAGGCAGCAGCTGTAACCATAAATGAGAAAGGTTAATTATTTCAGTCATTTACCTCATTTTATTGCAGTTTAATTGGCTTTACTTACCACAGCATTCCGCAGACAAAAGGAAGCGACGAGGTTTCTGCAGTCGTTCGGTTAACGACGTATTGTTTACACACAAGTCTAAAACAGGTGTACATGAAGTTAAACAAAGAAATTACAATAACTTACATAAACGTAGACATGCATAAAGGTGTCGCTTTATACTTACGCGCCAGATAAAAACTGCAGAATCGTTGTTACTACAGCTAAGCTGCTAACAACATTCTCAAAATCTGATAGATGCATATTGCTATTTTATAACTGCTCTGCAACTTTCTAAAATTTATTTATTGATAAAGGGTGTATTAATCGGACCATGTTACTCAGAGAATATGTTAAAAAATACCGTTCAAATAATTTTCATCACAAATTTTCAACCTCAACCGCACTATGCGTAAACACTGACACAGCAGCAGCACTGACAAGTTGACAACAGCTACAGCTGCACGGAATGAACGTCATGTCAATGTCTACTTGACAGTGACATCGGCTTTGTTTATTTTTCTTGGCGTGTCGATAGGTTTTTTCTAGGCCAGTTTTCACTAAAAAGGATAGATGGCGTTGTATATGACTCAGTGCATGGACCTAGAAAAAAAAGCGGGCGCCGCGCCGCCCGCCGCCGGACGCCTAAAACAATTACTGACGCAACCCACAGTAACGCGTGATGTCACCACCGCGTACTTGTGTTTCATTTTAAGCCCGTACCAATGACCGTCTCCGACAAATTATACATTTTATAGATTTCCCTCTGCAAATGTTGTTTGGAAGAATGACTGGGTGCAAATAATAAGAGAGTGTAAAAATGAAAAAAAAATTGAATCCCTAGTATAATCTGCAGTAAACATTTCGAGGAGAATGATTTATATACAATAGTATAAACCAAAGTCACTTCCCGCTGTCTGTCTGTCCCTATGTATGCTTAGCTCTTTAAAACTACGCAAGTGATTCAAGAGGAAGGTTTATTTATTTATATATAATATTGCACCCGTGCGAAGCACCGCAATGGCGGCCGCGTTACTATAAAAAATAAAATAAAATAAAAAAAATAAAATCCATTTATTTCAGGTTTCCCCATATTAAAAATACACGTTATTAGGACACAATCGTAAATCACAATTTAAAAATACAAATAAAATGAAAAATAAAATAATAATAAATACAGTGTCAACAAATTAGAAATACAATGTCAAGAAAATCAAATTAAAGTCAATGTCACACAAAAAAAAAAAGTTACATCAATAATTTAAAATACAAATACAAATTTTGGAATTTGGATACAATATAATAGAATATAAATTAAAATAATACAAAACTCAGCAATAATGTTTAATAGTAATTAACACGCCCTGGCTATATGCCTACTGCAACACTTCCTAATATAAGGGCAGTCCAAACGTCCAGCGATCATAAGTCGAGAAGCACCTTGGGGACTACTTCGCCGCGCCGATAGCTCCCGAGGAGGATTCCATATTTTTCTCGCCTGGGGCAGTCAGACGCGCCATCCTGGGGACGAAGCCGAGGAAGGCTCCCGGTGCTGACGGTATCACCAACGCAGTGCTGCGCCAACTGCCGCACCGCATGGTAGCGGCGCTGGCGCGCCTGTACACGGCGATACTGCGCACCGGGACGTTTCCTTCCTCGTGGAAGGAGGGGCGCGTCATCATGCTGCCCAAGGCGGGGAAGAACATCCTGAAGCCGGAGAGCTATCGGCCTATCACGCTGCTGGCTACCATCTCCAAGGTGTTTGAAAAACTCCTGTTGCGGCATCTCCAGCCGCACATCGACCCGCGGCCCGAGCAGTTTGGGTTTAGGTCGGAACACAGCACGACGCTCCAGCTGTCGAGGGTACTGCACCACTTGACGCAAGCTCACAACAAGAAGGAGTACTCGGTTGCAGTATTCCTCGACATGGAGAAGGCCTTCGACCGCGTGTGGCACGAGGGCCTGATATATAAATTGGCCACGTCCGACGCGCCTCGCCGTGTAGTAAAGGTGGTCCAGTCTTTCCTTACAGATCGGAGCTTCCGTGTGGTGGTAGAGGGAGCGCTCTCCAGCGCCCGTCCGGTGATGGCCGGCGTGCCGCAGGGCAGCTGCGTTTCGCCGGCGTGTTACTCACGTCACACCGACGACACCCCCACGACGCCAGAGGCGATGCTCGCGCTGTATGCCGACGACGCCGCGTACATTACCACCTCGCTCAACGCGAAGTACGCGGCGGTCAAAATGCAGCGCGCGCTAGACCTGCTGCCTGACTGGCTGTCCAAGTGGCGGCTGTCGGTTAACGTGGGTAAGACGCAGGCGATGGTCACCGGATCAGCGCCCCTCCCACCACCCCTGACTCTACAAGGCGCCGACGTCGATTGGTCGCCCCGGGTGAAGTACCTGGGTGTCACCATCGACCGTCGGCTCACCATGGGCGGTCACGTCCGCCAGGTCGCGGCGCGGGCTGGCATAGCCCGCCACCAGCTCCGCCCAGTGCTCTCGTCCCGTCTGCCGGCGCGCGTCAAGTTGGGCGTATATAAGACTTATATACGCTCGATACTGACGTACGCCGCTCCCGCTTGGTACGTCCTCGCGTACGAGGGCCACAAGAAGCTCCTCCGCACGCAGCAAAACTTCGCGCTGCGGACCATCGTTGCCGCCCCTCGCTACGTGAGGAACGACGTCATCCAGCGGGATCTCGGGATCGAGAGCCTGGACGCCTTCATCCGGCGCCTCGCGACGGGAATGTTCGCGCGTGCCGACGCATCTGCTTGGCCGCACGTCAAGCACATTGCGCCCTGGCATGCGCGCCCCCCTGACGCGAGGCGCCCCATCCCCCGCGACCTGGTAGCGGACACTGACCCCCCCCCACCGGACTGACGCCCAGGTAAGCTGCCACAGGCTACACGCAGCTTACCTGAACAATATGATTCCACATACTACATATACTCAGCTGTGTGGCGTGTTCTAAGTTAATATAGGCACGTCGCGCAGCTACACCACACATGCATCTCTTTACACACACGTAGACTCACAATGTGGGGGCGCGGCGCGGGCTCGCGACCCACACCAACACTGGGCGGTGTTACACAGTACAATACCGCCCACACACTCATAACGGCTTCTTAGTCCGGACCGCGACCGGCTAGCTCTGGAAGCGGGACGGACGGGAGCCTTACATCCTTCATAGGTGCGTCGAGTCGGCACCTCTGTCGCTGGTCGTCCTCCGCCGGGCCTCCTCCGGGTAACCGGGGGTCTCACCTGGCGGGGACAGACCGCCGAGGTGCCGTGAAGAAAGCAGCGCTATGAGACAGCGCTGTGGCGCGCCTACTGAAAACTTCACCGCAACCATACACACAGGCGTGCGTTGTCTCACGCACGCCAACAGGCCTAGCCTTTTTAATAAAGGCGACCTAACGACGGGCCCGTTTTAACGGGCCGAGGTAGGCTTCCGCGGCCAGGGGGCAGAGCCCCGTGACCGCCTGCCGCGCCCCCTAGCGGGGGCGCAGCGACATCCAACGGCAGCGATCATAGCTAGGACGGCATTGGAGCTGGCCCGCACCCTGCGCACCAAGGACGCGCACCGCTTGCGCATGGTGGTGTGAAAACAGTCGGTGCGCGCTTCCGCAAACATGCCCGAGGCACTGCAGAAGCGGGGCAGCCCCAGTATCGCCCTGAACGCGTTGTTGTACTGGACGCGGAGGGCACTGAAACTCGCCTGAGTATAGCTAGCCCACAGGCTGCACGTGTACAAAGATGTGCAGTGTGTGAGTGTGAAGAGGGTTGTCAGATGGAGGAAAATTACCAATTTTTAAAAGCAAAATACCTCGGAATCAGAATTTTGGGTTTAATAAAAAAATTGTATTAAAACCCATTAAATATAAAAATATTTACATTTATTAATATTATAATTAATTTACATCAATTTACGATTTCTTAGAACCCCTTTTGTTGGGTTTTTTTATAATGTTGTGTTTTACTTTCAAAAGTTTTAGAAATCCCCTTCAATTTAGCTATAAAAGCTCTTTTTACAAGCTTCAAATTGTTGCAAAAGTTCGGGTGACCATGGAAATGGCTTTGCACCTTTACTGTTAATTGCAAACAGCAGGGCTATTGCGTATCTTTGACAGCTGTTCATAGTAATCATCACTTGGCGAGTTTTGATATACAATAACCGTTCTTGTTGGTTTCAACTGACGCTACCCGTGCAGAACTGTCATTGTATATCAAAACTCGCCAAGTGATGGTCCCAATGAACGGTCAACAAAGATACCCAATAGCACTGCAGGGCATCAATGAAAGGAGCCTGGAATTGTGCTGCTCGCGGCACAAATCAACGATAGGTAATAATTAAGCATACTCAGAGTCCTGCGCATAGCTTGTATTGTCTCAGGCGGTGGAAAATCCAGCAACGTTTGAATTCAATTCTGAGGGGGGCGAGACCATCACCACTGACATGGTAGCCGAGAAATACAGGAGTTTGAAAAGGACGCGCAGGTTCTGAAGGTGGGTAGACTCGTCTTTTGAAAATATAAGGATATCATATACGTCAGGAAAACAGAATTTCAGACCCCGTGTGACCTCATCGATGAAACGCTGAAAGGTTTGGCCAGCGTTCTTTAAGCCAAAAGTCATATACGCAAATTCGAAGAGGCCAAACGGGGTTACAATGGAAGTTTTGTCAATATCATCTTCAAAAACTTGAATTTGGTGGTAAGCTTTAACAAGATCCAGTGTGCTAAATACCTTGACATCAACGAAGCTATGGGTGAAATCATTGATGTGCCGAACCAGGTATCGATTTGGGAGGTAGAGTGATATCTGGAAACTCCGCTAAGAGCCGAGTAAATATTGACTTTCCAGACGCTACTGCTCGTACGCTGGGCTGGTCAATTCTAGCGGTGGAAGCAGTGGATTTTAGTCCATTAGTACCGTCGAACAATTTCTTATTTCGGCAATCGGGTAAAAGGTGATAAAATGTGGAGGCCCATACTTGTGCAAATCAAAGTGCGAGCTTGTCAGCCCAAAAAGTAGGTAATTTTACAGCCACCCTACATACGTTTGCCTCCACTTCATTCTGGCCTAGTCACTTTTGTAATGCTGCATTTCCTGCTATCAGTTGCTTGAGTTGTGCCTGAAGTTGGTCGTTCGCCATGATATAAAACCTATACAAAGCAACTAGCAATATAATACCACACACCGGAGCACCGCAGAACAAACATACAATAATAAATAAATTTTGGTAACTACAGTACCAAACCCAAAAGTAATGAAGAGATTCCCTATCCATTTGCATAAAATTTTAAGACCTAAAAGTAAAAGTATGCCAAGTTATATTAATAACTTGGCATACTTTTGTTTTACCTAATTATATTTTCGCATAACATTATTTACGCATAACAGCTTACGCATATATTTTTTAAGCATAATTTGTCAAAACATAAAAATGATTAAGCAAAACATTCTAAAGCATAAATTTATTTACGCATAGTGATATTAAAACCTATTATTTTAGGCATAACAAATACGCATAATAATAATTAACTTAATGTTAAACACTAAAACACATTTTTTTAAAATAGGACCATCGTATCGCAGAAAGTTCACAGTCAGAATCGTCTTTTGGCATACATTTCATGTCAATAGTCATTAAAGGGCAGAAAATCAATTAATCAAAACATCAATAATTATAAAACAGGTGATTGTGAATATAATTATGTGCATTTTATTTCCCTGTAACAAGCATGCAAACAAGCACACACCATGTAAACATGTAAAAAAGGAAGCAGCATGCAAAATGTAAACAAGCATACAGCACGCAAGCAAGCATGCATCATGCAAGCAAGCATGCAGCATGCAAGCCAGCGTGCAAGCCAGCATACAAGCGAGCATGCAACATGCAGCAGGCATGGTTTCTGTCACGGCTCCGGCGCTGCGGAGCTCCGGCAGTCCCACTCGAGCTTATCGTCGCAGATGTGTTTTACGCTCTCCGCGGCGGCTGAGGCTGAAAATTCCAAATGAATATGTAAAACTAACTCAAATTCGTTTACGTTAATCCTATTAAATTAATGCCTTAATACTATTACGCTAATTTTCATTATGCCTACCAATGAGGTTATATTTTATTACGAGGAGCAGTGTCATACTAACAACTCTCAGAAAAACGTAGCCACTTACGAATTTGAAGTCGTAGCTTTGAAACGGATACATAAATTATGTCATAATAATATGATAAAATAATATGTCTGTCTCATTTCTTCTACCGACAAACTAATTGTTACGTATTCACACACTTTTAATTTATTCTGTGATCGCTTTGTGTTGCTTACGGGGACAACACTAGTTGCATCCTTTTTCCTAACCTAGTCCCCTCCCTACCTGTCACTGTCACTTCAAAATTTATAGCCACGGTCGCTCGCGCGCTTTCCGCAACGAAATCAACTTGAAACACAAAACTAGTAATTCCAAGTGGTTCCTGACCTATTCTTTCCTGCCACCGGTAAGTCCCCTATGTATCCAACATAAAAGTGGTCCTTCGAGCCGGATAAAGTGTGTTTTTTGTCGAAATACGAACCGACGACACCGGCCGGTGGCCGGCCATCTTTCGCCGTGTGAAAATTTTGTGTAAAAGTTAGTGATAATGTCGAGAAGTCAATTCAATTCGTTGAAATTCGAGTTTTTATGTGAGAAAGTTAATTCGTTGTATAATACTGCTACTGCGCTAGATGTCAGCAAACCAGAAGAGGTAGGTAAATTCAAAATACGATGTGCAGAACTCGACACTGTGCGTTCCGAGTTCGAGGAATGTTTCCTCACGATTCAATCCGCTGTAAAGGATGAAGACGTGTTAGATTCTAACAAGAAAAAGTTCGCGTTGTTCGAGGAGCAGTGCTTACAGGTCAAGTACATGGCCAGTACCATATTTACAAAAAATGTCGATTTCAAAGAAGCTATTCACAAAGACCTGCCGGCTTACTGTTCGTCAAACAATCCGAGTGACATAAAGTACAAGTTACCGGACATAGGATTACCCAAATTTTCTGGCAGTTACACCGATTTTCCAAGTTTTCAAAACATGTTTGATGCATTGGTTCACAATAATGATCGATTGAGTCTTGTCCAGAAAAAGCATTATTTAATGAGCTGTCTGTCGGGCGAACCTGCTAACCTCATAAAACACCTTTCGAGCATACCAGACAACTACGAAGTGGCTCGGAAGTTAATACTAGATAGGTACGACGACAAGAGATTGATCGCAGACGCTCACCTTACGGCAATACTAGCACTACCTACAGTCTCAATCAAAAACGCTGCACAATTGCGTAACTTCGTGAACATTTTACAGGAAAACACAAGCGGCCTAACTAGTCTAGGATTCCCGGTAAAAGAGTGGTCACTCATACTATTGCACATCTTCACTAGAAAATTAGATAGCGAGCTAAGATCTAGATTTGAGCTAGCTCACCAACAAACGAAAATACCTACATTCGAAAATCTGTTAACATTCCTGAGCGGTTATTGCAAGACGTTAGAAACTACTGGCGTAGTAAGTCAACCCAGTTCCGGCAAGTCGAACACGACTTTGCCAACAAAAGGTAGCAAGCAGACTTATGCGGCCAGTGTAGTATCCGCGGAGCCGACCAAACAACACAGTCCCGAAGAGCAAGCAATACTGTCATGTAAATACTGTAAGGGCGATCATCTGATTGTCAAGTGTGCGAAGTTCATTGCGATGGACTTGGCATCTCGTCAGGATTTTGTCAAATCACAAAACCTCTGCTTCAATTGTCTGCGCCCACACAGGGTGTACGAATGTCGTTCACGATTTCGGTGTCAAAATTGCTCACGCAAACATCACACTTTGTTATGTTCAAACAAGCAGCCGCATAGCAACAACGAAACGCAAGTTCCGCTTGGCGACAAACAAGTCGCTCATTGCACCGCGTCCAAAGTGTTGTCGCCGTCGCCCGCCGCGGTCGAGTCCGCGCCAAGCGCGCCTCTTTTGTCTCTCTCGCACTCACACGTTCCGTGCGGCGGCGGCGAGAACGAAACGCGTCATTCGTTGCTTGCTACCGCTCTAGTCGAATTTTCAACGGCATTAGGCAGTGAATATCACCAAGTTCGTGCGTTATTAGATCCAGGTAGCATGGCGAATTTTATAACTTCGTCATGCATGCAACGACTAGGGATGCGCTACAACAAAACTAACATTATAATTTCGGGTGTGGGAGAATCCAATCGGGTATATCCCAAAGGTGAACTACACGTGTACCTAAATAACAAAGTAGGTGACCCTCTATGCGTAGAAATGTTAGTCCTCCAGAAGATCACGGCGCCACTTCCTACGTCAAATATCGACTGCACGATTTTAGCCAAGTATAGCCACCTTGAATTGGCCGACCCGCAATTTCACGAGAAGAAAAATATTGACATGTTGCTAGGTGCGGGTGCATGCGCCAAGATTTTCAGCGGGCCTAAAGTTGAAGTAGGAGTAGGATTACCAACGGCGTTCGAAACTATTTTCGGTTGGGTTTTGATGGGTGACGTCACCGGGCGTCATAGCGAAATCCAATCATTGCATTGCGTGACATCCATAGATGAGACATTGAAAAAGTTCTGGGAAGTGGAGGAGGTAGCAAGTAAGGTTAGGCAGCCCGACCCTAACGATGTTATGTGCGAGGAACATTTCAAGCAGACGCATTCGCGTACTCAAACAGGGCGCTTCATCGTGCGATTACCATTTCGCAAGGGTGACCATGATGTTGGACAAAATTTCGGAGACACCTTGCACATAGCCATCCGTCGACTTTTGTCATTAGAAAACAAATTCAAACGCGATAAAGTTTTAGAAGCGCGGTATAGGGACTTCATGCGAGAGTACATTGAGCTGGACCACATGCAGCCGATCGAAACTTCGACTGCACAGCGTTTCCCACAATACTTCATACCTCACCACGGGGTATATAAAAAGGGTACGGAAAAAATCAGGTGCGTTTTCAATGCTTCTTCCAAAGGCCCGGGCGGGAAATCGTTAAATGATGAGTTATTAGCTGGCCCCAAATTGCAAAAGGACATAGTAGACATCATACTCCACTTTAGATTACATGAGATAGTGTTCTCCGCAGACATTCGTATGATGTATCGTCAAATTCTGCTAAATCCCCTAGACCGCCAATATCAGCTGATCGTATGGCGCGACCACATTCAGCCTGAAATTCAACAATTTCAGCTAAACACGTTAAGTTATGGTGTTACAACAGCGGCGTTTCTTGCGATGCGTTGCTTACATGAGCTGGCTTATCAACACAAGGAGACACATAAGCGTGCATCTCAAATACTCCTCCAAGACATATTTGTGGATGACGTGGTCACAGGAGCGAGTTCATTGACCGAAGCTCAAAGTATAAAAAGTGAGTTAGTTGACCTTTTAGGCAAAGGCGAATTCGAGCTTCGTAAATGGATGAGCAACGACCCTCAGTTACTTACAGACGTGCCCGCCGAGCATTGCGAACTAAAATTCAGTGGAGACGCGGATATGTCTCTGAAGATACTCGGTTTTAAGTATAGGCCAAAAACAGACACATTCTCGTATCAAGTGTGCTTAGACAGCAATGAGTGCACCAAGCGTATCATATTGTCGCGGGTTAGTTCCATCTATGATCCCAACGGGTGGTTAGCACCATGCGTTATATTTGCGAAAATTCTGATGCAACGTCTATGGACTTTAGGCATAGATTGGGACGAATCACCCCCTCGAGATATTATTGAAGACTGGCAGCACTTCTGCAATGATCTACATAATTTGCAAAGCATATCTATAGAACGCAAGGTTTTGTCCAACACGGTTCAACATTTTGATTTACACGGATTTAGTGACGCTTCTGAGTCCGCATATGCAGCTTGCGTTTACATTAGATGTGTACATGCGGACGGTAGGGTAACTATACATTTACTCATTTCTAAGACACGTGTCGCTCCAATAAAGCAAAAGCTCACCGTTCCAAAACTGGAGCTTTCAGGCGCTTACATTTTGGCTAAGCTTCTAGTGCGTGTTTCTGATTGCCTAAGATTGAGAACGAACTTGCATCGAAACACCTACGCTTGGAGTGACTCGTCTATCGTGCTTTGTTGGTTACGTACTCAACCACACCTACTCAAGGTATTTGAATCGAACCGTGTCAGCCAAATTCAAAATATGATTTCTCCGGAAAATTGGCGTTACGTTCCGACAAACATGAATCCAGCTGACTCTGCCTCTAGAGGCATTACACCGCAAGAACTAGTCTACCACGAACTCTGGTGGGGTCCAGCTTGGCTCACTCTCGATTCTGAATCATGGCCACCGCCATGTCAGCAGCTTGAACGTAGCTCACTTCCCGGTCTAAAGAAACATACTCAGGTATTAGCTGCAGTCACTAACGAAACAGAAACTTCTGATTTCATTCAAAATTGTAGTTCGTTTAGTAAACTCGTGCGAATCACTTCGTGGTGCCTTCGGTTCGCACACAACTCTTTAAAATCAAGACAAACAAGTCCGATTATCGGACCTTTGACTAGTGAGGAACTTCAACGAAGCCTACTTGCGCTCGTTAAATGCGTACAATCCCAATCATTTAGTAACGATATACGGAACCTTCAGGCTAAGAAGCCATGTAGTACCGGGATGATTCGCTTGCAACCGTTCTTAGACGATAACGGTTTACTTAGGGTAGGAGGAAGGTTAGTGAACTCTACTCTTACTTACTCGTCTAAACACCCTCTCGTATTGCCTCACTCTCATCACTTCACCAATCTTGTGATAGATTACCATCATATCAAATACTTACACGCAGGTCCTAGTGCATTAATTTCTCTTATCCGCGAGCAATATTGGATATTATCTGCTCGACGTGTCATACGTAGTAGAATTTTCAAATGCATCAGCTGTTTTCGGCTGCGGTGTCAACCGCCTCAGATCAAGATGGGTGATTTACCAGCTAGTAGAGTTACGGAATCTCAACGGCCATTCCTTTCAATAGCGATGGATTATGCAGGCCCTTTTCAAGTAAAGTCAAGTGTGTTACGGAATGCTAAAATAGTTAAGTCGTATCTGTGCGTATTCGTTTGTTTCACGACTAAATCAGTACATTTGGAAGTAGTCAGCGATTTGACTACCGACGCATTCTTAGCGGCTCTAAAACGATTCGTTGCTAGGCGCGGATTACCTAATGAAATTTGGTCTGATTCTGGCTCTAACTTCAAAGGCGCTTGCAACCTTTTAGGAAAATTCAAACGAGACATTAACAAAGACCCCGTCTTAAGCCATTATTATGCAGAGCATTTTATTAAATGGCGCTTCTCGCCTCCTCTTAGTCCTGCCTTCAACGGGTTAGCTGAAGCAGCTGTTAAATCAAGTAAATCACACCTAAAGCGTGTCATAGGTGATCGACCTTTGACATTCGAGGAGTTAACGACTATCTTTGTTCAGATAGAGGCAATCTTAAATTCTAGGCCGTTATGCCCTTTATCTAATGATCCTAATGATTTATCCGTCTTGACTCCGGGCCACTTCCTGGTTGGTTCTCCGCTCGTCTCGATTCCCGAGACACCTCCTGTAGAAACCAAGCATATTAACCAACTAGCTCGATGGCAGCTCCTTAGACAAATGACCATGAATGTGTGGAAACGTTGGAGTCATGAATATCTCCACACATTACAGCAACGTGCCAAGTGGCATAAAACTCAATACAACGTTAAGATAGGAGATTTGGTCTTAATCAAAGAGGACGGTCTTCCGCCACTTCACTGGTCTCGTGGTAGGGTGACCAAGCTTTATCCTGGACTAGACTCAATCGTTCGCGTAGTAGAACTGAGGACAGCTAAGGGATATTTTACCCGATCGTTAGCTAAGCTGATTCCTCTACCTTGTCATCAAGACTAAATGCATCGTTCATTCAATTTTAAGTTAAGTAGTTATAAGTTTCATTTTATAAATTATACAGTCCACTCTCTAAGTTCTAACAACAAACCTATTGTAAAGCAGTATGATACAACCTATTGACTTGGTAACTTAAATCATAGGTTAAAACTTCAGATTCTAAAAAAGGCAAACCCTTTTTTGTGGGGGGCCATGTTACGTATTCACACACTTTTAATTTATTCTGTGATCGCTTTGTGTTGCTTACGGGGACAACACTAGTTGCATCCTTTTTCCTAACCTAGTCCCCTCCCTACCTGTCACTGTCACTTCAAAATTTATAGCCACGGTCGCTCGCGCGCTTTCCGCAACGAAATCAACTTGAAACACAAAACTAGTAATTCCAAGTGGTTCCTGACCTATTCTTTCCTGCCACCGGTAAGTCCCCTATGTATCCAACACTAATGACGTTAGAAAGTGACAAGACATTGCAGCATTGTTATCGGAAGAACGGCCAAAGTTGCCAGTGATCAACATAATTTCCCCAGAATGAATGAAGGTATTTATTATTATTATTAATTACAACGGTTATGCACCAGTAACAGTAACCAGTACCAGTAGTATTTTTTTAATCAATTACTATGTAAGGTAGTATCATGCAACTTTAAATTGAGAATTAGAATGAATGCATGGATTAGGTACATATAGGAAGAAAAGAAATGCGTAAACGTAAATATTTTATTTTAAGACTATTAAGATTGTGTCAAATAACTATTGTTCAAACTGGAATGATATTATTTCTGTTTACGACAATTAGTACATAAAACAAATTTCAATTTCTAATTACCTAAAATATATTTTGTTTTTTTTAAAGTACCTGTATTTAAAATCAAAGCATTTATTTCAAGTAGGCCAGTTACAGGCATTTTTGAATTGTCGAAACAAAGGTAATAATGAAATGAGCTACAGTCCCAGTCGCAAGGCATAAAAACTTACAAATGAGTGATTATGTTTCTTCATTTCGTTAAATTATATCGTGTGTTTTTTTCGAATTTATTACATCGTGTCACTTTCTTATTGCTAATAAAATGTTTTTTGATAAAAGAAGATGGTGATAATTAAAATAAATGGATACCTTCGACATACACGTGAATATGTTTGGGGTACAGAATGTTTAAACCAAACAGAATATAATTATAATTCAGACTTACAGATACATTCTTTCGTCATTCACTAAACTCCCAACAGTCTGGCAAAATCAAAATCGTTTCTACTGGTAACACTGATGATATTAAAAATGTTTGAAAAATTGACTTCGTTCCGTAATGTTTTTTTGGTTAAACTGAAGAAAATTTTGCTAACTTGCTTTTGAAATGTAACACCACTTGTTTTAGACATATTTTGAGACCGTGACATACAAATTTTAACAGCACATTTCTCCATTTTGATATTTTTTAGTTCTAAGCAACTGCTCACATGACATCAACTTGACAACTGAAGGCAGATACGGCTATGGACATTTACGAAGAGTCAAGGCTTTGGCGGCGATAACTGCTGATCTAGTATATATGTATAACATCATTGATGCATAATAACATTATGTGAATTCAATTTATGCCAAAACAAATTAGCCAAAAAAAAATATGGCAAAGTATTATTGCCAAAAAAAAAGCCAAAAATGTCCTGCCTTCAGCAAAATCTTAAAGGTCAGTGGAGTCCACTTTCCTTTTTCAGCAAAAAGTTGACGCAGCGGGCACAGTGGCCACAGCGGCCAGCTTGTTACCGCGAATTGTTAGCGATACATGAAAGTGTCCAACATTTTCGGTACATTTTAGAAGTCCAGCATGCAACAATATTCACAGATCATAAGCCAATTTTGTACGCCTTTTTACAGCTACCTACTTAAGAAATTTCCACCTCCACAACATAACCAGCTATCATTCATTAGCCAATTCACGACTGTTAACCAGTACAATATGGGTGAAGGGTGAAGATAACTTCGTGGTCGATGCTATGTCACGCATTGACATAGACGCCATCACCTTGGACCTAGATTTTGAAGCTTTGGCTAAGTCACAGGCATCAGACCAAGAACTTGCAAAATTTCAACGTGGTTCCAGCCTAACACTCACCAAAATCAGTACATCAGGGACCAACACTCTGATTTACTGTGACACCTCTACTGGTAAGCCACGTCTCTATCTACCCCTTCCTTCCGCCGTGCCGCTTTCAACAAGTTACACAATTTGAGTCACCCCGGTACCCAAGCTACGACTCGTTTGGTAGCAGAGCGTTTTGTCTGGCCTTCGGTTAGAAAGGACTACCGAGCCTGGTCCCGATCTTGTGTAGCTCGTCAGCTCAGCAAGATTTCAAGGCACAATTCTACCCCTGTTGGTAATTTTGAGCTACCATCCGGTCGTTTCATGCATGTCCATGTCAACATCGCTGGTACACTGCCCGTCTGTGACGAATACCGTTATTGTATGACCGCAATAGGTTTGACCCATGCGATCCATAACCGCGAAGGAGGTAGCTGAGACTTTTACCAAAGAATGGGTATCTCGCTTTGGCGTGCCCGTCGGTTATTACTACAGATCAGGGATCTCAATTTGAGTCGGATTTGTTTCACCGAGTACTACAGCAATTCGGTACCAAGCGCATTAGAACCACCTCATACCAGCACCACTCACCCCTGCGCAAATGGGATGACCGAGCGAGTTCATCGGCAACTTAAAGCGGCGTTAATGTGCCATAATGATTCGTGGGTTAGGTCCCTTTCGATGGTTCTGCTAGGAATGTGTTCGGCGTATAAAGTCGCTGTCGAAGCCACGGTAGCAGAATTACTTTACGGAGAGCCTCTCAGACTCCCTGGAGAATTTTTGGTTTCACCTCTAGCATCAGAAAGATTAGAAAATCCAGTCAATTTCGTGGTACAGCTGCGACACAAAATGTCATTGGTACGACCACTGCCAGCTAGTTGACATGGTAAAGCAGCTTCATTTATATTCAAGGATTTGTCGACACTGACTCGTGTATACCTTACAGACGATACCATTTTCGGGTCCACAGTAAGTCCTGGAGCAGTCGTGATAAGGGAAAACTTTCACCCTAATGTTAAAGGGTAAGAAGGCTGTCATAAGCATCGATAGACTCAAACCGGCCATTCATTGAACATTCCGATCCACAAACGACTCACACTATGCATTTGCCCCCCCACCCTCCGGCTGATTTTCTTCCACGGCAAGCTGTAAGAGATAAGTCGCACGCGCCCTCAATCCCGCAACATTCAGAACAGGTTAATTTGCCAGTAAAGCAGTCCTATAACACACGCTTGGGTAGGCGAGTTAGAGTTAAGAATTTTGATTAGTTTCTTGCCTCACTGTATTGTTGTGCTCTAATTGTAAGATTATTTTATATCTAATTGTATTTTTTGTGTTGTAATTGTATTATTGTGCTATTATGTTAGTTAATTTAGCCTGGTTTTGTTCTCTCCGTAATCGATGGCGATCTCACATCGCCTTCTTAGTTTTCAATGTCTAACATCACTACGGAGATGACACATCCCTAGAGCCAAGTGACAGATTCTATGGCTGCATTCCGAATTACAAAATAATCACTCACAGCGCTCACATCTATATTTTGCGTTCCGTTTTAGATATCACGATTATGACAGCTGAGAGCTGTCATCAATTTGGAACGCTCGTGAACGCGTTCACAGTGAACATAACCCCAAACCAAAACCTTTGACAAGACCTATTTTTGAAAATGGATGATATGTTGGTTGACTCTGCTGCACATACAACCCTCCAAGTTCAATTAACCCCATACAATAACTATTTCATGAAAAAGTCACTCAATGGGGTTAAATGAACTTGGAGGGTTGTATTGATGATTTGAATGATTATAATTCTGTAACTTCATACGTGTTACTGGTGCGATTGTTATTTTCAGCAACATACAACTTTACTCTGATCTGCAAATCGTAAGAAAATTTAAATTTCGCGGGCAACTCTTGCGTTTCCACCTTAGCAAAACAACACAACCTGTGAACAGAACTGTCATTTTTGACAGCGCTCACGGTGATATTTATTTGGGGCATGGTCGGTGTAATCGCAAGATGGCGCATGTCATGACGTCATCTATGACGATTCAAGGGATGTCAATATCGCGCTCACGGTAATACGGAACGGGTTTATGGACGCTCAAAGCGATTAAAGCGTAATTCGGAATGCGGCCTATGTTTGACACTTATGGTGGAAGCGCAAGGGTAGCCCGCGAAATATAAATTTTCTTAGGTTTATTGCAATTTGCAGGTCAGTGTCAGGTTGTACGTTGATGAAAATATAAATCGCGCTAGTAACACGTATGAAGTTACAGAATTATAATCATCAAAATCATCAATACAGCCCTCCAAGTTCATATAATCCCAAAGAATGACTTTTTCATGAAATAGCTATGGAATGGTTGACCTGCGAAAGGTTTTTTTTTTTTTTTTTTTTAAAACCTGCGAAAGGCCGTCTGGCGCAGTGTTGCCAGAAGGTTACATTTCTTACATTTTTCGTAACTTTTGACCCCCTCGCGTAACATGTAAGTAATTTTTAAATTTTAGGGTATTTCCGTAACTTTTCAGAACAACGAGATTTGTAATGCTTTTTTGCATTGAGGCGTTCTTGCCCTTTATTAACAGACCCCGTTTACGACCACTTGGTAGAACAGTACGTTATGAGAGTTCTTTAAGTATCGAAAATTATAGTAGTTAGTTCAGTGTAAATCTAACAGTTGCACAACCTCGTAGTTTTGGTTTAAACTAGAATAGAATAAATTAGGTGCTAGACTGGACAGTAACAACAGTGAAGATGGCGCTGCGAACAAATTAAACTCTGTTTTATCATTAGACTATATTATATACACCATTAGACATCATACATTCCTTTAAATTTCGCCATTTTACTGACATCACAAATTGATGTACGACCTACGACCTCCGAACCCAAAAACAGGTAAATTAAAAAAAAAAAAAACAATAATGTAACTTTTACAGCAAAAATGTAACATTTCAGGAAACGAAACGTAACTTACGACTCAAGGGCCCTGGTAACACTGGTCTGGCGTCTGGCCACAAAAAAAGAAAAAAAACTGTCAATGTCAAACAAACAAAGTTGTACTGTTTTCTTTTTGTGGCTTCATTTGTAAAACACTCATTAATTAAAATGTGCACGCACACCATCTCCATTATTTTGGTCATGGAATAGAATATCCCAATAGTGCATCGTAACCAGTAATAAAATAAGACTTCAAAAATGAAGTCTTTCAAGCTTATTGTCCACCAATCTAGTTTCAGTCGTAAGTATTATATATTTTTAATATTCGGTTTTCTTCATCTGAAAAAGTACTGTTTTGTTTATTTGTTTTACAATATTCCATAAAGTAAACAAGTCGCAATTTTTGAGAATTTCCCTTTCAGTCAACAGTTCAGCTATCTCTTTTAGTTTTCCACATTATTTCTCTCTGTATTAGGACTCAAATTGTATTATTCTGTTATTTATTTTACTGACTTGAACTAACTTTCATTATAATATTGTAGCTCTGGATCTAATAATTAATTTAAAAGATTACCCTGGCCTGAAAGAAAAAGACATTGTTGAGATATATCATCCGGAAAATGATTACCCGCGCCTGCTACTTCAAGTTACCAGAGTAGATGCACCAGGACGTGGAAGAGGTATGTGACCCACTATAGCTGTACCTACTAATCTTCAATACAAAATTATTTATTCAATAACAAATTCTTCATTCTTCTTCATGGTGCTCATGATTTCCATTCAACCAAAAGTCATCTATGTCAGCAGTGTTGATTGTGGGTTTGTACAGGTCTCTCAAAGTGCAGGTGTAGTTCCATAAAGAGCAGGTCTCATTATATCAAGCTAACTTTTATTAACTTAGAACACTAAAATTATTGATTGCATTCCATGTGTGAATTTCGAAGGTTTTAATAAGTAAATGACTAAACATTTAACCATTGTGGCCCGTGTCAGGGGCAACAAAAAAGGAATGAGAAGGTTTTTGTTCAATAACACTAACAATCATAGGCAACTTCCATTAAGTTCTTTTAATCATAATAATCATTACAGATAAAGAGATCAAATGCTAACCTACTATTATTCCATATTCTTGAATATTGCAAGACTGTAATGCAATCTTATTCTTAATTGAACATCTAGACAAATAAATAAAATTTAAGTGACTGTGTGTAATTTCAAAATAACAGCTTTTTACTGCAAGCATATGAAGGTATATACAGTACTAAGTAGGTACTACTCTAAGAAAAAAACTTTTGTTAATTTTTGTGTCTGTCTGTTTGTTCCGGGAAATGTTCAAAACAGACCGATTTTGACAGGTATTTTACTGGCAGATATCTGGGGGTCTAAAATCGCCGCTTTATCAGAATCATAATACGAATCACGTTAAAAATTGAAAACTCTTAAAATGGACTTTGTGGTCATAAACATAAAGATGATTTTAAATTTATAACGATATTCATAAAATATTATGATTCTCATAAAGCTTCCATTTTAGGCCCACTGATGTTATAAGGAGTAACATGTGCTACTTTTATTTTAGAAAAAGGTTTTGAGTTCCATGCAAACCCTTGAAATGGTTAACGAAATTTGATTAAAATAAGGAAGGAATATTTTTATAATAATTTCACACGGACGAAGGTCGCGGGGCGCACCTTGTCGACGATAATTACAAATCAAGATAAAATATTTAATCATTGCAAAATCGAAATCAATAGAAAACATGTTCCAGATTGGCATATAACTGCAGATGGTTTTATACTCGTATTAAGGCTCTTTTAATCTCAAGTGGCCAAAAATCAAGCACAATATGGATTGCTTAGAAACCACCAACTTTTTATAAATATTGTCACCTGTATTTTGTCCAAGTACTTACATATTTTTGATAATTCTGAATCTACACTTTCATTGAGTTTCTTCATGTCCTAATTAGTAAAGAAATTACTTTTTTTACTGAAAACTGTTTGAAATTCCTTGTCTTTTAACAGATACCATCAGTGTGGAACAGAGCATAGCCACAACTTTCCAACTGCGAACATTTGCTGATGTTTACGTCAACATTGTAAATGTGGTTGATGTGGCTCTGGACTCTGTGGAGCTCACATTCAAAGATCAGTATATGGGGAGGTCAGAAATGTGGCGCTTGAAGAATAGCTTGGTATCTTATTTATTTAATTTGCTTTTTTGAAAGTTAGATAAAATATGGTATTGTCATAATGTAATCAATTTTGTGGCCACGATGCTCTTAAAATCGTGGCGCTAAGAGTGCGTTGAGCGCACAACTTCTGATTTGAAGGCGTCAGTTTTTAGACACGTCAGTGTCTTAGAGCGTGTAAATGTTTCTTTTTTGTTTGTGATTGGCATCTCGCAGTTCAACCTAGGAGGTTGTCGACTGCTCAACCGGACAATCCTGCGGGTGCCTTGACTAAGGCCTCCAGCCAGGGCAAAAAACTTACAAACTAAGCAACTACACGCTAAGGGCAACCCCTGAGGGGTACAAGCCTCAGCTTAGGGCGTCGTCGCTGTGGGAGGGCAGCAAAGGGATAGGCTGGATCTGAATAGCGTGTAAATGGAAACACGCTTGGTTTTTATGGAAAAAGTTGATAATGACGCTGCCCCCTCTACTGTATCTACTGTTGGTGTTGTTACTATGAAAACAACATTACAATAAAAAATATAATTGAAACTATAAGAACACTATTTTTATTTTAAGTGTACAATATTTTATAGACCAACTATAATAATTATTCTAGGTAAGCACCTGTGTGTACTTACACAAGAAGATTGAATACTGTGGTGGTGCCATAAGATGTCAAGTTTATGAGATGTGGTCTCAGGGTGACAGAGTAGCTTGTGGAGTCATCACAGAAGATACCAAGATTGTGTTCAGATCCTCTACCTCCATGGTCTACCTGTTCATACAGATGTCTTCAGAAATGTGGGACTTTGATATACATGGTGACTTGTATTTCGAAAAGGCGGTAAACGGATTTCTTGCGGACCTTTTTGCAAAATGGAAGGTAAGGATAAAATTAAATACAGTACAAAAGGAGATTGGGAAAATTGGTAGCTCGCATTTTCCAAGCAACTGTGCCTAGTGTCCTTAATCTCTTGACTAATTGTAATGATAACAATATGGATAATTTAAGTACCTGTTTTCCTTAGAAAAATGGTAGCAATCATGAAGTGACGATAGTGTTATTCTCAAGAACATTTTATAAAGCTAAATCACTTGAAGAGTTCCCTCAACACATGAAGGAATGTTTGCAAAAAGACTACAGAGGCAGATTTTATGAAGACTTTTACAGGTATTTGGATCTATATATAATTTTAGTTTGTAGTACTTGAATTCACTGTATGAATAGAGAGTAATGTGGTCAAAGATCATAAAAAAAAACTTCTTATAAAAATGAGGATTTATCTTATGCCATGAAGCTGTAAGGTACCCGATGAAGCAATTTTTCGCCTTTAAAGCAAACACACAGCGTGATGATGATGATAGCCGACAGGCTCGACTGTCCTTTTTTCAGACGCTGAAGTGACTTGCACGTCACCTACAGTCGTCGGCTGTCAATATAAATATAAATGTTTTGTGTTGTATTGTATTGGAATGTTTAATGTATTGTGTGATTTGTGTGTGTTAAATGTGTCATTTGTCCTTCTAATGAATTCTGTGTTTTAATGAGTCTTTGTTACTTGAACAAATAAATGAATGATGTTATGTTATAGCAAGCATTATTTCTCTTTTTCTTGCTATGTTAATACTCAATACTCAAGTCTTTATGTTAAGGTCACCCTCTAGAAAAGACAGACTTGTGTCTCAAATATTATTCTGTCCCTTATTGTTAGTATGTCCAAGGCAATTTAAATTGACTGGGCCCAAAACTGCTATGAGTTTGGCACTAGCACTAGCCTCCATCAAGTCCTGAGGCATGCAGGACACAATTTCAGGTGTCCCATCGTTCTGTCTTTATGAACTTCAAACTACAAAATGTTTTAAATTTGTTTAGCTGCAGCGCTAAATATATTCAGTGAATGCTTTTGAGCCTAAAAATGATATGTTACTCACTAGAATATAATTAGGCACAGAACTTAGAGCATTGTTTTCAATTATTAAATTTTCTGCACAGGGTGGCAGTTCAGAACGAGAGATATGAAGACTGGTCAAATGTTCTCCTACAGTTAAGACGATTATTCACTGATTACCAAAAAATTGTGTTGCAATATCATGAAAGACCGAACTTAGAAATTCCAACAGCCATCAATTCTACAGCAGCTCAAGGAAACTTCCTCGAAGTTTTAAATATGAGTTTAAATGGTAAATAAATTCTACTATTAAAACTACTAAGTTAAATAATCAAATCAAGCATGCTTCAGAACATAGGCATGAGAAAAGTGAAGTAGTAAGTTGAGGCTCTAATATGACCTCTATTCTTAAAACCTACATTTCTGTATTTCAGTATTTGAAAAACACTATTTGGACAGATGTTTCGATCGTACCGGCCAACTCAGTGTGGTCATCACGCCAGGCGTCGGAGTTTTTGAGGTCGACAGAGAACTGACCAACGTCACTAAACAACGAATCATAGACAACGGCGTTGGCAGCGATTTGGTATGTGTAGGGGAGCAACCCTTACATGCGGTACCACTACTCAAATTTCACAACAAGGACAACAATCTCAACTCCATAGACGATTACTCTATGCCACATTGGATAAACTTATCATTCTATTCCACGAACAAAAAGGTTGCATATTCAAACTTCATTCCTAGAATTAAATTGCCGCCGAGGAAAAGTCAGGAGCCACTGAGGAAAATGTACGAAGACGAGCGGAAAGGGAAGCTGTTGAAGGAAGACGAATATATGCATAATTCTATATTTGATTACGATGCGTATGACGGTCAGATTTTCCAGTTGCCTCTAGTGCATAGCACGTGGTGAGACTTCCATTTACTATACGTCGATACGAATGGCATGTTATTAGATTAAGTTACTATTTCGATAGCCACAGCTACTTAAAGGTAATAAGTAAATGAATTAACTTCCTTCTTTACATGGTTATAAATATAATATAACATAATATTACGCGTGTCATCCTCGAACGATTAGGCAGAAGCGTACCTACCTGTACACCCAAATTTCGACAGTTATGTTTAAGCTCCATATAATAGGGGGCGAGCCTATTGCCATCAACCGGCCGGCCAGCCTTTTACTAAGAGATTTCTAACAATACTTTGTCGAATGGGAATCGAACCGAAAATACTGTTAGTATTATTTACAGTTCTATACAGAAATAACCATTATTTGTGTCTTGTGTAGCGTGCAAAGAGTGACACGTACGAAGAAGACATCCGTGGCTGGGTTAGAAGGCATCAGTCGAAGGAGTCCGCCCACGTCCAGTTTGCATCATAGGAAGATGTCGGATCCAGATATACATCACACTGTTGCAGACATACTGGCTAGTGGCAGTAAGTTATAAAAAAAACAACTATTTTGTTTTGTTTTTGGAAGGCAGACAGAGCAGCTATAACAAACCCGCCTAATTGAAGAGACTAAAACTCGGCATTGAATGGCCAAAGGTTGAAGAGAGAAACAGAGAGGCGATCGCGCGTCAAATATGCAATTTAAATCTAATATCAATGATATATGAGAGCAAATGGAGAAAATGTTTGTGTGATGAGCATGGACATTTGTTCCCGAGTCATGGATGTTTATATGTATAATAAGTATGTATTTACAAACAAAAAGTATCTATGTAGTATTATCAACTATCTGGTGCCCACGACACAAGCCTCGTTGCTTAGTGTGGCACTTAGATGGCGCTGTGTGTAATGTCCAGCGATATTTATTTATTATTTATTTATTTAAGTTACCAGACACGCGCTTGTGAATTGTAATGACTATAATGTACTTGTAGTAAGCTTAATCTTGTATTTTACACGTCAAATTAATATAACTAAACTTGCACACAGCTCCCAAATAAACTTAGAATTTTACCATTAATTCACAGATAAGCAAGGAGCCTACGACACAAATAGTGATGCGACAGACTCACCCCTTTCAAGCAACAGACTTTCGCCCCGCAGCTCAATCTCGTCCCACAAGCCAGTCATCAGAACAGGGCGGGCTCTTATCAACCCGTTCGACCCTTCACACGTTACTGTCAAATTGACCAGTAACAGACGACGTTGGACGCATATTTTTCCTAAAGGTAATACAATGATATTAATTGTTAAGTAAAGGAATTCTTTTGGTGGGAATTAACTGCAGAAATACAGCACACTCATATTCGCATTCCAGGGTATACAGCGTGACATTTTAATGGTTGTTTTCCCGCAGCGAAATGGTTTTGCCTTTGTAATACAATCGTTTAATAAACGATTAAAATATTAGAAACAAAAAATGGCAGATTAACCATTGTGAAAAACAAAACTCGAAACCGACCACGAACCAATAGTTATACCTCCTGATTGCGCTGAGCGCCGTCGCCGACCGGCCGCGCGGCCGTTGACCCACGTGCTTTTCAATCAGCTGATAAGTTGATAACTTATTCTTAATAACAATAAGCTTTACCCAACAAGTTATTCAAATTTTCCCTTTATACTTTTACGGGCTTAGGACCGTCATAAATACCTACGTTTTTAGCTGCAATTTACTGAACACGAAATTAAATAAAAACAAGTTTATCGTTTAAGAAAAATCATTTTCTGAATTAGATACCTAAAAAAGTATTTGTGGCGTATTTCAAACATTTGATTCAACTTATTTACAATAATTTTAATTAACTAAACTACTTTTAAATGTTCACTATTTACAAAAGTACGAGTAGGTAGGTACTTACACTTCCCGGTAACGGAGTAACTGTTCGAAGTGCAAGCCACTGCGTTGTATAACAATCGAGCACGTTTTAATTGGTTGTATTTCAATTTTAGTAAGGTGTCTCTGTCACTTCTTGCGATAGTAAAAGCGTCCACTATCGCAGTTATTAACGCGTCGCGAGTTTCGTGTTCCTCACGATACACTAGGCGCTTGAGCTCCGACCAGCGACCACAAATAAAAGTCCAAAAAGTCCGGAATAATGATTTGTAACATTTCAGGTAGGTTCCACTTGTCCGGTCACGAAATGCGGCCCAATGAGGTGGCGAATAATTACCGGGCCCACACATTAACACATAAAACGCACTTGATGCGCACACTCGCGAATAACATGTGGGTTATTCAAAGCCCAAAAATGTTCGTTACGCTGGTTGAGTCCAACTCGCGTAAAAGTTGCTTCATTCGTCCACAAAATGTTCGTATTTTGATTGTCCATCAACCAACCATCAAGGTTCATAACCCCACGAAGACGGAGCGACTCCAAGTGTTGCGGCTCCGCGTAAAGTCGCCGGGCCAGTTGCACCATAGCGACGTTCTCCAAATTGCAATAACTGTAATGGCGATCCATTGCACGATAAGATAACACGTGCTGCGCGTACGACAATCGCGGAAAAACTAAGTAATAAGTATTACATAATACAATAGGTAGCCAGCGGGCGGCGTCGTCGTTTGTAATTGATGCGCGCAGGCTAGTTTATGTCGTATCGCTACACGCGAGAGCTTATTTTGCTTTGAACATTTATAAATCGGTCTTTCCTTTGTCGGCTTCGCGGCTGTGTTTTGTATTGTTGCGTGAAAACTAGTTTATGCCGTATCACCACGAACGAGAGCTTATTTTACTTTGAACATTTATGCATCGTGTCTTTCGGCGGCGGGCGGCGCGTGCTATTCGAATAGTACCTACAAGGTACGTCTAGTGTTACTATTGATTCTCATGTTTTCGAGTTGATGAATATTTTTTTAATTATTTTAAAACAAAAACATATTTATTTTTTTACTTTTACTCTTTGCTTCGAAAGTACTCCTTATGGCAAGTTGTTCTGCCGCGGGAAAACAACCATTAAAATTTCAGGCTGTATTACAAGATCTGATCTAACATCAAGGCAATTTTTGCGAGTATTGAGGTTGCTTGAGGGAGGGAGGGAGCTTGAGGTTTAGGTTTCAGTTTAGGCACTAGGTCCTGGCTCGAGTGGTTGATTGTTGGCTAATTATTACTTCGTTTATTAATTTTTCTTACATATTTTAACATTTTTAAATATTTCTTTAAAAAAAATATATAATAATACATAACATATAAAAATAGTAGTCCGCCGGTGTCGGGAGCAGGGTCCAAGCTACCGGTGGCTAGGGCTCCAGAGACATGAACCTCCTCACAATCATGATTATTATTAGCCCATTTTGTCCCACTGCAGAGCAAAAGCCTCCCTTCCCTCGTTCCCGTATGAAAAGAGTCCAGCTCAACTCACCATCTCTTTCTAGGCCTGCCACGTTCGTTTCCTGCAAATCATGCAAATATTTTTATGAAATTAAAATATTTATTTTATAGCACAAGTCTTTTCTCAATGCGCAAAGATACTCATCGAGGAACCTTACTACGATTTCTTCTACCAATAAGCTATTAACATATACCTACATACATTCAAAACTGTTCTTTATTTTCAGGTCCAACTGGTGTGTTAATACAACAGCATCACTACCAAGCTCGACCAGCAGGAGAGCCGGCGTCGAGGACTGAAGATCATCGCTGTGAAAACAATGTACCCAAGGAGAATGGATCGTCGTCTATCATTAATAATAATCACTCTATCTATCAGGTTGATGGTGAGTTAATAGGTTAATTTTGTTGTGTCCTCAGCTAGCCTGCTTGCGGGTCCAGTTCAGGAATATGGCGCCCGAGGTCGTCGTGGTGTAATGGTATAAACATATAATATGTGCATCCTTTTGATCTTTCTTTTTAGGTTTACATACCCAAGGGAACCCTATTAAGACTCCACTGTCCGTCTGTCTAGCAGGCCGTCTGTCTAAAAAAATACACGTTTGTTGTATACTAGACTACTAAGTCCCTTTCCCTCACTAGGGAATACACTAGTGACGGAAAAGGACTTTGCAAAAAGACATCAACGCGGTATATATTATTTGTGCCATTTCACGTAACAACCAGTTTAGCTTGAGCCCTGCAATTGTTCATAATATTATTAAATTATAAATATATTTTACTTACCGAAGAAAAGTTATGCCATCTTTTTGTAGCTGGATGTTCTAGACGATTTCCCACCCCATTTAATTGAACAGGTACTCATAATTTGTTTTTAGTTATGCAGAAATGTTGAAAAAAGATATCAAAATAACCGCGTGTGAAGAGATCCAATAACTGGTCAAAACTAAAATGACCACTCATAGTTTAATCTAATATAGGTAAGTGCAATTTCACTTACGTGTCGTGAGCCTGAGTCGCCCGTATGAGCAGTCAAGAGGCTGTATAGTCATTGCTGGTGACAGACAGCCAGACGGACAGTGGAGTCTTAGTAATAAGCACCTCCTGGGTGCGGAACCCTAAAAAAAACAATCAAAGTATAGAGTAGGTTATTTTCGGAAAAACTGAAACAAAACATTATTTTATTATGTATTAATATTTGTTTACAGGTAACGTAATAGGCCGCAAGCGCATGATAAGCGCGTCGGGTACGCTAGCCGTGCTGGGCGTGGCGGCCGGCGCGGGGGGCGCGGGGGGCTCGTCGGGCGCGGCGGGCACGCCGGCCACCACCAACAACGCGTCGCTGGCGCTACTGTGGGGCGCCACGGGCGAGCAGGAGTGGACGCCCGCGCTCACCACGGGTGAGTACACTGGCGACGTCACGTGTGTGTATGCGACTATGGCATTGGTGCGTTCATGTATTGAAGGCGAGTCATTTATTAAATATCTGAAAATACAGTAAAATATTGAGTTCAACTTTCAGCTATTTGGTAACTTACTTGCTTAATTGGTGAGGACATTGATTTGATTAACATTTTAGACCACATTGCTCAAGAAAAAAATCAAATGTAGTCGTTTTTCATTGAAGTGTGTAATTTATAATATAGATTGAGTGTAAATAATAATGTCTATTAGTAAATTAATGAGCCACTGTTTCGTATCTTTTTACAATAACTCAAGTTAGTTCTTCAACTACCACTTATATTTTCAATCTAAATAGTAACTTTTGTCGCAAGGTTAGACACACACACAATCATTTAATAACTTTCAAATTCCTCTTCTAGATTTTTCTTGCATGTTCTACGACCATTCATTAAAACTAACGACGCACCCCTTCTGCACGGAAAAACACTGGTCGCTGAATATATCATAATTAGGAAAACATGAATGTAAAAGTTTCTGGGCGACTGAAGAATGATAAAATAACAAATAGCCCATTTGTCATCAAAAGTCATCATGCTATTATTTATCTAGAAGGTGAATTTGAAATATCTTTCACAAATGTCCATCACAATCTTGTAAATGGGAATCTTAAACAGAGTCCAATTAATCTGTAATTGGTACTCTGTATCGGTTTGGAAATCGTGATAAAATTATATTTGTGTGTTTGGTGTACTAAATGTTCACTAAAATTTTGATGTTTCATGATACCATCGCGTTGAAAAATTATCTTCAAACCTGATTGGGACGAAGCGAACCGAGCTATAGGTTTGATATTCCATTTATTGGATTTGCATCAGTAGTTTCTGCATTATTATGTGTTTTTATTAGTATGTTTATTATATGCGCTAGACGGGGGGATGCATTCGTATGAACTATGCGCTTTTTAAACAAAATTTACGCATTTATATTTATTTATTTAGTTGTCTCAAATATTATTTATTACTTTATGTATTCGATAATTTTTCACGATGTTCACATAGATCAAACCAAAATTAAAAAGCTTATATAACACCTCCTCTAGCTATATTTTAAAGCACAGCTAGTTTATTACGTAGGTTATGCATGTCCAAACCTTAAATAGCTACTTATGAGAGCTGGCAAAAGTCAAAGGACTCCTGCTGCCTCTATGTTTTACGCCTAGAAACATATAGTTAGCTATGGTGCCTACCATAGCCGGTTGCTCCGATTTACCTGATTGGGTGATAGTATAATCAGTTCAGAGTAAAACGATATATCGCTAATCTGCATGCATTATGCTTACAAGAAATTAATGCTTAGAAATAACTATAGCGCATTTGGTATCATCTCTCATAGACATTTCATATTATGTAGTTTAATAACATCTTTACTAAACATTTGTTTCAGCTTCTCAAATATTATTATACTGTGAATAACGTATGATATTTAGTTTTAAGCTTATTTGGGGAAAAAGTAGCAATAATGTTGTTTGTTACTTTGGTATGCTTGCAGGTAAAGTGAATTAATTAATTATTTGTAAAAAATGGTATTTGGTTATAAAAAAAAACATGTAACTGTAAGTTTTGATGATGGAGCAATAGAGTCATTAGTAGATATTTATTACTGTATAGTTCTATGCAGAAATATCGCTTGCTTGCTCGCGAAAACTGAGACCTAGGCGTGTGCGTTATTTCACGTCACTAGATACAATAACTAGTTACGCGGCATGTAACCGAATCACTAGTTTCGAATCTAGTTATAAGTAGTGATTTTTATAATTGCGTTATTACAGTTATCTGTGATTGTTGGGTGTGAGTAGCTGAGTAGTCGTTACGTTATTCGAGCGAACGAGAATAGAGTAGACTGTCGGTAGTGTCGGTTGGTCGACTGGTTGATCATAGGTTCATAGTAAACACTAATAATTAGTCATAAATACATTTAATGCAGTCAGCCCTAAGCCTGAGTAAAGTATGAAGGGAAGTTAATTTATTGATTTAACAGTATAGCTACATACACTTAAGTAGATAGTGATTAAATTTATTTTCGTTTCATGTGTAACTGTATAGTTGGTGGAGGTATTTATACTAACAATCACAGTAGCTGAATAAAAATAACTAGTTACAAAAATCACTAGTTTTGAAACAGGTGACGCCGACCAAGTAACTGGTTTCGTTACGTTTCATGAAAATGACGTAACGAACCACCTCTACTGAGACCATCGAAATGTTGCGGATTGATTTAATCAAAAAGTACAGGAGCGAGACATACGCGAGACATACCGATTGTCACTATTTTCAATCACTAGATGCTCGGTAAGGCCATCACCGGCCCACAATGTACTTGCTTCGAATATGCTTCAATTTTTTGCGCGCCAAAATCCTTATACGAATATTCACTCTCAAAAAAAGCTTAAAAAAATAATAAAGATAACACACAATTCCCCCTACCAGGTGTGGACTGGAAATCATTGACGATTCCGGCGTGTTTGCCGATCACCACGGATTATTTCCCGGACAAGCGTTCGTTGCAGAACGATTATTTGGTGTCCGACTACAACCTTCTACCGGATGACGTGAACGCCGACTTTGCACAGAACAGAGCCATTTATAAGGAGCCTCTGACCACCATGGAAGTATTCAAAGAGTTGGTGTCTCAGAGATTGGCTCAGGTTAGTGTGAATAGTGATTTTTAGTGCTGCTTGCTTTCTGTGTGTATAACTTTACTTGCCGTTGGCCCATTTCAGAGCGAAGCCGGCGCCGGCAGCGTGCGCTGAACACCGGTTATAACATACTTTAACAGCGTTCCGTGTGCACGCGCGCGCTCTTGTTATTTACAATAATGGAAATGAGACCGAGATTTATAAACGTAACTTAGCACTTACTGTTGCTAAGCGTTTTTCCTGCCACTGTCGCTCTGGGCCTGAGTATTGCGCGGCCGGCACACGTAAGCCTTCTAACGGTCTTCGCGTCAGCCGGAGCACGCTGCACGTGCGGGCGTCGGCTGATCTGTCGGCGGGTGAACAGTGAACGCTATCCTAACTGGTAATTCTAGCTGTTTGTTCGAAAGAGTTTTCGCCTGCGGTGAGAAGAGTCAGCGATCAAATATTGTCTAAATAAGTATCTCTTCAACTGATACGGGACCTACATCTTTTGTACGATTCTTGAGCGCGAAAATCGGCAATACCTAGTCGCTTTTTGGTTGGTTGCGTTAAGTGGTTGTACCCCTTTTTTCTAACTGTGACACTGTTTTCGGCATCCGACAAATAAAAAAAAACCATTCCAGGAAATTTCCATAAAAAGCGTGGAACTCAGATCAGGGGGGTTACTATGACGTCTTAAAGCAGGAGTAATTCCAGTGTGGGAAAGAGACAGAGCTATACAGGTCGTCTAGCGCCATCTCTTTCTCATACTGGAATTACTCGTGCTTTAAGACGTCATGGTAGGCCACTTACACGGCACTGTGTATAAATAAGCCTCTTTGTAGCCCCTTCGTGAGCTTACCTATGTATGAATATTCGGCTGCTTCTCATTTCCAGGGTTTCCAACTCATAGTGGGTGTGAACGAGAACGAAGTAATAGAGTCCCACTGCCCGTCCACGGCCGCACCGCCCCCGTCTAAGGTGGCCCCGCAGTGCGGCAAGCAAGTCAACGCGGCGCCCACTAAGCGATACCTGCTCTCTATTGGAAGGATCTTCCATAAGCTTACGCTTGTCGGGTCTACCATCACTGTCACGAGATATAGGCCTAGGTAATGTTTATTTTGTGCCTCTGTCCTCTGTATTATAGAATCGTATTGTTTCTAAATTAATTCAGTTGTGGAATAAAAATTTTAACTTGAAATCCACTACTGAATAGGGATGATTACAGAGTAAAAAATATGATTATTTTTAGTTCGTAGCCCTTCGGCCGTCAACGCATCAAATAATCGAAATGGGGGCCTGTGACGTCACTTATCGGTAATAACTTAAGTGTACCGACGAGTGAGTCACGCGACTTTTCGACTCACTGTACTGTCTTCATTTTTTGTTTACGTGATTAAAAAAAAACACGTATCCAACATTTTTTGGAAATCTAACTTACGGACTAATTAGGTGATTTTTTGGTCATCTACCCTATATAGTAATGAAGTAGATAATTTTAGATCCAACAGTTTTGAAACTTATCGTCGGTTTAAAAAAATCTTCTATGTATGGAAAAACTGATATTTTATTATTCCGTGTAGGTTTTGCACTTTTGTATGAAACAAAAGATTTTTTTAATATCCGATTAAATGTTTCTGACTGTATAAAAAGCCGTCACAGGGCCACACACGACTTTTGGATGTAAAAAGCTTATTAAACAGTCGATTATCGCAACTCTCCGGAAATCCTGAAATTGCTTACGAGTCATTGTATCGATATAACATTTGTACATGTAATTCTTATTTCCATATGTTACCTTTTAGACATCCATACCCGCCCTTCAACATCCACTACCGCTACCGGTTCCACGCGCCGAACCACGACACATACGAAGTGTCCTGGGTGTCATTCACTACAGAGAAACTGGAGACCTATAACTGGAACTACATGGACCACTACATATGTACCCGAGGGGACACAGACTTCGCCCTGGCCGAGGTCATTGTCACGGTAATAGGCCAAACGGCATTATTCATTAACAGCCTTAAATTGCTATTAATAATGTTGCTGCCCGGCCTTTTTTTATTTTGCTGTTTTGATTTACGTATGGTTATACCTCGATGTGATTTATTTATGTGTATAATATCCCAATTTTTTTTTTACTTATATTTTTTATAAGTAGGTAGCTATTTCGTGAAACGTTATGCCTTTTTGACTTCTGTTGTTGATGCGAGTTTTTTTGTGTAGTGAGATAATGTAGGAATTTTATGTCCTGCTAAATTATTAGAACCAGCTTTAAGAAGTCAACTGAAAATAAGTTAGTGTCAAAAGTAACAGAACTGTGAAGAAGTCTTTGATTTTATAATGTCTAGATGGAGCGTCGCCCTATAATCAAAATAAAGAAAACGAGGCAACAATATCAAACATGTGTGCGTGCGGCAGCGTGCGGCCAGTGTACAGAGACAATAGACGCACAGTGTAAACACTGTGCGTCCATGTCTCTGTGTGCGAACTTATAAGCCAACAGTTGGCTGATATTTTTTGACACGTTTTCGCACATTTGAATGCTCTATCTAGACATTATATAATCAAAGGAACAAGTATAAAAATCGAGGTATTATCAGACGTAAAACTTCTATCATACTAATATGTAAAAAATTGTAGGCTCTCAAATACTGGAGGTTCCGTACACTTCTCCTGCCGCTATACAATCCAGCAACTAAACAGATAATGGATGATAATGTGATCCATTGCGACATCTATCCGACACCAACGCGGCACGACCTCGACCAACTGACAGATGGGTTCCTAAAAATGACTGAACAATACTTCAATAAGGTCAAACGACCGAACAAGCAGAGGGTAAGTATGGCTACAGAATTAAGAGCTAGGGTTTCATGTGGAATTAATTGATCGGCGCTAAATTTTATTCGGAATGCTGATTAGAGCTACGCCTTTATGACATACATACATAGCTAAAGGCTTTCATTTCGACCGTTCAACAACATTGATTTGGCTATCGTGAACGTGGATTTTGTTCACCGTAGCGACCATAGGAACCGATTAATCGGATTAAAAGGTTAACCGGTTAGACCTATAACAAAATATATTTTATTAACCAATAAACGGGTTAACCCTTAAAATATATCTGCGTTAACCATTTAAATAAAGCACCTAGCGCGGGCTCCGTCACTTTCTTGTATATTTTTATGTACAAAAATGAACTCTACGCGTGAACAGGTTATTATAGGCTGATTGACCCTATAAATATGGGTTAACATTTACTGTAGGGTTATCCCCTGGCTGGAGGCCTTAGATTCATTTTTAAGGCATCCACAGGATTTGCCCGGTTAAGCAGTAGCCAGCCTCAGAGGCTGAACTGGGAGATGCCATCTCCAAAAAAAAAAAACTATGCTTTTTCACCTAAAAAGTAACCCAACTAAAACCCCTATATGGGTATGCTTTTCGGTGCCTGTTTCATTGCATACAGCGAATGGGTGTTGTTTGTCGTAATGAAACTAGCTTCATGCGTTGTGCGTCAGTAGTTTCAATTTTTTACTCAATATTTTTAAGTCGAGTCGAGTTGAGGATTAATAGAGAAGTAAGGAGGAATGCTGCGCCGACCCCAAATAAATTGGGTTACGGGCAGGAAAATGAATGAATGAATGATTTATAAATCGAGCTATCTCAAGTAGCTGTTCGAAGTTAAGACTTATTTGGCGTACTTTACAGTTTTGCAGCTGCAAAATGGAATGTGATTTTTATGTTTCAACTATAGAGTTCGTTTTTTTTTTCAAAAACTTCTAAATGATTATCCGCACATGTATGCTAGGTTAACATTTAGGTATATTATTTGTTTTTTCATACTAGTAGACTTTTTAGCGCTGATCAATTAATCGTATTTTATTCAGATCCAATCTCAAGATCAAACTCTATGAAAGGATATTTGAATTTGTTTTATTTTAATCGAGTTTTTAATTTATTTATGTTCCTATATGAGTATTTTTTGTGTATGTATGTAAATGATTCTATCAGTTATAGACCAATACATTCAAAAGTTGGCCATTTTAGGTCAAAATGTAAATATTTATACAAAATAATGTTATTAGTGGAGCATATAAGCATGATTGTAGTTATTTGCACTTTGTATGACACTTAGATACCTACTACTTGCACTGCATGTATCGTAGAAGTGCACCCTTTACTAAGTTATATGTAAACTTGCAGTAATGTTGCTTGACAATTCAGATTTAATGTTCTCAAAAACTATTTACATTACTGAAATAATGTGTACTAAATGTTTACTCAAACATTAAATTATTAATTTCACAGTCCCAATTATGTAAACGCATGCTAACTTTAAACTAGAATCTTTGTTGTTGTCTTCATTGTCTTTAATGTGTCGTCCATGTTAAATGTATGAATGTGATGCAACAGGCATGCTAATAATTTATCAATGAGATTTCATTTATTCTTTTGTTGCACACTACGTGTTATTTGTAATTTCTTGTTTGAGTCTGAGCGCATGATGTATTAACTTGACAATAATCCTGTAGACCGCAGACCGGGCGTGACATGAACTGCCTAAGCATTGTGTAGACATTTTGCTTCAAATTATAACTTTTCAGTATCGAACTAAGCATCGCTATCAACATTACCTAAGCAACAGACCAAATTAGGCGACATCGATTTTGGCGTCACCTCACAGGTAGTAGCGTGGCTTAGAATCGATTTGTTTCTTCGTCGTCATCAGGCGATATCGGCTCCGCTCTGCGGTCAAGTTTCTGTGCTCGGAATTGTGAAATTGTTGTGCAAAAATCGCACCAGTAAAATGCCTCGAGATCGCGAGCCCTCAGTACCGTTATTGAGTGCGTCCGGTCGGAGTGGGCGACATAGGCGCGCACCCGGCCCCCCCTGTAGTGTGGCTGTGCAGATGGCGCTGGCGGGCGGCGGCGCGGCCGACGCGGCGCTCACCCGGCGCCGGCACTCCACGTCCATCCTCACGCGGAGCGCGCAGGTACACTCACTGACGTACACGTGACCCGCCGCCAGCGGCGACCGACACCTCACACGACAGCTCTGACGACACACGCCGACGCTTGAGATCTTAGGTCGATAGGATTGTAGTCACGTGTAACGTTAGAGTCACGTCTACGCTAGTTATTACTTAGTGTGGAGAACACTTCCGCCGCCATTCCCTCTTGTCTCTGCTACGACGCCATGTTGACACTTTTCAATTTTCAGTTTGTGCTGCGATCAAATGGGGCAGACCTCCAAATTTTATAAAAACGGTGTGCATAATAAAAATTTTCACGATTCAGAGTTTCAATCTTGGAAAGCTAACAGCATATAATGGGTCTGGTCTTTTGATCGCTTGACTCGTATCTTTATGTTCAATTCGGAATCAAAATTTTATAATTTCGTTGTTATTTTCTGTGGCATATTTGCGCATTCATTTCATTGGCTCCATGAAAACCTGGTTTGTTATCAATTGTTAATTTGTATTAACCTTACATTGGAGTGGCGTTTGACCTTCTAATTTTCACACCTTAACCATAGTAGACTAACGTTACCACGTTGATTATTATGACACAGTAGGTACTAATTCCACAATTAATCGTAATTTTATAGATAACAGTGCAGTGGAGGTCTTCGCCAGGTGGATGCCACTTCTATTGACTGTAGATATTTGTTTTGCATCCATCACCTATACAACTATAATGTAATACCCTAAAAGTCGATGACAAAAAGTAATATTGGAATATACCTGTATTCAAATAGTACATTGTGATACAAGGGTGGAAAGTATACCTACACACCCGTGTATTACACGACGTTTTCTAATACAGTTGTGGGAAATAGTAAAAAAACAAATCAAAACTTAACTGCAAAAGTAATGATTGAGCTCGTAAAAAAAAGTCACGACCGCGTAACAGAAATATGCTGCAAAAGATTTAATTTTCGAATCATAATTATAGCCTTTGAAAGTACGCCATGTTTAACAACTGTATTGAAAAATGTCTTTGTCCAACCGACTGTGGTCTCACAACAAAAGTTCTGATTTTACAGTACTCTCAAACAAGAACCACCACATTGTATATGCATACTGCGTATATATTTGCACTGCTTATTATAAAATTATGCAATATTATTATGCACGGAATGCACCGATATTGAGACATTTTGTTTGCTGGCTTCTTTAAATTATATTTTTTGTAGTAATATATGACATAACACTTAAATAGCATAATACTGAAGTTTATGAACTCCTGTGTATAAAACAATGAGTGTTAAAAGATGAATTCAAAATTTATTTTATACAATTACGGGTATGTCCCATTGCTATACAGATAAAGTTAATCTGTGTGTAGTAAGCATATACAGGTGAATTTTTCAAGTGGGCGTAGATGGCCAAATCCGAAATTATAAGAATAGCAAAAAAATACTCAAAGGGTCTCTAGCCCGATTTTGATGAAAACTAAAACGCCATCATTGGATCTTTGAAAAATCTATATACTTACCTGGCGAAGTAATGACTTCCGGCAAAATTAAGGAAAAGGTTATATTTAATGTTTTTTAAAAGGTTAAATTAATGTCTGACAACAAAGTGATGTCCTAAATTGATATTTTGACTAACTCTTCACGGTTAACGGCGAAGTAAAATAATTAAACAATTGAAATTAGAAATTACAAGTGAGTTGGTGCCAATAGTGATTTAGTGCGACGTTTCGTTGTTTAATAACTGTTTGAGTACTGTTAATTAAGTATTTAATCAAAAAAATAAAATCCAAAAATTCACCCTGTATATTGTAGTACTTATTACAAACCTCCACTTAAATGCTTGGAATTCGCAAGGTTCCCGTATCTATACTATACAAACATTTCAACTGTACGAAGTAACTTTGTCTCGGGGGCAGTTTTAGTATTATACTATTTTGAATGTTATGATAGGATGTAGGTAATCTGTTGCCGTATTAAAGTGCGTGTTGTGTGTGATGTATCAGGGCGGTGTGTCCAACTCACCGTTCAGGGAGCGCGTGGGCAGCACCCGCCTGCCTGACCGACCGAGGCTACGGATCGAAGCCATGTCAGTACCAACGTGACACATACATATCATAGCCTGAGCTGCGACCTGACCGATTTTAAAGACAGAACAACTATTTTATTTCGCTTAATCGCAAGCAAACTGTGTTCCTATTTAAATGAGTACTCTTTAAAATTGATCAGTGATTTTTATATGCATTTTATACGCGTCTCTAGTTTGTGCTGACACGCATGGCGTATTATCTGTAACAAACCCAGGTAGCCGCGAAAGACACTGTAATTTGTTGTCTTATTGAAAGATTGTAAATACAAGTACAGTCTTTTTATAACATTATTTGAACCAACGAGGGACTTATAACCATTCAATTAATATCACACAACTCTGACTCCTATGCCGTGTTTGTATCCGATCATCGTAAAATCATGTGTAGTAAGACGTTACGTTTTAAACTACATAACAATGTTACGACTAAAAAAGACGCGTATAAAAAATCGCAATTCGTATGTTCGCTTCATGACTGTCGCATGGTGTGTTCGCGCTTGAGCAAGTTTCTTCACATTGCTAACATTCATGCACTCATTCATTCGTTCGTTCGTTCTCATAACACACATTTGACACATTCATTCATCTTCCTTACGTGAACCAACTATTGTTCATACTTATGCTCCTAAATAAAATTAACTAACTCACTTATTTTTTTATTTTATTTATTTTTTATGTAAGTTGCACCTTTTTATTTTTATTTAGATCTATAGCTTTTAATTTCCCTTATTTTTATTACTAAATTGACAAGTTGTTTTTTTACAGATATCCTTTAATACCAATTCTAATTCATGACACGGTTTATTTTACTATCGCTAAGCTATCATCGAATGCTTACCCGTGCCTCTCCTATCAGATGCTTATTCTTATCCTTATTGAATGTTTCATTGCAGCAACTATCACCTACTAAGTCACTAAACACTAGTCAAAGTAACAAGTAAGTATACAGTTCGCTCCATCATGCTGTTTATAGTGGTGGTTTTAGAGTCAAGCGTTCAACTCAAAAATGAAATCTAGCTATTCTACCCGTATACAAATCATCCCATGGAAACTACTCCATGCCGCCAGGTGAAAAGTATCCTAATGAAATCAAAACCTGGTCTATACATAACATCACGTTGTATTCCCCCAAGGGTGTGTTAGTAAGGCAGAGGTAAATAGAGGTAGAGGTGGTCCATATTAACTAGTTATTTTAAACATGGTTTGTCTTTGTGCCAAATTGCATAGAAAGTCCTATTAGTTATTTTTGTGTGATCAATATGATCACAAAGTTTGGGCACGCGTGCGGTGCTCAAAAAATATAATATATTGACATGCGATACCCAAAAAGCCGCTTAACTGAAGTGGAACTGGCCACGACTGCCGTTTGCCCGACGAGCTGTGGGCCAAAATAATGTGGAGCCCGAAGACGTCGCGGCAGGCATCGCAGGAGATGGTGGGACGAGCTGGACAAAACCAATGATCAGTGGTCCACATTAGCCCTAGATCGAAAGATTTTGAAGCCACGGGGAGAGGCATTTGTTAGTCAGTGGGATGACACAGTCTAACACTAATACAGTTTCAAGGAAAACGCTACCCCACATGCGTATACGAATGACTCTAAGACGCCCTAAAACCATCATAATTTTCTTTTAACTCAACTTCTGCTTGGCAGCTTTGCGTTTGGAATTATCTGCTTCACAATCATTGTTAGATTTTGTATTGGAATTCCGGTGAAATGTTCTAATATAATAATGACTTCAGGGCCGCAGCGAAAACTGTTCTAGAGAGAACGCAATCTCAGACTGGTGAATGCGACGACACTTATGATGATGGGTAAATATTTCTGATATTACTATTATACATTCTCTTTTAATCGTTGAGGAGCTCGCTGTTAAATAATAATAGCCGCTGGGGTCGATCTTCAGGTTAAGCCGCGCTTGCCTAGGTTGGTTCGTGGATGGGTGACGACCCATTACGTAAAAAATTTACTCCGTGCCTCGAAAACACGTTAAGCCGTTGTCCCGGCTGTCAATAGTAGATCTTTGACAGTCGTTAAGTAGTCAGTGGTCCGAAAGTCTGACAACCAATCTTACCAAGGGGTATATTACCCATAGTACTAACTGGGTTGTGTAGGTCAGATAGGCAGTCGCTCAATGTTGCTACAGGTATTCAGCTGCATCCAGTTAGACTGGAAGACAACCTCGACATAGTCGGGAAAAGGCTAGGCAGATTACGACCTTGTCTTTTAATCATTTGAGTGCAATAATTATTAATAATACTTGTTACAATTAATATCACACAAATTAATAATAATTTGTGTCATTCGTTATTGGCGTGCTCGGATAGTGATCCCGACATGTATTGTCATTTTAGTGAAGTAAAATTTTTGGTTGTTTTGCGACTCCATAGTCGATTCAGATGAATTATTTATGGATGCTGTTTCGCAGTTTTTAACAAAACATATATTTATCACCATCACAATTTAAGGAAGAAATAGAAGGGGGCCCTTTGCTCTGCAGTGGGGCAATGTAAGCTTCATTAGTAAAAAATTTAAAAAGGTTCCGACGAATTGAGAACCTCCGCCTTCTTGAAGTCGGTTAAAAAGACACATACAAAAGCCACCTTTTTCAGAGTGCCGGAACCGAAACTGAAAGCGAACTCGTCATTGGGGGAGATTGTTGAACGCATGCGTAGCCCACAGCTGGGCGTGGGCTTCCTTCAACAGACAGTTAGCCTGCCGTCCCACACATTCGTGTCAATATACGCCATACATTGGTTACAAGCTAATATGGAGGGCGTTACCTATGAAAGGGCTACGGCTGTTATGGAGGTATAGTGTTTTTATTTCATTTAAGTACATAATAGCAAGCTGTAGTCACACAAACACCAGAAATGCGGCTTTAATTTAATATATTGTTTTTATGTACGGTCACCAAAGGATATACGTAACCAGGGTCGTCGGATATACATAGTTGAAGTTTAGTAAGAAACCGATGTATGTTTTCGAATAAAATGTAATTTAGTTAATAGAACACAAACAGTTTATTTGTCAAATGAAATTTCATTCGAAAACATCCATCGGTTTCTTATTAAACTTCAACTATATCCGACGACCCTGGTTACTTATCTCCTTTGGTGACTGTACTCCAATGCTAGAATCTCACATAATATGTACCTTTTCTAAATCGATCACTAAGCCAGTCAATGACTGAATTGATGTTTTTTTTGCAGAAATTACTACAAGAAAAAATGATATGCCACGCGTCTGGTGATACAACGAAGCGTTTTGTCGTAGGATACTATATGTATCATATCTTGCCACAGAAAAAAGAAAAAGGTTAGTAATTCCTCATCTTCTTTTGTCGTCATACCGTGGTTAAAATCCAGTCTTCAAGGAGATTTCGGAACTAAGATATATTCTTGCCTACAGTCGGTCTTTATCGTCCCCCCTGGAATGGCCACCTCGCTATGAGCGAGAGTGGACCATAAGGCCTAAACTCTGGAGACAAGCGTAGCGGTGCGGTGCGGAGACGTACAAAATTAACAAATCACAGCAGAGACATGAGACGCGATGTGGAGTTCAACGTAAATGATTGGTTGGTTCCCGCATGTAGGAGACATGCTCTCCGCTCTGCTTGTCACCGCTTTGAGAGTCCGGCCTAACCCACCACGCGGGCCCAGTGAGTTGGGAGGATGACAGACGTATTTATTACATACGCATAACTTTTTAAGCATAAGTAAAATCAGATAGCGGGTAATCCACCACGAGAGTCCATTGCGTATCCGTTGATCACACTTGTTGACCCTTTTTTTTTCGGGTGGGAAATCTTCAAATGATCCCTCCTGCTCTGGGCTGAGCGGAAGGGAGTGTCAGACTTGTACTGACTAAAACCCGCCCATGTTCCTTCTTATCCCTTTGTGTTTCAGGGCCGCGGTATCTCTGTCGAACAGTCATGCAGCCCCGAATACTTATTTACTCTAAATAAATATTTATTCTATAATATTTTTTTGTTTTACAGATGCTATTCCAGATTACGTAAAGCCTCTAGGCGACCTTCAAAGCTTCGAAAACGAATGGATGGAGGTCGAAGTATTAGGACCACGGTCGCCATTGCTGTCAGCTGAGACCTTGATGGGTGCCATCGATATATTCGGCACTAGCCCGGTGACTGACGATACGGGAGTGCCGGCCTTCCTCTGTGATAATATAGACCCTAGTTATATGCAGTTGGGTTCTGATAGTGACAGTAAGTACCTATTGTGTATGGATTTTGGATGTATTTGGTCTGAATTGTCTGATCTACAAGGTGGAGATGACAACAAACTACAATAAATTGATCCTCATGACGTTTCCTGCCTCCATACATAATCCCCTCTTTTTTAAAAGAACGAAGCCTAGTTTAACTAATAGTTTCAATTGTCTGGTTGCAGTGCCCCTGTACAAGAACACGCACTTAGACATCGACATCAGCAACAAGAGCGACCGCATCGAGTGGGGCCACGCGCGCTACCAGGCCACCTTCCGCCCGGACCAGGCCTACGAGATGTGCATACAGTGGGCCGTCGCCAGCGGGAATATCGTCGCTGAACTGGTTTCTATCGCCATTAGATACAAATATAAACTCACCCCTTTTTCCTATGGATGAAGGCAGTACAGAATACCACCAAAATCGTTTTTGTTAACATGCATATATCGAATTGCCAGGATTTATTCCGTGAGGCTCGTACAAACAAACAGACACACTGGGTGCGATACACTGTTTCTATTAGTCTAACAAATTACTTGAGATTACAATTTAACACAATAACACGGGGCACAATGAATCGGGTACAGTTCCAGGACGTCTCAACTCCGCTGCGATCAGACATTGAATTTCGTCCTCGTCTCGAGCTGTAAACATCAGGGCTCTATAGAAGCACGTATGGTGTGGGTAGACTTGTAAGTAGGTCGCGTGATGTCACCACTAGCGTACTTGCGATTAATTTTATGTCCTTATTTTATGACCGGATCCGACACATACATAAACTCATACCTTTTTGTCATGGGGGTAGACAGAATCTACAAACGCCACCAGCTACGATCCTTACATCATTATTTGTTCACGTGATCCCCTGTATAATCTCCGAAGACCCCAGTACTCACACGTTTTACCTCGTAATGGTTAACTGATTGGCTCGAACGTGTAATACGGGACCATAGGGAATAGGCTAGCTAAGGCTTAAGGCAAATACTCACAAAAAAATCTTAATAACATTGCTCAGCCTTAAACCTAGGAATCAACCCTAGAACTTTCACTAGTCCTGCATTCAGTCCTTGCAGTGAGTCCTTTTGAAACGTTATTATCTTATTAAATACTAGCTAATGCCCACGGCTTCGCGCGCGTGGATTTCGGTAATTGTCCCACCGGATCCTACGATCCCATATTGAGATAAAAAAGTATCCTATATGTTAATCCAGGTTATAAACTATCTGTGTGCCAAATTTCATCCAAATCCGTTCAGGTGTTTTTGCGTGAAAGATTAACAAACATCTATCCATCCATCCTCACAAACTTTCTCATGTACAATAGTAGTAAGACATCTGTGTGTATTTCCCAGATATTCGGGTGGGCGCGCAAAGCTCAAAGCTGTCGACTACAAATGGTGCCAATACCCGCGGATCCACTCGCTCTGCCCTTCACGTTGAAGTCGGACCCCCTCAGGGGACCCATCTACGTACCCCTTAACGAAGAACCCCTGCTCAGAAGCAAAGTCACGTTATTTGAAGGTACTCTATCAGTATATTTTTAGATTTTGGTTACTACATCGACAAATATTATTCCAACTGTAGTTATGTCATGCCGCTACTGTGTGTTCTTTTTACACTACACGTAATGACCGTTTACAATAACACTGCGACATCTGAATGAATAATAGGCAGAAAGAAACAATAAACTTTTTACTCTTTAATTAACAATATTACTAATTCTATGGGTAATACATGGTGTAAGGGACAGTCCTCCACAAACTGATGGGTGAATTCAGTATTCATACTAAGATTACAGGTACAAGAAATTATTTCAGGAATTTTATGGGAATCCAGTAAATTTCTTCATACGCATTGTATCGTTACCGTGGCAAAACGCACGTAGCGAACGGCAAGCGCGACGACGAGTTCGATGAACTCTGTAGCTAGGCAGGAAGTGAACAGCTGATTTCACGCGTCGTTCTTTAGAATATGTCAACGTCCATTGAAACACACCCTGTACACAAGTCCGTAATTAGACCTGTCCTACTGTATAGATCGGAATGCTGGACTCTGAAGAAGATGGATGAAAAAAGATTGCATGTAGTGGACACGATGACGAGTGTGGTGTGACAAGAATGGATAAAGTAAGGAAAACTTGAATGGGAATCGACTGTCTTGTGATGGGCATGTGATGAGGAGGGAGGAATCGCATGTGACTAAAAGAGTGATGAATATAAATGTTAATGGCTGGAGAGGGAAAGGAATACCAAGGAAGCGATGGATGGCTTGTGAGAGGAATGTTATGAAAGAAAAAGGAGTAAATGATAACGTGACGGTTGACAGAGAAGTGAAAAAAAACGTGTTGCGACGACCCCAAGTAACATGTGACAAGCGCAGGAAGATAATGCTTATCCTACAGGTACAGACAGCGTCAGAAAGTGCTAACCCCTCAAGCTTTAAAATGTTAAAGCTTGAGGGGTTAGCACTTTCTGCGCTGTGTATACAACGGCGGTCTTATTGCTGATGGCGATATATTCCAGACAACCTTTGAATGGACTAAACGAATGTCTAAGTAATTATATTCTTCACTTCTACAGGCTACAATCTCCGCGTACTTTGGTACTAAAATTTCACTAAACACCTTTTAATCATCGATTCTTCCTAAATTAAATCCTCAGGTTTCCCCGAAGACACGTGGCTGGAACGTCTGTTCCTCTTCCAAGAAGCCATAGTGGGTCGTTTCGGGTTCATCAAGTGTACTGTGGAGAGTACGTCGCACGCGGCGGGCGTAGGCGACCACTTGTATGTGCATGTGACTGGGAACATGTTCATACTTATACCTACTACTGTCAAGTCAGAGCAGAGGGCGTTGAGGACCAAGCCGGCCAACAAGCCTCTCAATGCTAGCAGGTAAATTCCTCTCTTAAAATATATAGAAATTTATTTCAAAGAATGGTGCTCGAAATGGGCGTAAGTAACAAATATAAAATATATCTCAAATCATACGTCATAAGTGCCACAATGTCACCGGAGAACAGAGGTAAGACAAGGTACTTAAAATGGCCGCTTTAGCAGACTCGCCGAGCCGGAGTTGAAAATGTTTTTATCCAACAACTTTATGTTATGTATTTTATCGAAGATCTAACTACAACAATTTTTAAGGAGATAATTTTCTGCTGCTCTACTTGACACTTACTTGCTAAAACATATCTTCTGTCTTGAAACATTTAGAACCATAACAAATGACATTCGTTCACAACAGATACCCCGTTCACCCAGAGGCGGCGCCCAGTCCTCACGAGGGCTATATTACGAGACACGTCAGCGGGAAGAACAAAGACGATTACGATAACAGCCGGCGGGTAAGATAATTAAAATAAATCTTAAATAAAATAGCATATAAAGGGTGTACAATAAGCCTAACGAAGCCGAAAGTCGTTCCCGTGCCTGGGAACTTCTAGTTACGGAGATATTAATGGTCAAATTTTTTCACATATTTTTTTAATAATCCGTACTTTAAACACCTCAATGAAACCTTTACTATTCAATGCATCCATCAGCACAATTTTTTGAGTGTGTTACTTTAACCACCGTAAACAGTGATTTTTCACCCCGAAAAAAAGTGGTATTCCAGCAATAATTTTTGCTTGTTATTTGGTTTGATGTACAGAATGCTTCTTGGTTGGCTTGGCTTCGTGGAGGGTCCGTTTACACCCCTGTATAAATATATAGACATTTTATAAGAGAATTGACGCAGAGACGACGCTTTACAATGCCGAACTTATTCTAGAAATCAATGTGCTATTTTACGATTTTAATCATTTGAGAAATCTTTTGTTTCCACATGTAGTGACATATTAAGTTTGGGGCTTATCCATAAAGGCTTCATAAGTTATGTAATGAATAACGTCCGTTATCGTCCCAGAAACGTCTCTCGATTTAAATAAAAAGATCTGCGTTTATGAATAAAATTCTTACTCCGAGAATGCGAACTGAGACATCTGAAATAGACTATCGCAGACAACAATCTCACATTTATTTGTGGAATACTGGGATAATTGTTTTCAACACGACATCCAAGCTAGAAATAGAAATATTGCGTCATTGACTACGAATTGCAATATTATTTCGTGTCGCTCAATGTGTCAAACCGTTTGTCAAAATATTGCAGAATTTATCAATATCTTGCACAATTTTATTAAAGATATGACGCAATTATTTTGTTATTCTTGTGTCTTAGTGACTTTGTTTTTAATTCTGTGCTGAATTTCACAATGTATACATAACATAACATCACGCGTGTAATTCCCAAAGTGTTAGGCAGAGGTGAACTTAATAATACACCCACATTTCGCCAGTTACGTTTTAAGTCCCATGTAATAGATTTGACGGCACGGTTGGCGCAGTGGCTGAGCGATTGGCTGCATGTCGCGGGTTCGATCCCCGCACGGAACAAATATTTGTATGATCTACAGGTAGTTGTTCCGGGTCTGGCTGTTTGTGTATGTGAGTTTAAATGTTTGTAAATGCACCCACGATACAGGAGAAATTCCTAATGTGGGGCAACGTTTTTTAAAAAGGGAGAATAGGGGCTATTGTCATCAACCAGGCACAAATCCATGGAAAAACACAATAACACGTAGCCCGACCCGATAATCGAATCAAGGACCTCATGCACGGCAGTCGCGCTTGCGACCTTTCGACCACGGGCCTCAGCCTGGGTCTAACACACACACGTCTGACACACTTTTGGATTTCTGTCTACATCAATCTACACAAAATTCTTACAAAAGGTGTTATGGCTGCAACTCCCCCCCTAGAACCCTATTTGTATCCAGCTGTGAACCTGGAGTGCGACATCCCAAGATGATTAAATGTTACTTGAATAATATTATTTCAGATGGGTTTCCTCTGGTCATGGAATCACATGATATCAAAAAAGTGGAAGTCGTCACTCACCCCAGCGACTGGAGACGAAGGCTTCCAAATGCGCATGCTCAGAGACTTCAAACATTTCTGTGCGAATCAAGAACAGAGACTCAGTCAGTTCTGGGATCAATCTTGGGAGATGCGGGAAAAAGCCCGTGGCATGCAGTCTTGTTAATTTATAAGCCAAATGTTAAATGTTTATAACTACTGTTAAATATACGTCCTTAAGTTGTACTTAGTATTATTAATAAAATGATTTCAATCAAATCCAGTCAATTGCGTCTCCAGTCTAGAATTCATGATAAGTACCTACTTCTTGATCGCACCTGGAAAGGTCAGGTGCGTACACGCAACCAGCATGCGTGTTTGACCAGATGTATGAACGTGGTACTCCACGTGTAATGCTGGCCCTTCACATCGCTATTCGGTGTTCGCGCTTTTATTCGGCATTGTTGGCTATATTCTTGTTGAAGTCCGATTAACAGGAATACATCGTCTACACATCGTTCATGAACAGCGAATATGCCGAACATTTACGAATATTTTTGCTATAGTACCGAACAAAAAATATATATTTTGTTTTCCCGTTATGCAGCCATCAAAGTATCTCGCTTTTTTTAAGCTGCCTGTATATTTCAGGCCATTCTTAATACTGTTCCATGCGTCAGTAACTTTTGCTTCTGTTTTTATGAGATTCATGTTGCGGGGCCCATATGCACGGGTGCGTTTGATAGTATTCCAAAAATCGCATGACAAGGATAAGTGTCCAATCCATTTTGGCGCGAAAGAGCTGTATACAAACTAAGTAAACACGTCCGCCACTGTCGCCTCCGCACACTACTCAGCGAGCAATGTGTGGACAGCAAACAAACATATTCGGCATATTCGCAATCCTTTGATATGTTGCAAAAAACCGACAAGCTGGCGGATACGGGTGTTCGTGTATTCACGTATTCGTCTTGTTCGTGAGAATAGGCAAATATAGACGAATAGAGCCACTATCTTCGTATTTGGGCGAATAAGGCAAATACGCGAACACGAATAGCGATGTGAAGTGCTACCATAAGGATCGTTGCTGGTGCCGTTTTGTAGACCGTCAAATCACGTGGTTTATGAACGTAACTCTGGCAATCTTTCTAGATAAACTAAGACAGTTTTTATTTGTCCAAAACTTGAGTATACACACATATAGTATGGCATGCAAGATGTTACATCAAATTAGATCATAATCATGTTTTGCCTGCACGGCGTACAAATATAAAAGGTAGGATGTTATACAGCATAAAGTAATTTTAATTTTTTACACAAAGCAATTAACAAACCAATATAGAGCGTAGCTTAAAATTAAAAGGTACAAAAACAGTGCCATATTATAATACTAGCGAACCGCCCCGGCTACGCACGGATGCAATTTTATACATTTATACCTTCCTCTTGAATCAGTCTATGTATTAAAAAAACCGCATCAAAATCCGTTGCGCAGTTTTAGAGATCTAAGCATACTTAGGGAGAGACATACAGCGGAAGCGACTTTGTTATGATCTATGTAGTGATAACAGTAGAATTGGGATTTATTTTAGTCAATTACTAATGATTTTATACAAATTAATTGGGTAACACTGGCACCGGGCAAACAGATTGTGGGACTTAAAGATAGTAAAAAAATATTAAATAAAATACATAGAAATTTATAAGTAGGTATGACGGTACAAGTTCCTTTGAAATGGATTGAAAACGTCTAAAACATTAATAACCCAAACAAGCGCCAAAATAACCAAAAAATGATTTGTTACGGCTTGAAGTTGAACTGTCACTGCCAGCCCGCGTCATCCTCCTGGGCAAAGGCTCCTCCCCGTGACTTATTGAACTGTCAGGTTTTTTTGTAAAAACGAGACGACGTGTCAGCAGACTCGAAAAGTATGGAACTGACTTTTTATTGCATAGAAAGGGCACTTCAACATTGTACGATTCGTAATTTAAGGCAACCTTTTGACTCACAGATGTAAGTAATGTCAAAATATCCGTTTCCGTCGCCGAGTACTCCAACTCTTCACATAGTTCTTGGATGAACCAAGAGCCAAAATCCTTATTTCTCCACGATAAATACCCAGGTACAGAAGAAAGTGCGAGTAAGAAGTCACAATGAAACGGAACTTTGTGTAGTTCAAACGAACCGTCTGCTTCGGTACAGTTTGTTGTTAATGTAATACCTTCATCTAATTTCTCACCTTGACAAGCTTGAATTATAAATAACTTCGGCTTGCCTGCAAGTGTAGGGCAGTTTTCATCGGTAAATCGACACCACAATTTATCCGCTCTGTAATGTGTATCACTTGCATACAAATGTGCATGAGACTGTCCATGAGTTAAAATCGCAATTAGAAGACAATCATTCTTGGAGTGATCCATCTTCGCTGTCTCTTCAATATGCTCCATGATTTCTTTATATTTTAGATTAGAGAAAACCTCAACACTAAATGATAACTGCTTTAGGCATTTCTCAAGCCTCTGCCTGTCTTTTTCATTGCCGCGTCTTGGATTCAATCCTAGATGTTTGTCATATAAGTCGTGACTAAAAATGAGGGCCGTACCCCGGTACTTGTGGTCCATGTTGTAAAATTCATTTCTTAATGTGATAAAGGTATCATAATGGTTATTCCGTCTTCCGCCATCGCCATGTTTTGAATGTTGCGCTTCTTCCGCATTTTCTCCCGCCATTTTAAGTAGATTCCACTAAAGGGTCCTATTCTATATAGGTATAATTCTATTCTACACCACCTAGTATTTTAGGTTAGGCAGAGATTTTTTACAATACCTACTACTGTAATAATAGACTGAATAGTGATTCATTATTCTATCACCAACGCGGCAACGGCTCAACTGGCAGCAATTCAAGCTGCTACTCCAGTTTCGCAGTAACGATTGCACGTTATTAGCCAATACACTTCAAAACATGCAGTTAAGTTGCGGTGTTTATATGCGATGAAAAGTGATGACGCAACAATCAACATATTTATTGCAAAGCAGCATGGGGAAGTCTTGCGCACGCACAGATAGAAGTTATCTGTTTGTGTTACCATAATAATAATATGAGCTTCCTATTGCGATGCTGTTCAAAATACTGAGATCTAAAGTTTCGAAGATGGCATGGTGCTTAGCTTACTATAGTGTCAAACCGAATCATCCATCTGCTTCGGCCAAAATGGGCCAAAGCCAAAGGTTGACCTTAGGGTCAAGGTCTTTTGTTAAACAAAAATACTTTTTCAGTTTGAAAACTGTCTCTTATTGATAGGGTATCAATTAGGTTCAGAATGCAGTGTATTTGTGTTTTTTTAATAATTTGTTTCTACTAGTGTTTTATTTTGGACACAGAAACCTAACTAACTATAACTAAGTCGAACGTGGTTCAGTCTAATAGAAAGAAACAGAAAAACATGTTTAATTCGCATATGCCACAAAAATACAAAATGAAATAAAATAAAGGAGATGTTTCATTTTTGTATGGGACTCCGGCCATAACATGTACATTTTATAAAAGCTCTGAAACAAACCTCTGAATAGAATAAGGTTTTTTTTTTACATTTTCTGTTCTGTTCAAAATGTTTGACGTTTGTCGTGAGTGTTATGCAGGGGGAGGACAGTTCCCTACATGTACATCATTGAGGTAGGAAAACTATGATGTACATCGAAACTCTTTTTGGCGCGCCATCTATCGCTCTTGAGCTCAACTTTAATTCACATAGGACGTACTAGATGTCTCTACAAAGCTAGCCTAATAGTTGTTAAAAATTGCTATTTAATTTTCTAATTTATTTTAATTATTTTAGTTTAATTTTTAAAACTTAAATAAGGTATATATTTGATTTTGAGTTAATTTGATTTTAAGTTTATCGAATAATTTAATCGGATGCCATAAAAAAACAAATAAAAAAACAAATGACAAAAATCAAAACTGTCAAAACGGATTTTTTACGTTGTGCATGTTTTCGTGTTGTTTTTAGTGTTTTCTTTGCTGCGAATACGTTTAGCTGAGCCTCTGCTCCTCCATAAAAATTCGTCAGTCCACCTTTGCGTTGAGTGTATCCCCGGAGCGAAAGCCGACTGAATTCAGTGATCGGTGTCCGTTTGCGATATTTGGACACTATTAGTTAAGTTTTGTGGTATTGGACAAGAGTACCTAGGTATTTAAAGCAAACGTGAAAATAAATATATGTATTGAGTATTCAACAAGCTTGTTTCATTCAAAACTAAATTAGCCTTTACAAACTATCTAAAGTAATAAATGTGCACATTTTCCGTGCTTGTAGATTGATTGCAATTCATGTGGAGTTGTTTTTATTTTCAAACTGCTAATTTCACGCTACCAAACATGGTTTTACATAAATCAATCTATAACTATGGAAAAAGTTTGCAAAAGCAATGAAATGAAAATGGAGGAAAGTACTGTAGAATAGAATGATTAGTTCACTCAAGATTTACAGAGGGCGCTGATCGCGCAGGTTGGCATAAAATTTCGTAACTGCGCACTCTATACCAGTATGCTCTGTGGTGTTATGACAGCTGTGGCAGGTTGTAGTGATGACGTTTGCATAACCTAGAAATTGTTATTTGATAATAATAGGGAATATGCATGTAATATTTTTTTCACTTAAATCATTAATATGCAGTACTATCAACCCAAGAAAATAATTAAAAGTTAATTTCAACTACTGCTTGTCGCACAAAAAAAAACTCCTGCAATTTTCTACGACAGTTCAAACGTCCAAGACTATCGCCGATCGCGGCCATTCATGTCAGGACTTTGATGTCAGTTACCTCTCTCTATCTGCCTTGTTTAAGGTGGATGCGCAAGGGTAGCCCGCGAAATTTAAATTTTCTTACGTTAATTGCGCACACCTTGGAACCTGCTCCCGGCTAGACTAGGTACCTTTTATTTTTATTAAAATAAGTACAAAACAAAAATAATGTTATAAAATAATATTAAGTCAGGTAAATAAATTAAATTGGCTTGATAATATTTTGATCTTGAAGTAAAATATCTATCTTAGAATCGAAGAAATTTATTGCTTATGGTTTACAAAATACATAATTATAAGCATTTATAAAAAATACAAACCAGTCACATCTTGCATCAAAAATCTATGAGGAGGGTATTAGTTCTAAACAAGAATAATCATTCAAAATAAACTGTAATGTATCTAAAATATTTTTTAAGTTAAAGGCACAATTTCATTTTACCGATAATTTCATATTATTTCTAATAAAAATCCATGGTTACTCCTCACAGATATTCTGAATTTTATTCATACTAATGATAAATCAGTCAATAAGATGGCCACTATCACATACTTTCCTAAATCCTTTTTCTTTAATATAATTAATTCAATGCATTGTTTAAACTATCACATCAGACAATTATTACGACACCTGGGCCTGCAATATTAGGCATTTTCATTCAAGCCATCGCCCACAAAGAATCAAAATATTAATCACTAACACAATACAATTGGCAAAAATGTTTTATGTGCTACTAACAACTAATACAACAATAAATGATCTTATTTTAAATAAAAGTTAATGTCTTTAGGTAGGATGAACCTACAGTATTAAGAAAAATGCAAAAATATCTTAAAACATAACAAAAAAGTAGGTAACACAGTTGAAATTATATCTGTAGCAAGGAACAAATTTATAAGTTAATACATGGTCACAAACATAATAGTAGCTAAGCATAGCTAAAAATCATTACAAAAAAAACATTGTTTGACACATGATATGTACTGTTACTGTTGAAATTGATCTCTTTTGTTCTTCAGTTCTTTTGTTATTTAAGTAATGTTTACAAATATTTCTTAAGTACTTTAAATTATGTAATCTCAAACATTTTTGTATAATCAATGCAAGACGTGGAGTTGCGGACACCAGCCCGCTATACAATACAATACATGCAGTGCAGGCAATACATTTTAAACACTTACGGTTGGCAGCACATAATTTTTTCATATTATTTTAAATTGAGCAAATACTAAAGATAAAACATAATTTTGAAGTTTGTGCGTGTGTTCTTATTTTGTAAATTGTATAATGAGCTAACAATTTTGTTTACCTACCCATTCCTAGACTTAACATCACTAGCAATTATTATGTCTACTTAAGTAATTTGTGACATGGCATTATTATCTTAACACTAACCACCATTCTTCATTTGGATACAAAAATTCTTTAAAACAACTTATTGGAACAAGAAATGCAGAAACAAAATTATCTCATAAAATATATGTTAAAACCAATGCATAATAACTGCTATTAAAATATTATTTTCAACAGCCATTGAACATTATTTTCTAATAAATTGGAAAAGTTTCCTTTTATTTTTTTTTGATAACTATTGCTAACAAGATGAGATTTAACACCTAACTAGGACATGCAGAACCAGTATTGGTTCAGTAGTAAGAAGCGGGTTATACCACAGAGCCAGAACTGGTTCTGCATTCCCCATACCTAACATAGGTACAAGATCAAAGGCAGTTTATCAGCAGGATTACTTCTTGCCAAACACAAGTAGGCGAGTGAGCATACTTGTAATGCATGGAACCTGCTTCTGTTGGTGCATGGGCACCAGGTCTGGAGTATTAGACTCAAAGTCCAGAGCTACTCTCTGACATACAAAAGTTAATAATGTCAAGATGTCTCTGTCTGTTCCTGCACTGCGTAACTCCTCACACAATGCTTGCATAAACCAGGATCCACGAGTAGTGTTCCTCCAAGAGTAGTATCCAGGCACAGTAGAAAATACAATCAGGAAGTCTGCATGGACTGGGATTTTGTATGATGCAGAAGGTGACCCATCTGTTTCAGTATAACTCACTAGATTAATACCACCATCCAATTTATCACCCTGGCAAGCTTGAATAAAGAACAGCTTTGGTTTTCCAGCAAGAGTGGGGCAATTATCAGCAGTAAAGTAGTGCCACAAATTATCTGGCTTGTAATGTGTGTCTTTGGCATACAACATTCCTAGCTCTCCATGAGTTAACACAGCAATAAGAAGACAGTCGAAGTCAGTATGGTCCATTTCTGCTGTCTGCTGAACATATCTAATGACTTCTTCAGATGTCAAGTTAACTAGCACCGTAACTTTGAATCCTAAGCCCTTGAGGACCTTGGAGAGATTATCACTGTCTACGTTGGTGCCAGTACGTGACTTTAAGCTATGAATGTCGAAATGCTCGTGGTTGAAAATAATAGCCATCCCTCGATACTTATGCTTCATATTGTAAAACGGTGCGTTTCTGTCAACGGGCATCCTTGCCAAGCGGCGTGATCTCGAAGATTCGTAAGTGCCCAGCGCGTCGGCTTCATCGCCACCACCGTTCGCTTTGCGTCTTTGTCCAGTTTCAACACTTCCATTGTCTTGAGCTTCTCCGTCCAACATTTTGATTACTTACTTCCTTAACAAAAAGTAAGAGATATATGGCTCCAGTTACTCAGTACACACTCAAATTAAATCAAAATCGACAGAATTGCCGAAAAATCGAAAACGTTTCAACTCGCGAAAATCGTGACTATCAATACGTCAATTATTTCACTATTATCTATTACAGATTATGTCAAATTGTCAATCAAATCAACACAATGAACAGCTTCCAATCAAAACCACAGATAATCTACAAAAGTTGTCTGGTCTGGACATAGAGTAATAAGCTATGGAGGCAGCAAAGACGGATCGCCCTGGCCTGCCTATGTCGAGTTTTCCGAAAACTTCACCATAGTGGGTCTAGTTATGACCCCTAGAGTCCAAATCAACCGTCGGTTAAAAAGTTTATATACATATAATTATATGTATGTATGTTGGTATGTTTATGGGGCGACCAGCAAAATTTAGCCACACTACAGATCGCAATTATACACCGATTGCTTTCAAACTTGGGCAAAAAATCGAAAGGGTCAAAACTTAAGATAAGTTCGTGAACGTGTGCGGTTTTAAGAAAATAAGTTTTTTGACCATAACTTTTTCCTATGGAAATTTTCAATTTTATCACTCCGAGTAAGAATACGGCCAACTTCTAAATTTAAAACCCCTAACTTAGAGGATTTCCAAAATTATTGTAAATAAAAAATATATCTCCGAAATGGTAAACATTTTTAACGTCGCAAATATTTTTTTTTTAAAAGCAAAATGCTTACTCTACAATTTTTACTTTCAAAGTTTAGCGATAAAACTTATAGGTCTCGAAATAAAAAAATATCAATGAAAAATTGGGTTGAAAAAAAATAAGGGTGGAAACTTCTTAGAAATCTACCTCCTCCTGCGGCTTGCCGAAGGGATATTTTTATTTTATTGGTCGAGTTGCTTTGTTCTTAAAAAAGTTTCGATACAAAAAAGATCGTGTTCAATAGTACTAATAAATTAAGTACATATTGCTTGCTCATTTCATGCAACTTCGTATTTAAATAGATAATTTAAACTTGTATGTTTTTAATAAATAAAACTTTCACTCAATTAGAACTTTTGTTTTCTCTGTATTTTAAAAGACTTTGAATTCCCCATTTTGTACGTGGCTAAAAAGCAATCCGCGAAAAGCCAAAAAAAAAAGAAACCTCATTCTATTAGTCTATGGCCGATCGCCATTGTTAGATGCGCGCGCTTAGGAAAACTGATTAATATTTCCCGCCATTGCAAAAAAAATTTCACCGTTTTCACTGTTGAAATTATAATTATTTATTAATTAAAATGTCTACAAGTACTAGTTATGAAGAAAACGTTTTTATGTATTATTTTCTTCCCAAGTGTGTTGAAAAACGTCGTATGATACACGTCTGTATTGATGATTACCGTCCTCGGCCCTCACCTAAAGGCTCGGGTCTCAATAGCGCCTCAGCGGTAATCACCAACATTACACAGTTGTTCCATAATATAATGTCATAGCATTAGTAGTTTAGTACTTAAGACGAGGTTGCAGGTTGCAGTACAGTGTGTAGCTATGAAAGCACGACATCACCCCACGCAGCGAGACGAGCGTAGCCCCCGTGCGCTATTTCATTGCTAGGTACTCAAATAACAAATTAGTGATTATAAAAGTACTCTATGATTAGCGTTGCCAGACGTCCCGTATTTCCCGGGACGTCCCGTATTTTAGGCATAGTTTAATATGTCCCGGCGGGACTGAGTCTGTCCCGTATTTGAACCGTACTTCGTTTTTCATTATGAAATCGATCCAAGTATTCATACACGCAACGTTTGTAAAATGTACCTACTGTTTACAAGTTTACATTGTTTGACTCGGCTCGGCTCGCGCGACTGTATAGTGTGAAGTAACTTGCATTTGCTGTCCGCATCGACCAATGACAGCTAGACCGCGCCGGTCGCGCAAAGTCGCGGTCTAGCCGTCATTTTTTTCCTTTCCGTTCGACGCGTAAATACGCTAAAACTATTTGATTCTTTTCTGTTTCATACATAATGTCTTTCTTTCTGTTTCTTTCTAATGAGAGGAAAATATGTATTGATTGGTTATCGTTTTGAGACAGTCATTGCGTAATTATTTCATAATATTAAAAGCGAATCTTTACGTTCGTTATTTTATTAAGATTTTACAAAATGAGTGATACTGACTATGATGAAAGGGCCAGTAGTAGTGTAATACCCCCCAAGAAAGCTAAAAGGCTAACTAAGTATAATCCAAGCTGGGAAAATGAATATTCCTGGTTAAAACAAGTAAATGAAAATCCGTACCAGGCGTCCTGTCGCTCATGCAATAAAAATTTCTCTTGTGCTCATGGTGGTCTCAATGATGTAAAACAGCACGCATCTAGAGCATCAAGTACTTTAACAAAATATTTGTCAAAACCTGATACGTCGGCCTCGGACACGGAAGAAAAAATTGCTGCTGCAGAACTCGCATCGGTTTATCATACGGTAAGGCATTCTCTAAGCTACAATAGTATGGATTGTTCACACAAATTGTTACCATATATCTGTAGTGATTCAAAAATCGCTCAGAAATTTAGCTGCGGCAGGACAAAAGCAGAATCTATTATATGCGAAATACTGGCCAAGGAAGCAGTAAAAAATATTTTAAAGACAGCAAATGAAAAAAATCTATATTTTTCGATCGCGACAGATGCGAGTAATAAAAAAAACAGAAAAATGTTTCCAATTTGCATTCGATACTTTGACTACGATACAGGGATTCACAATCGTCTTCTCGATTTCGTAGAATGCAATGACGAATCAGCAAATGAAGTGACTGAATTATTATTAGACACACTGGAGAAAAATGGATTATCTATAAATAGAGTCTCAGCATTTTCCGCTGATAATACGAATGTAAACTTCGGCAAAAACCATTCAATTTATACACTTTTACTGTCTAAAAATGAAAACATTATTAAAGCTGGTTGCTCCGTCCATATTCTCCATAATGCTGCAAAACATAGTACCAATAAATTGGAAGTGGACATTGAAAGTTTGATACTGAAAATATTCGGTCACTTTAGTAGATCTGCAAAAAGAAGAGCGGTCTTGCAACTCCAATTTGAAGAGAAAGAGATGCAGTGGGAAGAAATAATTAAACATGTTCCGACGAGATTTTTATCTCTTGGTCCTGCTGTTGAAAGAATCATTAAAATATGGCCTGCCCTAAAATCTCATTTCCTGGAATTTCGCAATGAATGTCCGCATTTAATAGAGAAAATAATCACAAATGAAGAAGAAGAAAAAAAATCTTTGGCATATTTGCCTTTTGTCCATAACTTTATGTTTTCGGTAGAAGTAACAATGAAGAAGATTGAATCAGATACTCTGTCAGTTATTGAGATGCACACTGAAATGCATGGGATTCGCGAGAAGATCGAGCAAAGAATAAAAGACAAGTTTTTTGGCAGTCAATCGAGAGACATAATGCGTGGATTAACTGCTGACGCAAACGAATCACTAAAAACCGATTTTCTCCAGTTCTACAATAACTTCATAGGCTATCTGTTAACACGATATGATTTTTCAGAAAATAACATTCTCTCCAAGGTACTCTTTTTAAACTTTAAATCTGAAATAAACTACAACAATTTTCAAGAAGCTGCTGAACATTTTAAAATAGAAGAAATAAATATGGATTGCTTGTATGAAGAATTCCAAATTAATCAAAAAAAGTCTGGATATTGTTATTACAAGTTCTGATGGCAAGAGTAATGGGTGCGATTGAAAAGTGGAAGAAAGTCATCGAAGGGTTTTCGATTACCGAAATCCCTAACATTTTTCGAATTTTATCATTCGTTTTTAGTATTCCTAGCTCCAACTGTTTCGTGGAAAGGGTTTTTTCACAGATGGTACTTAAGTGGACTGACGTTAGAAATAAATGTACCCCTAATTTAATAAAAAGCGAGTTGATGACCGTTTTTAATTACGATTATAATTGTATAGATTTTTACAGATATGTTAAAACGAATAAAAATATGTTAAAAATGACTCGATCCTCCGAAAAATATCAAAAAAAATAAAAAATTACACTAAATCATTTTGTTTTTTATTTGTCCCGGTCAAAAAACTGAAATCCCGTATTTTTTTGCCCATTTAACCATTTGTCCCTTATAGTCTGAAAAAAAATCTGGCAACCCTATCTATGATTAATGATGTAGGTAAGTTGGATGCAGGGTTGGAGTACATGTGTAAGTAATGCGATTGATACATTACGCGTAATATTACCCGACCGAGTACTGTAGCATTACTTATTACTCGACCAAATTAAGCATGACACATCACACATCACATTATCATGACGCTAATCCTGCATGCGCGCGGCGCGACGGCGGCGCTCATTTCGTTGTAGCTGTGATCGGTTGATTCCGTCGTTCGTTCGGCTCTATTCGGCAGGGCCGAGCTCTCGCGAGGCGCTGACTCGGAAGTCCGGCCGCGCCGGACTGCATGGCTCTGTTGCCCAATTTCCAATGCAACTTTGACAGTATTACTCATTAAATAAGGTTTAAATTTATTTGGCACTGCCCGCGCCCCATACAAAATGCCTACAATAGTGCAATGCTAGTTTTCGCGCTATAAAATATTATTATTGTTGATATTAATTTTGCATTCTGCAGTCAAACTTTCGGTGACTAATATTGTCTTGAATTAAGGGTTTAATTTTAATATTTTAATAGTTTGTTTACGTTTTGTGCGGTCAAGACTGTATAAATACTGTGTGTGACTGTGTGAATAAGTGTAAATAAATACCAAGAGTGATTTTAAACTGTAAATAAAAATTAACAATAATTTAACTGTGTATATATTAGGTAGGTTTTTTAAAAAGAGAATAATAAGTAGGTAATTGGAGATAGTTATAAGATAATAATGGCAACTAAAAGAAAAATAAGTCCTCTTTGGAATCACTTTGAAGAAGTGGTGCCTAGCAAAAAGGCGAAATGCAGTCATTGCTCACGGATATTGGCAATTTCTTCGAGTTCAATAGGAAGAGCCGACATTTGAAATCAATCCACCCTACGATAGGAATTACCAGCAGTAGACAGCCTGCAACAGTAGTAATTGCACCCGAAAGTCTTGTCGACAATAATGATATGGATGCAGAGCCGGTTCCTTCAGGCAGTGCAAATGCAGCACAAGTTGAGACTGCCACTAGTGAGATATCATTGTCAGTACCTAGTAGATTAACTAATAAACAAAGTCTACTGACAACTCCTTCAATGGTAGACTACGTGCAATCTAAAAAAACTCTTCCTAGAAATCGAATGCAACAACTTGACGAACAACTAGTGAGGATGATTGCCAAAGGGTACCACGCTTTTCGAATGGTTGATGAAGTAGAGTTTCGGAAATTTGTGGAAATGTTGAATCCCGGGTATACCCTGCCAACCCGGAAAACTCTATCAGAAAGTTTGCTACCAAAAGTTTACAATAAAGTATTGGAAGCTGCTAAAAAACAAATAGCAAAAGCGGTTGCTGTTTGTATAACGACTGACGCTTGGACATCTATTGTGAACGACGGTTACATCGCTATCACTGCGCACTTCATCGATACTGAAACGCACAAGATTTGCACAGTCATGATTGGTTGTATCGAATTTCAAGAGAGGCATACAAGTGTGAATCTCAGAGACTTCTTAGAAGCGAAATTCGTCGAGTGGAATATTCACGGGTACGTAAATGCAGTAGTCAGCGACAATGCCGCAAATATCCTAAATGCTGTTCGATTAGGCGGCTGGCGCTCAATATCATGCTATGCGCACACCATTAACTTGGTAGTGCAAGCAAGCATAGCTGAAATATCCGACACGGTGAATCGGGTTAAGGCTATCGTCGAATATTTTCATAGAAGCACACCAGCAAAAAAAAAATTAATGGAGATCGAAGAGCAAATGAACATCTCGCCATTAAAACTAAAGCAGGACGTAGCAACACGGTGGAACTCTACGTATGACATGCTCATGCGATTTATTAGAGTAAAAGACCCTCTAATAGCCACGCTAGCAATAATGCGGCCAGACTTGAGTTTGACGCAAGAGGATTGGTCTGTTATCCAAAAAGCGAGTGAAGTTTTAAAAACATTTTACGACGTGACTGTTGAGATTAGTGGTGAAGAATATGTGTCTTCTTCAAAATATATAGTTTATTGTAAATTAATAAACCGGTCACTTGACAAATTTATAACCAACAATGAAAAAATTGAATGCCTACTTAATTCTCTGAAATCGCAAATGCATTCACGATTTGGAGAAGTGGAACAAAATGTGCTTCTTTGTGAGGCAACAATATTAGATCCAAGATTTAAAAAAAGCGGGTTTAATGATCCTCGCAACTTTGATAGAGCTGCATCAGCTCTAAAATTGAGAATTGGCGCAGACCGAACCCATGAGACACAGGAATTACCAGTTCCACAGTCGACATCTTCACAGCCTGGTGAATCTGGTTCTATTTGGGACGAATTTGACGCCGAAATAGCTTGTCTCGTTCCCCAAAATCCGACTGCAGCTGGTATAGTCGAATTTGATAAATTTTTACAAGAACCGCTCATCAAAAGAACAGAAAATCCACTGCTCTGGTGGAGCGAACGCAAGGGTGTATATCCACGTTTATATAAATACATGTTAAAACGCCTAAACATCACTGCTACGTCCGTACCATGCGAGAGAGTTTTTTCGAAAGCGGGACTAATTTTAAATGAAAGACGGACTCGTCTCAAGTCAAAAAAACTGTCGCAATTAGTATTTATAAGTAGTAATTAAAAAATGTAAATATAAAAATGTTAATATAAAAAGAAAAAAAAAGAAAACAAAAATCAAAAAAAAATCATTGTACATAAAGTTGATTTATAAATACGCCAATATTCATCATTGTTAAACCAATAATTCTAAATTCATGAATATTGCCAGTCCTAAGCCTGGAAAACCTGTATAAAGCATAATTAATAATTATCCCGTAAGGTTGAAGTATGAAGGGAGATCAACTTTGTTAGAAGCTTGTGTGTGTGTGTGTAATGTGTATCTGTGTAAATTACGAAGGAGTAGATGTGACGTGAACACTCGTGATTCCTTTAAACCTGTTGGTTTCATTTCGTAAAGTATGTCAACAATTCGATTTCGCATTGCACATTGAAATATAATGATAGTCATGTCTATCTAGTGATATTACATCATTACATGCCAGTAGAATATCACAAAAGTGTTGTAGGCCGTCTCACAGAACAGAAAAAACAGTAGAAGTCACATGTGGGCGGGGCGCGCGTACCCCGTGCATTGCGCTGTTCCGCAAAGTGTTTCCCCCACGCACACGCCACGCACGCACATCAGTCTAGATAGAAGCGTCACAGTGACAACAACTTCTTCAAAACTTAACTTAAATTTTAAAAAAAGTACTAAAACGCCTTATTGTGCTGTTCTAGGGTGTAAAAACGATAGCAGAACCAAAAATGTATCAAATGGTGGTATATCATACCATCGGGAAGTCTTAATTTGCTTTAATTCTATTAAAATTAGAAAAAAAAAACTTTATTAGACAACACAGGTACAAATAGACTTTATTAATTATACGATAAGGTCTACTTTCTTTTAACTCAAACATATTATTCTCGAAGATTCCAACTACGCACATGTCACAGTCCGCTACTCAATTAGAGATTGACGTTATCGATAAGGAGTTATCGATATATTAAACTTCAATGTTCTATGTATCGGCGAAAAATTAACCCTGTGTGCGTTTTTTTATGATTCTGAATTAGTAATAAGTAGTACATATTTCCATGAATAGTATAATAATAAATAGCAAATAATATAAATTTCGAAATCAATGAGTAGTTTAACATGACAATATTAACATATCAATAAATTCTTAATATTCATTCTATAAATCTTATGCATTATTATAAATTATTATTAAACACTTGATTTCAAACATATGTAAGTATTTAATTCATTTTGAAATTTAAAAATATTTATCGACTCTTGTATTTTATTTGAAATAAAACGCAATGTCGATAAAAAGGCAACGACAGTGGTACAACCCTAGAAAAGGACGAATAGCACACAAAAAGTAATGAGCTCGCTAAGGAAATATCAATCTTATCACAAAATAATTAAAGGTTTATTGAATGCATTTAGTGTAGTGACATCTAGCGGCGAGTAGCAGAACTTGCTCGTGAAACTATTTCGTATGAGCTAATACGTAAACAGAGTAGATAATAAACCACTCTATTAGCACGTGCTTATGGTTTATTTTCAAATAAACGAAAACGAATATATTACTTACTTTTATTTAATAGTAAATTACCAATCACACCACGCTTTTCTTAGTGTTACGAAATACAATAATCCTGTTTATGTGTTAGTTTGGGGTACGCTGGTTCCGATACTAATAAAGCGCTATGCGACTTCTACTGTTTTTTCTGTTCTGTGGGCCGTCTGACGGCGCGACATCTCAGGTAATGTTCGGAGTGATGTTCTAAAGTAATATTACGCGGTATGAAATGTAATGCCATATCACATTACTTTTAAAAGCACTGTTTTGCGCATGTCTTGTAGCCTTAGGGGCGCTATGGCGCGGGACTTAGTTTTTTTTTTTTTCAAATTTGTACCATACGCTTATAGGCACCATGAGCCGTGCAGAAAACAAAAAAAAAAAAATTGGTAAAAAAAAATTTCTGGGACAGAAAATTTCTCCTTACTTTTCACCTTGAGTACGGCTAGGGGCAAACACTTAAAACTTTTTCGAAAAAATTTTTTTTTTCGAATTGGTATCATACGCTTATAGGCACCATGAGCCGTGCAGAAAACAAAACGGTGTGTACCTGCAAATATATCCATAGGTTAGGTTAGGTTAGAACTGTGACCAACTACGCGCGAGCCGAGCGAGCGAAGCGAGCCGAGCGAGCGTAGCGAGCGGTGCCGCGGCAGCGGCCGGCGAGCGCTACCTCGAAATTGAACGCGAAATTTTTCTAAGTATTTTTTTAATAGTGCCCCTAAGGATATACTCCAACTCCTAAAAATCTGCCCCTAAGGCTACCCACTGACCGGATGCAGATTTGATGGATTATTTTATGATTCAAATAGGTTTAGATACTGCATATAGGTTTATATCGTAGGCCTATTCCTTTTTTTCCACTTTGCTGTCGCCTATGTTCTTCAGAATGTTGAGTTTGCAAGCAGACTGTAACGATTCCTCGTTTGTTTCTAGCAACATGTTTCCCACAACACAATAGTAAGTACATTGTTCACCGAGAGGAGAAAGTGACCGATTACCGTCGAGGGTGTCGTTTAAAACACCCGAGATCGGGAATCGCACTTTCTCTCGAGTGATACATAGTGCTTTATACTACACCTACGAGGAAAATAAAAAACGAAAACTGAATCCTCAAACAACACACAAATTGAAATGGCGCCAATGGCGTCTGCAACTTTCACATATTCTTTTTTCAAATTGTTTATCCTGCCGCCGCAGGGTCGCACTGCCAGCCCGACACCATCCAACACACAGCTAGTGGCCAGTGTCATTTTGCGAACTTGGAGATAAAAACTCACTGTAAAAACTTTTTGGCTTTTGATATTATTTAGGTTACCGGCGCATAGTCTTACCCAAAATTAAAAAAGAAAAACCACGTAAGAAATGGATTTTCATACACTTTTCTCTCCCGCTCAGATGCGTTTTCTCCCCGCATATTTGTTCGATATGCAATGACGTACTTTCTACCGTAAATTTGATAAAGTATCAAGGTACTTTCCAAGCAGGTGTAGTATAAAACTTATGTATTGCTGAATCCAGCTGAAACAGCTCAGTGTTGCGTGCCTTTCGTTTCCCAATAAATGCGCGGCTTTTGTTTACGATATAAACAGACACGTTGCTATGACAACCGTAGGTACACCTACAATGAATTGAGGATATTGAGAAATGTACATAGGTACCTACACCTACATAGTCTAATTGACCATAAGAATTGGTGAGAATTAAAAACAATTATGTCCATTTTTAAAGTGAAACAATGGTGGTCTAACGATAAACTACAAAATGAACAACCAAACGAAGGAAACCAAAATGCCAATTGTCTGAAAGTGGATAAGTTTAATTCGCACAGTGACAGTGATTGTATTTTGGTCGGTGAAGGCTCATTATTAAAAGTGTATAAGCCGAATTTAGAGGAAACATCCTCGCATACTTTGTTGGAAACTCAATTGAGCGATGTTGTGCTACAAATTGAGACTGGAAAGTTTACTGGGTAAGTTAGTTATTTTATATTTACTACACAAGCTCCGGATAACATGAGCAACATAAGCAGAAACTTTATTTTTGTAGGAATTGTGAAGATCGTCAGATTTTATTGTTACATCCACAAAGCTACGAAATTTATCAGCTGAAGAGAAAAGAAGGTCACATGGAAGCTGGTAAATATTACCTAGAAGTTCTAATCAAATTATTTATCACTACGCTGTTAATATTTGTCAAAGCTAATTTAAACTAAATGCTTATGGATAGATAAATAACGACAATCAATGCAATTTTTTTTTTGTTCAAAAATTGCAGGTGATCAAAACTACATCACACCAATAATAAAACATTCGTTTACAAGAAAAGCAGAAAGTTTGAGTTGTGGCCCCTTCGGAAACATAAAAACGAGGGATTTTATTTGTATACAAAGTCTGGACGGAAGCCTGAGTTTCTTCGATCAAGACACATTCTTGTTCATGTGCATTTTTAATGACGTCATTATACCATCACCCGTGTGTTATATAGCCAGCAGTGATTCATTCGTAATTTGTAAATCGACGTGGGTTTTAGAAATATACAGGTAAGATTGGGATTAATTAGGAGTTCCCCAAATAAGTACCTACTGCTTAAAGCCGTCTCCTGCGGAAGGTCGGATAAATATACCTACCTGGTGTGGGCTAACACTCCAGCGAGGCAGAGCTGAACGGAAGATGATTACCCAGTACCCTTTATTTTAAACCAGGGACCGAAAAGGTTACCCGTATTTTGGTCTTAATCGGATTATTCGTTAAGGTGAAAAACCACGCAGTTCACTGTTCAAACAGCTCTTTACCGCTCTAAATTAATAGGGAATCATTGATTCTTTTCCGCTTTTCTGCGTGGATTGCCACTTTGTCACCCAAAGGACATCGTATATTGTGTTACATTAAAAAAAATTTTTTAGTTATCAACAGCTAAGAGAATCTAGCGAATTAACTTTAAGACCAAATAAAAAAAACATACCGCAGTGGATATACAACGCCGGAGAAGAAATTTCACGCGTCCAAATTATCCAGGTATGTACGGCGCCATTTGTATGTTTGAGGCCGACTGATAAATTTTTGTACTATTTTATTTTATTGCCTGCCCTTAACACATCTTTCTCATGCCACCATCTCCGACTCCGACTCCTAAGCCTTCGATTCCGAGAACATCACTTCCGTACATCCCTACTCCAAATATACCCCTATATTTTTGACCACTAAACTCATCCGCATTCGTGATATTCCTGTTTTCCAGACCAGTAGCAACTTTTCCAGTATAGTCGCTCTTGGCGAAAGGCATATTTACTGCTTCCAAGACAATGGATTGATGAAGTACATGATTAAATTGGATTTTATGCCGATTTGCTTCTGTGCTTATCTCATTGGTTGGTATTATGGTAAGTTTAAGTTACTCCCACGTAATAAACAGTTAATTTAAGTAATAAAAAGGTTAGTCGAAAATAATATACGATTCTATGCCGTAATAACGTTACTTACTGCTTTAATTAACACCTACTTGGTTTACCACACTAGTGTAGGTCTCTATACTTAGTTTTTATTTCGATGCAAAAAATATCAATTTATCAGTAATAATTTATTTGATTAATTAAATCTTTGAAAAAAACGTTTAATAATTTTGTTTATAGCTTTTATTTTAAGAACGAATTATTTAATACGTCCTTGAATTTGACCAGGATGCAAAGCAACAGCCTGTAAAGTAGGTAGGGGAGCCCAAGAGGCTAAATAGGGATTTACTCGCTAAAAAGAAAAAAATATTATATTATGTACCATGCTTTCACTGGTGGGGGAAGCGTGTAGGTACAGGTTGTCGAAAATGTAAAAAAAACAGTCACATAGAAATACTCGAGCGCTTCAGACATTAATAGTTGTAAGTGCCCCACGTGTTTCTGACTGATACGTGGCCGGATGAAGGGGTAGATAATAGGAAAAAAAGTATTCGAGCGCGTCAGATATTGAGTAAGGATGCTATGTGAACCCTCAAGTAGCTCCTATTCAAAAGACTGATTTGGCCGCGACCAAAGTCATGGCCGATTTTGGAAAATGCAAAAAAAATCGTGACCTTGAAATACTAGAGCGCCTCAGATTATTATACAGACGCTTCATCTTAATTTCCTTGTCGTAGTGACCCATAATCTGACAATTATGTGGAGAAATTTCCTTAATCTGACATTTCATATTTTTTCCTGCTGCGCCTACCCCAAATAAATTGGGCTATGGGCAGAACGAGAATGATGATGAATATTGATGTTTTTTCAAATATGATGGAAAACTGAATTTTCCCGGAAGTCATCTTGGATTTTAATTTTGACCTCATTTTCGTTATCAGCGATCCCGAAAACCACGACGACGACGCCTGTGAAGGAAAAATGATAATTTTCCTCGACGCCATTTTAGATTTTCATTTTGACAAACACTGAAAAACAAAACACCCATTCAAATTAAGAATAAAAAAAACAGTGATCCTAAATAATTTCTTCAACTCCGTCCACTCTGAAGTAATAGCAGGCGTGATTTTATGTTTACTCTGCAGAGTAAACCTCAGAGGCCATTAAGTCGCGCAAGTGTCTATGTGCGCAAGTGTCCGTTCGCGCAAGTGTCCATAAGCGAAAGTCTAATCGCACAAAAGTCCATTCGTGCTAGTGTCCATGCGCGCAAATGTCCGTTCGCACAAGTGGGTTCGCGCAAGTGTCCTTCGCGCAAGGGTCCTGATGCTGTTATGACGACATCCTCGTAGGCTTCTAATAGTTGATTCGCAACGAACCAAGTCATTTCCAATTTTCCATCCTTATTTGTCCAACCGAAATCTGTTGGTGACATGTCAGTGATGATTCGATTATGTGCATTCCTCCACAGGTATGCAATATATCTCGTTCGTAATAAATGCTTTTGTAACTACGATTGGCAAGGTGGCAAATTACGGTGCGAAAGAGTGAGAGATAGAGAAAGAGTTAGAAGGGCAGAGTGGCGCGAAGTGGAAAATACCTGCATAGTTCTCAGCGACTGCATGCGCCATACTTTATTGATGATTTTAGCTACTTCGGCTTGTGCGAATCGGCAGATTATGTTATTTCCGTGATTAATTTTCTTCAAAATTAAAAAAAATTAACCGCGCTCGAGAATGTCCTGGTGACGTTTATTTTTTGCAACTTTGTGACTCTCCCATTTCCTTGTCATGCTCAAATTGTCAGATTATCGAAATGCACACTTTTCTACAAGTAATTAACTTACTGTAGCGGCATTACAAAAATACTGCAGCAACATAGAACAAAAAGTACTACAGCGCCATCTATGTCACAGACGAAGAACTAAACATCGAAATTCATTAAAATCCTATCCTATCCTTGCCTTAAACTGACGCGCTCGAGTTTTTGCAATGACAGTTTTTTTTTACTAATCTGATCGGCTGTCCTGGACGTCCGACCCTATTTAAAGGGCTCAAGTATGGTGGGAGTACTTCAAAAGGTACAAGGTTGCCTCCCGTGTTATTCTGCCGCGCTCGAGTAAATCCCAAAATCCCCACGAGCGCTCCTCTACTACTAGAGTGCCACAAAGGAACAAACATACAATAAAGACTTACAAACACATTAACCTCTTCAGTCGGGTAACAAGAAATGTGTTTACAGAACCCGGCGCTCGTCTACTTGTAATGGTAGCTTCGGAAGATTCAAAATTGTTCATCTACGAGGGCACTACTTTATTGTGGAGCTGTTTATTAATAAGCCCCGCAATTTCCATATCTAGATGCTATCTAAAATCCCTGTCTGGAGGTCTGGTTACACTCTCCGCTGGTGGAATAGTAAATGTGGGGTACTTAGGAACGGAACCTGACCTCAACTCGAATGCTCCACCAATGATCAATGAAATTATTGATCCAGAACAAATACAACAAGATTTGAAAATCGTTGAAGAGTCATTAAAGAAAATTTTAAACAACAATGAAGGTCAGGTACTTCCCATAATATGCATTACTATTTATTTTCATTTTACATTAGCATTAATAACGAACCTTTGATCTACATGCAGATTGTGGGAGGTTTTCAATGGAACAGATACTCAAAATAAAAGCAGATGTAGGCAAGCCAGTACAAAATTTATTTCAAGAATTTTCTCAAGTCAAGAATGAGGCACTACATTTGTTAATATGTCCAGTGATTGTGATAATAACGTGTGAAGATCCTAAGTTAATTCTTAGTGTTCAAGTGACTTTTGACTGCGTTTCACCGTTTTCTTGTTCAGAGTCTACAATTTCATTAGATGGTGTTAATGGGACAGAAATAATAGAGAACCAAGTATTCTTGACAAGTGACGCTGATGTGTCTGAGACTCGAGTCAAAATATTAATAACCATTACTGATAGTACCGGAAGAATTGAAGTTTTGACAAGACAAGTATTACTACCGTCAAGTCTCTACTGTTCGCCATCTGAGAACGTTGCCGACAGCCGATTTAAGTTACGCATTCAAACAAATAATCCATGCATAGAATTTTCAAGAATATTCACAGGTAAATTATTAAAAAAATGTCATTTTTGTTTATTAGTTCCAAGAGTTAACTATTTACATGTTTCAGATTTTTCAGAAGACGAATTGAAGAAATATGGAAATACTTTAACGTTGGCGTACAGGTCGACAAAACAAACCATAACATTAAAAACAGATGGCGAACAATATTCACTAGAAGCAAACGATTTTACTGACATAATTGCAGTATTAGACCATTTCGTATTTAAATTAATCGACCACCACGCACGAATGACTGTTAAAGATTTCCGATTGAACATAAAGCATGATAAGGAATTCACTAGGCAACTTGTTCATAAATTTTTGAAATGCGTTGAGACACACGCTAAGGAACGAAACAAATTAAAAGAACTAGAGGTAACTTGTTGGCAAGTCTGAACATGGTGCATTTTGTATCAAAAAGAATCAGCCAGCTGAAGCTAATTGTTTGAATGTTATACAGGATGAGCTGAATGTACTTCAGAAACAGTTTACAGTGGTGCAAAAACGATTATTGGTTCAGTACGGATCTTTGCCACCTGGAGACTGTGATCCTTTGGAATTTCTCATGAAGGATACACATACGCGCTTGATCAAAGTGGTGCACGAAATAATAGGATGTAAGGGGACGGTGAGCAGGTAGGCAGCCAGGCCGCAAATAAAGACGGCGGAAATTTTAAATGCCGTAAGGAATTTTGGATTTCCAATGTTCGGTTCGGCGCCTAAGTTAAAAATCCAGCAGCACACTGTTGTGTGCTGCCTTAAGACATTTCAAATTTCTATCGTCCGTTATAATAACTCGTAGCATCGATTGTTAATGTGATATTTTGCCCCAGAGCTGGAAGCGCCTTAGTAGCAGTTGGAAATCTCATTATTTATTTGCTCAATCAATCTGCAAGGGATGAATTTAAAGTTACCCTAATAGAAGAAATGATGTCTTTGGGTTCACTCTATGAACTTTATCAGGTAAATATTTATTTACACATAATATTTTAACCTGTGATAGTAAAGGGTGTAAAAATTTATTTATTTATTTTAGTACATGGAGGACTTACAGCTTATAAAAACAAACAAAAAAGGGAACCATAGTCACCAGAAAGCCCATTACAAATCCTCACGTATAGAAAAAAATACCCTTAACAAAGCCGAAAGGCACTTATTCTCGTCATAGGGATTATTTTGTTTGTTCTGGGCCATACCTGGCAACCTTCTAGTTACAGAGATATTGGGTATTGGAGAATCACCTATTTTTCAAGATAAAAAAAATTACTAGTTATTGTGGATATAACTCTACTTTAATACCCCCGTGAGCCGTTTACTATTCAATGCATCTGTTACCGGCCAAACCCAATTTCAGGTCAAACTAATTTGTCCTAGGCCAAACTAGGGATCACAAAAGGACCTATAATTGGTACCTACATCAGAACCCTAACGTGTATACTTATAGTGTAAAATTTATGTACTGTTGTGGTGTACCTATTTTAAATAAATAAAGGATAATCATAGAGCACTCCGACTAAATGGGTTAGGTTAGGTTAGAATTGAAGACGCGGGAGCCGAGCGAGCGTTGCGAGCGGTGCCGCGGCCATGACCGGCGAGCGCCACATCCAAGATGAGCGCATTGTATTTGCTTTGTTTGGTTTAGACACAATAAACCAGTAAACCGGTTTTGCCTAGGAAAACCTAGTTTGACTGAAAATCGGGTTTGGTCGGCAACACATCCATCAGTAGGTACAATGTTTTGTATGTTACGTTGAGTTTTATCGTAAAACGTGATCTTTAACCCCAAAAAAAAGTCGTTTCCCAGCAATAATTTTTGCGTAGGGTTATTTATTTTGGTTTACAAAATGCTTGGTGAAGGGATCGTTTACACCGTGAATAATGTATATATTTTTAATCTATAGGAATGGGAAGAGGCAGTTACTCAAGCTATGTCATACATCTTGAATAACGTGTTCAAGAACACTGAGAAGGACAAGGAAAAACTGGCTCCAGTAACCGAACAAGGAATATTGTCGCATATCAATCTAAAACGTTTTCTGAAACAAATGAGATTGATCTTCGACAAAATGTTTTCTGAAATATTAGAAAACGATGATGCGGAAAAGGATATTCAGAAAGTGACGCGTATTCAAGAGTTTGTTGAAGTGATATAATTAGAAAATTGTGTACTTTGCTTCATCTTAATTAATACAATCATTGTTTAGAATAAATTCAATTTAACAAACATTAGCAAGCTTTATTTCATTACAATCAAGAAAGTGGATATAAATATTTAAAGTATAAAAAAAACTCTTATGCTACTGTTAAGCAACGTGTAGCAGTGTGTACAAGACGAGGTTGAGATACAACAGATGTACCAGGAGTAGAAGTACCTTGTCACGTCATTTTTTCTTAGGGTCTTTTAAACCAGCGCCAGCGTTGAACTTAAAGAAAATGACATCTCCATCCTCAACAACGTAGTTTCGGCCTGTAACAAAAAGTACTTATTTAATATTGGCAACACGTAACATCAAGCTTGTATCCCGCCAAAGTGTTAGTAGAGGTGTGACCTGATACCGCTGATAGTGTACTAATGTCTTGTTCAAGTCTCATATCATAGGGGATCGAGGGCAAGCTTGTTGCTATCAACCAAGGACAAATGCAGAGCGATGCTGTTACTGAGGGATTTCATATTATGGTAAAGCTCGTATCTGTGGACTGAATGACACTGCCACAATTGTGGATCGAATTAAGGACCTTATTCTCAGCAGTAGCTTGCGACCATAAGGCCACCGAAGCAGTAACAGGCGTAGGTCTGTCGAGCATAAAATGTATCTAACATAGATCGTACTTAATCAAAATGATTATTTACCTTGTTGCCTGTATTTGCCAGCTGCTTTACAAGCGGCTTCAGTGCCTTCCTCTTTGAAGTCCTTGTAGTGCATCACTTCAGCCATAATGAAGCCTTTTTCAAAGTCAGTGTGAATTCTACCGGCGGCTTGGGGCGCCTTTGTTCCTTTCTGTCAAAATAATAGAAATCACATTTAATTTTATACTCCACTGCCCTAAAAATGGTGAAGGAGAACAATTGGTCACAACAGAATTTTTACTTGAATCCAACAATTCAAACAATTTATATGAATCATTGGTCCATTGGCACAATACAGGCGGGTCGCACCGGTCATTTTCATATTGAACAATACATAAGAAAAAATCATGTCTGAACTTCCAGAAGGGTTATGAAGATTTGTATCAGTTCTAGACTGTTGCTGAGAAATTCTTAATGGAAAAATCCAGTAAAAATTTTGCCTGACCTGGGACAAGTACCTACAGCCAAAAGATTATGAGAAAATAATAGTAAATTACAGTTATTGTTTACCTGAATTGTCCAAGCCTTCACCTCATCTGGTCCAGCCGTGAAGAAGTACTCCAATTGCAGCGCTTTGTAACCTTGAACGATGATCTTGTCCAATGCGCTGTGTATAAAACAATAAATCGTTTGATACACAAACCATAACGAAAAGAGCGACCGAAGATTTTTCTACGTCAAAAGCGATGTGTAATCGTCAATACGCCTAGCAGTTTTGTCGCTCTGTGACTGACATACGCTCCATTCATCACATAAGGAGACCCGCGATCCGTAAAAAAAAAGTCGTGCAAGTATCACGAGAGCCCAAACCTGTCGCATCGTTTTACGGGAAAAACCGTTAGATTAGGATTAGATGAACCTAAACCCGACTATGGTAGGCAGTAACGTAGTAGTAGTCACTGGGTTATGGGAGGAATTTTTAGCTATTTAAAAAAAATTACACAGAATCTATCTGATATTGAAAATGTACATAGGTTTAATCATTTTATTAAGAATTTTGTTTTCAGACGTGTTGCAAGTCATGTGGCCTGAGCGCATAACGAAACAAGAAAAAAATATACCGACTTTTCCCAAAAAACCCTTGTATTTTTTTTTTATCTTTGGTGTGGCTACTGGGATTACCCAAAATTTTTTTTATAATGTCACCTACAACTCTGTTCACTTAAAACTAGTGTCCGACCGAAGGTGCATTTCTGGCCGAAGCCGAAGCCGAAGCCGATTAATCGGTATTCACCAAAACCTTCGGCCGAAGCCGAAGCCGAAGCCGAAGGCGTCATTGACCTTGAGAAATACGATAGTTACTTTGATCTCAGAATATACTAGATACATATTGTGAGAGCTTTAGAGATTTAGCCCAATAACGAGCCGAGTGACCAACATATACAAGTAGGTAATAAAATATTGTCTAAAATAACGAACACAATAATGAACGTATCACCACAGGTACTACTCACAGTAATAAATAAAATAATTTGTAATAACAAATATGAAATATTTAAAAACAAAACACTTATTAGAATTTTAAGACGCGCTCTCAAACTTGTTTTGACTCGTTTAGTTTACTAACTGCGATTCGTTTGGTCCGGTGCGGCGGCGCGGCGAAACTCTGCTGCTCTGCACACTCTCCGTCTCGCTCTAGCATCGTTCAGTAAATTTCAAATTTTGACAGCTAGCAAACCTTCGGCTTCGGCCAAACCTTCGGCAAATTTTTGGCCGAAGCCGAAGATTTGGCCGAAGGTGCTTTTTTGGCCGAAGGTGGCCGAAGCCGAAGCCGAAGCCGAAGCTTCGGTCGGACACTACTTAAAACACAGTTGGGTAATTTTTGTCATATTTTAAAATGCGGTCAGGTGTGACGCGGAAAATTTCTGATGATAAGATTTTGGTCGGAAAACAATGAGTCAAAAATTTTGGGCTTAGGCTCTCGTAACAAAGCGACACGCACGGTGACGCGGTGTGCTAGTGACTTGCTCTAGGCACTTTTTTTTTCGAAATCGCAACACACATGTCGTTTAGTTCGTGGCGAATCGGTTAGTCTGCGTAGCTAGACTGATTCCCAACACATACAGCAAACGTATGCAGACCGTACGAGTACTGTGCTCCGGTGACAGTTATACATAATGAATTAAATTATTTTGTTTGTTAATATTGGAGTGACTTGTTGAGCCATTGAGCGACGATAAATTATGATTTATGTAAGTGGACTGTATTGTCTGCACTTAAGACTCATATTAGGTCCGTTCTGGGTTAAGAGTACTAGCTAACAATGCCAGCTTAGCTCCACGGAGAAGCACAGAAGCTTCCTGGGGGTCCACAGACTTCGCGTAGCCATCTTATTGTTCCGCGGATGTGTTCTGTTTGCGAAGCTACGGCCTCACATTCCAAGATGAACCACAACATAATATTATAAAATTGATTACCTAGTTAAATTGTGTTCCTTTAAGAAGGCCTGTCGCTCTGCAGGCTCCATATCGAACAGTTTCATCTCAAGAGAGCCAGAGAAGGGTATGAGCGGTGCTCCAGGATCATTCTTGTCAATCCATTCCTTTAATTTCGGCAACCTGGAAAATAACACCAGTAACATCACTTTTTTTTTTGCATGTAGAGAAATAACACCAGTAACATCACTTTTTTTTTTTTACAAATCGTAGATGGGTTTGTATTTTATAAAACCAAAACTACATCATCTATTTATCCTTACTACTTTATGATTATACTTTTAATGTGAAAAACATAGTTAAAACATTACCTTTGTTTTCCCACTAATAGTCAGAGGGAGCAATGTACACCCATATTGCGCCGTTATGTTTCAAGTCCCATGGGATTATATTTCTGTATTATATGGTATTGATGGGATTATTTCTTATAAGCCCCCTATTATATTATGTAATAGGCGAACCTTTTGCCATTAACCGGGCATAGGGCCTAACTCCGGGGTGAGAAATTGGAAAAACAACTGAGAAAAAACTATATGAAAAATAAAACCCAATTTAACTATTTTAGGTCAACGGGAAGCAAAAGCGAGATTCAGCACAATCGCAAGATTTTGCGATTTCACAAGAGAATCAAAACCCCAGGTTTTGATTCCATTGAGAAATCGCAATATTTGTGACATAAACAGTCAATATCTTTTGATCGCGTTGATTTTTTCACTGCTCCAATAGCAGACCTGAGTATTCGATAGGAATTTCAGCTTGATACTTCCACGCGTTCCTGAGAAAAAGGGTCTTGACAGACGGATAACAAAGTGAAGGGTATAAAGGTTCCGTTTTTGCCAACTGAGTGGCGGATCCCTAAAAAACAACTCAGCTGCTTAGCGGTACAGTACAGTTAGCAGTGCTTAGGTTTGCGACCACTAGATCAACGACACAGACAAACATTTATTATTTAATTACAAACCATTTATTCTTCTTTCGAATGTAGTCTTTTTCGGACAAATTCACAAGATATAAAGCTGGTTTGGATGTCAGGAACAGGTATTTGTTGAGCACTTCTATCTGCAATGGGAATGTTTCTATTAGGTTGCGATCTTAAAATCACAGGTGATATTTTATGTACTCATTGCTACTCATTAAAAATATATTAAACGAGATTCATGAAAGAATTACGTAACCGAGAGTAATAGTAAAAAATAGCAATATTAAAAATATTCTAGTATTTAAATAAATATGCGATATTATCCGCAACTAGCAATTGCCCGCGACCGGACGAAGGGCGAGAAGTTATTATAAAAATATTACTTGGGATATTTAAATCGGATTTTGTTATCAATTTTAAGGGTTTTTTTTTTCACGGAACCCGAATTCGTTTTCCAAAATGTAACAGCTCAGCTATCTGCCAGTAAAAGTCTAAATCGGTCCAGCCGTTTCAGAGATTAGCCGGAAGAAACAGACAACAATTAAAAAGAATGACTCATAAGTACCGTGTGTACTTTCTTATGCATTCAGAAAAAAGCTGTTATTTTGAAATTACAAACAGACACTTCAATTTTATTTATTTGTATACATATTTCGGACACCATTATTTTGCGAATAGACACACGCTTTAGGCGCTAGATGGCGCCACTAAGCGCCTATAAACAGCAGCAGGCATCGTGCGGTGTCGTCACGCGGCGGCGCCGGCGCTAGCATCGGTGGACGGTTGTTTTACCGACGTCGTGCGATCGACCAATAAGAAGGCGGAAACAACGCGCCACCTCTGCGAACCAATCGGTGAAGCTCGATGTGGCCTGATGTTGGATTACGAGGTGTGGAGTTTTTGGCCAAAGGATTCTTAATATTCTTATTCAGTGCGCTTTTGAAATCTCAACGGACCATAAGGAAATAGGACACTTTATAATTATTATTCAGTGTGAAGTAGTGCAGTGCAGGATATTTCTGATTTAAAAGCTAAGTATTTATACCTATAGGCGATTGTTAAAATTATTAAATATTTATGTTGTTGCTTTAATCATTTTAAATGTGCCATTCGCAGCTATGAGCAATTATTTGTGTTTTCCTTTGTGGTAGCTTTATTTTAAATTGAGCTTTGATTGTGTACCATTTCTTGTGTTTATTGGTAAAATTATATAATATGGGACTTCAAATGCCATCATAATACACTGCTTGTATGTACATGATTGAGAAAAATAAATACATGTCTATTTAAACTGTGTTACCGTTGTTTATTTAATATGATTGTTCTAATGTGTGTAACAATTTTGTTTTACCGATTTACCCTATTACTTTTACAGATAGCTCGTGGTTAAATTATAACAGCCGCTCGGGTCGATCTTTAGGTCAAGCCGTGCTTGCCTAGGTTGGTCTGTGGATGGGTGACCACTCATTACAAACCTAGTTTCCTCCGTGCTTCGGAAATCACGTTAAGCCGTTGGTCCCGGCTGTCATCTGTAGATCTTTGACAGCCAGTACTAAATGGGTTGTGGAGGTCAGATAGGCAGTCGCTCCATGTAAATACTGGTATTCAGCTGCATCCGGTTAGACTGGAAGCCGACTCCAACATGGTTGGGAAAGGCTAGGCAGATGATGGTGACTTTTACAGATAGCCTGCGTCATCCCACAGCTGGGCAAAAGCCCCATGACTTCCAATTCTTTCGACCTGACCTAATGTAATTATAAAAATACTTACGTCAGCTGCACTCCAGTCTCCAAATCGAATGTGTTTCTTTTCATCTACTACAACAGTTTTAATTTTCGTGAGTGAGTCCTGTAATAACAAAGTTTCAGTTAGCTTTTGATCTCGAAATCTTATAGGGGAGCACCACAGAGTACGGAGACTTCGGTGACCGCTAGGGGCGGTATTAACGTTAATACTCTTTTCATATAAACCATGCGTATCCGTTTTACTCGCACTATGACATAATGGGGGCTATCGCGTGTGATATCGCCGCTAGAGGCGCTAGTGTAGCGCGAGGTCACCGAAATGTCAGATGTCATAGAAAGTTCACGCGTTGCGTGCTTTTTTATCACATATTTTTACTAATATTCACGATTGTGTTTATATGTATAATAAGTATGTATTTACAAACAAAAAGTATCTATGTAGTAGTATCAACTATCTGGTGTCCACGACACAAGCCTCGTTGCTTAGTGTGGCACCTAGATGGCGCTGTGTGTAATGTCCAGCGATATTTATTTATTGTGGTCTAGATTGAGCTATTCCTGATTAATTAAGACTTGAAGATTTTAAGCAGCAACTTAGGATCTTATTTGTTAGTACTTGGTGGTAAAATGATTTTTAAATGTGTCCTGCTTGCTAATTTTAGGGAGAATATTGTAAATAAATGTATCTGAAGTTTACACTATGATGTATACCTACGTAATAAAATATACTTTTGATGAAGTTATTGGTAGTGGTACTGTAAAGTATAAAATAGAATTATTGACATAACCTTACGCTGACAGTGGCGCCATCTGGTGAGCTCAAAAACGATAGCCCTCATTGAGATACTGACGGCTTTAAATATGGTTTAATTGTGTCAACGAAATTTTCGCGCCACGATTGGTACTGCCGTGCCTAAACTAACGTATTAACGATTCGGTGTTACTAAGAGAGAAGAGAATAAAGTTGACTCACGTATTCGGACTTCAGTTTTTTGTCTCCACCACGATTGACCAGTTTGTCGAGTTTCTCAAAGTTTTGCACCAGTTGTTCCTCGTCCTTTAAACGAAGCTCCTCTCCGATGGTCTCTAAGTCTCTAACAGGGTTCACTTCACCGTCGACGTGGATAACGTCTTCATCGTCGAAGGCACCTAAAAAATATTCAAGTCTATTCAAATCCTTGTTTCCAATTGACGTTTTTCAACTCAAATAAATATCAACTTGACACAAGTATGCATAAGTTATCAAAATATTGAAGTTCTCGCAAAAACTAAACGTTTTAAACAACAAAAGTAAACAACAAAATTCATAGGAACTTACGACACAGATTGAAAATCGCATCACAAGCTTTAATATGCGACAAGAAGGCGTTTCCGAGTCCCTGTCCCTCGGCCGCTCCCTTCACAAGACCAGCAATATCCACAACGTTCAGGAACGCAGGCACTTTGCTAGAAAACAAAATAGTTTTGATGAATAAACTTTGAAAGATGCGCTGCATTGAGAGGGGTTCGTAGCTAAGCGTACTCGATTTTTGACGATCGTTACTGTCACTCGATCTGCTGTGTTTTGTAGCTCAATAACATCTGTCAGCTTCTTACAGATTTGCTTGAGATTCATCGATGTGCACTGATTCTTGTCAACTCCAACGCCGTTGTTGTAATAGTTTTTGTTACACGATAAAATATGTTATAAGACAAAAACGATCACCGATGGCTGTCGACAAAAATACGATGTACTTTGTCTTTGGTTCTATTATTTATAATATACAGGGTGGCGCCCACAATAGTCATTAAATCAAACTGCGATAATGATTTTTTGTATACAAAAAATCACTCGAATAAATTTACAGTCACAAGACATTTCTTTTTAATTTCAGCATTAATTTGATAGTTGATAAATATTCCTAGAGTTACCAGTGTTTTCATTTATTGTCGTATTGTGCCGACGTGCCAAGCTCGTACAAGGTGTAAGGGACCGCCCTCCGCAGACTAATGGGGTGAAGGCAGTTTATCATACAAGATGACTGATACAAGAAATGAGTTCAGAAATGTTATGGGAATCTAATATTTTTTTATTTCCTCATACGCAATGTATCGTTACCGTGGCACAACGCACGTAGCGAACGTCAAGCGCGACGACGAGTTCGCTGAACTATGTAGCTAGGCAGGAAGTGAACAGCTGATTTCACGCGTCTTTTGTTAGAGTATTTCAACATCCATTGTTGGATTATTGATTTTTCGATTTGAGCCGAATTATTTACATAAATGGAGTGCTGCGTACAGAGAAAGTAATCTGTGTAGGTACTCGATTTTGTTTGATCACTAGTGTCGATCTTCCAAAAAAAAACTGACCTGACTGGCTTGTGAAACTCGCAGAGGTAATCGAATCGTTCATCCGGCACAGGTACCCTACGTGCTGAAAAGACAAAATTCGTTATACAACTGAATGAAATAATTCCAAGTGCGTTCAATAATTCAAGTAGGTACTTATATGCTGCTAACCTCATGTGTCCCTTTTATGAACAGTTAGATTACGGAATAAAATTCAACATTTTGCTAAGCGAATTTATTAAATTGCAGTTGAACTCATCTAAATAGCATTGTTGATAAAAACAACTATAACACCACTACACAACAACTAAAACAACTATATTATTAAGTAAATCAAATAAATTAATGACAACTGCAAGAAGTAACCTCTCTCATTAAACAGACCTTAAGAGAGCAGGCGAATGTACCTAACTACATAAAATAGACAAAGGAGTTTACTAAGATACTCAATAGCCAAGATTAATTCCTTTCCATTTGGCTTGTTGCTGTCGAGCGCTTACTTAACTTAGGAAAATACGGAGGTTTGTGCAATTGAACATAATTTGTAGTTATTTTGGGGACATCGATTACAGGTTTTTGTATCTGTGACGAACACAATGGTGGCTCTTGTTCTACATCAGCCGGGTTAAGCGTTGGTTTTTTATGGATACATTTAGGATAAGTAGCAAATGGATTGTCCATTGATCTTAAGCGTAATCCAATATTTAATATCAATTTGCATCGAGCTTCATATACGCTAAAAGCTTTTAGATACATTGGCATCTTACTTTTATCCATGATAGGATTGTGTGTCTTTAAATACAGAGCTATGTAAATAAAAGCGGATGTCTGAAAAGACAGACCCGGATATTTCGGTCTAAAAACATTAACAGAGCAACAAGCTTCTGTTAACACATTCCCCAAAGTTTGCTCTAAGTATCCGATGTTAGGTAAATTTTTTAAAGACAATTTTGGAAAGGTTTTTGATTCTTTAAAGATAGTTATATCTTTATATAGATATGGTTTAGATATGAATTTACATAGACAAACGTCACTACAAAATAAATATGATTTACCAGCGTAACTCGCAGCAAATTTATTAGTGCCTATTTTAATTATCTGAGCTGGTAAGTTTTCTGCATATGTAACAACACATATTCCATTTTCATAAATATAATCTAGATTGACTATATTTATTATCGCGGGCATTTCGGGAATTTCTACATTTATAGACGTCAAATAGGTATCTGGAAACGCTAAAACTAAATCTATATGCTCATCACAGATCCAATAAAACTTCTTTTGATATTGAACTACACCTTTTTTACCGCCGAAATAGCTTCCCATATGTTTAAAGACTTTCTTGTGAAAGCAGACTGGACACATATTTTTATACTGCGATTGTCTTGCTTGAAATTCTTCTACTGAGATCCATATAGCGCGCACAATTTGCTTTTCAACATTGCTTACGTAATAATGAAACTTAGAATTTATTAGCGAAACATAATCATTAACTTGCTGCAGAGCATACCATTTGGATAGATTACCATCAAGTGGATAGAGATTTTGATAATTTTCATCGATCCAACTTCTAATTTTATGTTGCCTTCTTTCCCAATTCTCGTACCTTATTTGAATTAGATCATACGGATATGGTGGCATATATTTCAGAATATCATAGTATATTTCATTCTGTGAATTTTCTAGAATTCTGGATTTTTTAGAACAAATATCAAATATAATATTAGGAAAAAGACAGCCTTTGACATGGCCTTTTGCTTGGTAGGGAGAGACAGGTCCTCCATCTAAAACGTAACCGCTAGTGATCGTATGCGGATTAATAGCAACAGTTTGCATAGCTTTCACGATGTGATCTTCTTCAATTTTTTTTCCTTCTTTAAGACACACTGTCATTTCGACAGCCAGTTCTGTCCAATGCAAGTTTTCTAATACGCTTCGCACCGCGCTCCCTCCAGATATACATAATAATCCATATTGCTTAGCCAATTTAGCAGCTAGTGTGCTCTTTCCAGATTTGGGGGATCCTATAACACCTATTCTCAAAGGATACTCAAAATATGATTTAATAGCGTCACTAGTAATGTATTTCAGAGGATTTGTTCTAAACTTAGTTACATAATCAGCTCTGCTAATAAAGTATATGAAAGATCTATGGATTACCGCAAAAAGCGTTCCCTTCTCCTTGGAAATATTGAAAGGATTCTGCATAGCTTGTGGATTTTCAAAGATATATACTGGACAAAGTCGATAGAATTTGCTAAAAAAATAAAATCCTCTTGAAATTAATTTTTCGGCAATATTGATTTTCACGATAAAAGTTTGTTCGAAAAATGACTCGCATCTATTTTTCAAGTTCGATAATTTGGTTAAAGTATTTCTGATTACTTTGTTTAAAGGTTTTGTAGAATCTATTGATACTGTCTTTATTCTGTTTTCTATTAAAATCTCATTTAATGATTGGATATTCTCATCATCAGTGTCAAAAATGCCTTCTATTCTAGATTCTATTCTTTCCTGTGCTTCATCATTTTTTTCCCATACATTTGTATCTCGAGGCTCCGGATATTCTTCCACCATTTCATTATAAGTATTAAACAGGATTGGATCAACATTTACAGATCCTGCTGGATGCGCATCTATTATCACACTATCAGTTGAACTACTTTTAGCCAAAGGATCTTGTTTCACAAAATTTTCGAAAATTTCTTCGATGATTAATTTAGCAAGAATTTGTTTTGTAATAGAATGCAGCCATATCTTACGTTCATCATGCAATTTTACAGCGGCAGCTTTTTTGGCCTCTTTCTGTTGAGATTGCCAAGATTTGAGCATTATGGGAGCCATTCGATTAATAGCAGTTTCCGAATTGTTTTCTAATTGTATCACCAAGTCAGGTATAGCATAACACGCCAACATGTCTTCAACGTCACTCGGCAGTTTCGGATAACCATCTAGAACAAAGCCTATCGGCGAACCAGACTCGAACCAAATTTTAAGAATCACTTTTTGCATAAGTTTTGATAAAACAGGCGCTCCACGTTCAAAATAGTCATTCAACATTCGTGTTAATTCAGTTTCATTTCCTAAGATATCAGATACTAAATTCTCGTTTTCTTCATCAATTTGAAATTCTACTACACCTTCTTCATCTATAGTCTCATCAGTAAACATATTTTCGTAATGACGTCCAATCTTTTTGAAATGTTTTGGCACCATATATTCGTGTATAGCTTCTGTAAAATCGATATGTAACAATCCAAGCTCTTTTGCTATGTGCTTGGACAAACTGGTTGCTCCACTACCGATGCTACCTATTATGCAAATTTTCAATTTTGGTACTTTTCTATATGGTATATTATAACATTGATATTTGGTGATGTCTTTTGTAAATAATTCTAAAAACTCTTCATTACAAAAGTAATGGATTTTGTTGTCGTATTTCAAAGAAAACTCTCGATTCCCCTCCCATAAAACATTATGATCATAATAAGCAATAGGGCAATAAGTTAAAGTTTCGCAAAGAAATCGCGAATCGTTGAAGCTAAGAAGATCCTTTGGCGGTGGATCATTTTCGTCCTCATCCGCAAAATCGGGCTCATCATCCTCAAAACGCTCTTCTGTAGGTCGATAACACTGACGTAGTTTTTGTAAAATTTCATTAATAACGTCCACATCTGTTTTATCGTCTAATTCAATTTCAATGTACGATTTAAATTTATCCTCTATTTTTAGTTTTAAACTGTCCCAGTCTTCACGAAATTTTTCTATAGCTTCGGTAAAGGATGCAATCTGAGTTTGTAAATCTGCATCTGAAGGTTCGATTGTCGTCATGGATTCTTTTTTAGAACTAAATATTAAATCAAGAGTATCGTGTATCACATAATTTACAATATTTTGTATATCTGTAAGTGTTTCTTGTAAGTGTGAAGATTTCATAGCTTGTAATTTGGTACGAATGAGTGGGTCATTAGCAGATAAAATCTTTTCATCATAACGTCTACTCTGTTTGTCAGCACTACTATAGTATTGATAAAGTTCTTCATCAATTTCCCGATTTTCTATTATAGCTATCGTGTAATCTGGAATTAATTTAGAATCACTAATATATTCCCAATATTCTGGGTCTGACGGGAAACCGTCTATAATATACTTGCCATATAACTGATCCGATTGTGTATCTTCCTCATGTTGCGTGTCTATTGCATCAATAAATTTAACTATCTCTGTCATTAATTCCTCCGTGGTAGGCTCAAGGTCCTTTTGTAAATCATTGTCTGCAATATATTTGGCTATTGCTACTGTTACGTCTTCATCACCCATAACAGGTATTGAAGGCTTAATTGCAACTGTTATAAATTCAATAGGTGCATATTGTGTCATCTTACCTTGGTTTTTAAGAACAGTTTGGCACTCCTCTATACTATCCAATATAGGTAAAAAAGAAAGCCGCGTCTTCAGGTCGTTGAATGTGCTTAGCCTATCTGGATCCATTGTGTCTCCTAAAACAAAAGAAGAACCAGCTGTTGAGGAGTCAACAGCTGGTTCTTGTTTGTTTTTTTCTGGTTCTTCTTCCAATTTTTCGTTTCCTTTTTCTTCTATTTCTTCTTCTTCCTCTTCTACATATCCTTCTCCTCCTATTGTTTCTTCTTGCTCTTTTTTACGTTCCTCTTTCGCCCTTGCGATTCTCTCCTTCTCAGCTGCTTTTTCCGCTTCTTTTTGTTGTCTAAGCAATAATTGTGCTTGTTTTTTATCATTTGCTGTTTTTTCAATAAGTAAAGGTAAATATGTTTGCAATAGTCCTAAAGCCGAGTTACACCATTCACTCAACATTGCTTCTCTTTCTAATTCTTTCATCTGCCAATCAAGATATCTACCGTCTTCTATAGTAGCTATGATTTCGGACAAAATAGTTTGAGCAGTTAGAGCATACTTTTTATCTCTTTCTGTTTCTAAAATTGCCTTGAAATTTATTATAGGAGCATCAAAAATCCAAGACAAACATTGAGACATCATAGTCTTTCCAGAACTTTTCGTTCCTGTTACTATAACTCGACAAATCGGTTCTAAATATTTTAATTTCAAATAAGGGCGCGGGTTTCTGTAAAACGCAATAAAATTATTAAGTGAAGACATTAGATATACATGTTTGAAGAACATAACAGCATATTTTGGTTTGCCTATCACTGATCGTCTTAGTTTTAGTTCAACAGGACACCGGTTAAACCAAGGCGAGGCATAGTATTTGAAATTAACGACATCACTACTTATAACCTCTAATCCGGCGACAGTACTTGCCCAAAATTCTTCCATATCTTCTGGAGATTCATCTAAAAACAATGGCTGCGGTATAATTACGGGTTGAATTTTCATTAAAATTAACGTTTCAGCAACGTGATGAAGCATTTGACTGACTGAAGTTCGCCCGTCTAATTCAATTACCATTTTTGGATTAAAATCTTTTAATTTCTTTTCCATGTATGGATATACGTAAGTTTTATAGCAGCATATTTGATCAATTACTTTATCTTCATAATTAAAAGGTGGTTTACAGTTATATTTAGGATTAAAAACATTAGAAGCGTGCGGATTTTTATAGTAATCGTAATAACATTTACGAGGCCAACTTGGTTCTGGTTTATAATTTGAAACAAATGGTTGAATTATATTCATGCCAGTTTTATAATTTATGAAACTTTTACTTCTCATTTTTACTAAGTCCATTTCAGGACAAGTAATATGAATGACGATATCCGGTTTAAGACATAGATTAAATAACTCATCAAATTGACAAAGAAGCGCAGCTAGTTTTGATTCAAAACGAGGTTTTTTGTTAATTATAACATCAGAACAAGCATCTAGCATATATTTCGGCAGTTCAGCAGGTTTATCTTCTTCTTCTTCAAGATCTTCTTCCTCCTGATGCTCTGAAGTGATTTCTTCCCCTTCTTCTTCTTCTCTTTCTTCTTCTTCATTTTGACTACTTGCCGATGAAGGCGCTGTCCCAGGCGGTCTTTTGTTCTTCTTTTTTTTTAGGTTACGAATTATTTCAAACAACATTTCATCTATGAACAAAAAGGCTTCTTCGCTATGCAATGAATTCATATAGAAGAGATGATTTCTTTGAGACGTCACAAAAGGAAGACCTGATATTACATATCCTCTATGTTGAACAACTTCAGAATTTAATTTAAGCTTCAACATTGACAATATCATATCATATAAACACACTTTGTTCTGTTTCATATTAAAATCCAAAGTTCTCCCTGTACTACTTTGTTGTGATATTTCATCAAGCAACATATTTTTTGGGCATAAATGAATAATGTTGTACTTTTTTGCCATTCCTTCACCAAGATGAAATGCTCCTTCGACCGATTTTCCCAATATTATATAACATGTTGGCTTAGTGCTCAGGTATCTTTCTTGAGCATCAATATCCGTCCAGATGTCAAGGAATTTGGAGTTCTCGGCGAGAGGGATTCCTGTGTTGTCCAAACCGAGTACTGCAGATGCCAATAGGGGACTAGTATGATCAATTTGTTTTATTTTTGGAATGACATATTCAGTTTTTCCGGTATATACACGACCTGTACCGATTTTAATTTCTTTTAAATCATATTTGTCTACAACATCTATATTTTTTTTGTAATTCTCGTATTCCATCATTATAATAAACTACATCAGAATAAAATAAAAATGTAAGTGCCACATGTCATGTTGAGTTTGACAATTGATATGTTTTTAAAATCAAACGAGTATTTTAGTGGGCTTTTTTAAACTTTTTAAATACTAAATTTATTTTGATGCTCAAGAAACAAGAAAAAAATATTTTAGGCTCCTTAAATTATTTGCTACTCAAAGATGGTACTAATAGACGGCTATGTAGGTCATGTAACTCCGTTTCCTATTTGAATTCCTCAGAATTTTGTCATAGAAAAACTTATTTAGATGGTTGGGTTTGTTGATTTTATGTCAGATTTCAGTAAGTAATAAAATATTGTTGTGTATTGCTCGCTCATTGGTATATGTAACGGATAAATGGTTGTTTAGAAGTCTGTGATGAAGCATGAAATTTTATTCTGGGTAATGAAAATATGTGAACAATATAGAAAGTAAGAAGTGTAATGAAAATGCTTGATCGATATTTGATAACGTATAGACTAAATCTTAAATATAATAATCTAAGTGACCAGTCGATATTTAAACATAATATTTTGGTGATAAAAAATGGAATGATAGGTATCAGTTTAAGAAGTTAAATTACAATGCTTGTTGAATATTTGATACGAGTTTCAACTTCGGAAATCCGCTAAAGTAATGCTTTTTATTTAAGGTGGAAGCGCAAGGGTAGCCCGCGAAATTTAAATTTTTTTAGTTGATGAAAATATTAATCGCGCCAGTAACACGTATGGAGTTACAGAATTATAATCATTCAAATCATCAATACAGCCCTCCAAGTTCATATAATCACGTTCAATAGCTATTTCATGAAAAAGTCACTCTTTGGGATTATATGAACTTGAAGAGTTGTATTAATGATTTGAATGATTATAATTCTATAACTCCATACGTGTTACTGGCGCGATTCATATTTTTATCAACATACAACCTGACACTGACCCGCAAATTGCAATAAACGTAAGAAAATTTAAATTTCGCGGGCTACCCTTGCGCATCCACCTTAAACAAACTTCACTGTAGTACTGATTAGTGAAGTTTGTTTAAAGAAAACATATTTCTTGAGACATTGTGTATTTTTGCATTTCATTATAATTGCATCTAGAAGTATGTATATAAAGTTTTTTTTAACTAATATGTTCATATTGACGTGCAAACCCTTCAAAACAAAAATAAAAATTACCACCCCTTTCTTGTCTGAGGGGTTGAATTTCCAAAAACATTGAAATACATGTTTATCAATTAAATCAGGAAACAATCAGGATCAAACATTTTTTTTCGTGTTTATACTATTACTCATGTTTCCACTTCATTTCTCCCGTTTGGGGTTGAATTTCCAATCACGACGAAATACATGCATTTATTTTTGCTCAGAAGCTTTAATACGTACTGCATTGTTCTTCAAAAATGACAGACCCCCCATATATATAAACTTTCAACCCCCGATTTTCAGAAACGCTGATACGTATTTATTTATTTCTAACCAGAAGCTTGTATACGAAGTTTTTACCGATGGGAAATCATCAAATAACCCCTCCTGCTCTGGGCTGAGCAGGAGGGAGTGTCAGACTTTTACTGACTAAAACCCATCCATGTTCCTTCCTTTGCCCTTTGTGTTCCAGGGCCGCGGTATCTCTTTCGAACAGTCCCGCAACCCTGGCTGGGAGTCTGTCTAGCTTAACTTCTTAAAAGAAATCAAAGATACGTACTATGGGTGGATTGATACATCACTCACCTTTAAACGTTTTTCTATAAAAAGTAGCAATCCTTTATGCCATAAAGGATCTCTACTTTTTGTTACATTTCACATTATGTTTCATCATTTGGTTCCCATCAAAACAAAGGCAAAATATAAAAAAAAAACAGATACTTATTTTCATTAGGATCAATGGTGCAGAAGGGGAAGTTTTCAGCTGCTGCTTGGCTTTTTGTTAACACATTGAAGAATGTTGACTTTCCGACATTAGGCACACCAACAATGCCAACTTTTAAGTTTGTGCCCACTCGACCAATTAATGGCTTTTTCTCTGGCTCTTCTACTTTTTTAGGAGGCATTCTGAAAAAAAGTAGAACTATTTAATTTTAATGAATTTTAATTCATTGAAGGATACTTTATAGTAGTGAAGAAATGAAGACAAAACCTCGCACCAATGCCAAATAACATTGCAACTGCTGTGATAAGACGTTAAATTGTAACAGAGAAAACCATTCATACAAAAATATTTTAATAAGTATCCCCAAATTCCCACAAGATTGGCTATTAGAAAAACTGACAGCTGGAAGTTCAGGGTATGTAGTGTATAACTGCACTAAAGATTGTGAACTTTTCTATTGTTAATGTTGAAGGTTTGGTTTCCGCACTTAGTCCCTAAAGTAGACCATTACACCAGTACGTGAGTCATGGTGGCCAACTTTTCTATTTTTTTCATATAATTTGTATTTCAAAGATTTTAATAGTATGGCCCATACTCTGCCATTACAGATATGAGCATTGAGCAGAGTTATGCGGAGACGTGATACCACCAATCACAGGCGAGATGAGAGGCGCAAAGCAGATTTCAACAAATGGGATTGGTTGATTCCCGCTCGTCTTGTCTCCGCTTTGGTGGAGTCTGGGCCTTATAATGTGTCTGAGTGAGGCAAGCCTACCTACCTGCATGGATAAGGTTCTCCCCTAACTCTTATTTATTTATTGCACAATGCTGTTGTTATGTGTCAATTATGTAGGTATTAGGAAACCTTGACAAATAAGGTATTTATAAGTACCCTACTCTTGCATTTGTAAATCCGGTACAGTGCTACCTAGTGCTTGCTAAGAATAAAACAAATGTTACTTAATGCTTGTTTTATTGGACATAATAGTGGCGACGAGGACTAAAAGTGATTAAAATGGAGTGCAGAGCAGTGAAATACAAAGAGTTTGATGCTCAAACAGACAATTAGGACAATTACATGGGCAGGTTAAAATTTTGCTTTGAAGCAAATGGCATTGTGTTGGGCTCATTAAAAAGGGCTAATTTTTATACAATATGCGGTTCTCAAGTGTTTGATACCCTTCTGGCGCTAATTACGCCTAAAAAAACTAGTGATGTGACATTCAGTGAAATCGTAACAGTGTTTAACAAAACATTATAGTCCGAAACCTAATAAAATTTCAATGTCTTACAAATTTTATAAACGCGATCAAAAACAAGGTGAATCTGCTGCGGAGTTCATAGCGCAGCTCAGAAAAATAAGTGCCGATTGCAATTTTTCCGACTTGGAGCGTATGCTACGCGACAGGTTCGTGTGCGGCCTGTCCGACCATAAACTACAGTACGATCTCTTTAAGAGAGACAATTTAACGTAAGCAAGCTATGCTATCTTCAGAGAGTGCGGGGATAGATGTTCGTATGATTCAAAATGCTAACCCGGGGAATGTCGCACATGGGACCAATATAACGGCGACTACTTCAACAACAGCGGCAGAGGCTGAGCCTATGGACATCAACGCAGTACAGTCTAACAGTAATTCACGACTGTGTTACCGGTGTGGTGACCGCCACGGAGGAGAATGTCGATTTACTAAAGCTACGTGCCGATACTGCAAGAAAATAGGACACATAGAAAAGATATGTATTGCAAAGAAAAAGGGTCGAAACGACAAGTGAATCATACCCATAATGACGACTTAGATATTCAGATGAATGGTATTTACAGCGTCAATAGTGTAGGACTACGAGTACCTTCCTATGACGTAACGGTTGAGCTAGACGGCATGCCGGTGACGATGCAGGTGGACTCCGGTGCTGGAGTCTCGCTGGTAAACGAAAGTACGTGGAGGAGGCTACGATTAGCGCGGTCACGAGATGCCGCCACTCTTCGCGCCGCGCCGGCCAACCTACATACCTGGACAGCGACGCCCATATCTGTGCTTGGCCAGACAACTGCGCAAGTAACGTTCAGAGACATTAAGTGTGTTTTGAATGTTTTAGTAGCTAGAGGGTTAGGACCAAACTTAATTGGTCGTGATTGGTTTCTAGCCCTTAACATAAAGGTATGTATTAATGCTGTCTTAGATTTCCATATGTCAATGCCCAACGAAATGTTAAAAAAACATAATGAAGTTTTTAAACAGGGTCTAGGTACTTACCGAGGTGATCCGTTTACAATACATTTAAAGGCAAATGCTACGCCTAGGTTTCTTAAGGCTCGCCCCGTTCCGTTTGCGATTAAAGACAGGGTTGAGAAGGAAATTGACCGCCTAGTGGCAGAACGGGTACTTAAACCAGTTTCTTTTTCTCAATGGGCGACACCAGTCGAACCTATCGTTAAAAAATCGGGAGATATTCGTCTGTGTGGCGATTATCGCAGTACGGTAAATCAGGCTACCGAGTCGGATACTTATCCTATGCCGACTGCTAACGAAGTGTTTGCTATCAATGCTGGTGGCAAATATTTCACCACATTGGATTTAGAACGTGCATATACACAGGTAGTAGTAGACGAGAACACAGCTAAATTGCTGACCTTGAATACGTGCAAAGGTCTTTACACTGATCACAGGCTGGCGTTCGGCGTAAAAGCATGTCCAGGAATATTTCAAAGGTTGATGACAGCATTGCTGGCAGGTGTTCCGGGAGTTGCGGTTCTAATTGATGACATCATCATTAGCGGACACACCTTGCCAGATATGTGCAGACGCTTAGACATGGTATTGACACGCATACAGAGAGCTGGACTGCGACTCAACGCCAGTAAGTGCAAATTTGCTAAAGAATGTGTAGAATTCCTGGGATTTGTCATCGACGCCAACGGAATTCATCCAGCGCCCAGTAAAGTGGAGTCTATCACTAAAACACCGGAGCCCAAGAATGTTCAGCAGCTGCAGGCATTTTTAGGTTTGTATATTTTTTATGAGAGGTTCATACCTCACAAGGCGACTATACTTGAGCCATTACATAGGTTGCTTGACAAGTCACACAAGTGGCAATGGACAGATCGAGAACAAGAAAGTTCAGGGAAAAGTCCAGCTGAATTATTGATGAATAAACGACTACTCGATACTATCCACAACAACTTGTAAACTACATGAATGCAATAAATGATGATTATGATCCAGCCTTACAATAAACAACATGAGCAAGTTGAACAGCAAATCGTTAACAATGATCTAAAGAAACATAGGGATACTAATGTTGGTCAAAGTGTTATGTATAGAAACTACGGTACAGGACCACGTTGGCTATCAGGCACAGTGACAAGTAAAGAGGGTCCATAGAGTTACAAAGTAACAACTGAAGATGGAAATGTTGTCAATAGGCATATTGAGCAAATACTAAAGAAAAAACCAGTGAATGACGTTACTGAAGAGGAAGGGAGGAATACTTCTAATGGCAGGGAAGATCAGACAGACAGCCAGGAACAAGAAGAGACAGGAGATTTAGAGGACAGTCAAGGAAGTGAGCAAATAATACAGATACCTAGCACGGAAGAATGGGCTGAAATGTTAGGAATACCTAGCGGAGCCGAAGCCAGCTATGCCGGGTAGCAAGTTCAAACATAAATTGTGCTCGTATACCAAGTCTTCTTATGCCAGACCCGGTGATAACAACTTCATTCTGTAATTGCTAGTATTAAGTATCAGTTCCTGTTATTCAGTATTGATTTTCTTCTGTTTCTCATTAAGTAAATGTTAATTGATACAAAAGCTAGTAGACTCATAGTTTATATACTTAGATGTGTTGTACACTTTTGGTTTAAATAATTGTTGTGCATACTTGGGGGAAAGGTATGTTATGTGTCAATTATGTAGGTATTTGGAAACCTTCTTGACAAATAAGGTATTTATAAGTACCCTACTCTTGCATTTGTAAATCCCGTACAGTGCTACATAGTGCTTGCTAAGAATAAAACAAATGTTGCTTAATGCTTGTTTTATTGGACATAATAGCTGTAATGTAGCTTTTATTAACATATTCAATATACATAATATACTACTGTTTGTTTTCCCAAATGTAATAAATACATAAATAAATACAGCTAATTCCATTCTGGGATCACAAGCATTCTTCAGGGTAAGTATTGCAGATTGCACAATGAATGAATGAAGGGATTTAAATTATGATTGCACCATAATAATAATTATTATTATTGCACCAAATAAGATTAATATTGTGCATCTTGCTTAGCATACAATAAACCCTAATTATGGAGGTGGTGACCATGCAGGTCTTACTTACACAAAAACATTGATGCATTTGGTACATCAATGTTATTGTGCAATAACTAAAAATGTTTAGTATAAATAAATATTATTACACAATAGAAGTATTTCACAATGTTATTGTCTAATCTAAACCAAAAATGTGTCCTGATTAGTGACACAATTTCTGGATTTCTACTTAAATGGTTAAAATTGATTGATCATTGGCATTATTATAGACCGGAAATAACCACCCGGACTAAAAAAAACTAAGGCTGAGTTTGCTTAAAAGTGGGATACTTGAAGATAAATTAAATTTTTGAGTTTTTTTTTGTATGATTATAACTTCTAAATATGCAACTGCTGTTGAGACCATGTTAGGATATGATTAGGTCCATCCTAATGATAAAGCAACAGGCAAAATACTAATAGAAAATTCTATTACTTTGTTAAAATAAGTAATAATTCGATTTTGACTTTTAAATGTGGTTTTGTTGATAAGGCTAAAAAGGGTACTCGGAAGAGCTGAGCAGAGCTGTAAGATCTATGAAATGAAAATAGATGGAAGAAGACATAGAGAAAAGTTGCGCCGGTCCTTAGTAAATTTTATTATGTGCGACGAGATTATGTAGACATCAATGTTAAGAATTTGCAGTAACTTAATAGTTTAGTTTGTTGTGTTGTGTTAGAAACGAGATAACCTCTAGCAGGAAAAATAAAGAGTATGTCATTACCTGATCTGTATTTGTTCTGTTGATGAAGGAATATATGATGACACCACACCACCAGATTAAACTTCGAATTTTAATTAACTTCGATATATTTTGGCTTCAGAAGAGGAAAGAAAACGCAAACGTGCCACTAGCAAGAAAATTTGTCCGGCAGTGTCCGGCAAATTTGACTTATTTGACATTTAATTGCAACAGATAAAAAAGATTATAAAGCCTAGTGTACACGAGATTTGAAATCGTTGGCGAACCGCTGCGCATAGACAAATATATAAATGAGACAGCTGCGTGTAATAGTATTAAGGTGGAAACACACTAGTACACTACTGAAACGCCACGCGACCCAACAAAACGCGATGCGTGTTGAGTTGAACCAAATCGTATTATTTTCTATGCCCAGAATCACATTATAAACACCTGAAGCGATGAAATTCGCGCAAACGCCACCCGATCCGTACCCGCCAGAACGACGTGTTGCCGGTGTTGGGTGTAATACGCGACCCGACGCAGCGCACGTAGTGTGTTTCTAGTCCAGACACGTCGCCACGCATCATTTATTCGAGAACTTTCTCAGAAAGCATACACTTAGCACACGCATTTTTTTTTCTGTCTGTTCTGAAATTGCAAGCGTATCGTGACATCGCGTGTTGGTAAGGTGCACAGTACACATGGGGTGTCTACACATTGCGTCGCGTCACATTTCAATAGTGTGTTTCCTGAAAACAATGTAAGTGTGTGGGGAAATAAAGGGGCGACTTTTTTTTTGGGAATGGCAACTTGCAGATCAACCTAGAAGATTGTAGTCTGCTTAACTGGCCTATCCTGTGGGTGTCTTGAGAGTAAGGCCTGCAGCCAGGGCAAAAAACTTATAAATTAAGGCACTAAAATTGTATTTAAATTGCATGTGTTTAAATTCAACACAATGTAAATTGTTAACGAATAAATAAAATAAAATGAACTACATGCTTGGAGCACCCCCTGTAGGGTACGAGCCTCGGCTTAGGGGCGGCGCTGGGAGAGGACAGCAAAGGGACAGGTTGGATCTGAGTGATGATCCGGCGCCCTGGGTGGTCGCCCAACCGGCCCCCCCCCCCTAACGCCGCTATTGTCCACAATGACCGTCCAAACTCGAACCAGGGGGTCTACTCTCTAAGCACGAACCCCGTAATTTCGGCCGAAGTACGGGCGTTTCCTACTCCCTAGCGCCTACGGACATACGATTCGTTCGAGGCCCGAACTAAGAATGAATTACAACTCAATTTGACAGTTGTACCTACTCCCGATGTGTTTTTGCCCGTCCGTAAAGAGGAGTTTGACACTTTTTAGGACGGATTGTTATGTCATTTGAAACGACAACAAAATAGTTATCGTGCAGTCTACGAATAATACGTTTTTTTTAGAAAATCTCTACAATGGCTGCTTTTTTCATGCTCGAAGAAGCTCTACAAGAAGAGCGGAGGTGACACCGATTCTATTTGCGCCAAAACTTTCGGTTGGCGTGTACCTATTCCCGATGTGGAGTTGAAAGGGCTCACACGGGAATCATTTGAAGATTTTTGTGAGGATCTATTTACAAGCGACGAAATCGTGTTGGTCCCAGAATGAAAGTGGACAATGGTTTGATCCAAGAATTAAGGACTAAGACACAGAGCATCATAATATATAATACTGCTAACGATATTGAAGATTCTGCAAATTATTGTGTTGTGTTACCAATTTGTTTTTGTTTACTTGAAGATCCTTGCTGCTCTCAATTGTTGAGAGCAGCAAGCCCGGGGGAGCTACCAAGGTGCAGTGAGCCTTAGCAGTGACGTCAAAATAAACATTTTACAAACTGTTTATTTTGCTTACAGGAAGATTGTGATAAAAGTAAAGATAATGTTTTAAAAGAATGTTTTTTTTATTTGGCACCAATCAATTTAATATTTTAAATTAATATTAAAGAATAAAAATACAATCAACAATACACTAATAGAACATATTCCCTTTTATTTATCTATTGCAGTCATAAATTGTTGCTAAGAACTTAGTTTCAATCGATCAATCACTTTTATTTTCAGGCATCGAAGACTCATTGATACAATACATAAAATAATCTTTTAAGTACAATATTAAGCTATTATAATACATAATATCAAACACATTTACAAAAAAAACTATGAATTCTTCTTAATTCTTATTCTTTATTGCACACAAAATATAAAAGTAGGACACACAAAATTACAATATATAACTTATGTACAACGGCGAGCTTAACCCAGAATTGGGTTTTCTTACAGCAAACCTTACGTTTGATTGTGAGATTTGCGAATGAGGATAAACCTATGTGCACAAACGAACATTTTAAAACTTAAATTTACTTATTTTTACTAAACTGATACATAAAATATAATAAACATAATACATATATATATAGATAGATACACAAAATACTATATATATACTATTATCCTGTTGACAGGAAATGTTCCTTTATTCTTTTCTTGAACACATCTAACGAAGGGCTATCCCGCAAGGAGTGTGGAAGCGAATTCCAAAGGCGCACAGCCCGAACAGTAAAGGAACCATCATACCGACTTGAGGAGTGAGGAGGGAAACGAAGGAGGAGATGATGATGAGCGACAGGGTTAACTATGTTAATAACTATATTTGGTCGGCCACATATTGCACTGAGTCGAGGTGTCATATAGACTTCCGCGAAAACACTGATACACGACACCCTGCGGCCAAAATTCCTTCATAGAAGTCGAGAGATGTGTGTTGGAACCCGCACCACAAAAGACTTGAAGGTAATCTTGTGGAGCGACTCCATTCTCAGGGTGAACTTGGTCTTGCTCCTTATATTTCGACCACCTCTGTCGTCGTGGTGTGATGTAGACGGTACGCGTACAGCTGCGTCGATGGAACATGGAATAGCGGGGCGCAGCAACATGTTCGGATCTGTCAATGTGGTACCGGACTGATCGCTAGCAGGCTTCCTCTACTTCCTTTCCACACTTCAGTCTTCTTCATCAGCCTGTCCTCGGCTTGTTACCGGTGGCAACGAGCTTTGAACTTACTTCGAATGCCACTGATGTTTTGCAAGCTGTTGTTCTCACTCATAAAACTGAAGAGTGCCTCTATTTGAGAGCATGAGTTGCTGCTGGAGTGGTTGAGGGTATTTTACTATTACAATTTATTACGGAAGAATCCCGCGTTGTATTGATAATGAGAATTATGTATATATATGTTTAATGTAAATAACAAACTGACATTTCATTTCATATTATTGATGTCAAAAGAAAGAAAGGCAAAGGAATTAACAAGATAAAGCCACAATTCGGACAAAAATGGCAAAAATAGTTCAATTCTATATTAATAAGGCATAATATAAAGTATATTGTTAAAAATGTGGTATTTTTTTTACAATAACAATAATGATTTTTGTATAAAAACTTGAAAACCACGTAGTAAATAAACCGGTAATCGACCGATAAAATAGCGCAACTCTATCGCCTTGCATCAATCGTTCACGAATATTGTCTATGATTCCGTTCGAAACTCATGAATCCGTAATCAATCGGGAGTAGGGTTTACTCCGTATTTACGGACTACGTTCGGACGGGCCCGTATTTTCGTGGACGGACTTAGAGAGTAGACCTCCAGTAAACAGAGTATATCCCATTGCGCCGGGGGGGATTCTCCAAAATAGTTCACCAACGGGACGCTGAACGGCTGAACCACAGAACACTATAGTATTACTCCCAAAGACTACTAGGTATGAATGAAAATTAAATGTTAACTTAATCAAGTCAGATTTTTTTGTCGACAGTCTGTCGTTATTCCAGGAATAATAAGATAAATCAAAATCAAATCAAAATTATGCGGTAAATGTGGTACAAAAGGTGGTAAACCTAACTTATAGTGCAATTACACATTTCGCCATAAACATAGCATGCAAATATTAATAAACACAAACATTCAATTATGTAGGTAACTAAATAAAGTACAATATTTCTAAGTTTATTTAACACAACACAAAACAAAATTTTGCTGTAAATACTACAAAAGAATATTGTTAGCATATCAGAGTATTTTTATCGTACAACAAATTGTTAGCCTAATAAAATTGTTTAATTATACAAACACAACATCAAATAATGTAAGTAGGTAATTATTTACAATGCAATTCGGTAGTGATATGATTGACAATTAGATTTTTTGAGAAATTCCGCAATGGAATAAAAGCTATGTGAAATAAGCCATTTTTTCAGAACTTTGCAGAATTTTCTGTCCGGAAGATCAGTGATAAAGTTTGGTAGAGAGTTAAAGATAAGTGAAGCCATATATACACAATTACGTCTGAATAATTCAATTCTAGGTACAGGCATTCTTATTAGATGCTGTGTAACTGTACGTTTATTAATATTGTTTTTAAGTTCAAAAAGTGAAGAGTTACTTTTGATAAATTTTGCGATTTCATATATATATAAATACAAGGAACTGTGAGAAGGTTGTGTGATTTGTACACTGGTCTACAAGAATCAGTCCAGTCCATATTGAAAATTGAGCGTATGCATCTTTTTTGTGCTAACAGAACCCTAGTAATTTCAGAAGAGTTTCCCCAGACAATGATCCCATATCTGATGATGGAGCAAACATAGGCGTGATATACCATTAACGCAGTTTGTCTGGAGGTTTCATTTTTGACTTTTTTCAATGCAAAAACAAATCTGTTTATTTTAATACATATTTCATTAATATGATCCTTCCAGGTTAAATGTTCATCAATTGTAATGTCAAGAAATTTTGTTCTATGAATTTGTTGAACTGTTTGATCTTTATGTGATATTTTAAGGTGTAGATATTTACTCTTGTAATTATTTTATTCAAAATGCTGTTTATATTAGATTCCTGTGATTCACCATTTTTACTATCAATAATAACTGTTGAGTCATCAGCAAACAGAACACAATCTTGGTCTATCGCTTGGGGAATGTCATTTATGTACACAAGGAATAACGGTGGCCCTAAAATACTTCCCTGCGGAACGCCAAAGTAATTCTGTCGAAGTTGAGAATCAAAGTTCATGACACTGTTAACTTTGTCATCAAATTTTGTGATTCTCGTAATTTGTGTTCTATTTGACAGGTATGATCAGGAGGTCTACTCTCTAAGTCCGTCCACGAAAATACGGGCCCGTCCGAACGTAGTCCGTAAATACGGAGTAAACCCTACTCCCGATTGATTACGGATTCATGAGTTTCGAACGGAATCATAGACAATATTCGTGAACGAATGATGCACGGCGATAGAGTTGCGCTATTTTACCGGTCGATTACCGGTTTATTTACTACGTGGTTTTCAAGTTTTTATACAAAAATCATTATTGTTATTGTAAAAAAAATTCCACATTTTTAACAATATACTTTTTATCATGCCTTATTAATATAGAATTGAACTATTTTTGCCATTTTTGTCCGAATTGTGGCTTTATCTTGTTAATTCCTTTGCCTTTCTTTCTTTTGACATCAATAATATCAAATGAAATGTCAGTTTGTTATTTACATTAAACATATATATACATAATTCGCATTATCAATACAACGCGGGATTCTTCCGTAATAAATTGTAATAGTAAAATACCCTCAACCACTCCAGCAGCAACTCATGCGCTCAAATAGAGGCACTCTTCAGTTTTATGAGTGAGAACAACGGCTTGCAAAACATCAGTGGCATTCGAAGTAAGTTCAAAGCTCGTTGCCACCGGTAACAAGCCGAGGACAGGCTGATGAAGAAGACTGAAGTGTGGAAAGGAAGAAGAGGAAGCCTGCTAGCGATCAGTCCGGTACCACATTGACAGATCCGAACATGTTGCTGCGTCCCGCTATTCCATGTTCCATCGTCGCAGCTGTACGCGTACCGTCTACATCACACCACGACGCCAGAGGTGGTCGAAATATAAGGAGCAAGACCAAGTTCACCCTGAGAGTGGACTCGCTCCACAAGATTACCTTCAAGTCTTTTATGGTACGGGTTCCAACACACATCTCTCGACTTCTATGAAGGAATTTTGGCCGCAGGGTGTTGTGTATCAGTGTTTTCGCAGAAGTCTATATGACACCTCAACTCAGTGCAATATGTGGCCGACCAAACATAGTTATTAACATAGTTAACCCTGTCGCTCATCATCATCTCTCCTCCTTCGTTTCCCTCCTCACTCCTCAAGTCGGTATGATGGTTCCTTTACTGTTCGGGCTGTGCACCTTTGGAATTCGCTTCCACACTCCTTGCGGGATAGCCCTTCGTTAGATGTGTTCAAGAAAAGAATAAAGGAACATTTCCTGTCAACAGGATAATAGTATATATATAGTATTTTGTGTATCTATCTATATATATATGTATTACGTTTATTATATTTTATGTATTAGTTTAGTAAAAATAAGTAAATTTAAGTTTTAAAATGTTCATTTGTGCACATAGGTTTATCCTCATTCGCAAATCTCACAATCAAACGTAAGGTTTGCTGTAAGAAAACCCAATTCTGGGTTAAGCTCGCCGTTGTACATAAGTTATATATTGTAATTTTGTGTGTACTACTTTTATATTTTGTGTGCAATAAACAATAGGAATTAAGAAGAATTAATAGTTTTTTTGTAAATGTGTTTGATATTATGTATTATAATAGCTTAAAAGATTATTTTGTGTATTGTATCAATGAGTCTTCGATGCCTGAAAATAAAAGTGATTGATTGATTGAAACTAAGTACTTAGCAACAATTTATGACTGCAATAGATAAATAAAAGGGAATATGTTTTATTAGTGTATTGTTGATTGTATTTTTATTCTTTAATATTAATTTAAAATATTAAATTGATTGGTGCCAAATAAAAAAAAACATTCTTTTAAAAACATTATCTTTACTTTTATCACAATCTTCCTGTAAGCAAAATAATCAGTTTGTAAAATGTTTATTTTGACGTCACTGCTATGGCTCACTGCACCTTGGTAGCTCCCCCGGGCTTGCTGCTCTCAACAATTGAGAGCAGCAAGGATCTTCAAGTAAACAAAAACAAATTGGTAACACAACGCAATAATTTGCAGAATCTTCAATATCGTTAGCAGTTATTATATATTATGATGCTCTGTGTCTTAGTCGTTGATTCTTGGATCAAACCATTGTCCACTTTCATTCTGGGACCAACACGATTTCGTCGCTTGTAAATAGATCCTCACAAAAATCTTCAAATGATTCCCGTGTGAGGGCCCTTTCAACTCCACTTCGGGAATAGGTACTCGCCAACCGAAAGTTTTGGCGCAAATAGAATCAGTGTCACCTCCGCTCTTCTTGTAGAGCTTCTTCAGTTCTTCGAGCATGAAAAAAGCAGCCATTGTAGAGATTTTCTAAAAAAAACGTATTATTCGTAGACAGCACGATAACTATTTTGTTGTCGTTTCAAATGACATAACAATCCGTCCTAAAAAGTGTCAAACTCCTCTTTACGGACGGGCAAAAACACATCGGGAGCATGGTATAATAATATACTTCGCCTGGTATTCTCTTCCCACGATGTCCAAAGAATACGTCACGATAAGTGTTGCCATTGATTGTCCTTTTCAGTAAATTTAGGGACTTTCTAATTTAGTTAATAAAAATAAAATAAATTACTAACTAGCTTTACTATTTAGTAACTCGTGTGATTCATCTATTTAGTTTTAAATTAATTAGCATATTGAATTATTAGTTCAAAATTGCATTGTTAAGTTAAAAAATGTATTTTGCTCGGGTAATTCAATTACACACAGTGGCCACACATCGAACTGACAAGGGTCATACTGACAGCGCGCCATTTTATCGGTATCGTCGTCTCGCTCATATCTATAGCGTTGTTTCGCTAGGTCAGGAAAATACTGTGGCTCCCAAACATTGTTACTGTGAAAAAGAAAACTGTGTAAACTTCGAAAAACTTGCAATCAATTGCAAAAACTTGCAATCAATTAAAAAAGAAGCAAAGCAAAAAAATACAAAAAGTATCAAATATGTCGATTCATTAAAAATGGTATAGATTGAGTACACATTGTATTATTTTTATCTTTTCCCCACTAAAAAAGTTTGAGAACCGCATCGCAACTGATGACGTATTCTTTGGACAATCACGTGACTCAGGTGTCACGGGAAGAGAATACCATGTTTTATTATACCATGATCGGGAGTAGGGACAACTGTCAAATTGAGTTGTAATTCATTCTTAGTTCGGGCCTCGAACGAATCGTATGTCCGTAGGTGCTAGGGAGTAGGAAACGCCCGTATCTTCGGCCGAAATTACGGGTTTCGTGCTTAGAGAGTAGACCCCCTGAACCACTCTAAGACTGGGCCTCGAATACCGATTTTACTTTGTTTATCAATTAGAATTGAATGATTTACGAAATCGACGGCTTTGCTTAAGTTTAAAAACAAAGCATAAGTTGTAATTTTCGAGTTAATTTTAATTAAAACAGATTTGATTAAGTTAAAAGCTGCAAGTGATGTGGATTTGTTTTTACTAAATCCGTATTGCTCTTTTGCAAGCATATTAAATTTATCTCAGAAAGAGAAAACTCTCTTGCACATAACTCTTTCAAAGACCTTTGACAGAATCGGAATCAGTGCAATAGGGCGGTAATTGTTTTTGTATGTTTTAGAGCCTTTTTTATGTAATGGTTTTATTACAGATGTTTTGAGTTTATCCGGAAAGCAGCCTTGTTCTAAAGATAAATTGATTATATGTGAAAGAGGCTCAGCGATATAAGGCGATATTTGTTTTAGAAGGTCCGTAGAAATATCATCATACCCGGATGATTTTGTGTTTTTTAACGTCTTTAATATACTGAAGATTTCTGTGGGATCAGAAGGATTCAAAAATATGCTATTATCGTTACTTTTAACTCTTGAGTTAGTAGTTTTTGGAGGATGTTGTGAGGTAGCGCTGCTTTCAACAATGTTAAATTAATTTATTTGCGATAACCGAACCGGATGTTGCTGTAACATCATTGTCAATTATGCTATTAATATATTCTCGAGACTTTTCGTTACCTGTTGTAGTAAAGAATATACCCGTAATATTTAGGTTTTATTTAACAAAATTCAACATATTGATACAATGACACAATCAATCCTGACAACTTAGTTTCTTCTTTAAATAGGACGTGCAATATTGACGAAGGAGTTGATATTATATTACTACATTCTCCTGTGCTTATTTATTATCCTACGTAGTCAGCTAGATGAGCAGGCGGACGTCGTACTCTTTCAGAACGACGCAGAGTCTCTGTCATGATGTTCTGAGGCTGGACTATCTCATTCTGGAAATCTCGCTGGCGTTCTGTGTCATGCTCATCGCCATCGACTGCATCGATGTACTCGTCGTCATCATTGGAATCAGCTTCATCCTGTTGTAAAGAAGATTCCCCAGCAGGAGCTAAGTGTCGATTAGATACGACAACTTCTCTACCACTGCTCAAACGCACACGAGAATGCTGAGGATTACTTTCCAGAGTCTCTACTTCTTCAACCAATGGATCATATTTACTAGTTCGATTATGGTTTCGCATTAATACTTTTCCCGGGACGTTTAGCCATGTAGGCATCGACTGACCAGTTGAAGATCTCCTGGCGTGAGAGAACATCCGCTCATGGGGCGTACTATTTGTAGCCGTGCAAAGAAGTGATCTTACAGAATGCAGAGCCTGAGTTAAAACTGACTCCCATTTAGTTATAGGTAGATCATGGCTTTTCAGAGCCAATTGTACTGTTCGCCAAATAATTCCGTTGTATCTCTCCGTTTGTCCATTACCCTGAGGGTTGTACGGTGTAGTGTAGCTCGTAGCAATGCCCTTCTCGTGAAGAAAGTCTTTCATTTCTTTTGAAAGAAAAGAAGTGCCACGATCTGAGTGTACGTAAGTTGGCATACCAAATATAGAAAATAAATCAGTCAGTTTATTAATTACCGTGTTTGTACTCAAGTCTGGGCAGGAATATGCAAAAGGGAAACGGGAATATTCATCCACAATCGTAAGGATATATCGATTGTTCCCAGTACCATCTGAGGGAAGTGGACCTTTAAAATCTATCGATATTCTTTCGAATGGGGCCAACGCTTTTATTAGTTTTCCTATGTTTTGTTGAAAACGAGGCTTTACTTCTGCACAAATGGAACAATTCGCAGTAATGCGTTTTATTTCTTCCGTGGAGTAAGGTAAATTTTTGCTTCGAACCCAATGAAGCATTCTTGTTACTCCAGGATGACACAAAGTTTTGTGTAGTTCTTTGAGTGCATTTTCTGAATTATGTACAGAGGCTACTAATGGTGCTCTTGATAAGGCATCAGCTGCTATATTCTCCTTTCCAGGGCGATAAACTATGTCAAAATTGTATTCAGAAAGTTCTAATCGCCAACGTTGTATTTTGTCATTTTTAATTCTTGACGCATGCTGCCGATTGAACATGAATGCGACCGATTTTTGGTCAGTTATCAGTTTGAACTCTCGTCCGATGAGGAATTGTCTCCATTTTCGAAGACATTCGACTATAGCCGCGGCTTCTTTCTCTATGGCTGGGTGATTCCGTTCGCTACTGTGAAGACTTCTCGAGAAAAACGCAACAGGTCTGCCTTCTTGTGACAGAGTTCCCGCGATAGCATAGTCTGAAGCGTCTGTTTCAACAACAAATTGTATGTTGTCGTCAATCGCGTTTACCGCTGATCTGGCTATCTCTTGCTTTAGAGTGTTAAAAGCGTTTACTGCCTCAGAATCGAGAGGGAATGTGCCTTTCGAAACGAGGGACTGAACTTTATGAGAGAATCTTGGCACATATTTAGAATAGTGAGCAAATAATCCCAATGCTCGCCGGAGCGATGCCGAGTCTGAAGGCAGAGGCAGCTCTAATAGTGGACGTAGACGATCTGGGTCGGGTTTAATAACTCCATTGTTTATAGTATATCCTAGAATACTTATCTCTTTCAATGAAAAGTCACTCTTTTCAAGATTCAGTGTAAGGTTATACCGTTTGGCAATATCAAGAAAACGCTGCAATTTTTGATCGTGGTCAGCTTGGTTAGTTCCACAGACTGTTATGTCATCCAAATACGCGTATACTCCTTCAAGTTGCTCGTTTGCGATTATATTATTGACAGTTCTTTGAAAAACCGCTACTCCATTGGTAACCCCGAAAGGTATTCTTCGAAATTGGTATAAATTACCTTCTGCTTCAAATGCTGTATAAGGTTTTTCTGTTTCAAGAATGGGAATCTGATGGTACGCACTTTTTAAGTCAATTTTGCTGTAGACTCTATGTTTAGCTACTTTAGAGACTATTTGTTCAATACTTGGTAAAGGGTAAGCGTCTAGTTGCGTGTATCTATTTACTGTCTGAGAGTAGTCTATACACATCCTTTTTTTATGATTTTCATTTGTAGTTACAAGCACTTGTGCTCACCATGGTGACGAGCTAGGTTCTATAATACCTTCAGCTAGTAATTTCTTTATTTCAGTACGAATAAACTGCGTATCACTATCTGAGTATCTTCGTGATTTAACAGCTATTGGCTTGCAGTCTGGTAAGAGATTTGGGAATAGACAGATTGGATCGACGTTGGCCTGAGATAGTGCACATAGTTTCAATGGTGCTCCAGATCCCCCGAAATGCATTTCTAATGTATTGTGTTTCTTAAGAATATCATGACCAATTATGACATCCGTACATAAGTTTTCCATTATTAATAAGTTCACTTGAAAACTTTGACCTTGCAGATCGATATTGACGCTACACAGTGCATCTACCTTTGTTTTTAGATTTGAAGCTGCCATACTGACATATTGGTAGCATAAGCTTTTTTGTATATTGTATTGACTAATTAGTCGGCTATCTATAAAACTAGCAGTACTCCCTGTGTCAATCAATGCTCTGGCTACAAATAATCCATTTATTTTAATGGGTATTATAGCTTTATCAAGATCAGTTGTTGCGGCTACGATGCATGATAACAAGTTCTGCGACTCTCTATTTTCCATGTGTTTGTTCGGTTCATCTATAGCATTAGTAAAAGCACTCCGTTGTATTGGCGCCGTCACTGCACTTTTACATACTTTTGCAAAATGACCCCTTTTTCCACATTTCAGGCAGGTTGTACCAGCAGCCGGACAATTTTTCCGGGCATGTCTCTTGTTTCCACAGAAATAGCATAGTTCTTGGCTGTGAGTTCTCTGATTGTTATTGGGAACCGCATTGACAAAGGTACTAATACTAGATTTCTGGTAATCATCACTGTATTTTTGCGCCATCTCGAGAGCGCGAGCCTGCTTGAATGCATCGTCTAAAGTGAGTGTGCTATTTTCCAACAGTCTTTGACGAACTATGGACGACGAAAGTCCGGATATAAAAGCGTCTCTAATAAAATCACTTTCATTTTGTTCAGCTGTTACTTGTTTAAAATTGCATTCTTTTGAGAGTAGTTTCAAGACTTGTAGATATTGGTCGATGGACTCACCTGGTTGTTGTGCTCGTTTTGTTAATTTGTGCCTGGAATATATTTCGTTAGGTGGCTTCAGAAATAGTGCATCCAATCTCTTTATAGCAATGTCGTAATCAGTGCAATCCTGTATGTGCAAAAAAGTTGTAGAGGATAGATGATTAGTTAGTAATCGGAATTTAGTCTCTTTTGCAATAGTTTTCTCGTTCGTAGTTATAGCTGTCAGAAAATTTTCGAATGTGTTTTTCCAATGTGTCCACTGAGGGGACAGATCTTGGCTTGAGGACGGGTCTCCGTCGAAACGTTCTGGTCGTAGATATTTTTCCATTTTGTTAAATAAATTGTAGTAAAGAATATACCCGTAATATTTAGGTTTTATTTAACAAAATTCAACATATTGATACAATGACACAATCAATCCTGACAACTTAGTTTCTTCTTTAAATAGAACGTGCAATATTGACCAAGGAGTTGATATTATATTACTACACCTGTACAACGTTTTACAATGTACCATGAAGCTTTACCCTTATTTTTAGAATACGCAATATGTTTTAGATTACATAAAGATTGTAGATTATGAATACATTTTCTTAACATATTGGAGTACACCTTAAATTTCGTTTTATTATCACTGGTTTTGTTTAGATAGTATTTATATCTTAATGTACGTTTTGTAAGACTACTCATTTTAACACCTTTTGTAATCCATTTTAATGTACCATATTTGAACTGTTTCTTAACTCATAGGACAGTGAAACATAGTTTATAAAATAAAGTTAGAATTTCATGAAAGTTATCAAAAGCATTATTCGTATCAGAGATGTTGTAGACTTCGGAAAAGGATAATTTGCTAATATGTTCGATGAATTTGTTTACATTATCTTTGTTCAGGTCATTTATGGTCATGAAGTAATAACTTGATGTAGGTTTTTGATCATATTCAAATTTAAAACCTGTGCTGTGTTATGATCAGATAAATAAACATTGTGCGTGGAACCTACTATGTTTGGAATATTGCTGATGATGTTATCGATACATGTGTTTAACCTGGTGGCCTCTTTGATGTGACACTGCATACCATAATTTGAGAGGATTTCTTTGAAATTTGTAGTATTACTGTCATTACCTAAAAGGTTAATATTGAAATCACCAGCTATTATTATTTTACTTTTTTATATTGTAGTTTTCGTAGGGTTTGGTTCAAGTTTTCAAAAAAGGTATTTACGTCAGACGAAGGTACTCTGTATATACATAATATGATCGCTTGTATAGATTAAATTTCAAGCCCACAAATCTCAAATTGTTTATCAATGCAGAATTCATTTAATTCTTTCAATTTGGTACTTTGCAGATGATTTTTACAGAGTATGCATGTACCAACTCGTTGCTGATCAGGCCGCGAGTACATCGCACCAACATAAAAATTATTAAGATTGAGGTATTTCTCTTCCCCTCATAGAACAAAATGTTCGCTAAGGCATAAAACATCTAAATTTATATCAGACTCACGCATCTCATTAACAATTAAATCGATCTCAGGTAGTTTGTTTAAAGCTCCTGTAATATTTTGATGCAGTACAGCAAAACAACTTCTGCTGGCTTTTTTATTACCATTTTTTTTAACTATCTTTTTGTTTATATCCATATTTTCTAATGACTCTGCAGGATTTTGGTGGAATAGCGTAGTGTTACACGGTGTGGTCTCGAAAAAATGTATTGTTTGGGGTGTTACTTACTTTGATTTTAGGAAAATAATAAGGAATTGTGCCTTTCATTGGCATAGCTTCTTGAATATTATTTGAAAAAGTTTTCTGATTAGTTTTAGTAGCGGCTGTGGTAGTGGTGTTTAAAGCGAATGGTCCTGTGTATGTGTTAGTGACGGTATTTGAGGCGACTATCTTTTAGTACGTTAAAAAGGTGTGGTTGTAGTAGGTTGTGTCTATGAAGAAATTATTTTTTTTTACAAGTATCATTTAGATAACGTTTTTTACTATAGTATCGTCTCCCAATATCTAGAATAGTACAATTTTCAAAGTTATGCGACATGTTTTTTAGCAGATTATATAGCAAAATTTCATTTAAATGACCATTTCAATAAAGACGCTAATTCTATAATTATTTTGTTCGGATTAGTGTAATTTTCACCAATACATAAAACTAAAAAAATGTCTTTACAATCACTTGTTTTATAATTTTGAGACAATATACCCTCGGCGGTCGCGTGAGGCTTTATCATCGATGTTATCCGGTATTTTTGATAATGAGTGTTGCTTCTCGAGTGTATTAGTGTTGAAGCTAAATCGGAGCATTGTTGCCCACCCCATATTTGAATTTCTGGTTTTCGATCCGGAATGGTCGAGCATGTGCTGCCCTCTATTGGCTTATAATGTGTGATCGTTTTCTTATTACACCACACATTAGCGCCATCTAGGTGAACTAGTGTTGAATTTGTTTTAGCGGCGGTGATATCAGGATCCACTTGCAGGTTATTAATATTGTTCGTCACGGTAGCGCCATCTAGGTCTTCTTTGTGCGTTAAAACCAGGTTAGTAGCACTGTCTTCTGAAATTTTAAGTCGCAAGGTTTTATTAAGGAGTGAATCCTGTGAACCTTTATCTTTTGGAGAAATTGATGTCAGCGTAGACTGCTTGGCTTTATTCGGTGTAGAGGTTACGTGGGTTATTTGATATTGTGCAATAATATTTTGTTGGTCTATTGTTTGTGATTTTATTGCACTATTTTCAAGTAACAAAATTTCAATTTTGTTCTGAGCTTAGTCTAATTGTCGTTTAAGTACTAGTATTTCTTCCATATGTGTTTCAGTGGGTTAATTTCTTGTAGATAGATCCGGTAGACTTTTTGTAATATAGTCGTCAGCTGACAGAGGTGACTGGAATGAATCACGTAATTAATCATTTATGACGGATTTCATTTTACGTATTGTTATATTATTTACGTAATCCATTTTTCGTTATAGGAATTTAGAGAAACAAGGTAATATATAACGAGGTTTGAATTTCAGACTTCTCGATTATACGTTATGTAGCGTCGGTAACCAATGCGCCGTGAATACATTTTTATATTTCTTGAAATAGCCAAATAAGTAGTATTAGAAAAATATCGTTAAAAGTCGCGCCGATTAGCACGAATTAAAAATTTTTGAATTTGTTTGAAATAGTTTGTAATGTTATTTTCACTCAAGTTTTTGGTTTAAATCACTTAAAGTTCACTTCGTTTTAGATATTTATGAGTATTACGTTTTATGTGTATTTGGTGAAAGGTTTACGTTCAAATAACACTTAATTCACTTGTTTAATCATACGTACGTATTATTAAATTGGTTTTTTTTTAATGTTTTACTCAATTCTTCTCATAAGTTGTTGCAAACAATTTCTGGCAACTATTGCTCATTTATGCACAAGTTAAACACAATTTTAAACACTTTTACACTGAATTTTTTTTTTATATTTTTAAATACCGAGCTAATTGTTTACGGTAGCAGTGGCGCCACCCCCGATCCACTAATTTCCGATCCGATAAGTAAAATTTTACTGATAAATATGAGTGCTAATTAGTCAGGATGTTCCGAGTTCGCAATCTGTATTCTGTATTGTATTGTCTATGATTCATAATTAATGTTCCATATTTATACTGTGGTTCTGTTGTGATTGTAATAGAAATGTATTGTCTATGATCGCGCATGGCTAAAAGGTCTCTGAAACCAGGCCTTAAAAATAATCAAAAAAAAAAACGCGCTCCTCGGGCACAGAAGGACAAGGCCGCAGTGTTTCCACAATGAGGGGAAATTCCCCTTTTGAGGGGAAATTAGGGTCCAGAGGGGCAGAAAAAGGGGAAAGAGATGAACAGGGGAAATCGAGGGAAATCATAGGTAAAGCCTTACCAAAAAAAAAAACTTGTTTCAGATATTTTTCATCGTTTGCGTTTCCAATTAAATAATTTTTGATTTTTATTTGACAAATTTAACTCCGACATTCAAGTAAATAACTATAAATAATAGATGTTTGCGCATGATCTTATTTTGAGTGTGAAGCAAAGTTACTGAAAACATACTTCTATCTGCTTTTTTTACGTGGCGTTGCCAAATATAAATAATACGGAAGTCAAATTACACAAAACACACACTTTGACACTTTTGTTATAGATATTACTACCATAATATAATGTGACCAAATGATAAGTGACCGTTCAACAGATTTTTACTACTAGTGCCAAAACTATAGCAGAATAATTTTTGAGGGGAAAAATGTCCTGAGAAGGGGAAATCTCAATTTATGCGTGGGGAAAGGAAATCATTAAAGTGGAAACACTGCAAGGCCGTTAGGTTTACAATACATACTCTTTGGGACAAGGAATGAAGGAACGGAACATAACACAGATATTAGACAGAGAAATCATAATCATTACCACAATATAAATCTCTTTTAAGAACATACGATTTGATACGATTCACAGAGCTAGAGCTTCATACATATATTTACGGGTACGACTAAATTTGATTACAATTAATTACATTACAATCTAAATGGTTGTGAATCACGTTAATAATCAATTTTATTGAGTGTAACATTATTGCTGAGTGTAAGTAACATTATTTTGTTTTTCTGAGTTTCAGATTTAGATAGTAACGTCTACAATGTCGTATGTTCCAACAAGCAGAAAGGCATACAAAAAACACAAATATTCGGGGCCCCGGAAATCAATGAAACGAGTTCGAGGTGGACTAAGGCAATTTTACGGCGAAGAGAGGTAATAATATATAACCTTAGCACTCCTTAGCAGAACTCTAAACGACCAAACATACTATAACTCTAATTATTATTCTGTCATACATAGTGTGTGTATAGCATAGCCGGTAACCGCCATTTCACGTACATACCTGTCTACGTTTTTGACAAAAGTACATTCGTAATCGTAATTCGTATTACAGCCGTTTGAAAATTTGGCGTTCCGAAGAAAATAAGAAGCCAGTGAATGAAGATATCGTCATAGAAAATTCTATAGTGTATGTATCAAATAAGCATGATTTATTGTTTGCTGCTCGTAAAAATGAATCTGCCCACTTTTAAAACAAAATCCCGTGCACACGATATCCACATCTGTTCACCACCCTTACTACTATTGGTCAGCACAAAAAGAGTGCGGACCAATAGTAGAAAAACAATAAAAAATATGCGACCTTCTTAAAATATCTTTTGTTTTACAAAAATTCTCAGGCTCTGTTAATGATCACAGATGTTTGACCACCCTTTTTTGACTAATAGGAATAACACAAAAAAGGACCAATGAAGAGAAAGTTTTTAATTATGGGCTTCTATAGTGGCCGGATGCTGCAAGCAAAAATAGTCAGATCATCAGATTCATTTTGGGTCGATTGTACCTATGTGTAGTTATAATTAAAAATATATATATAATTTGTATCATTTTGATTTGTTTCTTTCAGTATCCAGAACAAACAACTAAGAACCTATGAGCGTGTAAAACCCAAAATCTGCTTAGAGGACACCACCTACAGTGCTCCTAGCGCTAGCACCGTGAAAGTTGAACCTTTAGAGATTAATTGGCTGCAAGCTGATCCTGAACCTGATACATTTCAATTGACTGTGGAATCTACTCCTAATATATGTTTATCTGGAATTTCTGGGTACCACACTGTGCACTATAGAACTAAAGCTAATGATCCACTTTATATTGATGAAGCCCAATTGAGAGTACAGTGTGAAAATCAGTTAGCAGAATTCCAAAACTCACCATAAACCTTTGATTGAAATGTCTTCTGTAAGGCAGCATGACAATGATTTATAATATACAACTCATAGGTGAGACCTTTTGACTGCTAGTCAATTTGGAATGGTTAGTTGTGTCGTATAATTATGTTAGCAGAATGTATACACAGATACATTGCTGGTAACATTGCAATGTTTTATAGAATACCTACATAGCCAATGCTGAATTTGAAAATTACCCTTGTCTTACATTTATTTGATCTGGACTTTTATGTTTGCAGGTCTGCAAACGCTGTATTTCCACTCCCATGTCACAATCATGTAAAGCATATTCTATATAAAAAGGATATTTGTAAAGACATTTTATGGGCAGCAAAATGAGAATGTGGCAAAAATTATGTTCATGCAACTATCAGTAAAAGAAACTTTTCTTAAATAAAATGGCCATTTTCTTGCTAACTACATTTTTTTGAAAATTTGTGAATTAGAATCAAAATTTCACCTATTAAGGATAGTCTCCCAAGACCATTTTCGTGTAGATGCAATGGCTAAGGTAGTTCCCCTTACTGCCCCGTTGAACGTTTCCACCCTGTATAATAAATGTTTAGCTGCCAGTCCAGATGGTAAGCTTTTCTTTACCAAGCTTCAATTTTATTTACCTATGTATTTGACAAAGTCAGAAAATTATAATACAGGATTACGAGCATGATACTTAGTGGATTGAATTGCTTGTTCTTATCAAATCTTTTAAAGAGCTCTATTTCATTGTTTTTTATTTTCTGTCAATTTATTACAGGTTTAATTTTATTGATATTAAGAGAGCTGTTATTGAGACTTTCAGTGCTTTCCATCATTGGGGAAGAAAAATCAAAGCCTAGGGGCAGCTGCACCAGAAATGGAAATCTTTGCTCTAAAATTGGAGAATAATGTTTTAGTTATTACTTTCAAGTAAATAGATAATTCTATTGCATATCCAGTTTATAATTTATTTCAGTATCTTGTTTTGTCTTACTATAATTAAAATCTATTTCAGGTTCAAGGACAAATGCGTGTCAGCAAAATTGATAACTGCTATTTCATATGATAGATTGCAGTCGCTGAACCGACTGTGATAGAAGTTTGTCGAGATAATGAATTTATCAGCAATATGATACCTTGTCTAAAAACTGTTTTCGGACAAAAATCATTCTGAGAACTGTTCGAAAAGATGTGAAAAGATGGATTTTAATGGTATGTACTAGTGTATACACAAGGCTATTAATTTACTTAATAAATTGTATCACTTTTAATACCTATCTAAAATAAATTATTATGTTTTTCTAGTGAAAAGTCGTCTATCAACGTCAAATTCGAGGTTTGGAGATTGGTAGTAAATAACATTTAGAAGTGAATGGGAAATAATATTTGTCAAAATGTAACAAATATACTAAGTAAAAATACATTTGCACCAGCTGTGTAGGCTGTAGCTTTAAAGACAAGAAAACTCAAGGCATGGTGACATCTTTAAATCGAGCAATTTTTGTTCAACAAGTTGTTTAGAATGTACATAATTGTATACCTATTATTTTTTATTTGTATTATCTATAAAATCAAAAAGTCAACTTTATAAGTTAGGTATAACCACCTGCTCAACTCAATAAGCTGCTCTTTATATTTTGGTTTTACTAGAAACTCGTAGTTATGAATGCTTTGACATGAAATATTATTTGGCCTTCCTGGCCTAAACCTAAAACTTACATACCACTGCATACTAGTATTTTAGATTTGTTATCTCTTGTATATGAATTATAGTTTCTTACGTCTGCTACGTAATGTCTGTAATAAATGTAATAATTGATTATGTTATAAATCATGGGTGTTATTATTTTACAGAAAATATGCATGGGAATAGACTTTGAAAAATATTTTTTTGTTTTTAACCGACTTCAAAAAAGGAGGAGGTTATATGTTCGTGTGTATGTATTTTTTTTTATTTTTTTTAGTAACAAGCATCTATGAGGCGTGTAAATGTATCACGTGTTTTGATTTATAATTTAAATACTGTAGGGTAATAAAATATAAGTACCTAGGTATATTTTCTATAGATTGGTCTTTTATTTTCATAACATAATCGTAGATAATACATATCGTAGCGTAGCAGTTGGTGTTCTCATCGTTCTGTGTAGTTCAGCCATATTTTTTTAATTCAAGCCTCAAGCATTAAGTCTTTGTAACTAGTACTCGATTCATAATCTTAGATCTCTATTTTTCTCGACATCAAAAATTACAGGCACTGGTTTAAACACAATCTTATATAGAAACACAGCATCTTATATATACTGGTATAGAAAGGTGTCTGAAGTAGGAAGGTCTTGAGTTATAGATCACCTCTCTGGCTTATTATAACATTTTTTTCTGTAAACTAAAATCCAATGACAGCTGTTATTTTGGCCATAATTGTCGAATGAGGTGGATTTTGAGGGGTCGAGGCAATGATATGATAAAGTTCAATATAAGGTGTAATATCCGAGTATCGGGCCAACAACTACGGCTTACTAATGTTCCAATCTAATACCAAATATTATAAAGCTGAAGAGTTTGTTTGGTTGAACACGCTAATCTCAGAAACTACTGATTTGAATTGAAAAAATCTTTAAGTGTTTGATATCCCATTTATCGAGGAAGGCTATTATATCATCACGCTACAACTAATAGGAGCATAATAATTTAAAAGAGTACTATAGTAATAATTCAGCAGCAAAATATTGATGAAGTACCTACCGCCAATGAGTACCGCGCATTTTTATTATGTGTTCCGTTTGACGTCCGAAGTCCATTATGAGAGTGCACGCTTCGTTCCATGAACAGCTGCTAGATGTCCTTACTTTCCACCTCGTAATAGCGCCCCCAAACGTCATATCTGTGAACTACTTTCAAAAACCGCATACAAGCCGCCATGATGAAGTGTTAGGTCATTGTTGCGTCGTTTTCCAAACTGTGCGCAGCTCTGCTAGATTGTCAGTTATTATATCGACTAAGCGATATTTTTTATTTTTAGAACTTTTGAGATTAAAGTAGAAAGTTCATTATATTAGTGTTTAAGTAACTTAAATTAATTTCCGTCTCGTGAGCTGCGTTTATTTTATACAAAATGGACGGTGAAACTATCGCGCCAAACGATACTTCGCGGAAAAGAACGCGGAGTTCGAGTTCTTCATCGTCATCGAAAGGAGGTGATACGGTGTCATCGGAGAGCGATGTAGGTGATCCAGCGCCGCGAAAACGCCCCTGTCAGGTACGCGAGCGCTCCCCCTCGCAAGATTCCGAACTGGATCGCAGGTTTGATCTACTATCCCAGCAGTTGGTGAGTCATGTCAATAATGTTTTAACAAATTATATGATGGCAAATAGTGCTCCATTAACACAAAGCCTACCCGCCACGCAAAATTATATTGGCACCGCGTTACCTTCAACATCGTCTGTTCCTACTCTCAACTTACAAGATAATTTCTTACGTCCGCCGCAGCTTACCCCTTGCTTAGAAAATATTGCAAATCTAGACGTTTCCGTTAAGGAACCTAGTGTACCTAAAGCAAATCCAGAAAGTGTAACGAAAATAGCAGAAATGCAGAGGTTCGACTTCCCGGATTGGAATGCTGTACGTTACACAGAAGTACAGAAAAAATATGTAGCTTTTCCTAGTTTTGTTGAATTGAAAGTGAATGAAGAATTGCGGCGTTTTGAAGATCCATTTTCACCATTAAGATGGTTTCAAATGAAACGTAGTTTTGCGGCGTTATCTAATGCTTTCCTAACTCAAAATGAGCATGTGAACGCGGCATTACAGAAACTAATTGATTGGTCTGCTAATTCGAACGTCCAATTATCTTCAACTAACCTCTTTGACAAACAAAGAGTTGTTTGGTGCTGAGTCATCTTATAAAACAGTATCTCATGATATTCTCCAAATTATTTGCGGTGAACGAGCTGAGGTCGTAGAGACGCGGCGCCGATCGTTATAAAAAAATGTTAAAAGTAAATACATACGCGACGACATAGAAAAAATTCCACCCTCAATCGAATATATATTCAATCCTCAAAATTTATCGCACTACCTGCAAAAAATTGGGGGTATAGAAAAATGAGAAAAACAGAATAATAGTGCGGGAACTAGTCGTCCGATATCTTTAGAGCCTTCGACGTCTTTTCAAGATAATACATTTCGTTCACGACAAAGCAAACCAAAGCGAAACGACAAAAAAGGCAACAAACGAAATTACGATTTCTCTTCAAAAAAGAAGGGGGGGGCGAAAAGATAAAAACGGGAGGCGAGCAGGACAAAAGCATAAATGACTATTTAATACCGAGTTTTCGGGGCGGCTGTCTTCAGCATTATATAGAAATATGGAATCGTTTCGACCCTCCAAAAACGATTTTAAAAATGATATCGGGAGCTCGTATCCCTTTCAATCAGGCACCGCCCTTAATTCTATGTACTTCGGACAACCTGTCAAAATTTCAAACCCCTGTCTCGGAAAAAATGACACTAGAAATTCGCAAGATGATTCAAGAACGAGTGTTGGAGCCTGCTCCTTCGACCCCATCGTTCATTTGCCCCCTTTTCATGATCAAAAAGAGCAATGGCAAAATTCGAGTGATATTCAACCTGAAAGCACTAAATTTATACATGGAGCCAAAGCATTTCCATCTTTTCCACAATCAACAAATGCCTTCGTTTCTACAACAAGGCGACTGGATGGTCAAGCTGGACCTCAGCCAGGCCTATTATCACGTCCCAATACGCACAGAACACAGGCGTTTTTTGCGCATCAGCTACGGTGGTCAAGTTCTGCAGATGTCATGTCTACCATTCGGTCTGGCTGCTGCTCCCAGAATGTTTGCTACTATAACAAATTGGACTGCAGAATACCTTCGCACAAAAGGTCTGTTCCTCGTCGTGTATCTAGACGACTATTTATTAGTCTACCAGAACAAGGAAGTACTCAGCACGCATCTAAACATAGCTGTACGCTTCTTGTCCAGTCTGGGCTGGTGTGTAAATCACGAGAAATCGATAACCAGGCCAACGAGGTCGATCGAATATCTCGGCATCCATTGGGACACCCAAACAAACCGCAAGTCTCTACCACCAGAGAAGGTAAGAAAAAATCGACGGATCCTCTCGACCAGACTCGCAGCGGGTAGTTGGACCCTCAAGCAGGCGCAACGCCTCTTAGGGCTTCTCAACTTTGCGTCCTTCATCACCCACCGGGGCAGGATGCATTGCCGTGCGCTGCAATGTTACATCAAAGTACTGCGTCAAAATCCTCTCGGAGCAGTACAGCTGACACAAGACGTTCGCAAAGAGCTCAAGTGGTGGATGCAGAATGTAGGTCAAAAGACAGCAATTCACACAGAGGTGCTACCCACAAACTTTGTCATCACAGACGCATCCGACATTCTGTGGGGTGCCCTGGTCAACAACAACAAGGTACAAGGTGCATGGCAACCCGACCAGAAAAAATGGCATTGCAATCTCAAAGAGATGTATGCTGTGATTGCTGTGTTGTCGAAGGAATCCAGAGCCCTCCGGGACTCCAGGATTATTTTACACACCGACAACAAGACTGTGGTCTCATACATTCAGAAGGAAGGCGGCACGAAATCACACCGATTGATGGAATTGACGCGTTGACTCTGATAGACGACCTAAATGTTGTACTGATCCCTCACCACCTAACAGGGGTACAACACCACCGAAGCCGACCACTTGTCGCGAAATCGCGCCGGCAGCGAGTGTCACCTGCAGGTAGCAGCAACTTCAAAGATATTTCAGACTTGGGGAAAACCGGACATAGACTTGTTCGCGTCACAAGCCGCACACGTCGTGATAAATTACGTTCCTCTAGATTCCTCAGACTCCAACGCCTGTTATCACGACGCGTTCAGCAGATACTGGCGATACGACCTGGCATGGGTGTTCCCACCGCCCGCCGGCGTTGCTTCCACGAGTTCTTCACCACCTCAACTCGGCATCAGGACTAATAATAGTAGCACCCAAGTGGAAGAAACCCTTTTGGCGACCAGACCTGAAGAATCGATCCTTGGCACGGCCGCTGAAGATCAGAGACCTGAAGAAGACATTGGTGGACACGGTGACCGGCCTTCCACAAGCTCATGTCAACAATCTGCAGTTGGAGGACTGGCACATTTCGGCTGGGACACGATGACAAGCGATTGGTCTCCACAAGAGAAAGATCTTCTTTTATCTTGCTTTCTTTTTTTTCTTGCTCTTTTACCTTCAACTCTTAAAACTTACACACCTATTTGGGGTAAATGGTCTTTGTGGTGTAGTCAATATAATGTAAATTTCCGTACACCAAATCCGGCAGATGTTGCGAAATATCTAGCACATTTATAATTATCTTAATCAAAAGTTAGCTTACAGAACTATTCTTGTGCACAAGTCCGTTATCGCATCTGTTTGTGAAACTGTTTCGAATATTAGAATTTCTTCTAGTCACATTGTTAAGCACATTTGGAAAGCAATTTCAATTGTAAAGCCGTTGCCACCTAAGGTCCCGACACATGGCACGCCAGGGAATTAATTACTTATTTAAAAGAGCCTTGCATCAGTAGTTTGTACGAGGTGTCTAAGCGAACGGCGACTATTTTATTATTATGTTCGGGACGTCGTGTACACGACCTATCCCTTTTGCATATTAACTTGATAATTTTGTAGATAATGGGAATTCCATAACTTTACATCCAGTGTTCGGGTCAAAGACAGATAGCGCGACTTTCCAGCAATCTAGTTGGGTTTTGTTGGGATCCCAAGATCAAAATACAAATCCATTGTATTGGCTTCGCGCGTTAAAAAATGTATCAAAGGAAAGACGGGGTTCATTAACAAATTTGTTCATAGCTACTAGAGATCTCGTTAGAGCAGCCACACCTACTATAATCGGTGGTTGGGTAAAACGTGTACTATCTGATGCTGGAATACAAGCCTCTCCAGGTAGTTTTAGATCGGCTGTCTCATCATTAAATTGGCTAGAAATTTATCCTATAAATGACATATTATCTAAGGCAAAATGGAGGCATGAAACAACTTTCAGACAATTTTACCGTAAGATCTAGTTACGAAATGTCCTCGGTGCATTCGTTATCAAGATTATTTCAAGTCCCCAATTGATTCTAAGTTAACCGATTTTCCAAATCAAATTGATTCAGGTTAAAATTACTCGTGAAGATATTATACGATTGCTTACTTAATTGCATTTTCTCTTAATATAATTAAACTGCCAATGTTTAAATGGCTAGATTTTTGTTCATATTTAAAACCTGTGTATAAGAAGGTATCTAAGGTATAAAACGGTGATTAAAAATAATATTGGTTTATAATTCACATTGTTGCTTTTCATTCATACAATCCACCAGGAGATAACAAACACATCTCTCATAATGGACTTCGGACGTCAAACGGAACACATAATACGTAGACAGAGAAAACTACTCTGTCTACGTAAGACGTAGACAGAGAAAACTACATAATATAAAAATTTTACCTTCAAATAAAATTTGTATTATGTTTCCTAAGACGTCCGGAGTCCAGGTAAGGTCTTCCTGGTGCTTACCTACCTATCTTTGCATCATTATGAGCCGAACAATGACCTAACACTTCATCATGGCGGCTTGTATGCGGTTTTTGAAAGTAGTTCACAGATATGACGTTTGGGGGCGCTATTAGCGCGATTACGAGGTGGAAAGTAAGGACATCTAGCAGCTGTTCATGGAACGAAGCGTGCACTCTCATAATGGACTTCGGACGTCTTAGGAAACATAATACAAATTTTATGTGAAGGTAAAAATTTTATACTTTACTCTCCTATGTGATGCAGACGAAGTTGCGCGGGTCAGATTTATACAAATATGAAAAACTAAAATGTTGACTTTAGCGCCATCTAGCGGGAAAATGGCTACGAGCAGACTAAGCTAAAAAAAATTCGCTTTCCGGATACAGATGGGTGGGTTGCAATATTGCTTGTATCTAGAAAATACGGGGCGGCAGACCAGAATTTACCCCCCTCCCCTTCCACCTACACATTGTAGAATAATATAGCATTGTTCAGAAAGAGTTGTTGATACATATTTTATTTATTATTCTGCAAGCTACAAGGTTGCGTTGTTGCAATGTATGCTTTCTGCGTGTTTGAAGAGCTCCAAAACATGACAACTGTTAGTTGTAATTTACTAACTGATGGAGCACGCCCAGACCACCATGTCAGTGAAACATTTAATAAAACAACAATGTGGTTGTTATGGAAATTATTGTATTAAATATATTATTCTTTAAATAGCATAAAATATCTATGTAGTAAGTGCAGCCCATGGAGGTGACATTGGTGCAGGATTTTGTAGGTAAGACATAACTACTGCAGATATTGACAGCATGAAGGAGCTCACAATCTGAAAAATAGAAAGAATAAACTATAAAGAATCTAAGTATTTGTATGACTTGACTGCGTTGTTGGTTCAGTGGTGGCAAGTGCTTCTGCATGAGGTCCTGGGGTCAATTCCCAGGGGCCTTAGTCTGCTATTGCAATAGTGTCAGAATGGTCTATCATTGATTTAATAAGGCCCCGCGCAGACGAATTACCCTTTGTACGCACGTCAAACGAGTTTCAAACGCGCATCAATACGCCGTGGGCTAGGGGCCTTATTAAATCAATGATAGACCATTCTAACACTATTGCAATAGCAGACTAAGGCCACAGGTAGGACTGTGTTGTTGGGATTTTCCATAATACTTTTCTCAGGAGCAGCCCAGAGTTTGGATATGTGCCTGACTGATGGTTTTAGGGTCGCCTCCAATTACATGGGACTTCAACACAACTGGTGCAATGTAGTACTACTACTATAGTTACATCTCTGCCAAACCCATCTGGCAAATATGGGTGTAATGTTTTGTTTGTGCCAGATTTAAGACCAAAATAATGTACTGTTGAGTGCAGTGTAATGCCTGGCTGTCTGCCAGGATCTACGTAAGACGTAGACAGAGAAAACTACATAATATAAAAATTTTACCTTCAAATAAAATTTGTATTATGTTTCCTAAGACGTCCGGAGTCCAGGTAAGGTCTTCCTGGTGCTTACCTACCTATCTTTGCATCATTATGAGCCGAACAATGACCTAACACTTCATCATGGCGGCTTGTATGCGGTTTTTGAAAGTAGTTCACAGATATGACGTTTGGGGGCGCTATTAGCGCGATTACGAGGTGGAAAGTAAGGACATCTAGCAGCTGTTCATGGAACGAAGCGTGCACTCTCATAATGGACTTCGGACGTCTTAGGAAACATAATACAAATTTTATGTGAAGGTAAAAATTTTATACTTTACTCTCCTATGTGATGCAGACGAAGTTGCGCGGGTCAGATTTATACAAATATGAAAAACTAAAATGTTGACTTTAGCGCCATCTAGCGGGAAAATGGCTACGAGCAGACTAAGCTAAAAAAAATTCGCTTTCCGGATACAGATGGGTGGGTTGCAATATTGCTTGTATCTAGAAAATACGGGGCGGCAGACCAGAATTTACCCCCCTCCCCTTCCACCTACACATTGTAGAATAATATAGCATTGTTCAGAAAGAGTTGTTGATACATATTTTATTTATTATTCTGCAAGCTACAAGGTTGCGTTGTTGCAATGTATGCTTTCTGCGTGTTTGAAGAGCTCCAAAACATGACAACTGTTAGTTGTAATTTACTAACTGATGGAGCACGCCCAGACCACCATGTCAGTGAAACATTTAATAAAACAACAATGTGGTTGTTATGGAAATTATTGTATTAAATATATTATTCTTTAAATAGCATAAAATATCTATGTAGTAAGTGCAGCCCATGGAGGTGACATTGGTGCAGGATTTTGTAGGTAAGACATAACTACTGCAGATATTGACAGCATGAAGGAGCTCACAATCTGAAAAATAGAAAGAATAAACTATAAAGAATCTAAGTATTTGTATGACTTGACTGCGTTGTTGGTTCAGTGGTGGCAAGTGCTTCTGCATGAGGTCCTGGGGTCAATTCCCAGGGGCCTTAGTCTGCTATTGCAATAGTGTCAGAATGGTCTATCATTGATTTAATAAGGCCCCGCGCAGACGAATTACCCTTTGTACGCACGTCAAACGAGTTTCAAACGCGCATCAATACGCCGTGGGCTAGGGGCCTTATTAAATCAATGATAGACCATTCTGACACTATTGCAATAGCAGACTAAGGCCACAGGTAGGACTGTGTTGTTGGGATTTTCCATAATACTTTTCTCAGGAGCAGCCCAGAGTTTGGATATGTGCCTGACTGATGGTTTTAGGGTCGCCTCCAATTACATGGGACTTCAACACAACTGGTGCAATGTAGTACTACTACTATAGTTACATCTCTGCCAAACCCATCTGGCAAATATGGGTGTAATGTTTTGTTTGTGCCAGATTTAAGACCAAAATAATGTACTGTTGAGTGCAGTGTAATGCCTGGCTGTCTGCCAGGATCGCAGCCACTAACACATCGTACACAACGTATCAATAGTCAAGTTAAAGTAATTATTTGAGTATAAGTAAAAAAAAAATAACTGGACATCCTCTTCACTCGCTTTTTCTGTGGGTGCATAGACTTGGATTAGTGAAATGTGTAAATCTTCCAATTTCATTCGTAGCAAAGCTACTCTTTCAGAGAATCCTATGAAATTCTCAATATTGTTCTTGTATGTTTTCTTGTATTTGCTTTTGGTATTCTATGTTGTAACCGATTCTTTTTACTTCTGAAAGACCTGGAATGTCGTAGTTTACATTTTCAAGAGCATATACAGGGTGAATTTTTCAAGTGGGCGTACAAGGCCAAATCCGAAACTGAGGAATATCGAAAAATGTTCAAAGGAGTCTCGAGCCCGATTTTGATGCAAACTAAAACTGCATCATTGGATTTTGAATAAATCAATATTCCCGGCCAGGAATCGAACCAGTTGGTTTTGAAAAAAAACACTATTTTTAAACCATTCGTTAGTGTCGCCAATACCAAAGGATCAAATTCTGGGAAGTAATGACATGAGATTTATTGAAGGAAAATTTTAGGTTTTATCATATTTTAATTAAATTAATGCCCCTGATTTATGGCACCCGCACCGCAGTCATCTTCAAAACATTATGGTCAAATTTTTTATTTCTTCTTGGTTGTCGGTCTCATTAAAAAAATAAAAAGTGTAAACAATTGAAATTAGAACTAACAAGTGAGTTGGCGCCAATAGTGATTTTGTTCGAGGTTTCGTTGATTACTTTCTACTAACTGTTGCAGACTGTTAGGTATTTTATAAGAAAATAACTCCTTCCTTTGGTTTGTCATACGTCATTACTTCCAAGAATTTGATTCTTAATGACGGCGCTTGGTGTAATAATACAGACTGTGTTTTTTTTTTTCAAAACCTACTGGTTCGATTCCTGGCCAGGAATATTGATTTATCAAAAATCCAATGATACAGTTTTAGATTGCATCAGAATCGGGCTCGAGACTCCTTTGAACATTTTTCGATATTCCTCACAGTTTCGGATTCGGCCATCCAAGCCCACTTGAAAAATTCATCCTGTATGAATGATTTACACATTTCACTAATCCAAGTCTATGCACCCACAGAGAAAGCGAGTGAAGGGGATATCCAGAATTTTTTATAAAGTAATTACTTACACTCAAATAATTACTTTAACTTGACTATAGATATGGGTGTTAGTGTCTGCGATCCTGGCAGACAGCCAGGCATTACACTGCACTCAACAGAACATTATACTGGTCTAAAATCTGGCACAACAAAACATTACACCCATATTTGCTAGCACGTTCGGCAGAGATGAACCTATACCATATTATTATATACAGAAACTAAAAAGTACAAACATCAGAAAACAGACAAAGCTTAGAGATGCCCCTAACAAAAGCGCTAGCATTAAAATGGTGTCGGGCAGATCATATCGCACTCCTAGGTGATGACAGATGGACTATCCAAACTACAAGATTGACAAGATCACCAGGCAAAAGAAAGGTCTGGAGACCCTTTAAAAGATGGGCTGACGATATAGCGCAGACCGCTGGCTCAAATTGGCTAAATCTTGCCAAGGACCATGAGAACTGGAAAAAGATGGAGGAGGCCTTTGCCCGTAATGGGGGCTACATCTCCAACCTTTAATAAAAACTAACAATACTAACTAGGATAAGTAGTACAACTAACAATTAAACTTATGACTGCCAGAGCATAAAGGCACACGCGAGCCCTCCACGTCAAGACACAATTTCACCTACCATTTTGTCACATAGTTGTGTCATTTGGTGTACAGGGCCAGCGCTTGCTTGTCACGTATATGTGACTATGGCGGTCAAAAGGATAATTATTAATAAGTACCTAGTGTTAAAAGTGTGTAAATTTCATTGAGATTAGAAATTAAAAGCTTTGTATTATTATTTTATAAAGTAATTACATATGCAAACATTTTTATGCAATGGACAAGAATTTAAACAAGTAAGAACCATCAAACAAAGCAAAGTTAAGAATTTTATCTTTAAACAGTTCTGACTTCTTGCTGTCCTACAGTAGTTAATATGTTCCAGGACATAGGTAGAACACCAATAAAACTTCTGTATAAATTGACTAGCCAAACACTTTTCACCAACCTGTTTAGTATCATCTGAAACTCTGGAGTTAGCAAAACTAATACTGGAACAGAAGACTGCTGTCCAAGCACACCACTTAAGACGCATCATAAGACCGCACATTGAGAACACCATACCTGGAAATGGTATTATTTGTTTTAAAAAAAATGTAGGTCAAGGTAGTTGAAGCAAGGTATAGATAACAGACAAATGTGCTAGTACCTAAGATGTTCATGTAATCTGTAGTGAGGTCCTCAGCTGGTGCTGATGTTGGTGGCGGAGGTTTGAAGCGTCGTTCCCGATCAGCACGTCTTGGGTCGGATGTGAGTTGCATCTGAGAATGCATGGAAGACTCATTCTTTATTATAGCCATTATTAGTTGATTTCACAGAAAAAAATCGATCTAAAATATTGTTCACTTAGTGGTAGGGCATGATTATAAACTTAAATGAATATTTAATCACTGATTAACATAGAATAGTGGTAATCACTCACCTTTTGGGGTTTTAATACGGGCCCACAAATAATTGAAACTTTCAAGGTATCGTTCTCATAAAATGAACTAGTTTCACAGACTCACAGCTCCCTGTGACGACTGGAAAGTATTGTTTTATATGCTTATAGCCTATTGTAAAAGTATTATCAAATTATTTTAGTTTCATTTTAGTTCTAACACTTGCTCTGAGATCACAGAGCATTCAATTAATGTCAGTGTCACAATTATGTCACCATGTCATCATGCATGAAGTGACCTGTGACAGTACGAATTCTTTGACAATGACGGTGTGTGTTGCCAGAAAGCTCTGTACAGATGCAAATATTTCTTCATGCATTAGGCATTGTTCAGACAGAAGTGGTGATGGTGGGAATATTTATTGATATAATAATTATATAGCATATAATGTATATATCATCACTTTCTCGAAGAAAAAAAGGCTTGGTATTAAGCTGCTCCAATTAATTTTATTCTATGAATGTCGAAATTTTGGACTTCGCTTGTTTATTATTAATTATTCCTTTCTTCTATGCACTGTGATTGTGTAATGATTTAAAAATCATTAAAAGTCACCATTCACAGTTATATTTTTTTATTAGTATTTAAAAATGTACTTAAATAAAAAAATAAAAAAAATATTCATGTCAAATGTATAAATATCACAATTCACAATAATAAAATAAAATGATATAAATTAAATAAAAAACGTTAAAATACTTAACAAAGTAAATATTCATGTTATTGACATTTATTTTGTAAATTAATATTGTAACGGGTATGATAAAAACGTAGGCTCAATATAAATAATTAGTTTATTCCACAAACAATGTTGTACAAACTAGGCTTATCTAGGTACGATGATTACAAAAACTACACGATATGTTCCCGGCCAGTTCGTGTCGCGAGGTGCGTCACGAAACAGGAAGGATACGTCACCGTGGGGCGCGAGGGGAGAGGGGCGTCTAGGCTATATAGGCGAGCTGTTCCAATGCGTGGAAACAGCGATAGTCCGGTTAAGCAGCATCAACCTCCGAGAGTTGTTGCGCTGCGAGAGGTCCCTTCAAAAAAAAAAAAAGCGTGGAAACAGCGGCGCGCCAACGCAGACTGAGTGCTCGTGGTTTTATTTTTTTGGAGATGGCATTTAGCAGTTCAGTCTCTGAGGCTGGCTACTTCTTAACCGGGCAAATCCGTGTGGATGCCTTAAAAATGAATCTAAGGCCTCCAGGCATGGGCTTAAAACTATACTTAAAAAGTAAGCGACCACTGAGTGACCGTGTTTTTTTTTTGAAGGGATCACTCGCTGTAACGATTGTCTGGCAGTTTGAGTACACTAAGCGACCTACCCAATTGTCCATTCTTTGGTATTTTTCGTCATGTCGTTGAGGTCCTTGAGTTATAAATCGAGCTACACGCTAACTGACAAATATGTACTTGCACTGACTGCACAGGTCCACTCAAATCTTCAAAAGACCATCTCAGACACAAATCTGCATAGCCCTCATGTGAGTTGACCAAGATTATGTCTGGATTTTAAAAGAGACTATGACCTCTAACTAAGACTGCAGTTTCTTCTCAGAGTAGTCAGGTATGAAACACCGGCCGGTGTTTCAATAAAGTAAAAAAAAAAGACATTTAAAAGAGTTAGTAAAAACCTATTTGCTATAATTATGATGTTTAATAAACATCATATATCATTTACCATTCTGGACGTTTACACCCGGTTTAACTGGTTAAATGGGGTGGCCCGGTGGGTGCACCTACTGCCACTCTCTGCCTACCCTTTACCCTTTCAGAAAACCTAAAATCGCGTTGCTATGTTTTGTTTGTTAGAGTAGGTAGTGAAGTGCCTCTGTGCTGTACACCACACATAAGCTTAATTTATAGCATTACTGCACTACTCTTCTTTTCTTTTCATAGTCCGACGAGTCGGCCTTAAACCTACGACCAAAGGTACGACCGAGGTACGTAATACTGCCACTGTCGCGCAGTGGCGCTGTCGCGCTCAGTCGCATTCACCGAAAGAAGCGTTTTATAGTGTAGCTGTAGAGTAAGAAATAATGCTGGTAGCTGTAGAGTAAGAAATAAAAGAATTATCAGAAGGCAACTGATTTAAAATGAATGCTCACGATTGTTGTAAGGACTGAGCCACCTAGGGCTTGAAAATTTCAAATAACAAGCTATTGTGTAGTAACTACTTACTCTTTTTTTTTTCGGATGGGAAATCATCAAATAACCCCTCCCGCTCTGGGCTGAGCAGGAGGGAGTGTCAGACTTTTACTGACTAAAACCCATCCATGTTCTTTCCTTTGCCCTTTGTGTATCTCTTTCGAACAGTCCCGCAACCCTGGATGTAGTACTTAATTGGCGGAATAATGATTTTTACGTGCTTCATGCTTGCTAATTTTAGGAACAATATTGTTAATATTTATTTTATGTTTACAACTGTTTTATGTAGGTAGGTAATATATATCCTAATAAACACGCACAATCACAATATAATTCTTAAAAGGTTGACATACGCAGTTAATATTATGGATTGTCATTGTGACCGTTTTACGAGTTGTAACGTAATTCATATTATTATTCTGCTAAAGCGGCCATTTTAGGCCCCCAGCACCTTATACTCAGCAGTCGCTTGTCACCACTAGATCAACGAGGAAGTCCCGTCCAGCGAGCACAAAAACACTAAAACTAAATAGTCCTCGGATACCAAACTAAGACGTCATTATGGCAGACTAGCCACTAGCTACTGTATGGTAGCACACAGCTATGAACCAAGCTGTTGTAGCGCCAGCGTTCTCTCTTATTAATGAGCAACTAAGTACGTATAATATAGGTAAGCAAGCAACTTTGTCCTAAATAGAGTGGGTAGTAACATAATTTTGTACCCGGTTTAGCGCAAATGAATAATTTTAACTTCTATCGCGAGCGTCAGCGAAAACATTCCGCGCACCTACACACCTGCGCACTTGACGATCTTAAGACTGTATCAGCGAGCGTGGTTCGTGTGGGCAAAATATTTTAATATAGGTAGGTAACCTAATGTGTATATGTGAATTATCGATGGAGAGCAGCATACTGAATGTAAAAATAACTGACCGGATAAGGAACGCCACACTGCACTCCAGAACGCAATTAAATAATATACGTAGCTTATAAAGCTGCGAGACTAAAATGGGATTGGATGCAGGCCATGTCTGCCGGATGCCAGCACAGCTGTAGGCCCGAATATCGAGCCCTGAGAACGCTAGACAGTGTCGCGGCAGACCGAAAAGAAGATGGCGGGAAGTCTTAGATGGGTTTTATGAAAGCATTTGTATGAAAGCTCTAATACAAGCCATTGGTGCATAGGCGGTCTCCAGTTCAAGATATTATGTTATTAACCGACTTTCTTCAAAAAGGAGGAGGTTCTCAATTCGGTAGTATTTTTTTTTTAATGTTTGTTACCTCAGAACTCCGTCATTTGTAAACCGATTTGTGTTTTTTTTCATCTGGTAGTATATGCTTCCCGATTGGTCCCATAGAAATTTCATCAAAATCGGTTCAGGAATTTGGTTGTTTTCCTCACGTTAATTGTCACATCACGCGACGTCGCGTGCTGTCGCTCTGATGTACATCACGCGACGTCGCGTGATACTTGTTAGTTAAATTTGACACACTTCCCGATTTCTGATTGAGCTGAAATTTTGCACGCATGTGTATATCGCGAGACAATGCAATATTATGATGACATGGAGCTAATCTGATGATGGAGCTGGAAGGTGGCCATACGAACTCTGTAATAAAACGACGCAACGCCGCGCCGTCGAGTTTGGACTCTTTGATTTCTCTTTGATTTGTTTGGAAGGTGGCCATAGGAACTCCATTAAAACGACATAACCCCATCGAGTTTGGGTTCGTATAATTCATCTTGTCGAGTACTTTGTCTCTAGATGGTACCCAGGGTCTGATGATGGAGCTGGACGGTGGCCATAGGAACACCGTTATAAAACGACAAAACCTCATCAAGTTTGGGCTCGTATGATTCGTCTTGACGAGTACTTTAACTAACTTCTAGTTACAATGTAAAAACTAATTCATGACAAGAATTTGTGTGGTATACTACAACTAAAAAGGGTAAAATAAAAAAACTTTCTGCGAAAACAAAACCGACTTCTAAAAAAACACTAAAAAAGTCTAAAATAACTTTACTTTCGGAAGTCGGTGGCAAACATAAGATACAAACAAAGACACCGACTTCCGAAAGTAAGTCGGTTTTGTTTTCGTAGAAAGTTTTTTTTTTGTTGCTGTTTGGGACATTATTGTCAAAATATAGTAGCCAGTTTGCTTGGGATCATCCTGCAAGACAGTCTATAGCTATAGCTAGTATTAATATAACTGTCATCGCTGAATCAGATGGGCATGGCATAGTCTGTTCCTGGGCTTTCGAGGTTCTTGAACAATAGTTCCAGCTTAGGTATTTAATTTATCTTTACGAGCTCCGAACACGAAGCCCGTTGGCGAGTCAGTTCAGATGACAGTTTAGTCACTGCAGGCCTCGTGTACAATGACATTTGAATACAGTTCAATACACTCCACCTACCTGCTAATTGGTTTTATGTAGCGCCTGAAGCTGAACTGTTTGAACGAAATGGGATCTCAGTTAGTTACGCTACGAGATCGATTATACAACGTGTAACAAAAAGGGTATAGTCATATGGAAGACTGAGGTACGGACCATCAAACTGAACAATTTTTTTGTGATTACGATGGTGTTCCCATAGAGAAAGTCGTTCAGTTTGATGGTCCGTACCACAGTCTTAAATATGACTATACCATTTCTGTTACACGATGTATAGGTAGGTACTACTTCAGTAGGTTTCTTTAATATTTTTCTGCCCTTATAGAAGGTATACCTTCTTCTTTCATATTTTTCCATAGTCGTCGTCTCATGTGTCGCTTCCTTTCTAGATCACGTTTCACACAGTTACAGTTTCTCAGTCCTTTCATCGTTTCTTTGTCGTCTTCTCTTACTCCTATAGCCATCTACATTCATACGCAAAACTTTCATCTTTCATTCATCCATTGGTTACGTATACAACCCGTTTGAATAGGGTCTATCTATTCATACACGAAATCTCGTAAGGGGTCATTGTACTCATCATTATGAACAACTTTTACTATGGGACCAACCTCGAAATCGCGAAAAAAAACAGCTGTTCCCTACAATATGATCGCATTAACCCGTCAAAATGTACTGCGCGATTTCGGGGTTGGTCCCATAGTGAAAGTTGTTCATTATGATGAGTTCAATGACCCCTTAAAAGATTTCGTGTATGAATAGATATACCTTATATAATGTCTAGAATTCTAGATGGAGCGTCATCCTACAATCAAAAAAAAAAGAAAACGAGACAACAGTTTCAAGTACATGTGCGTGCGGCAGCGTGCGGCCGGTGTACAGAGGCAATAGACTCACAGTGATGTAAGCACTGTGCGTCTATTTTATGTCGCTGTGTGCGAACTTACAAGCCAACAGTTGGGTGATATGTGTGTGGTGGTCTTGACACGTTTGCGCACATTTGATGCTCTATTTAGACGTAATTTCACAGTACATCCCCTAATCATTCTCATCTCAGTCACAGGCAAATAATTGCCTTTCCTTTATCCCTTCGGTAACTAACTATTTGACTCATGCTCAATAGGTATCTACTATAAATACTGTAGGTATATACCTAGTTATATATCAGGTAGCCTATAACTATTGTTGCCATATGTTCGGATTTTTCGTGAGCTAAAATTGGTCACTGAAATATAGCATCACGCCGGGTTGGGGAGAGGTGTACCTAACCTCTTCCTTGGGCCCTTCGGCCATGTAAGCTCGAAGGTATTTGTGGAGAGAAATTATACGCACGACTGCCCAAGTAATACCTACTCTCCTTTGTTTTAAGATACACGTGATTATATAGGATACATACACATAGGTAGATACATCATACATTGACGTCACTTTTTCTATAAAAAGGCACTCATATTGCTCTAGTTATGTGTAAGTCCCGTGTGTAATAGCCTTATTACCATCAACCATTAACAAATCCAAACTCCGTGCTTGCTGCCGAGAAATTCCTGATGAAAAAACATAATAACAATTTGCCGACCCGGGAATCGAATCTCCTTGGTTCGATTCCCGCCTGTCTGACTCCTTTCCCACCTCATGCACAGCAGTCGGCGCTTGCGACCACTTGTGACACTTGTTTGTGACCACGATGAATTCAACTTAGGAATCCACAGTGGCACTTGCGTAAGTAATTAGTGTGGATATTTGTGTTTTAGGCAACCGTCAATTTTCTGCAACAAACCTATCGCTATTAATATATCGTTGTAAAAAATCGCAGACTAAAATGAAACTGCACAATTCAAAGGAACAAAAAAAGTCCAGAATTTTCTTCAATTGTTCTGAATTTCTCCGGAGAACTTATTCATAGACCTGAAAATCTAATTACCTATTCGATTTCGTCCGCATTGCGGTTGTCTTGCTTATTAGGTACAGGTACATTCCTTTCTACCAAAACATATTTATCTCATGTATTTTCCGAGTAATGGTCAAACTATGCAAATGAGCAATTAATGTAACTGGCCACACAAAAAAGGTAAAATATTCGGTGTGTTTGGCGCTGGTCTCCTATTGGTCAACTGACCGGCGCACGCCCACCGCCCGCGGCACGCACGCCGCACGCCTCACCCGGCCATTTACATGTGAAATCTTAAATAATACAGCCTTCCACTTGATATTTAATTTTAATAATCGCACTGTTTTCAATTTGAACGGAATAAGGAATTCCTTTTCAAAATGACTTCTTAATCGACCTACCTAGTTACACATTGTTTTCTACTTAATTTTGCAATAGAAATAAAAGGTTTTAATCGGTTATTATTATTGGTATTACGGAAGAATTTTTAACATTTTCGCCCATGTCAAGTACTTCGTTGCAGTCAGTCACAGGGCTTTCGTACTTCTAACTATATAAACAAAGTCCTCTACGGTCAGTCAGCAACGAAAATCGTCAGTGAAAAAGTGTTTCAAAAGAAAAGAGGTAAATACATCTTATTAAGTGGGTAATAGTATGACCACAGTGTGAACTTTAAGTTGCATCGATATGTCAAACTTGGTACATTTATTTCAGTTTTGTGTTTTCCCGCCCGAACAGATAAGTTGGTTGAAGAATACATAAGTAACCCTGTTTAGTAAAGGCATCAATTAAATAAAACAAAACTCAATAACCGAGGAGTTTGTTTCTACCACAGGTTTCTACTTTTTAATAGGTGAATTAGTGAATCTGTCAATTACCTCGGACACCACGGCCAATCTTGCATTACGAGTACGCTTTATAAGACGAATCTAATGATACCGTAATCGTCAAATCCATCCATCCATTTGGAACATTACGAGGTAATAAAGGAATTTCCATACAAGATACATCTTGTATGTTTCTTTGGAAATTTATTACCTAAGCGCGAAAAACATAACCCTGCCTTCGCAGTCAGGTATTATTCAGCGTTAACTATTTAAAATGATCTATTCTGTTTATTGAAATTACTTCGGAAAATGGGATAAACGTTTATGTAGGCTTTACGTTTTGGCAGAATCATCAATCAGCTCTATTATAATATATTTTTTTAAACCCATTACAAAACATTGTCAGTCACAAAAACGTCAATTCAACCAGTAGCTGACACTACCAACTAATGATGGCAAAAATAGTACGTACTTATTGTAACGGAAATACTACGGTGCAATTATGAGCGCGAGTGGAGCGTTGCGGGCGCGGGAGCGGGGCGGGGACAATTAAGTAATATGGCGGATTAATTAATAGTCTCTCTGTGAACATCGCTCATACAGTCATCATTAGCTTCGTTGCTGCTATAGGGATGTTTCTTAGGTCATTACGCTGGTATTTTTTAATGAATCTCCGTTTTCATTAACACTAAGGGATACCTAACTGAATCCCTAATGCCGTTTTCACCAACATTTTGTGACACAACCGAAATAACGGTGAAAACTATTGAGGCTCTTAATTCCTCACCTGAAGTCTCGATTGGTTTATTAAAGGCGAACGTGTCTGGCTCCTCGGCTGAATTAAATTTAAACACATAACCGCTATCATAGTTATTAGGGAAAGCTCTCCTGCAAATACAGATCAAACTGACCGAAGATCTATGGGGTATGTCAGAGTTTGTAACTAAATCTACGCGCTGGAAGGGACACCGATGCGAAAACGGTTACTACGTATTCAGTACATCATACTGAGCCCCTCAAAAAAAAAATCTGCGGTTTCCTACAAAAGTGCAATGCAACGTACACGGGCAAAATGTATGGAACATATTTTTTTCAAGATACCATCCAGCTAAGAACCAGTTTTCGAGAAAGTGTTTTGAAAATATTCAAGAATTACACGATCCAAAATGTAAATAATTATTACAATAAATAATTCTGTTATTACCTCTAAGTACACAGTTTGTTAGAAAATGTGTATTAAATACTCAGCAATTAAAATTTGTATGAATTTACATAGACTTCTTACAACACTACAACACCCTGTGGTTTCAGAAAGTTTTGGAGGAGCATTCATATCATGGATGTAGATAAAGTCTTCTAAGCAACTGTATATAATTAGGTATTAAAACACTCATGTTATACTATTATCACACCCGGCTTCGCCTCGTGTGATAAACCTACATTCGTGTTTTAATACCCCTTACTATACAACAGTTGCATATTAACTATATTAATCATTAATTATTTATTGGACACCAGTAAAACACATTACGCGATACGATGTTCACAGAGTACCTAACTGATCGGCTGCGTGTGAAATGAGTAGTTTTTGTCGCTTCATTATTGGCGCGCTTACGGTTTCTGGTTGTTTTTGTAAGCCAAATCAGAGGCTAAATTTATATTTAATTAATGCCTATTCTGAGGCTAAATCCTAACCTACATATTATTTACTAAAAAGAAACATGTACCTACATTTTTTCCATACTTCGCTCATCATTTTGGCATATCAACTATGACTCAGAATCATCGATTCCCTATTAGCTCTTAATTCTGAAAATACAATTTATATATCAATAATTTGGGTCTGATTCAGATATGATTCTGGCAAAATTAAGTCAAATTACGCGGCAAGCCTAATTTTATTAGTGATGCGAGTTAATATACGTCATTACGTATATGATCGTCGAGGGCAAAACAATGCTTGGGTGTTATTTAGATAAGATATTTATTATTTAAATCACCGCAGTAAGTATAGGCGAGAGGAGTCGGTAATTCGGTAATCAGTGGTTGCAAGTTCATGGTTACAAGGTCATCAAGGTCTTCTGGACCCAACGAGATAATATGGTTTTATTGATAGTCGATGATGTGCTCTAAGTGATCTGGTGCCATCGATCAACTATTTCAAGAATACATTACCTGCGATCGTGGCCTATGGGTTTTTAAAGATCAGGGGGCGTAGACAAGTGTTAAATATATAAATATCTGTATTTGGAAGTTCCTTAGGTTCATACCTAAATATTTAATAGGTACTCAAAAAGCAATATTTATGTTTAAATATTTTTAACCCAACCAAACAGGGACATATTGTGCTCATTAGATTAAGCTTAGTCTGTAACTTTGTGCAATAAATACATAAATTAGGTAATCGCTTTCAGAGTGTTTCTTGTTTAGACTTGAATGCTTTTCCATTGGACGCTGGTAGATTGTCACCATGTCTACGCCGCCGTCTGGGGTCTTCATACAATTTTGGTCGCCTTGGGTAGAGGTACTCATCTACCTACAAATACACAAATAAACACACCATCTTATTTGTTTTCTTTAAAAAAACTCTCGTGACCTACTCCAAAAGTAACGGCAATTCTTAAAGACCCTTTTTACTCTCCCTCACTTTAGAAAATATTGAAATATCAAAGCAAAACGTGACACGTGCTGACTTATCGCGTCAAAATTCTTGCGGGGCGGAGTCCTTAGTACAACAATGCGAGTCCTGGAGAGCCTAAGGATCCCTAATTCTAGGGTTCAGGTCTAACTTCCGGAGACTGCTGCGCGCCAAATTGCCGAAGAAAGGGTATTGGGGCGCGCCATTGTCAACCGATTCCAACGAATAAAACGCAGTTAACAACATGTAGCGATCGAGTCTTTTGTGCCGTCCCGCACTCCTTAATTATGTGGAACAGTGAAAGGGTCATATTTTCTATTAAATTCGTACAATTGTTATACATGATGTTTCTTTTTTTCGTGAAATTATGAATACAGACGGTTTTGTTGTTAAGTTGTTTGCACCAAGTACAGGTACTTACTCAAAATCAATGTAAAAATTAGTGCCGCTACTCCGCTAGCAAAACAGAAATAATGAGAAGCCTTGGCTTTCAAAATGGAAAAGAAATATACCTATGTAAAAGAGGATGAGGGTAACTTCAGTAACTGAAATAAAAAACTAACTAGACTGTTCTCCATATTTTTGGGCCATCCTATTGACGCCTCAAATTCACTGATTTGACTTGAAATCCTTTGTGTTCTAGAAGGGGCAGAGGGCTTCCACAGGAATAGTCCCCCATCGCGAACGGTGTTGAGCTTCACGCTTCATCTCACTCCACGTCAACTCGATGCCCTTCGCTTCTGCCAACTCGGTGCGGTGCCAGGTTGGTTGGGGACGGCCACGCTTCCTTTTCTTTTGAGGGTATATTCCCAATCCATTCCCCATTCAAAGACATTTAACAAATATAACAACACAGAACTCCTGCGAAACTGCAGAACAGTTTGTAGGCAGTATTCTCGTGGACACGCTTCTTTTACAGAATAAATTTAAAACTTATACAGCGTGTAACAGAAAGGGTATAATCATATGGAATACTGTGGTACGGACCATCAAACTGAACAACTTTCTCTATGGGACCACCATCGAAATCGTAAAAAAATAATCAGCTGTCCCATACATTTGGGTCAAGCAGGTATTGAAATTTTGTATAGGACAGGTGATTATTTTTTTACGATTTCGATGGTGGTCCTATAGAGAAAGTTGTTCAGTTTGATGGTCCGTACCACAGTATTCCATATGATTATACCCTTTCTGTTACATGTTGTATAGTATACATTTTTTTAATTTAAATTACTTGTAACACTTTAACAGCTAAAAACGCCAATGCGATGTTACTACCACAAAAATACTACTTACATACTAAAAATACAATTAAAAACAACTAAAATGCCTTTAAAAATAGGTACCTACAATAAAAAAAACACTGTGAACTTCATCAGGCAGCAGTGAAATATATCTACCTCACCAGAAATAACATTTAACAATCTTAGGCGCGCAACAAGGAGGCAAACTTGTTAAGGTCAGTCCTATAGAGGATGGCTCCAATAACATAATAAAGTAACTAGTAGCTAAAGAAAAAAAAAGAAAAAAATATGCCAACTAAACATTGCTTGTTTGGGTATGTAATCGGAATTTCGAGCGTGTGACGGATTCATTCATTGAGTAGAATAAAAATCTTGGTAATTTTGATTTCACTGCTTAGGCAATGCTGCATCATTCTTGTGATGCTTCTTTATTAAATTCAACATACCTCCTGCCGCACAACATCACTGAATACATACTGTTATTAGATGTTTATGGTATCCCAAAAATGACAGTGACACATTTCTTCAAAATTGTTCGGAATCTAACATTATCGCGATTCCTAATTCGAATCATCCTGTTTGCGTGCTATCGCATGCGGTGGCACGGCGAGCGAGTGCAGCGCTATTGTACCCTCATGAGCAGATTACTATAATCATTGCCCCTGTAATGTGGTAAATGATAAGGTGTGCTCTAGGGCCCAAAACATATGCTTTTATAACTCATTCGTTCCAGTAGGTACCCTCGATGGCCGTCGCTCCCAATCCGCGCCCGTTTGGGCAAACAGCCCTTGATAGAGGAATTTATGATGCATCGGTTGTTATTTGATTACTATTGGTTTCATGATGACAATAATACGAGTGCTATTGTGTCTATTAGTGCTAGTTATATTCTCTTCTCTGTCATTGAATAAATGTTTGAATATTGTCTCTTTATGCCTACATTTTTAAATTGAGATTACTGAAACTATAAAACTGTTTGGTTTGTCTTCATTTAAAACATTTAGCTACGCATTAGTGTTGCCTACACTACACACACGAGTATTGCCTATACATATTTTTGAAGCGCTGAAACACTTCTACTGTGGTCTGGTTTACTATATTTTTGTTTGAAATAGCATTTATAATTCCCAACCTTCCTTTGGCGAAAAGCCGCCCCGCAAAACAATAGCTGACACTCACAATTCCTGATACCTACTTAAAACGGCAACGCTCCATCTTCAACTGGCACTCTCCTACGTATTTACCTACAGCCTCCAATATCCTGAGCAAATCGCTCCAATCACTTCTAATTACAACACAGTAATGCTAGACCATTCGTTGCTGGCAGGCTACCTACGAGCTACGCCTAGTTATAGCTAGGTGCATAGGCACGCAGATCAATCGGCGGGATCGGCTCATTATGCAGCATCCATGAGCACAGACGCGGCCTGTCATTACGGCAAATGGAGGCAAATTGCGCACATCTAACGCACTGCCGCCGCCGCCGAACCGTCGGTAATGCCGACTGCCGGTAAAAGCGTGAACTCGAATCGTTTCGGTATTAACGTGTATGGTAATGAGGATTCAGGCCTAAGGTGGGTATGTCTACTACTATAGCTATGTAATACTATTGGTAAACTATATAATATTGTAAGTATCGATTGTATATAAGGAAACTACAAACTCTAACTTGAAAGGAAAAGCAAAAATGCACTACTTCTAATATTTTAAATAGATCATCTCATTACCTGTCAGTCCAGATTGACATATTCTTGGGGATTCTCAACTTAGGTTCACGTGGGTGAAGCTTAAAAGATGGTCATCGAAATCCTAATTTTCCTTTGCAAAGGGTTTGCAAAGGCATTGCAGAGTAAGGTTTTCAAAGAATTCGTCTATTCAAAACATACGAGCTACGTCCATATAAAGGAGCATTGTCAAATCCGTGGCAAAGTTTTAAGTGATAAAATCTTGATAATTTCATGCTACGGTCTTTTTTGGGTTAAAAGTCGTCCAACTGGTAAAATTCTCAATTTACCTAATCATAACTTCTTCGAAAAAAACGAGTTTTACATACAAAGATAACATGTTTGATTAGGTACAATATTCGGTGTACATTGAAACAAAACTTATCTTAACTTATCGCATTTTCGTACAATCGTCAAAATATCAAGGAATCCCCTCTAAATATAGCCTTTGTAATTCAGCTGAAACATTGGGTATTAAAAGCATGTTCAAGAGTCCATCAGTTTTCTTGAAATCAGAAAGGATCCCGAATTATTTTGAAACAGTTGTACATAATTGGTAATTGCGATTTTACCTCAGCCGTTTAAAATACAATTTTTGTCGCATCCTTCATAAATATTCAACAGGACTAAAATATAATTGTTCTTTACACATGTTCACTCGCATTAGGGTAAGGAAGATACATAGCAATTGGTACTCATTCAAGAAAATCATCTAATTGTCACCGGTCTATTATTTGCCGTAATTTGCGTAATAACCAGTGCCCTTGTGTCGGTAAATGCTACTTATGTATGCTCGTATGTACATACTTACTCACGATTGTGTTCATGTGTTACAAGGTACTGTACACATATGTAAGTATACAACAAACGGCATCTTTGTGAGTACACCGAGGATGGTAATTTCGTCGAAAACGACCTTGATGACGAAGTTCGTTAGGAAGGTTTCTCTGGTACTTAAAACGATGGTTTTAAAACTGGGAAGCGGCGTTCATACGGCAGCAAGCTTTGTTGGCGCAGTGGCTAAGCGATTGGCTGCTGCTTTGCGCGTTGCAGGCTCGATGCCCGCACAGAACAAATATTTGTATGGTGTACAGGTAGTTATTCCGGGTTTGGCTGTTTGTGTATAAGATAAAATGTTTGGAAACGCACCCATGATACAGGAGAAATTGTTCTAGTGGGGGGAAAATATTAAGAAAAAATACTTATAATGTTATTGCATTTCGTAATATTAATGATGTGCTGACACTACGTGTATACCAAAAACGTAGATTTAAGTAGGTGCTAATACATAAGCACAGGCAGTAGGTTATAATAAAAAAGCATTTATTGTGAAATTATGTAAATAAAAAGTTAAGAACCATCAGATATGTTTCGTAGACCGTGCTACGCCGGGTCTACGGCGGCGTAGAGGCCCACTCACTTTAGGATACCCATAATGTAAAAACTTTGTTGTATTGGGAAAAAATCCTATCATAAGTGTCATTAGTTACATAATAGGCCAAAATCGTGCTTTGTAGACCTATTCAAATGAAACGGGAGAGTTAAACTTAAGAAATAACCGAAATTATGGCGTAGCAGCCAGATAACATAAAAATAACGAAGTAAAACCCTCTGAAAAATATATTTGCCACAAAATGAGGGTTCATACATTTCGTGTTAACCATAAAGTTCGGTACGGGTACCTTTGGGGGCGCGGCACACAAACCTCCGCTGACTTGGTACCGGCCCCTAAAGGGGCAAGCGTTTAAGTCATACGTCATCCCCATTAAATAAGTAAATATTTAATATTCCGATTATCAAATGCTATGAGTGTGCGCTAATTAAGAGAGTTGGATAAAAAGTTCATATGTCCTCGCCATTAAAACTTCTGTCTTTAGCGCGCAAGTTTCTTAATTTACCCTTAAAAAATCCAAGTGCGTAAATACGGTCATCGCCATTTTGACGGCAGTGCTGGCCGAGGCTAAAAATCATGAAAATAGTGGTTTTCGGACATCCAAGCTCCAGTATGTTGAGAATGATTAACTTGTCATTTAATTATGTGACGAATTAATCCAGGGTTCAATTTAAGTAAGCAGTGGTAATGACGAATTTTGATATCAAAAGTCGAAGTTTCGCGCCAAACTTGCGTGTTTACATTTTTATTTTTCACATTACATCACACAGACGCGTATTAATTCGATAACAAATATGACAAAATATCATTCCAATTATTCTAAACAACATGAAAATGCCCTGATCTTAGAGTAGTTTACTAATGCGGGACCAATAACTCGTAATATTCATTACCACTCCTCAATTTATATTCGAAATTGACGACCATTTTTTTTTTTTGTTATCTTGATGTGTGGAAGCGATTATTTCAATCGATTCTTTTTTTGTAAATTTCGATCAAATCGAGAAATTAAATTAAGGAATTTAAAAAATTGATAGATTGAAATTAAAATAAATTTGTTTTAAGCGTAAAATACAACGGTACCCCGACCCATGAAAGTGTCAGGAAGGGTCAGGGGTGCGTAGCAGCACGGTTCGGGGAGATCGTTGTAGCGGGTGTCTACTTCTCCCCGAGCCAAACTCCCGCCGAGTTCCACAACTCCCTCAGGGAGTTGAGTGTCGTCATCGGAAGCCATTCCCTCCCCGTGCTTGTGCTCGGGGACTTCAATGCCAAGAACTTGGCTTGGGGTTCTCGTTGCACAGACGTGCGGGGAAGGATGGTGGAGGACTGGGCTCTGGAGGCAGGCCTGGTCGTCCTAAATAGGGGTTCTGTTCCCACGTGTGTGCGGATGCGGGGCGAGTCGGTGGTGGACATCTCGTTCGCTAGCCCCGCTCTGTCACCGCGTGTCGTTGACTGGCGCGTAATGGAGGGGGTGGAGACCTATTCCGACCACCGGTACATCCGGTTCGACGTCTCCGCCCAGACCCCAAGCGCGCCGGTCCTACAGACCCCGAGTGGTCCGCGATGGGCGCTGAAGCAGCTGGACCGGGAGCTCCTCCTGGAAGCCTCGATCGTGCAGGCCTGGGTGACATCACCGGTCAGGCCTGCCGACGTGAACAACGAGGCGGGTTGGTTCCAGGAGGCCATGTCCGATATATGTGACGTGGCAATGCCCCGGGTTCGGTCAGAAAGCGCCCGGCGTCAGGTGTACTGGTGGTCGCGAGAGCTGACGTCTCTGCGCGAGGCGTGCGTCGCCGCACGACACCTGTACGCCAGGCATCGCAGGCTCCGCATTCGCCCTCCGAATGCGGCAGCCATTGAGGCGGAGCTGTATGAGGGATACAGAGCGGCGAAGACCGCCCTCCAAGAGGCTATCCTGCGGGCCAAGGATGTGGCCCGCGAGGAGATGCTGGAGACTCTCGACAGAGATCCGTGGGGGCGCCCTTATAAGATGGTGCGGGATAAACTCCGCACCAGGGCCCCTCCGCTGACGCAGAGTCTCCGGCCTGAGCTCGTGGAGGACGTGGTGAGCGCTCTGTTCCCTTCGCGAGGGGAACATCCTCCCCCGCCCATGGCTCCGCCACTTGCGGTGCCGGAAGCGGACCACACTGACACTGAGAACGATGACGACATTCCAGAGGTGACTGGGGTAGACCTGAGAGTGGCGGTAGGCAGGCTTAAGGCCAAAACTGCCGCCCCAGGACCCGACGGCTTACCTGGCAAAGCCTGGGTCCTGGCCTTGCAGGCTCTCGGGCCCCGACTGGAGGGGCTCCTAAGCGCATGCTTGGAGAGAGGCCAGTTCCCGCTTCGTTGGAAGACGGGGAAGCTGGTCCTCATCCGGAAGCCGGGGCGCCCTGCGGACTCTCCGTCCGCATACCGGCCCATTGTGTTGCTCGACGAGGTGGGCAAACTCTTCGAGAGAGTTATTGCCAACCGCCTCGCCGGGCACCTGGCGGGGATTGGGCCGGATCTTGCGGAACACCAGTTTGGTTTCCGCAGGGGGCGCTCGACGGTGGACGCCATCATGCGCGTGAGAGCCCTCACGACGGGGGATGCGGTGTCCCGGGGTGGGGTGGTCTTGGCGGTGTCTCTCGACATCGCCAACGCCTTCAACTCCATGCCCTGGAGCTGCATTAGGGAGGCACTCCGGTATCATCGGGTGCCGACCTACCTTCGTCGTGTGGTCGGGGACTACCTGACGGACAGGTACGTCATCTACCCTGGTTGCAGCGGAGAGTGGAACCGGCGAGAGATGTCGTGCGGTGTTCCACAGGGATCGGTTCTGGGGCCGCCCATGTGGAACATCGGTTACGACTGGGTGCTGCGCGCCGACCTCCCTGACGGCGTCAGCGTAGTTTGCTACGCTGACGACACGCTGGTGCTAGCGCAGGGGAGGTCGCACGAGGCGGCGGCCGAGCTGATGACTCGCGGGGTTGCGATAGTCGCGGAGAGGATCCGGCAATTGGGTCTCGAGGTGGCGCTGCACAAGTCCGAGGCCATGTGCTTTCATGGGCCTCGGAATGCGCCACCGTTGGGATCCATGCTCACGGTGGGAGGGGTTCCCATCGGCGTCGAGCCGACGTTGAAGTACCTAGGTCTCGTCCTCGACAGCCGGTGGAACTTCGTGGAGCATTTTCGACGTTTGGCCCCCAAACTGGAACGGGCCGGGGCTGCCTTCAAGCGGCTCTTGCCCAACCTGGGGGGTCCAAACGCCTCCTGCCGGAGGCTCTACGCGGGGGTCGTGCGGTCCATGGCCCTTTACGGGGCCCCGGTGTGGGCGCGTTCTTTGAGGCGGCGAGCCGCCCATTATCTGAACGCGCCCCAAAGGGTGGTAGCCGTAAGGCTAATCCGGGGGTACCGCACGATCTCCGGCGAGGCGGCGAGCCTCTTTGCCGGATTGCCGCCATGGGATCTGGAGGCGATAGTCCTCGCGCGCCTGCACGAGTGGCGCGTGGGGGCACTACGCCGGGGGGAAACTCCGCTGCCGCGGCAAATTGTCGCTCAGCGGACAGACTTCCGGCGTGATCTCATGGCGACATGGAGAGAGCGACTGTCGCAACCCCGTGCAGGGCACGCCACTATAATGGCGGTAAGTCCCCTCTTTGAGGAGTGGCTGGAGAGGCGCCACGGCGCCCTCACCTTCCGCCTGACGCAGGTCCTCACCGGACATGGTTGTTTCGGGAGGTTCCTGCACCTAATTGGGCGGGAGGAAACGCCCGGGTGTCACCACTGCGAGGATCGACCGGAGGACACGGTGGAGCACACTGTGCAGGTCTGCTCCGCTTGGGCGGAGCAACGCCGTGTCCTCGTAGCGGCGATCGGCGGCGGCGACCTCTCGCGTCCGGCCCTGGTTCAATCCATGGTCCGGAGCGAGACGGAATGGGACGCCGTCACCTCCTTCTGCGAAGTAGTCATGCTAGCGAAGGAGGTGGCGGGACGTGAGAGGGAGAGAACCTCTCGTCCCAGCCGCCGCGGGAGACGCACCGGGCGTCGGGGGCCACGTGGTGGCCCCCGGCCACCGTAGACGCGGGCCTGTGGACGGTGAGCTATGGGCTAGCTCGCCGTCCGTCCGTCTTATGACGACAGGCCGTGTCGACGGCGCGTTCGTGTTCCACGCGCGCCTCAAAGAGAGTCAGCAAACAGGAAGGGGTCCGTAAGGGCCGACGCCTGCCAGGGTTGCGGGACTGTTCGAAAGAGATACCGTGGCCCTGGAACACAAAGGGCAAAGGAAGGAACATGGATGGGTTTTAGTCAGTACAAGTCTGACACTCCCTCCTGCTCAGCCCAGAGCGGGAGGGGTCATTTGATGATTTCCCATAGATAAAAAAAAAAAAAAAAAAAGCGTAAAATACAATAAATAAACACTAATTATTTTTTTAAGTTTATAATAGTCATTTTAATAGTTTTTCGTACATTTTTGTACTAAAACCGACACAACAAACAGCACAGACTAACTATGGCTAAATTCGCGCCGTTTTTATTCTATACTTATAAAAAATTAAATTATGAATGCATTCGCTGTTCAATTTTATATTGTATTTAAATTATCTACATAATTTGTTAGTAAGTATTGGCCAAATCTTGAAACTGAATTTCAAACCAGTTCCCCTATACCGATTGAGCTGAAATTTTGCACACACTTTTGGTTCTGGTGACAATACATTCTTATGAGAAACATTACTTAGTCCTGCAGCCAGGATCGTCTCCTCACGAGAGAACTCCTCAACGGTTAATAGCGCGGACACAAAACTCTATCTACGCGTTTGATTTTGATAGATATAGATAATTTCTTTCATGACTTTATCCTGCAAGCAGGATCGTCTTCTCATGACGGAACTCCTTAACAGTTAATAGCACAGATAAGAAAATTTTTATATGCGTTCATATTTGATGAATAAATATGATTTCTATCATGACATCATCCTGCAGCCAGGATATTCTCCTCACGAGGGAACTCCTCAACGGTTAATAGCCCAGACACGAAACTTTGTATAGATACTCGTTCAATTTGGATGAATAGACATAATTTCAATCGTATTTGATCCTTCAGCCAGGATTATCTTTTCAGGATGACACTACTCAACGCTGAATAGCATAATATAATGATGCGGTATACTGATACCGCTGCTACCGCTGTTAAAATTTTTAGTTTTGCCGTTTCTGTAAACGGCAAAACTAAAAAATTTAAAAAGAGACTTAAGTATTTTTTTGTAGAATTACTTAAAAATAAATATTTTTCTATTGTTTGGTCGATTGGACGAAGTATTATATTATCTGTGGTTGGATATAGAATAGCCAGGTCTTGGGCCCTTAGAAAAAAATTTATTTGGTTCCCAAGCAAGGCCTCTGTTAAGGCTTGTGGGTTGTAATATTGAGAGAGAGGTTTTGTGGAAATAAAAAACCGTGACTTGTTTCATGGAGACAATCGAGTTGCTATATTTTTGAACTGAACGTTGATCTGACATAAAAATATTGACATTGACAGTTAAAGTGTTGCAAGACAACAAATATAATTTATAAAATGTTGGGGATGCCAACAGCCTCCCCGTGGGTAAATGCAAAAAATTAAAAAAAATGTAAATGTAAATGCCAAATCTCACGCTGTTAGTTCAGTCTGTAGGTCAGTCTGTCTACCGGTCTGTCGATCAGTCTGTCTACCGTCTGTCGGTCAGTCTGTCTACTAGTCTGTCGATCAGTCCGTCTGTCAATCTTTCTGCCAGTAAGTCTGTCTACCCGTCCGTCTGCCAGTCTGTCGGTCAGTTTGTCTACCGGTCTGTCAGCCAGTCTGTCTACCAGTCTGTCTTTCAATCTGTCAATCAGTCTGCCTGTCTGCAGTCAGTCTGTTGGTCTGTCTGTCAGTCGGTCGATCAGTCTGTCTGTCTCTCCATCTGTCAGACAGTCTGTCTACCAGTCTGTCTGTCAGTCTTTCGGTCAGTCTGTCTGCCGGTCTGTCAGTCAGTCTGTCTGCCGGTCTGTCAGTTAGTCTGTCTGCCAGTCTGTCGATCAGTCTGTCTATCAATCTGTTTGTCAATCTGTCTGTCAGTAAGTCTGTCGACCCGTCCGTCTATCAGTCTGTCGGTCAGTCTGTCTCTCGATCTGTCAGTCAGTCTGTCTGTCGACCCGTCCGTCTGTAAGTCTGTCAGTCAGTCTGTCTACCGGTCAGTCGGTCAGTCTGTGTACCGGTCTGTCGGCCAGTCTGTATACCAGTCTGTCTGTCAGTCTGTCGATCAGTCTGTGTATCAATCGGTCTGTCAATCTGTCAGTCTGTCTGTCAGTCTGTCGGTCAGTCTGTCTCTCGATATGTCAGTCAGTCTGTCGGTCAGTCTGTCTCTCGATCTGTCAGTCAGTCTGTCTGTCGACCCGTCCGTCTGTAAGTCTGTCAGTCAGTCTGTCTACCGGTCAGTCGGTCAGTCTGTGTACCGGTCTGTCGGCCAGTCTGTATACCAGTCTGTCTGTCAGTCTGTCGATCAGTCTGTGTATCAATCGGTCTGTCAATCTGTCAGTCTGTCTGTCAGTCTGTCGGTCAGTCTGTCTCTCGATATGTCAGTCAGTCTGTCGGTCAGTCTGTCTCTCGATCTGTCAGTCAGTCTGTCTACCAGTCTGTCTGTCAGTCTGTCAGTAAGTCTGTCTACCAGTCTGTCGGTCAGTCTCTCTACCAGTCTGTTTGTCAGTATTTCGGTCAGTCAGTCTACCAGTCGGTCGGTCAGTCTGCCTACCAGTCTGTCTGTCAATCTGTCGATCAGTCCGTCTATCAATCCGTTTGTCAACCGGTCTGTCAGTCAGTCTGTCGACCCGTCCGTCTGTCAGTTTGTCAGTCAGTCTGTCTACCGGTCTGTCGGTCAGTATGTCTACCGGTCTGTCAGCCAGTCTGTATACCAGTCTGTCTGTCAGTCTGTCGATCAGTCTGTGTATCAATCGGTCTGTCAATCTGTCAGTCTGTCTGTCAGTCTGTCGGTCAGTCTGTCTCTCGATCTGTCAGTCAGTCTGTCTACCAGTCTGTCTGTCAGTCTTTCGGTCAGTCTGTCTACCGGTCTGTCAGTCAGTCTGTCTACCAGTCTGTCTGTCAGTCTGTCGTGTCCGTCTATCAATCATTTATCAACCGGTCTGTCTGTCAGTATGTCGACCCGTCCGTCTGTCAGTCTGTCAGTCAGTCTGTATACCGGTCTGTCGGTCAGTCTGTCTACCGGTCTGTCGGCCAGTCTGTATACTAGTCCGCTGTCAGTCTGTCGATCAGTCTGTGTAACAATCGGTCTGTCAATCTGTCAGTCTGCCTGTCAGTCTGTCGGTCAGTCTGTCTCTCGATCTGCCAGTCAGTCTGTCTACCAGTCCGTCGGTCAGTCTGTCTACCAGTCTGTCTGTCAGTCTGTCGATCAGTCCGTCTACCAATCCGTTTGTCAACCGGTCTGTAAGTCAGTCTGTCTACCGGTCTGTCGGTCAGTCTGTCTACCGGTCTGTCGGCCAGTCTGTATACCAGTCTGTCTGTCAGTCTGTCGATCAGTCTGTGTATCAATCGGTCTGACAATCTGTCAGTCTGTCTGTCAGTCTGTCGGTCAGTCTATCTCTCGATCTGTCAGTAAGTCTGTCTACCAGTCTGTCGGTCAGTCTCTCTACCAGTCTGTTTGTCAGTATTTCGGTCAGTCAGTCTACCAGTCGGTCGGTCAGTCTGCCTACCAGTCTGTCTGTCAATCTGTCGATCAGTCCGTCTATCAATCCGTTTGTCAACCGGTCTGTCAGTCAGTCTGTCGACCCGTCCGTCTGTCAGTTTGTCAGTCAGTCTGTCTACCGGTCTGTCGGTCAGTATGTCTACCGGTCTGTCAGCCAGTCTGTATACCAGTCTGTCTGTCAGTCTGTCGATCAGTCTGTGTATCAATCGGTCTGTCAATCTGTCAGTCTGTCTGTCAGTCAGTCGATCAGTCTGTCTATCAATCTGTCGGTCAATCTGTTTGTCAGTCAGTCTGTCGACCCGTCTGTCCGTCAGTCTGTCGGTCAGCCTGTCTACCGGTCTGTCGGTCAGTCTGTCTACCAGTCTGTCTGTCGGTCAGTCTGTCTTTCAACCAGTCTGCCAGTCAATCTGTCTGCCAGTCTGTCTGTCGGTCAGTCTGTCTTTCAACCAGTCTGCCAGTCAATCTGTCTGCCAGTCTGTATGTCAGTCTGTCGACCTGTCCGTCTGTCAGTCTGTCTACCAGTCTGTCTTTCAATCTGTCTATCAGTCTGCCTGTCTGCAGTCAGTCTGTCTGTGGGCCTGTCTGTCAGTCTGTCTTTTAATCAGTCTGTCAGTCTCTCTATCTGTCTATCTCTCGATCTGTCGGTCAGTCTGTCAACCAGTCTGTCGGTCAGTCTGTCTACCAGTCTGTCGGTCAGTCTGTCTACCAGTTAGACGCCGACCAAAAATTTGCCGGCGTCGGCGCGCCTGGTGGAACTGGTCGGCGCGGCGGCGCCACGCCGCGGCGCGGGTGTTTAAAAAAAAAAAGAACCATTTCTGGTTTAAGTAAGTGGTTGGTTTAGTGGTTTATAAAGCGATCAAAGGAAGGAAATAAACATTAAAATCAGAAAAATATATATATTTTAAAGTTTTTACAATATTTATAATTGTCATGGATGAAAATTATTTTGTTGACGCGTGTAGGGCTCAACCGCGATCTTTTAGTGCTCAAAACCAATCCTGCTATTGAAAAAACACGTTCACTCGGCGTACTTATAGCAGGAATTACAAGAATAGTCCTGGCAAGCGCAGCAAGTCCTGGGATCACATTTTTCTTCTCTCGCCAATAGGCAAGCACATCTCCGTTCAAAATCTCCACTTCTTTGGGGTAGACCGAAGCTAGGTATCTCCAGCATCTCGAAAAGAAAAATCTGTTCGCGTTACCTCTTCAATGTCGCTGAAACTACTATGCTTCTTATATAATTTTGTCAGCAAAGATTGAGTCGAAGAGGACCTTGGATCTGATAGGATGCTCTGTAAGATCACGGGAAGTATTTACATGTTCATTGATGCAATCTGCCATAAAAGCCACACGATTGGTATTTCTTTCTTCTACATAAGAATCGATTTCTTTCAATTCTGAAAACAGGGATCTAAAAGAGATGCCACTACTACGTTTTTGGTCAAAAGAAATCTGTGATGAAATTTCTTTGGTATTCTATTTTTAAGCGATATCATTGTGACTCTTTCTTTGTCTGAGATCGAATATAAAATCTCTTTTAATTCAGAGCGAAACACAAGAGCAAGAAATTAACAGAAACAGACTTTTGCGCACATAAAACTTCCGACAGCTTCGCGAAACTTTCGAAGAAATATAATAAGGTCTTCCAGCAGGTTCCATTCTAATTGTATTAGTTTCAAGTCTTCCTGGCCAATCTTTGTGAGTATGATGTTTACTGGATTCCTATTGCAACAATGCACCAAGCTCTCTAACATGCTTAGCACACTATGCCAACGGGTCGGCATTGCAGTTTTGATGCTTTGCAAGTGATTTATATCGCCAAACTCAGTATTGAACGTTTGAAAATTCTGTAAAACGTCATCATCGAGTCGAGTCAACATCCAGTTGGTTCATTTTCGAGTCAAAGTCAGTCAGGTTCCAAGTCAAGAGCGTACGTGGCAACTAGCGCGAAAGTGCCGTGACGACTGGCGGTGGCGTGTACCGCGCGGGCGCGGGTTCACAGCGGCCTGGGCCCTCGGCGCCGCCCGCCTCAATCGGCGCCAAATTTCAAATGATCGGGGGCGGCGGCGGCGCCCAAAACGCGGCGCGGTGCCGCCGCGCCGGCGCAGCGCCCACCTCTACTACCAGTCTGTCGGTCAGTCTGTCTACCAGTCTGTCTGTCAGTCGGTCCGTCAGTCTGTCAATCTGTCTGTCAGTCAGTCTGTCGATCTGTCCGTCTGTCTATTTACTAGCTGTTGCCTGCGGTTTCGCTAGCGTTTTGGTCGAAAATTATCCCACGGGCACATTGTAAATATAGCCTATGGCACTCGCGGATAATGTAGCTACCTATTAGTGAAAGAATTTTCAAAATCGGTTCAGCAGATCCAGAGTTTAACCCCTACAACCTCACAAACTTTACCTCTTTATAATATTAGTATAGAATAGAGGAGGAGAGGAGATTTATTCTCCTTCTCTTGAAATCAGCCAAAAGCATCGAATAATTACTAAATAAGATTATTCTAAAAGATAGCATAAATGTTAATTTTAAAATGATATAATTATTTGAAATTATACCGAGGAGTTTTTATTCCGTTTCAACTTTTTTTTTCCAAACTTGATTTCATTGCGAGTAATCGATTAGGCTGACTGCAACTTTTTAATCAAATGTTGAATCTTGGGTTTACGGTCAGCACTAAGAGGTTTTAGTAATATTTGTCAAGACTTGGAACGTGTTTTTTTTATGAAATTTTGTATGAATAATGGTAAAAATAAGAACGCAGATAGAATGTTACTGTCTTTATTTTGCCCTTTCGAGTTTTTTTAGCAAACGAGAAACTTGTCCATGTACATTATTTCAAGCGCATTTAAGTTACCTATTTTTGGAAGGGTGTAGTGGTATGTAATTTACACATATTTGGCAATAGACTGACGCCATTTTACCGACATCAACACGTTTTTGGAGATATTAACCACAAACTTATCGTATGAAACAGCTGCCGCGACATATTTTTCATTATAAAATCGAATGCTGAAAGTTCACGAAAATTCTTGAATTTCTTGACAATGCGCATCACCCCGCCGATTCAGCTGATGTGTCATGTGTCAAATTCTGTCGTGCATAGTGGTTAATAGTGTTATGATCTTTGGCTGTATTAGGTATTTTACAATCATAGGCAATATTGCTGGTACAGATGTATTGAAGCTTGAAAGAATTGGTTCGGTTCGCTTGAACATTGCAGACAACAAATTTATGTTTTTGATGATTCAAGATAGTAGATTAGTACCTACCTATGTGTGTTTTGGTTATGCCTACATTCTTAAAGTATTGTATCCTTTAGAAGGAAAACGTTATACGCTAGTTGACGCTAGGGCGTACTAGTAAAAACAAGTTGAAACCACTTTTTTCCGTGTGGTGATTAACAAATCACCTCCATAAACATTGCCTAAAGATTTCTAGAATCATAGGTTAAAATCTTCGAGATTGAAATGATCTTCATTTTTGAACGCATGAATCCTTTCAATAGGTAAGTTGTACTAGATTTATACACATACGACAAACCACCGACACAACTATGCCAAACGATACGCAAACAGCGTGATTATCTCTGACGCAAATAACATCAAATTAATATGCGGGTTACAGTACTGCTAGTAGATACACATAATGTTATACAGGTCCTCATAACAGAGGAATTATTCGCATCAGGGAGTTCAGTAACGAGCGAAATGACATCAAAATGAAAATTATTTTTAATCGTGTCCAATTGGCGTGCGGCGTGACGAGTTCTAACCACGGGCTCGCTGCTAGCCAAGCGTGGCCTTAATTAAACGGTAGCTCTGACAACTGTGCCAACGGCCCATGTTCCTGTGCTTTGTGTGTTTTCGTCTCTGCGGTAAACCAGGGATGTGGCAACGAGCTTCTCTTTACTTATGTATGAGGAATGGAAGACTTATAACTAAAAAAACTCAACTTTTACCAATATTCCAACCAAATGAAAAGTCTATATTTTCCGCAATGAGAGAACTGGAAAATATTTTTGAACTGAACAAAGCTTTTACTGGTATTCAGGCGCGGTCCCAGTGTGTCACGGGTCATGACCCCCCCAAATATCTTCTGATCTGACTTTTCTCAATTGATAAGCTTTTATACATAAATCTACAAAATTCTCCCTTTTTTATTCATAACCCCTCCCAACCAAATTCCTGGTTACGGTGTGACCCGCCCCCCCCAAACTTTGTCTGCGACCGCGCCTGCTGGTATTCAAGTAGATGCCTTTGTATTTTTCAACTTGAAAGGTATCAATCAATTATGTATAATACATATTGATTTGTTCGTGAGCACCGTTAGTAATGTTTCGCATGACCTATCGATATGGCATGATCCACGTCTCTCTTTCACAGATGCATGAGCTTGTCGTTGCTTCTTGTCGGTGACGTTTTGTAGGAGACAGAATATTGGCGTATTCTTTAGACCCTTGTTGTACCAAAAAATGACAAGTTCTACAAATCAGTATCTAGCAGGAACATACAAGAGATCAAACTATTTTTAAATTGAGAGTACTCGCGTCGCACATTAAAGAGTCAAAAACGCTTTAGGTTTTATGTTCGATTTCAAAATCCTTTGTTTTACCGTTTGCCTGGGTCTTTGTTCTTAACATCATCAATTTAATTTTTCGGCAAGGTAGGCCATTCAGTATTTTTTCTTTCTTTCGTGTGGTTAGTGCGTAACCTGGTGTCAGAGTTTTTATGTTTTTATCTCAGCCCAGCAGCCGCAGCTTGATCCTGGCCTTGGGCATTCAGCATTGAATGTTTCTGATATGATTTCAGTAAAGACCAGTCACCATAGGGGATCTTAGGTATCATTGAATTTGAATTCACAGAAATCACAAGCTTTAAATGGTGTCTTACTAATAGGTACAAAACTAGGTAACACTTTATCGGTATTTTCTGATTTAACCTTTAAATTTAATAATCTAGGAACCACTTATTTGTTAAAAACCCTGCAGCTATATGTGCCTTAAATGGTAGACGCCAATTTGTTCCTTGGGTACATTATTATCACGTTAGAATCGTGAGTGGTTGCCGCCTTTACAGGTAACAATATTTTATGTACCTACATATGCTGATTAGCTAGCTCTTGTACTATTACGTCAACCTGTTTAGGTACATACCTAAACAGGTTGATACAGGTTGGTATATACATATATAGACAGCGAATAGATTCAATTATCCTGTAACGTTCCTAATACTGGATCACAAGCTTGTCTCTGTGTGAGGGAGTGGGACACCACTCGAACCCTGTGTGGGTTGGTATAGAACTCTTATAAAGTGATTGTTTAAAGAGAATCACTAATACACCATGCGACACAGCTTGGCAAGTTTGGTGTTCAGGTACATAATATCTCCCTACAATTGCAAACGTAGCAGGCACCCAATGCACCCATTATCAGCCTTTAATGCTCGCTCTGCTGGTTCTCAGGCCTTTTCTTTGTAGGTGGATGTCATGTTGAATTTTCTGAGATTTTTTTATTCACACAAGTTGGTTCTTCTCGATGTTTTCCTGTGCCACCGACTTAGCACTCTTAATAAGGCTCTTAATAGATGCACAATTCACGTAAATACCTACTTTCATCGCCAACCCGCCTGCCAAGCCTGGCGATTATGGAAAAAACCTCCCTTTGGAGGATGTCTATGTCCAGCAGTGGACGTCTTTTGGTTGAAATGATGATGATGATGTTTGATCGGGTGACAATATAGATAAAGACGTTAAAGGCGTTATATACAATGTCCTAGCCATTAATCTCGACAAAGTTAGTTGTGATTGGCATAGATCGTCAAATCTAACATAAGAAGCATTAGGCTGACAAGAGTGGTAGGTGCTGTACAGAACGATATACATAAAGGGTGTAACAAGACCCTTAACGAAGCCGAAAGGCACTTGTTCTCCCCGACATTGCGATATTTTTTTGTTCTAGACCATACCTGGGAACCGTCCAGTTACGGAGATATTGGGGATCAAAGTTCCAACATTTTCACAAGTTTTTTTTTAAAATACGTTTTTTGAATGTAAGATTTTTACTTTAAACACCTCCACGACCCCATACTATTATACATACAAATTAGTTCGTTACATTGAGTCCTACAGTAAAACTTGATTTTTCACCCCAAAAAAAAAGTCGTTTCCCAGCAATAATTTTCGCGTAAAGTTACTTAGTTTGATGCACAGAATGCTTGGTTGACGGCTTCGTGAAGAGTCTTGTTACACCCTGTATGTATGTAAAGTGTATTTTAGAAAGACCTTTAGAAATACGTCTTTTCCGATGATCTTTCTTTATTGTGTGGTTCTTGCCTAACCTGGTGTCAGAGCTATCAGGCCGCCCATGGGCCTCTGACTTGGCTTTACATGCCGTCAAGAAATATCTCTCAGGCATGCAGGTTTCCTCACGATGTTTCCCTTCACCGGAGCAAGTGATAATTGTACTGAATTCGAACTCGAGACCTATGACTTGGCAGTCCGACGGTCACACTACTTGGCTATCATTGCTACAATTCCGATGATGGCCGGTCGGGTTCTAGAAACATATACGTAGTACCTATGTGGTTGTTTACACACATACCGATACAAACAGAAATACCTAACAGTTAACTTCATTAATAGGGTACACTAACGTCTACTAAATGACGAATAATTGACTGAACTGTGCATAATTCATATATACAATTGCTACTAGAAAGCACCATTAAAGCAATTTTACTTGTATCGTTCCTATAGCGGACTTCATCACGTTTTGACTGCCCTGCTTAACCATATAATCACTACTGAAATATTTCACTCCACTTACAGTAATATCGCGCATTAAGTTGCTATCGCGTGTGTAATTACCTAAGTTGAAACAATACAAAATAATAAAAGCGAATCGGGCGCTGGCTATTTGCATTTCCGATGGACGATGGTCGGGGCGTCAGGTGTTTTTTCTTTCTGGCCCTCTGATGTTCAGCGCGCTAGAGCGAGAGCTCGACCACTCTCTTGTACCGTTCTGTTACTCCTTGCCTCATACGAAATTATTATTTTGATTACGTTTAATTTGCATACGGCCTGCGGAGCGGCTGCCCCGAGGCCGCAGGGCCGGTGCGCCGCCCCGCGTCGTTACGACCCCTGTACTTTTCTGTAATGTTTTCGCCATTTTCAACAAAATTCCTCACAAATCATATAATTTCAGGTATCATCATGGTTATTACGAAGAAGCGCCCGTAGTCCTCGTACCTCTGTAATAGGTCGATCGATGCTCAAATTCTTGATAACTACGAGTAATCAACATAGAACCAGCCCCGGCAGGCTTAATGATCCAACGTCTTCAATTATTGGTAATATCAGACGTTTAAACGTTCTTAGGAAGCTGACTGGCAGGTTTGGTAGGATGGCAAGACCACTTATTTATTCCTAAGGTCACATTTCATAAACGACTGCTCACACGCATGTCGTATTTATGTTTTAAATGTTTCTAGAACGCCTACGTAGAGTCATCGCAAGATGTGAAGGTAATCGCTACAGAAATATCAACTGCCGTGGGTTGTGCAATGGGATATTGGAAACCCATGTTCACAAATACCAATGAAAATAACATAAAATTGTGTGTAATAAGGGATTTACTTTACGAAACACATAATAAGAGCATGTCGGGCGGCTTCTGTTCGGCGCACACGCATTGGCGTGGGCTGGTCCAATCGGCGGCCGGGACACGCCCACATGCACACAATCTACTTTATTCTCACATTACTTGCTATAAAACCCACGTATATTGTCGGCTTACAAAAGTTTGTGTGCATCTATTTTGTTTGTTCTCGTCATAACGACATCCCAAGTTTGGTTTGACATTCATCCTTTTGTTAAAAGATTTACAGAGGCTGGGCTTTTGTCAAATACTGTAAAATACCTACGTCCAAGTTGCTCTACTCGCAAGCGGAATTTGAATTTTTTCTTTGAACTATCTCAGGATTGATTTTACTTTGTTTAATTTTCTAAAGAACCCTTTCTTCAACATGCAGTCTAATTAAAATTATCTCTATTTTGAATGACTACGTAGATTTACCTATTTTACTGTAATACAATGCCTGTTGTGTTCACCTGTTCTTTAAAAAAAGAATGCTGTAACCTGCAGGCTTTCTATTTAAAAACGAACACAAAACTAGAGCTGACCAACAAATAACTTTACAAAACTATAACGTATCATTGGAGACAATTGGTTGATCAATAGCTGTCGGCGATATTCCTATTGGGCTTTTCATCGACTTTGATATCCGGGACATAGTGAGGCTGCACCTAATGACATAATCGCGGCCCGCGGCGTCGGTCGCGGGATCACAGTTATTACGGGACGAGCGGTGAGCGTAGCGGGCAGCGGGCCGGGATACTGTTGCAAATTGATTCGATGCTACAGGCACTGCGACTGTATACACCTGACCATCTATATAGTATACTAGAGGTCCGCCCGGCTTCGCACGGGTGCCTATGTTACTCAGGGATAATGTAGTAATCTAATGGTGAAAGAATTTTTGAAATCGGTCAAGTAGTTTTTGAGTTTATTCGTTACAAACATACAAGTCTTTCCTCTTTATAATAATAAAGTATAGATGACACACAATACACACTGGAACACATCGTGATTAAACTGACATGTTCTAGAACCAAAAAATCGATAACGTGTGACATCTACCAATCAGCATTGGGCCCCTTATGGTTTACTAGCTAATGCCAAATCATCCATCCATCCTCACAAACTTTCGCATTTATATTGGCAGGATAAGTAGGATATTTTACTCCAACCACCGGTTTCTGGTTTACTGGATCAGCCAAGTACCACATGCAAGCGTTAAAAGCTATTAAGCGACGTGCCAAAAGGCTCATTGACAACGACTTCCTTGTTAAAGCAAAGCTCCAAAGCTTTTAATATCGCCGCAATGTTGCCAGCCTATCGGTTTTTCGGAGAGTGTGCTTTGGAATTACACAATGTAATTCCCTTATCCCCATTCTATCATCAGACGAGCAGAGATACTGCGAAGCGACACCGTTATATGGTTGAAGTTCCACGGACCCAAACCAAGCGCTATCCTTCCTCATTTATTGTGCGAACCGCCACTCTGTGGAATTCACTGCCGGCTTCTCTGTTTCGCGATCATTATAATCTGGATCTCTTCAAAGTTCGAGTGAATCGACTTCTTCTAGGCAAGCGTGCTCCACCCTAAGTCGCATGATCACTTCACATAAGATGAGTTGCTGCCAAATGCACGCCTTTTAGCATTAAAAAAATAACCTATAAACTCTGGAAATTCCACAAGTTACCCTAACCTAAGTAAAATTACAAAGCAAGAACTTCTTTGATTGGTAAGTCAATTTTCTATTTCTTCTTTTCCCTTCTACGTCACGTATGGACTGTAGTTTGTAATTTACTACCTAGTAGGTATTACTAATGAGTAGCTCAACTCACTAGTGATTCCAGTAGCTCTTTGATTAAGGTTAATATTACATGCTAAGTTTTTTTTTAATGTTCCTTCCTTTGCCCTTTGTGTTCCAGGGCCGCGGTATCTCTTTCGAACAGTCCCGCAACCCTGGCAGATATGCTAAGTTTGCGGTGGTATTAAACATGCAGGTAATTCAGTGTTTTCCATCGTATTCCACTCAGTTGAGAAAGGTTCGGTTGGACACTGGTGGACGATGTGGTTTCGGGTCGGTAGATAAGACCTATCTGCCACTATTGAATGATACTTGTTGTCTAAAAATAGACCATACATTTGTAGGTGGTATTCTTCTGGCTTCCGCTATCACCAATTGTCACTTGTGTTTGTTTAAGGCCGAAACACACCGGATCCGTACACGTAGACGTGCACGTGCGCGTGCACGTACCATGACGTTGTAATATATGGAACTTTATAGAGACATGGCACACCGCTTGCGTGACGTACACGTGCGCGTAGACTACATGCGTAACGCTACACATTGCAGCTGCCATGTGTCAAACTTGCTGCGTACCTACGCAGAGCGGAACAGCAACGTCACATTGATGCGTGCAGTAATGACGTTGTAGTCAATGACATTCCGTATTGGACGTCACACCGAAAAAGTTTGAACACGCACGTATCTTTGCTGCGCGTGACTACGCGCGTGACTTACGCATTCAGTTGTATTTGTTTTCAAGTTTTACTGATAGTAAGCGATGTTTTGTTTCGGTTTTAATGATGAATAATGAAATTAAAGAAAAACTAATTGTTTGTACAACACAAAAAACAAAGAGTAAAAAATATGTCTTATAAAACTTGAACCCATTGTTTTTTGGCACACCCAGGAATATTCTGTCACAAAAACAGTAATATTGCTTCTTCTTCATCAGATGACATACTTGGTCCATTTACCCAATCTTCTTCAGACATCGTGCACAAGAATTGCTGGGTACGCAAAGGACCGGTGCGTTGCGTGCGTACCACGTATGCGTAAGCGTAAGCGTACACCTATGCGTAACCCGATGTGTCAGGGGTTCACGCACGTCACCACGCGCGTGTACACGTGTACGTCACGCCACGCATCTGGTCTGACCAGGCCTTTAATCATTTTCCGTAATAGACACAATTTTCCTTGCCTCCATAGTAAAGAGCTGACATTAATAATTTTCAGGGCTTCATGAGTCTAGATAGCATTTCAATAAATTAATTAACATGTAACTTTTTGTGGATCAACTTTTTCGGGAATGTGTATAGATAGAGAAAAAAAAAAAAAAGATATTGTATTGTATTTTTGTATAGAGAGAACTAAAACATAGAAAGTTGTATAAAAATTAAAATCTCAGTAAGTAATTAAATTTTATTTTCATAGTGAGGATAAAATATACAGAGTTATTGGTAATTTGGTACATTTCTTGAAATGGGTGATACTGGAGTTAATTTGCAACAATTTTGAACACTTTTGGAAACTTGGGGTTCAAACTGGTTGTTAAGGAGTAATCGAACTTAAACATTTTTGGGAATCTTCCACCTTTCTACCCCAAACTGCTGAGTGTGAGAAATCTACGCCGTTCAGGATGATACTTTTCCGATAGCTCATGAACGAATAAATCCTTCGAAAACTAATTTGTCAAAAAGTACTAAAAGTAGGCACTGTTGTACCATTTGAGAATGCTACGTACATGGAAAGTTTGAAGAAAATGTCAGAACATGGCCTTTCCAAAGGTAGTGGTACTTTTTGTGACTTGTGATTAGTACGTTATTTTAGATCAGTGATTCATTCATTTAATGAGCTATCATAAAAGTAGTTTTTCATCCTGAACGGCGTAGATATATCACAATCAGCCTATTTACGGTGGAGAGGTGGAAAATTCTATTACCAATCACCCTGTAGTAACCTAATAATAAAACTTAACCTACACGAATATACCTATTCGAATGAAGAATTGCCTACGATTCTAATAAAAAGAATCGATATAACAATGTTGTGAAGGGAAGGTGTCGTTTAAGTCCTAGACTCTTGTATATTTAATGTATTTTTTGCGTTTTTCCACGACATTGCCCCAACTGGTTATTAGACGCGGCAAAATAAATACAGCCATTCTCTGTTATTATTGTTTTAAAATTTCAACTTCAGCTGTCACAACAACAATACGTCGCGGGCTAGCAGCCTATAATGTGTCGGTAGAAAAACGGTAATTTTCACACTACCTGCATTTAATACATCTAGGTACGTTGGACATAATAACTTCTAATAGCAATAGATTTTCCATGTAGTATGGGATTTTTTTCATTGTCCTACCAACTGTGGTTTTCTATGCATAATAGGAGGCTACGGCAAGATTATAGAGTAGTGTTGCTGGTGATACCTGTATTTCCGTGGGACTGTAACGGGAACGCATTAACAAAAGGCTCGGCTCTATTGAGGCCGCAGTCGCAGCCTAACATTTATTATAAGAAAATCACAAAGAAAACTCGACAATTTTTGCAACGATTTCTTTATGGAAACACTATGCTATTGACGTCAGTCTTTCTAATAGAATAATAAAGTAGTTTGATCGCAACGGGTTTAAGAAAATTGCAGTGATGTTCAATAGAATTAAAGTTTCAAAGAAAATTGCTGGTTGCTTTGATTTCGAATCCATATAATGATGTCCAATCATGATTGATTCGTCGTTAGTTCGTAAATTAGTATCGGTTTATTTTCATTGAAAAATCGTGTTTTTTTTTTAACTTTGTTACTATTCTTAATGAAATATGAAGCAAACTACCTATTTACTTATTAACAATGTTATCTGAATGTGTTCTATGGTTAAATTTATGTACAAGTTCGTGATTTTGGTAAAACAGACCTTAGTTTTATATATAATCAATTGTTTATGTATAAGATCCTTAGACAAAACTAATAATACCTGCCATTCGCGTCTAATAAGTCCGTCTTTTTGTCAAATTATCGTAATTTAAAAAGTCATTAATGAAAGAAAAAACATTTGGTAGGAGGTAGACCCGCCCGGGTCGCCGTAGTCCCTTTGTCTGATAATTACATGCTATGAGAGACCGCATCAAAGTAAATGCGACATAAAACTTTATTTTATTACTCCAAATTGTCTCAAATTTGACAAAGATTGTATCATAATTAACATAGTTGAAGAAATGAAATGATCAGTCATGATCATGTGGGGCGACCGTTTGGTAGATACCAATTTGGGTCGATACGTCTGTACGAATTTGGAGACACCTGCTTATATTTAATCACAATAATACTCAGTATTGAAATTGACATAGATTTCCTTGACGGATTTGGTCAATTTAATAGACAGTTGGTTGGTAAATCGTTACCAATTCATAAAGAATGTAGATCAAGACAAGAGTGAATACTTAAATTTCTTTTTAGTATTTACGGGTAACAGCACGAACAGTTATGGACGGTATTTAACGCGATCAAACAGATCCAAACATTCTTTGAAATTCAAATTTTAAAAAAGAGTATGTCTAGATTTCTATCAATTTCTTTTATGATATACAAACTTGTCGAATTTGTCTGGTAGTCCTCTAATCACAGTTAGGTATATATTAGTTGCTGAAAAAAAGGTAATGACAGGGACGTGTTTATAATAGACCTTGATTTTATGGAATAGTACATTTTGATATAAGTGGGGAAACTTCACGCGTATCAAACGTCGTTTTTCAATACACTTTCGAAGAAATAAGATAGTAGAACGGAAAGTATTTTTGTCAGGAATAATTAGGAAACTATGATTTAATTTGCTTTTTTTCCGCGCTTTGCTTTCGCCAGGTTGAAGAAGAAGCAAAGGTCTGATGCCGCTATACATCCTAATATGAAAAAAAAACAATAGATTATGAAAGAAAGAATTCAAATATTTTTGAATTTAGAACACAAGTAAATATTAATTTGTTAATAAAAGTAAATATATGTTATAAATAATCATGTTTATCTATGATATTCTATTTATAAACAATTTAAATAGGTACTCAAAAATATTTACGCCGTAAAGACGCATATCTCCTTGGTGAGATTAAAAAAAAAGCCTTCTTCGCCGATTATAGCTATAGTCGTTGAACTTATCTGTGGAAATTTTTATTTCCGCACGTGTGAGAAAAAATATTAAAAAAAAACACGCGTGTGAAATACATTGCATGTTGAACCTAATCGTAGTGCGATAAGAACCAGTTTTCGAGAAAGTGTATTGAAAAAATATTATTGCTTTAGAGGCATTATTGAGGAAGAAAAAAGGGGAAAACATTTGTATGGAGAATCGCAGCCCATGTTCCCTCTTAATGAAAGCTCACTTGATATAAGTAGGGAAACTTTGTTATTGCATTCGAGCGCGGAATTAACACCCGAGCTGCAGGCGAGGGTGTTATGGAGCCGAAAACTGCAATAACACATCCCCACGCGTATTAAACGACGTTTTTCAATACACTTTCGAAGAAATAAATTATTAAAACAGAAAGTATTTTTGTCAGGAATTATTATGAAACTATGATTTAAATAGCTTTTTTTCTGCGCTTTGCTTTCGCCAGGCTGAAGAAGATGCAAAGGTATGATGCCGCTATACAGCCTAATATGAAAAGAAGAAAAATGAAATGTTTTTGCATTTAGAACAGAAATAAATGTTAATTTGTTCATAAAAGCAAATATTTGTTTTATATAACCATGTAGGTATATCTATGATATTCTATTTATAAACACAATTTAAATACTAAAAAAATATTTACGCCGGCCGTTTAGACGCATATCTCTGTGCCGAGATTAAAAAAAAAACAATCACCACCAATGAGGGCTATCGTTTTTGAGCCCACCAGATGGCACCACTGTCGATTAAGGTCCTATCAAAAATTATACTTTATAGTACCAATAACTTCATGAAAAGTTTATTTTATTACGTATGAAAACATAGTGTAAACTTCAGGTTCATATATTCACAATATTCTCCATAAAATTAGCAAGCATGAAACATTTAAAAAACATTTTATCTCCAAGTACTGAAAATTAAGATTCTAAGTTGCTACTTAAAATCTTCAAGTCTTAATTAATCAGCAATGGCCCAATCTAGACCACAATCGTGAATATTTGTAAAAATACGTGTTAAAAATCACGCAAAGCGTGAACTTTCTATGACATCTGACAGTTCGGTGCCCCCGCGCTACACTAGCGCCTCTAGCGGCGAAATCATACGCGATAGCCCCCATTAAAGCTATAGTCATTGAACCCATTTGGACTTATCTGTGGAATTTTTTATTTCCGCACGCGTGCGGAAAAATATTAAAAATCCACGCGTGTGAAATACTTTGCACGTTGAACCTAATCGTAGTGCAATAGGAACCAGTTTTTGAGAAAGTGTATAGAAAAATGATTTTCTTTCGGTCGTTAATTTGTTTAGTTCTAAGTGGCAAGACAAGTGGTCTGGTAGGTAAGTACATTTACAATATTCTACATGAAATGAAATAAGTCGCCCATAATGGACCTGAAAATCATTATTTTTGAAGTCGTTTAAAGTTACTGTACCTACTTATCTACTCAATTTCGCTAAGCTATATGAAACAGCTTTGTTTGGCAACATTATAAGACTTTTCAAAACAAAACAAATAGGACAGGAGGTTTAACTACTAAGATTTTTAAGTTTAACAAGAAACCTTAATTTTAGTTGCTGCATTTCAGCACTTGTTTTTTATTATCTACTCAGCCTCTACTTACCTACTTATTCTGTTGTGCCCTTTGTTTCTTCACTTTTGATCACAATTTAATTATTTGTCAATTTTAGCCTGAAGTGTGAATGAATGACCTTAGCAGCCAAGTTTTTCACTGAAACTGAATAAAAATAATCAGACATACGTACTTACTTAAAATGATAATTTGAGAATGATTATAGCCGCATATTTAAAAGAAGTGCCTATAATCGTACCACTTCTGTGCCGAGTGGCATAAGATCTGCTACTCACCGCGAGATGGCGCTTTTCTTATTTTAATGGAGATTGCCGTTTCTGAAGGTGTTTAATTGTATAATAAATCTGAAATTAAAAAAAGACATGCCAACTTGTTAGGTTTTGCCCGTTGGTAGTTTTATATAAAGATAATTACACTAGTTAATATCCAGCATGTAGAGAAGAGAGCCGCATCTAAATAGACAGTATCTAAGTTCTAATCGCTCCCAGAGCTTAATGTGGATACTTTATAAATAATTAAAGAATAATATTAACCCGTATTAGTATTTAATGACTGCATTCTGTTGGTGGGTGTGGATCAAACACGCCATTTGTTCTTTCACAAAGCGTGTAAAAACGTGGAGTGATCCGCCTACATTGGATCCAGCATTTGTATTCATCACCATCCATCCGTCTGTGTTGATGTGGAACTTAACTGGTGCGTGACATGCAATCGATGCGGTGACATAGCACGGCGACGTGTAATTCAAATTACCGTTAATAAATATGGTCGAAACGTTCTTGATTGTGGTTTCGCTCACTCGGACTTTGAAATTCGTATAGTGGAGGGTTTTGTTGTTGTTAAAGGTTATGGCGATACTTGCCATACTAATTAGCTTGCTAACCTTAGTTAATTATTATGTGGATATGTCTAGTTCAGCAAGCGGCGAGAAAGATTTTAAGGAAAAAAACAATTTCTATTTTTTTTAACCTACTATGGAAAAACGGTCCTTACCATTTGTTCATGGTAGGTATTTGTAATTTGATTCATCTGGTCCGGTGTCCACCATAAAATTTATTGTCATGTTAGTCGCGTGCATCAAAGCCGTAACCATCTTGAATGGATGCTGATAATTCAGACTGTAGTAGCAGCACCGACGCGTGTTGTACAAAGAGCGGCAGCTGAGGGGGCGGTCGGGGCGGCACGGACCCGCCTCGACGATTGTTGCCCGCGAATAAAGAACACTAACCAACATCCCCGTAGAAATTCATTTGGCCATGCTTTTTATTCCCAATAATAATCACCCGAGGCGAAAAACACCCACTCATTACGTACCTAATTCCTATTTTTTGTATCAATAATTTATCATTTTCTTGCTCCACAAATAAAATGCATTGGCATATTTTATAAGGGCTACAGACAAACAAGTCGGTTGCAACAAAGTATTTGAAACGTCATCGCGTGTAATACACGATGTAAAATTGTTCCCGCAATAAAACCGTGAGCGTATTTCACAAAGCTCCATAAATAATGGTCAATATGTCGAGCGGTATTGTCGATGCTGACAAATTGCCCCTCTCGGTTGCCGCCGCATTGTTGGCTACCGAAGCAGCGTGGTACACTTTTGTCATCTCTGCCCGCACAATGTGACGCGAATCTTCCGAATGACTTTTGTCAGCTATCATTTTCACTTCTATCCTCAACAGAATTGCAAATCGGTTTTATTATGTTTGGTGGGTCCGTCTTCATTTTACGATTTTATATGATAAATGGGAATGTTTGTCTCGAAACGTTTGTCACCGATAAATGTTTGGTTTGTGTATTGTATGGAATTCATGAATGAAACTTCGAAAAGATGGCAAATAAAATTGATAGGTATACTACTATAGCAAAATGGTGCAGCGAAAAAAGTTTGGAATGCCGTTGTTAATATAAAAAGGCACAAAAAATATGATTCTGTAATTTTAGTAGGACTTAGAGCACCTACTAAAAACAGCCAACATAATTTAGTAGAAAAACTTTTTCGCACTCGTATTTGGCCATACCAAATGCTACTAAACCTCAACAACCCTTTTGCTTTCAAATTGACTTTGTCAATTACTACTCCAGTCATTGTCGTTCACTAGAACGCACTCAGTAAAATATACCTACAAACTTGCTTTCTTGAAGTTTATTTCATTAATCAAAAACACATTTACCTATATTTAATATTTACGCATTAAAGAGGGTGTGAACCGTGTCCCCGGCACTCCTTCCAAACTTACACATATTTGCTTTAAAATCGAACTGCACAATAACATTATTGTTCCTTAACAAAAGCAAATTACTGTGAAAATGAAATAAAAACCCTCTCTTCATCCCCTACTATTAAGAGATGATGTAGCGATACTCTGCGCAAACGCAACTGTGAATGTTTCGCAGATCGCTTTGCTTTGTGATTTCGTTACGTTTAAAATTGAACTGTATGTTCCTAAATTAAAAGTTTAAATTACATTTGGCAGTTTTGTAACACTGGAATAAAATCTAAAGTAACCGTGACGGGTGAATAGGGCATAAAAACCCCATAAATCAAAGTCAAAAAGGCATAGAGAATGGGCAGAGCGGCGGTCGCGAGTAGTATGTCACCAGCTGCTTGGGCCGCGGCCCTGCCAGTGACATTGTTTGTTAGTTCCCATCAATAATGAGGGTAATTTTCGGCATTTTGTCACATTAGCGAGACGTATTGAACTATTGTTGTTTGTTATTTAGAGGGATTATGCTTGTTTTGTGACGATAACAATATCCTTGCTATTGAAGGTACGTAAAATCAATTAGATTGAGTTAATAACCCAGATAATAAGGTTCAGTCTGATGATTTTTCCAAAATCAAACTTTTTTCAGAACGAGAGCAGAGCAGCGGTGGCCCAGTAGTGGCAGCCCCAACTTACGAACAGTAAGGTCGTGGGTTCGAACCCAGGCAGGCGCATTACATTGTGTAATTTATTTCCTTTACCTACCCGCACTGGGCCCGCGTAGTGGATTATAGCCCATTCCCTCTCATAGAGAGGAAGCCTGGTGACCCACCAGTGAGAACACTATAGATAGGCTGATTATGCTAAACTTTTTTTTAAACCAAAATTTAGAAGAATGTAATATAATGTCCTGTTAAGTGTATTTTGTGTACATCAATAAATAAGAAAATATTTCACTAGGTAGTAGTAGGAACTATTTTCTTCTTAATTTTGGTATAGAACCTATTTTCAAGATAAACTGGTATTTCGATTTAAAAGGTAGCCTTTTGGTATAAATATTCTACTCTTCTCTGATAGGTAAGCTGAAATTTCATTATTTCTGCCCCTTGATTTTTATCCCGATCAAAAAAATCTATTTATATACCACATAGCAAGAATATCGAACCATCCCTTTGGTAAATAGCACCTATAACTATTTGTATAACACTCAGTGGGACTCATGTTTATCCACGGCTGGTTTGTTTACTGCAACTGAACTTTTTGCATGTTTGCCGATTTGTTCAAACACATTGAAGTTCGGAGCATGTTTGTTGAAGTCAATAAATCTTTCGGTTTTAGTTACATGGACTACTTATTTAGGATTTACGACAAGCATCTTCAGGATTGCTTCGATATACCTATTAACTTTGTATCTGCTTAAGGGTCGTCCATTAATCACGTGATGTTTTTTAGCAACTTTTTAACCCATCCCTCCCCCATGGTGATACGTGGTGAGGTTTTATACTACCCCTCCCCCTATCCAGAATCACGTGTCTTTTTTCGTACAAAGTACCTTATAAAAAAAAATCTGAATATTATCTATCAGGTATAATCTAATTAAATTCTGGAAAATTAAGCACCGTGATAAAAATGTCCAGACAGACATTAAGGTTGCTGTGGTGGTTTCTGATCTGACCGGCATAAAAATAATAAAGAAGTAATCATGTGTGTGTGTTATCAGCTCATATGTCCCCGCCGAGGGGCACGAGTGTACCCTAGAGTAGGGTGATAAATATTACGTTACATAAATATATTTAATGGACACTGACTTCGGACCACGGATTAGCGAGACTTATTTCAACACTAACAAGTGAATAAGCATCTTGCAAGTCAGCTGTTGGAACTGCGCTTTGGTCCGATCAAGCCACTACGCAGAGAATCTCTCACGATCTAGCGATCGATCGTCGGATGCGTGAAGGACGAACATTAAATACACGTGATATCTCACTACACCCCCTTACCCCTAGTGATATTTCGTGTTTTTTTCTGGACCCACTGGACGATCCCTTACTAGCTTTGGTAGAAAGAAAGAAAAAAAAGAAAAGTAGGAGTAGTAGGTACCTAACCATAGGTATTCTAAGAGAGTCAAAATTGTTGTCTAACACATAAGAGTTAGTCGTCAGTCGGTAAAATAGTTATCCGTATCAATTTGGTCATTCGGTCCCCATGTTTGGTAACTAGCGTCCGACCGAAGCTTCGGCTATCTTCAGCTTCAGCCAAATTAGGCTGAAGTTTTGGCCGAAGCCGAAGGTCTCTAGGAAGCGCCGGAATTGGACGAATTATTATGAATACATGAAAGCGCGATGAAAAAGGCGACGCGTGGGATGCAGAGGTCATACATTTTGAAGTGTTATTATTTTTGACAAGTTCCAGACAACATTAACTTTTAATTTTAAAGTTTATAAAAATATTATATTATTATTAACTTTTAGCCAATGTGGAACAGCATTATTTATATATTATATTTATAAATAATATTATATTAAATCTTCGGCTTCGGTTTAGGCGGAAGGTTGTGGCGATAGCCGATTAATCGGTTTCGGCTAAAAATCGACCTTCATTCGGACACTAATGGTGACACTCATTTATAGCTAGTTCAGGAGAAAAGTTACTCAAACGAAAATATCGACTAACTTCTTTCGAGACATTTAGCCCTATAATAAAATTGAGGGACTTTAACAAGCTTTCCACTAGTTTTTAAAAACTCTTATAGACCGTTAGCTTGTTATGACATCTTAAGTGAATTACTACTCAAAATATAGGTAGGTAGAGGTACTACACAGTGGAATTTTTGGGGATTGGAATCTGTGGCGAATTTTCTTGAACAAAACGTTTCCCTGTGTGTTGAGTGTTCCACCTTTGTGACCAACCTTTTCACAATTGCTGATCATAAATGGGGTATTTCAGAGAACCATTGACATTGAGAGGCTTCCAATTATCGTTTTAGGCACTGTAAACGGGCTTATAGGTACCTAATACATACAATGACTCAAACGTTGCCAAAAGTCTTTAAGCTCCATAAACTTAGCCACAAAATTGGTAATACTTTCAAATATTAGCGCAAGACAGTTTTATTTGAGAACGACCGCCATTTGTGGTTAGGCAACAGACATTAAGTTCTAAGCTTTATTTATGTCTTCATTACTAAATTAGGCTGTTTCGTGACGCAACTGTTGGCTGCACCGCGAGGTACGAATATTTTGAAGTAAAACTGAAACAGTTTGAAGTTACACTGCTAATTGTCTCTTATAAATTACTAGCGACCCGCCCCGGCTTCGCACGGGTGCAATGTTATCCATATAAACCTTCCTCTTGAATCACTCTATCTATTAAAAAAAACCGCATCAAAATCCGTTGCGTAGTTTCAAAGATTTAAGCATACAAAGGGACATAGGGACAGAGAAAGCGACTTTGTTTTATACTATGTAGTGATGACAGTTTGCTCGTATTTGTAAGTATTAATGTAGCTTTTGTTTTGAGACGTGAATAATTATAAAAATATCACTTCCCTATTTGATTCGGATTTTGTTAACGATTGGGTTTTAATTTTTTTGAACGGAACCCTAATTCTAAAATAAACGCAAGCTAAGTTACTCCTTATAAAATTATCTATCTGCCAGTAAAAGTACTGTCAAAATTGGTCCAGCTACTTCGGAGAATAGCCAGAACAATCGGACTAACAGACAGACAGACCCACAGAAAGAAAAATAAAGTTTTTTAGTTACAAGTACCTTATATATTTTCATATGCATTCAGTAAAAATCTGTTATTTTGAAATTACAAACAAATTTCAATTTTATTTATTTGTATAGGTAGACAGGCCCGCTACAATATTCCAAAATCAATGTAACTCCTGAAAGTTCGAATCAACAGTTGCGACCATCAGAGAAGCTCCGAGGCAAAGAGTCTCAAGGTTTGTAATTTTTCTACACTGAAGGCTCAAATTTACGAACTAAATTCTACCATTTTCTGGAGGACGTTATGAAAACTTTGCACTAAGATGACGTTTCCTTCGTGTTATTACAAAACGTGACATTCACCATTATGTGATTTGCCGTTACGTTTTGGATCTATAAGTAGATAATTCCCTATATTCAGACCTATTAGGTACTTAATTGAGTTATAATATTACCTACACTTTAGGAGCAGGATGAGCAATAAGAAAAATGTTAATAACTCGGCAATTTAAGTTCAATTAATTCGTACTTCGCCGTATAAGGCAGGCAAAGCACGTATCACGGGCATGTGCAGAAGGCCCTGTTCCCGGCGCGGACGGACAGAGGCGGTTGCGGTCACAGCAGCGAAGCCAAGACGCCCCGCGCGCCATCTGCCGTCGCTCTAATTACTTCCTACGCTTTTCAACTCGACTGTACCTTGCTACTGGCTTTTGTTACTTACCACCGTTTAATTTTTTAAATGGTAATTACGTGTTTATAAAGAAATAAGAAAGTACGCCACACAAAGAGCTATGCGAACGGTAGAAAGTTTCGGTTCCGGTCGTTGCCAAACTGTCGTGAAAATACCTAGTTTTGTGTCTAACCGCAAATGTGATGAATTATTCAAATAATATCCTGTTAAAAACATCACAAAAATTAATTGGACGTATTTCCCTTTAAATTATTTATTCTTTGTTAATATGCTACTTAGATTCGTTTCTTTGATCCGGTTTCTAAGCTTTTATCAAAGCTTGGGTAAGTTCCCCTACTCGCCGCTAGATGGCATTTTAATTACACGTTAGAAAAAATGTTAACACCTGATTAAGTTACTGGGAAGTTGACTGTTGTTTACCTACTCAATGATATAAGGCTTGTCTGTAGTGCTTTTCGAGAATATATTTAACTTTTCCGTATATATATCTAGTAACTTATCATTGGTGTCTTACAGAACTGAAGCGCTTTTAAACCTCAAGCGACCGCATTGTGTTTAGGGTACCCTCTGCAAGTTCGGGTAGGTATTGTTAATAGTGAGATACTTACTAACGTGGTTGAAAGAATGGAGTATGTATATCTAATAGTCATAATGAGTTGATGACTGAAGTTCTCGGTAGGGTAAGCAGACATGTAGATCAAAAGTTGGAATTAAGGGCAAAATACAGGTAATATTCACAAATATTTTAAGAAACACATTGTGGCTAAGATTCTTACCAGATGCAGTTAATTATTCATACTTCTAACCACTTTTTTTTGTTGGCCTTTCATGTCCCAATGCTGAGCAAAGGCCTACCCCCTTTGTTCTTCCAAACCTCTCCATCTTGTGCGATGTCTAGCCACGTTCGCCCTGCAAACAACATCAGACCATCACACCACCTTCGTCGCGGTCTACCTCGTCGGCGATTTCCTCCGTCAGGCGTCCAGTGAGGGTATTAACCAGTTACAATATTTTATTTAATAACAAAGACTCACATTACAAATAGTGGGTGTACCTATAACAAAGTTGTTTTAAGCCATCAATTTAAATCATATCAATTAGCATCAATATGACTCGAGTTAATCGAATGGTTAGTCAACATCACTTCATGGAAATACATGAGTCATTGTATTGGAAATTATGTAGAACTCTTTCATTAATAATATTAGCATTGGACCCGGGTTAAACTCCCACATCGGGCAAAGTTTTATCAGGTTTTTCCATTAGGAATTTCTTAGTATTAACCCGGAGCTTGGAGTCTGGATCTGTGCCTAGTTAATGGCAACCGGCGCCACTTTAGTTAAGTGCCTATCTAAAACATATAAGTAACTTAATCATTATTGGTGAACCTGCCTACAGTCAGCAGTGGACGTAGTATTCATGACAATGATGATAATTGTAAAATAGGGATTGAAAAGAAATCTGACCTATCGCCGGGACAATTTAAAGGACGTTTAATGGAGTCATAGGTAGACCTAATATACTTCAAGCCCTACTAAACATCCGCATATGTTCAAAACGAACGAAAAACAAAGCCGTTATTAAATTAACACAAACGACTTCACTCGCAAAGCGTTTAATTATGAAATGTCCAAACATTTTACGGTACCGACGTGTCAGCTCTTCTGGAGCGATCTAATTCAATTAATTTATTTTGGTCACCAATTACAGGAACAACAGCGAAGCGACCGAGCGCAGAAAATACGAACAAAATACGTCTATTTATTATTTGTGCATTGTCCCAGGAATGAGGCTGGGCGGTGCCGCGCCACAATGGGCCCTCCATTATACCCCGATAAAACAATACGCGCTTTATTAAAAAGACATTCAATAATTTATTTTATTCATATTTTATTCGCACCGGACCGGTTCTAAACAAAAGTGCTCAATACAACGCTAGCTGTAGGTGCACAAAAACCGCTGAATTTGTCGTGTTTATTAATTTAACGGATGGCACAAAGGTGATATTGATAGATTTGGCCTTTTGTTTGGCTTAATTTTCTGTTTGTTATCGGCTCACTTTTTTTTAATTACCAACCTTCGGTTGGTTGAGAGAGAGGGAAAGCCTTCGCGCCCTGTTGCTACCGTTGGAGTAAATGTCACCAGATTGTAATGAAGAATAGGAATGGGCGGTGCAGAGCCACACAAACAGCTGAACTATTCAGGGAATGTTTGAACAATTCTGGTCGCGCGCCATCTGTCGAGGGTCGATTGAGACATTTTTGCAAAATAGCGACGTAATTACAGACTTCCGCATCCGGCAGCGCGTGCGCAGACGTCGACGCTCACGCCTACCGCATTTTAGGATTTATGTAACTTAACACTTTTCTGTAACAATACGCATATAAAGTTGCCACAAGCATACCTATACTCTATTCACGTTTTATTTCCATTCATACATTGTTGCACATTTTATTCCATTTTTTTTAAAACGACAGTCTATAGCCCATTCGTATTGATTTCTCCAAATTTTACGTTGTTACTTCACTTCATTTATTTATGACGTTTGTATAATCATTTTAATGGATTGGTAATCAATAAAGGGGGGCGAGTGCTTATTGAAAACTATGTAACTGTTGAAATTATTAATATTGGATGAGTAAGTACGTAATGATTAGTGGCTAGTTGGTAGAAGATAAACTGAAAAAGGTTTTCAAAAAGGAAAAAACAGCGAGTTTAAGTATGTGTTATTAACATTTATATTTTGACGTATTCCAAAGCTTGATCAGACTTCTAGATGTGATTTGATTGATTAATTTCTGACTGATTCATTCTTCAAACGGATGTCACACTCACAATCTAGAATTCTAGCGGGGTTAGGGGTAGAAATGTAAACCCCTAACCCCGGGTTCGATTCCCGGCAAAGTGTTATTAGGTTTTTCCATCAGGAATTTCTCATTAACAGCCATGGGGTCTGGATTTGTGCCCGGTTGATGGCAATAAGCTCGCTCCCTATTACATCGGACTTAGAACATAACTGGCGAAATGTGGGTGTACTTGTTAGGTACACCCCTAACCCTTCGGGGATTATAAGGCGTAATGTTATGTAATGTAAAACCATGTTAGACAAAGATCTGTGTCTAATGGTGAGTATAATAATCCGGGGCTGCGGGGCTGTTCGAAAGAGATACCGTGGCCCTGGTACACAAAGGGCGATGAAGGGACATGGATGGGTTTTAGTCTGACAGCAGGAGGGCGCTCCTGTTCCGCCTGGAGCAGGAGGAGTCATTTGATGATTTCCCATCCGAAGAAAAAAAAAGTTGAGTATAATAATCAGCCAATAATGTTCCCACTGCTGGGACACACGGCCTCCTCTCTATGAGAGGGAATGGGCTATAATCCACCACGCGGGCCCAGTGCGGGTTGGTAGATGTCACATGTCTTCGAATTTTTGCTTCTAGGACATCCCGGTTTCCTCACGATGTTTTCCATCACCGTTTTGATTTCAGTGGTGATGAAATAAATTCCACAAAGTAATGCGCCTGCCTGAGTTCGAATCCAAAACTTACTGTTCGTAAGTCAGGGCCGCCACCAATGGGCCACCGCTGCTCTATGTTTAAGTACCTACCCACTGAAAATAAAAACTCAAAAATGTGACACACGAAGAAAATCTACTTTCATGATATGGTATTATTTATCTACTTCCCTCTCTTGTCCTGTCAAGAAACTTGGACCTAAACGACACTTATTCAAGGTTCAGCGACAGGAATTCACATAATTAATTAAAGGTCCCGACACACATAACTGAGTGATTTATATTAGCCCTGCGGAATTCCAGTTTTTGCTCTGACACACGACATTCATTAACAACAGTCACGCGTTTGAAAAAAAAACTGCCATGCGGGTGTAAATTTTACAAATATACTAACAGCGGCGCCTTGCTACGATTAACGAGATCAGCGCTAATTATGGATAATAAGTTTTTTGTTTAATTATTTTTGCTCAGTTTACAATGTAAGGCAAAATTTTAACATTGTAAACTGAGCAAAAATAATTAAACAACAAAAAAAAAGGCAAAATCCTAATACGGTTTTTTCCGATATGATCATAGAAGGCATTTAATTTTATATCAGCCCTCTGAAAGAGATATGTGAAAATTTTATAATTTTTTTACCAAAGGTACTCTGTGCCGCTAAAAACCGCTTCCCATATGATCATAGAAGGCATTTAATTTTATATCAGCCCTCTGAAAGAGATATGTGAAAATTTTATATTTTTTTTACCAAAGGTACTCTGTGCCTATGTGCAGTGTACTACTGTGTCTAGCATTTAGTACTACGGCGTTACGCCGTAGTACTAAATGCTAGACACAGTTAAAAGAAAATGCGTTTGTTGTTGTGTCTAATTGTGCAATATTTGTAACTATTTGTTAAAAAGAGATGCACGTCTTTGTTATGGAGACTTCACCAACTCTTTGCACATTTTTCGAATCGAACGTTGATTTTGACGGCCATCTACCACAACGCCACACATTTTTGGACGTAAGAGGGTAGAAAGTTAGTTTTTTCTTAGTAAGTATGTAGAGTAGTACATCTCGTGTATGAAAAGACGACTAGAAAGTTGAGCGTGATGGTATAACAAATGTCACAACTTTCTTTCAATTAAAGTACATGAAAAGAAATACGGAGCGTCGGATAGAGGTTAGGGATCGTTCCGCCGCCGTTTGATCGGGCGGTTGCGACTCGCTGCTCACCGACAAAGCTCACATTTGCATCCACTTAGTCATTCATGTCGTATCCTCCAACTCATTCTTATTCCGCTTATATCACCGCAGAATGTACAGCCATGGTAATGAGATTCAGACGTTTCCGACTTTCTTTTAAAACTTAATGATGTGTGCAAGCCGAGGGTTATGCCAACATTTTATTATGTATCTGGTAGTCTACTACACTACTGATATTTTCCAAATTATATACCGTTGAGTCTCTCCGACTATGAAAGCAAAATTAGCATCAATAAACTGTAAACACAAAGAAGCTCGATTACTTTCAAACATCAAAAGAACAAAATAAAGCACAAACTAATAAAGTGACGCAATAGGAGATTGCTTTAATACTTAAAGTCCCCAAACGAGGGCTGATTGAAAAGCTCCCCTAAGCGCCGTCAAATGACAGAGCACAGTTTTCATTTTACTGAATAGATGCGCTAATTTGCATCATCGTTTTGAATTGCAAACAATATCTCGCCCCGTGACCTTTATTCTTTCATCAGAAATTCGTATTGATCTGATGAATTTCATGACGTAACCTTTTATAGAAGGAGAACTTTGATGTCCTTTGTCGCTACATGTTTTAACTTTTTAATTATGCTCAAAGTTCTTGTTGATTAGATGCAAGTCAAAGTGAATTAAATACAGTACGGGGACTGAACCCCAACAGTAATTTGCTGTCATTATTTTATCACGTCACAAAAAGACGAGTCGTATTCGCGGCGCGCGGCGGGCGCGTATTTACAAATTTTAAATCCGCTCGTCGGCGGCGTGTGTGCGAACTCGACGCCCCCCGACTTTATTAGCGTCGTCGGCACCTCGCCTTTTATTAACTAGTGTTTGATCTTCGTGTGACGCACGAGGAAATAGATAAATTGTTTGTTTTCCTCGCTGACGTCAATCACGACAAAGAGTCGTATTTGGTGTACCAAAAGTCTTTTATTTGTACTTACGTCTGCCGGAGTGTGTTCTAAATCATTATTTGAAGTTCAAATATTAATTTCTTCAGGCGCTCGACTTAGCGCTGTCATTTAAGCGGAACATTAAATGTAAACGAGTCAAGTGAAGGGTTGTTTTCATTTCCGTGATTAGTGCCGGCGCGTTGTGTGGAGATTTATCACCTCTCGGAACGCGGCGAGTGTCAAATGGCGCGGCGGATGGCGGATATGCCGCGTGTGACGAACCGCACCACTAAATTAAAACATTTTAACTTGACAGCTACCGTCACGGTTTTACTGAATAAGTTTTAACGGAGATTTGCCCATCGGCGAACAGTGTCGGACGTAAAGTTGTTTGAATTTAAATTTATTTGAAAATAATGCGTGATACGCAATGGGCGGTGTGTAGGCGTACTGTTTGCCATTTATGGTGTTATAATTAGTGTACATTGCATACGTATCATCGATTACGATCAGTGTTTTTAGCCGCCAACAATAATTATTTATATAAATTATGTAATAGACGGATACATGTTTATTCTTCTCATTACTCTTTTTATTAAACTTACGACTGTTCATCTTTTACACTGTGGTGTCATATTGTGATGATTTTCTACGCTAGTCGCTAGATATCCAAAATTATAAAATGAGATCATGTTCAGGCGCGGATCCAGCCCTCAAAAAAGGTTGTGGGCACGGCCGCACTAAATTGGCCAAAGTGACATCGAAACAAAAATCTTCGTAGTTTAATGATGAATTTCACAAGAAGAAACTGATAGTATGTAAGAGCAAATGTAGTGAGCTCGTTTGTTTTGCACCCGCTTCTGATATGTTAGATTTTCAGAATAATCAACAGAATTCGAAAATTTTAGCAGCTCTCCTCCGATTTGTAACACTATTTATACCATTTATATGACCGTTATTGAAATGATTTTGGCAAAAAAGTCTCAGAACCATAAATATTTCAAGAAACGGATTTTTTTTTCACTCCGCCTCGGATATGTTTATTTTGTATGATTTTCTTTCTAAATGTTCTTTGTCGACTTACGCATAACAGTTTCAGAATGGTTAAGTAATTTGAACTCCAGAATGCAAGAGCGAGCGAATCGAGCTCGAAAAACTTAGCAATCCTTCTCGGATTTGTGTAGATTTTATTTTTACCATTCATACAAGTAAAATTGTTCACATAATTACGCATATCACACATTTAAACTCTAAATTCTAAATGTGTGATGTGCATTTTTAACCAATTTTGGGGAATCATTAAAAAAAATTGTCACTCCATAAAAAATATCTCTCTGCGGTGGCTACACTGACCAGGCGACTCACTTAGAAAAATTTGAATACTAGAGTAAATTAGGGTTATTTTATTTTATTATGGTCTTGTGTAGAACATCAGATCATCGACCTCGGTTAGGGTTGTGGGCATGCCCATCGTGCCCACAACGATGGATCCGCGCCTGATCATGTTAGGGCACTTACAGCTACAGCTCCTATGCTTTCCTGTTCCAACCGCGGCTGAATGTCACTGCAATAGGAATGATCGCAGCTACCGTTTTATGATGCACAGTGACAGCTCCAATAGTCATGACACCTCTACACAACAAAAAAAAAAAACAAGCGAACGACACACATTGCTTTTGTTTCTGTCTCTGAAATTCGAATTTGTGCGATCCTTCTTTTGTTTTCAACGGTGAAAACCGTGTTTTCGAATATAGGTACATACAAGTACAAGATGAGATATAGTGTGTTTGCTAAATGCGTTCTCTTTTGTGTCTCGATGTTTCCCTTTACATATTGAAGTACGGCAGATTAATGTGAGTTCGAAGAAGTCGATATTACTTCTGAAGGGGGTCTAAACTAAACCATGTGATTTACAGCGACCGGACTGCGCTGTTAAAAAGTTGTAAACTGCCTGTGTTTCCGCCGCTTTTTGCAACATTGTTTTAGATTTCTGACGACTTATATGTTAATGTTTTACATAATGTTGTCAACTGTCTAAAACAATGAACTTTCATAATTTAAGTACAGCTTTTCTTCAACGTATCCATAACTACATGATTTGATCAACAAAGCTTTGCCTTGTCAGATGTTGTAAGGTACGTTGTAAAGATTTTATCTTGCTACATGTCTGCAGTGTTGCATTGAGAGCAAAAACTTTATGAATGGAAACAGTTACATTAAAGGATATGCTAAAGAAGGTGTTTTGTGACTTGTGAAATGCTTGTTTCTATGTATCTTTCGGCATAGGATGTCAAATCAATATTTTAAACAGCTTTGTTAGGTAGGTATCATAACTTTATCCCTTAGCTTCGATAAAGATAGGAGAATAATAATTTTGAAGATAATTTGTTTCTACCCAAACATCCTTACTCAATCGGGATCAGTTTAAACCATAATGATGATACTTAGTAAATCATCATCATAAAAAGTATCCAATTAATTTATGGCGGAGTGTGGTGACACCATTTCTTGGAAGGTGTTACCATGTGTGGAGACGTTTGACTTGCCGACAACGTCACTATTTATGAGTGCGTATTAATCATAACTTGTTAATGAGCCCTGGTTTATTTCAAGGGCAAGATCCGGCCTGTGGTTGTGGCTGAGAACGATTGGATAAGCGCGATAAAATACGAATCATATCGGTTTAAAATGTAAACATGATCAGAAGACTTATGTACCTGCGTGATGGTCAGTTAGAATTTTTGCCGTGGAATCAATAATTTCGAGAACATGCGTTGATCCAGTTATTAAAAAAGAATCTCTCTCTATAGTACAAAAAGTACAGGGCAACGCTTAAACCACTGTCTGGAGGCATGACATTATTGCAGAAGTTTTCTTTATAAATGCACATACGGGATGAATTTTACAAGTGGGCGTGGACGGCCTATTTCGAAACTGAGGAATAGCGAAAAATACTCAAAGGAGTCTCGAGCCTGATTTTTAAAAAGTCATGATGCGTTGTTTAAAAAAAAAGAGAGCCTTGCATCACCTGCACTTAGGATTACCTACGTTGCGACATTCATGTTAATTCTAAAATTTTCGTTATGAAATCTTCATCACCCATTGGGATCTGGGTCAACCATCAATTTCATACATACCGAGGATCCTCCGTGCTATACTTACCTAGTTATAACGTTAAGCCGTTGGTAAGCGCTGTAATTACTAGATTCTTGACAGTCGCTATGGGCGGTCAGAAAGTTTGACATCCAGTCTTACCAAGGAGTGTCGTGTTATGTTCGTGTGGTTAGTGCCTAACCTGGTGTCAGAATTTTGATGCTGCCCATGGACCTCTGACTTGGTTTTACATGCCATCGAGAAATATCTCTCAGGCATGTTGGTTTGGTTTCCTCACCATGTTTTCCTTCACCGAAGCTAGTAATAATTACACAATACGCACATATATCCGAAAAATCCGTTTGTTGCCCGTGGTACTACCAGTAGTACCACGGGTAAAAAAAAATACTCGTAGAATTGCCAAGTGATCCAGTAGTACCACGGGAATTTTTTTTTACCAGTAGTTTTTCATAGTTTGACACCTGTCACTTTGACACATGGTAAAGTGACATTTCTCACTTCAACTTTTGCTATTTAGAATTTCCCTACCTTAACACTGCACTGGTGTGAAGGGTCAAAGTGAAGGTGGATCAACCACGACCATTTTGAATAATGCATTTAGATCGAGTTGAAATTTAAAAAAAATAAATGTGAAAAACTCGAACTCCTAGTTTATTCCGCAAAAAACTTATATTTCGACACTCTCAAAGGAATCAAAATTTATAGCGTACTTCTCGTTGACCTAGAACCATGAAGAGGTGCGTGTCTTGGGTTCGAACTCGAGACCTATGACTTGGAAACAATCTCTGGCTAAGCCAGCTAATGTATTACAATCATGTAAATGAACTTTGACTAATAAGGAAATTATTTTACAAGAGGTACTTAAGTATATATATTCTGGTACAAGAGCGTGGAGCTTTGGCACAAGCAAAGAGAAGCCTATACCCAGCAGAGGGTGAAGTCGGGCTGTGGATGGTGATGATGATGATGATGAAGTATTATATCTAATTTATAAAACAAGGCAGGCATTCCTAAAAGACAAAAAGCTTTGTCTAAGAAAACGGCCAGGTGTAAGCAACTGCAAACAGTTATACATTGAAGTATAAAACGCAAATATTACAGACATACGGCTACGGGACACTCGAAGCAGGTGGCACAAAAGCGCTTCTATTTAACGACGCGTTAAATGCATTTCCTTTGATGTACAGTATCTCCATCGATCGAGTAAAAGGCGGTTTGCACGTCAACAACCGACCATTTGTTTTGACAGTGATTAAGGATTGTGTCAGTGGACTTGTAAATGAACTATGATTTGTTGACATGAAATGAGTTTATGTTTTCCATTCAAATTCATAGTGTTTGCTGGTACTCGTACTGCGCAATCGTGCCGAACTTATTCGGTATAATTAAAAGGATTGAGATCTTATAAGATTCGGTATAATATTGAAATGATAAGTCTGAATATTCAATACTTCTCTTAGGTGTAGGTAAGTGGTATTAGTCTTCTTCTTTCGGTGGCTCTCCAACGGCTAAAGGTTGACTTTCTTCTCCCAATATTTCGCCTTGTCCGTAGAGAGGTGACACTACTTCCCAGCATAGCATAGTACGATCAAATGTAAACGCGCCGTAAGCGCAACATTCAGCATCAGTCTCCTAACTAACAGCTTCTCGCTACATTAACCCGAGCTCAAAGGATCCTCACGATCTAAAGTAAAAGGTAAGCACTCGGAAAGTTACTGCAAAAGATAACTAAACTAGCGCGGAACACCTGCCTCGAGGAAACATAAATCATTACGAACAACTGTGCCCATACCCACTTCTAAAGAGTTAAAATGAAATAGGTAATCTTTAACTAGCACTCGATAATAACTAACATTTAAATATTTCGCAAGTTAGCCGCTATTATCTTAATAGTATGAGAAGAGAAAAATAAAATGGATTTTACTACAGAATAGTTTCGCTACATTATTCCAAAATGTTATTAGACTAAACATAACGTGACTGGTTTTATATTATAAGTTATTCCGTTAGGCTAGTATCGCAGAAATGAGAAAATTATACGACGATGTTTCTACACACATTAACTGTTCCGTACTGTATAATTATAGATTAATATTTAGGAACATTTGCCTATAAATTAGTGTATTCACACGACTCTAACGGATGTCGAATATTGAATTATTTTTGGAAATGTTTTACGAAGTTTGTTGCTACGTAGGTATACTTTCTGTCAACGCCTGATTCAATCTAATGAGTCATTACATTTTTAGGGGTCCCTACCACAAAACGAAAAAAGCAGAACCTTCGTAAGATCACATCGTTGTCCAATCTTTAATACCACAAAAACAAATTAGTCTGACATTTGTAACACTTCTAAGCTTCTAAGCAAGTATTTGTTTTGTACGAGAATCGAAACCGCACAGTCCTCAGTGCAGAAGCCTAGCGCCCAGCTAATGCGATATCCAAGGAGTTCTGTACAAAACTTACCGAAAAGTAACTGCGAAAAACCTGATGGTTGGTGGTGAAGCTGATGATATCTACTCATGTTCATAAACTCTATCTCATTTCGACCTAATATAGTACAAAATTAACCATTCGTACAAGAATTTACTACCTGAGTATTCTTTTAGTTATGCTTAGCACAGTCTTCAAGTACAGTACAACTATACAAATAAGTACCAACTTATAAAATATCTCCACAAATATAACAATAATGTTGTGACTATTTCGCAGACAGGGGGAGATGACTAGAATATAAAACAGTTAAGTGAACCTCCCTCATCTTATGCCCAATCAGTTCCCGAATAATTCGGTTAGGGACGATAAATCTCTGTTTAGGGAAAGGGAATTAGATTACGAGAGGCTGAATGGGATAACGTCCTGCATTATGAGAGTATAGAGGTCACTTGCGATTGATTAATATTATGATCTAACTGAGTTTCATCTGATACCACCCACTTGTCTATGATTGTGTTAAGGGTCGTTACGTTTTTGTTAGCGTAGCAGCATGCAGCACACAAACGTCACCCCCTTTACAATGCGGAGACGTTGCGAGGCAAGCCGAAGAGTCGGAAAAGCTTCCTTAGCGACCTAATAATAATTGACAACAATAGTGTTGATGAAGCTCGCAAAAAGTTGTGGCTCCTCAGATATCCCTTTCCGGTTCACTATGCTGAGCCTGCAAAAAACCTTTTAGCGGGTCACCAACTGATGGCCCACCTGGAAGACTCTAAACCGACTTCGAAGCCAGGTGGCTGCAGGTACAACTTGGTCTGGTAATGGTACGATAAAGCTGCTGAGTGCGACTGTGAAGTCTCATCCCCGTGTGCCAAATAGGTATCATTCAAGTCCGTTCTGCCGTTGCGACGTGAACAGAACAGATAGATAAATTAATTACTGGTAAGATGATTTCCACAGGCAAGATTCTGATTTCAAACGGAAATATATTAAAATTTATCCTTTCCGCAAAATATTATATTCACACATCATTGTGTTACCAACTGAGCAGTGAGTGACGCGGACCACCGAGTGTCATCTGCCAGCATTTTTCTCAACCATGCTGGGGTAGGCTCCCACTCCCAGTCTAACAGAATGCAGCTGAATGCCAGGACTTCAAATGGAGAGACTGCCTATCTTACCTCCACAACCTAGTTAGTAGTGGATAGTACGATAGCCCTTGGTAAGACTGGTAGGGCCTTCCGGGCCACTGACTAGCAGTAACGACTGTCAAAGATCTACAAACGACAGTCGAGACCAACGGTTCAACGTGCTTTCCGAGGCACGGAGAAAATTCAGTATGTAATGGATGGTCACCCATCTACGGGCCGACCTTGGCAAGCACTGCTTTACCTTGAACATCGTTCCGAGCGGCTGTTATTATTTAGCCGCGAGCTTTTATAATTATCAGTCATTACTGGTGAATAAAGATTTACATAGACAGGCTTCTGATTTCTGCTGCAGTTCCCCACAATATTAGATTGACACATCATTGTGTTACCGACTGAGCAGTGGTCGGACCACCGAGTGTCGTGTCATTAATAAAGCGTAGATTGAGCTAGGCCGTCGTGTAATGTAGTCGGGTGTTGCAGATGAGCTCGGTTTTTACGGCACGAGCGCCCACCCGCAGAGGCGACACTTAATGCTGTGGCAAGCTTAGCTTACGCTACGACATGCGTTGCGAGATCTGGCGTAGCGTTCGTAGCACTTTGAGATAGCAATGAGTATGGTAAAGTGTTTTATTTTTATGAATTTGTAGGGTTTTTTTTATTTCCTTATTCTTCATCGTGTGGTTAGTGTCTAACCTGGTGTCATTTTTTAGGCCGCGTATGGGCCTCTGACTTGGCTTTACACGCCGTCAAGAAATATCTCTCAGGCATACTGGTATCCTCATGATGTTTTCTTATTGAACAGCTTATTTTAACTATTATTTAGAACGTTCTTTAGAATATTTATGTATCTACTTAGTACTTAGAAAGATAGTTTATGCAGCGTTTACAAATCGTAGCTACGGAACCATACTTCTGTCATGTTACTTTGAGGTGGTGTTCCTCGATGGCGATGGCGTAGCATATACTAAGGATGTTTTCATCTTTACTATGCTCCCCTCGTCATTTGTGGTTTCAATTCACTTTTTACGATGAACGCCGCCCTCTTTGCGTCCCAAATTACTCTTAACCAAAAATGTCGTAATCACCACGATTTGTCAGTTTAAAAGTATTCTTATTCAGTTGGATTAAAGCTCACATCCGATTCATTTGTAATACATTTAAGGTTATTGCAATTTGATAAAGTACTTGTGCCAAAATTCATTTGTGTGCGACTTGATTAAAGCAGTCGGTGTATGAGTGGCGGGTATCGGACTACTAACTGTTTGTTTAGGATTCCATTTAATTTTTAATTTCTTAACAGTTAGTTAGTGCTTAACAGTTTTATTTCATGCTTAATGGTTCTTACAATGCTACCTATCTATAATTTTTCTCAATAAGTTGCGCTTGTATGTGATGATTCATCGTTTGGGCTCAATTTACATTTCTGTGTTTTATATATTTTTTTTTTTAAATAGTGTGTCCGTACACACTATTAAAAAAAAAACCCATGCCGCAGTCTCTGGGAACGGCACTCGATCAACAACTATTTGTATGCTACATTTTTCAGAGAGTAAGATCTACTTCTCCCACGCTTGTGTTACCCAGAGATTGTATGTAAGACTTGTATTATTGATGTCTGCTCCTTAAACTAGACCTTTTATTTTAGTAGACCATTTCAAATAAATCTTATTTTCAGAGTGGTATTACTGGTGTCTCGGGTAGATATCTGCTTGGGTCTGTCTTTGCCCCCAGACGTATCGCCAACTACCGCTGCTAGATGGCAGGATCGGTCTTCTTAGAACCTTCATAATTTTTCATGAAATATACTTACGCTTTAAATCTTTTGTTCCACAGCTTCTTAACAGGTTGCAAAATAAAATGCAGTTATCCACTCGGAAAAATATATTCAATTTTTATAAAATCAATATCAGGCATTTTTTTAATTCGCACAATTTTGTACAATATACATTTTACAATTATTACAGTTTTTCAAGCTAACAGTTATCACGAAATAGTTTTCAATTCGACAAGGACGCAAAAGCCACTGATATGGAACAAATATTGTAGAAAGAAATTTGTATAGTACACGTTATCTCATACTACTATTGTATGATACAACAAAATTATATCCAGTTATAATTTAAAGTTCTATTTAATCTACTTTTCTCATAAACAACCTGAATAAAATAATAACTGGGTAAGTACATTTATGTAAAGCAAAAAATGTGGAGACAGTTAACATTATTTCAAAAGATTCATATACTTTTATAAAGGGATTGGAATTTGCAACATCACTATGTTGAATTATTCAGTTAGGCTTTGTTTGAGCATTCCTTTCAAAGGTATTGGTTTGCAGAAATTTTGTTCAGGTTTAGATACAGTTCTGGAGTCTGAGAGGTGTAATGCCATTTCAAATCCCATTACTATCAGTAAACGATGACAAGGTTTGATTGAAAATTACAATTTCATCGTCATGACTCATGAACTCACGACACGTTATAATAGACATTTGCTTTCAGAGTTTTTAACATGTTTTTTGTTAGTGCACATACAATATCTGTTCCAATAAAGTAAGACCACAGTCACAGTACCTAATTATAATAATATTTAACACATCATGATGTTCACACTATGTGGTCAATGTGGTTGTTTATGGGTAAAGTGAATAGGTTAATATTTGCTTAGTTCTGTACAATAAATAAAACATTTCTTTTGAAACATGCTGAGGTATTGTTTCAATAAATTAATTCTGCAATTTTGGACTAAAGAGTGATTCTACTTATACTAATTTAACATATATAATATCTAGCTATAATATGAGATAATTAATTCTTTAATAGTATCTATACTGTACAACACTTTAAGTCTCACAACAAATACATACACGTCGGGTTGCGTCGAGCGGCGCATTGTCTATAGTTACACGTGAGGGTCCTATGTTACAGTGTAGTGATATGTGCTATGTACAGCGGAGCGGTATCACAGGAGCGGCGGGGCGTGGTGCGCGGGCGCCGCGTGCCCCCGTCACACCAGCGAGCTCGGCTTCACGTCCAGTCCGTGCTCAGGAGAGCGCCCACCCGCGCCCCCCTCACCCTGGCTGTTCTCCTCCGAGTCCGAGCATGAATCTGAGCTACCCTTCTTGCCCCCGTTGTGTGTCTTCACATGCTTGGCCAGGTGGTCAGACCTCATGAACCTCTTATTGCACACTGGACACGCGAACCTTTTCTCCCCCGTATGCGTCCGAAGGTGTCGCTGCAGCTCGTCTGAGCGCGTGAATCGTTTCCCACAGAACAGCCAGTTGCACACGAATGGTCTCTCTCCCGTATGCCAGCGGAGGTGAGCTTTCAGGTGGGATGTCTTGCCGTACACTTTGCCGCAACCGGGTATGTGACAACTGTGTATGTTTTTCTTCCGCAGATGCGCCCCCGCTGGACCCAACCTCTCCGCCTCTTGGCAATTGGGGCAGTCACAGGTGGCTCGACCAGCATATCGACGTTGTGACCTCGGAGACGGTGCTTGTGCAGGCGGCGCAGGGGAGCCGGGCGCGTGCAGCCCGAATGATCCTTGTGTGGGGAGCACTGACTTGTACGCGTCTTGTAATAGATGGGGCGCTGGTGGTAATAAATGCGCGCCACCAGATAGCGAATGTGTCAGTTGGGAGTAGTCCTGGCCGGCGTAATTGGCCATCTGTCCGCCGACGTCAAGCCAGCCGCTGTGAACGTCCCACCACGTGCTGCCGACGGCACTCACGCCGCTCATCTCGGCTGCCTTGAGAGCGCCGGTCCCACCGCCACCGCCAACATTGAAGGGCCACGACTCGTACGGGTGACGCGAGTACATTGAGCCCAGACTTGCACTGGATTCACTTTTCCCGAGGAGTTGGTCTCCCGATGAGGGAAAGTAGAGATCATTGCCGTAGGAGGGCGCGGCTGCGCACGAGGTGGGCCCACGGCCGTAGGGTGAACAGGCGGGCGGTTGCGAGCGCGGCGCGGCGCCTGCGCCGGGCGGCGAGTGTGCGCCCGGGCTCTTCTTCCACGGGTGGAAGCCTTTGCCCACGGCCGCGTCTGCCAGCGGAGGGGGGGATTTACTGGACAGTTTGTTGCACTGGGCCGCCAGCATCGCCAGAGGCGTGCCGCGTAAGCTCGGATGTTCCTGGAACGACAGAAAATAAATAGTTAATTATTTTGAATAAAAAAGGCAATACTTTATTCGGGTTTAATTATCGATCTGTGTTTTAAACCGTGGGAATCGGTCGAAGTGTCAAATGAGATTTATGGTCTAATTTATATGTGAACTAATGCCGCGGTGTTCCGCTCGTGCCCCGAGGCTTCACAAATAACATAAATAAATTATGAGAAGCTTATAGGTAGTGTATTTACAATTAGGCGGCGTGGTGACAGCTCCCTGCTGCTACCGGCCGCGCGACCATGTAATTAATATAAGCTGCCTACGCGTCTGCCTCTCGTAAAGATCAGCTCTCAATTTTATTGATGTGGAGCAATATATTTTCTTTAAAATTTCTAATAACGACCGGAATTTCTTGATGAAATTCGAGTGCATTGGACCCTCTATTATTTGAGCTTGATTTTATTATTATTGAAAATCAAAAAGATGTCTGTAGAAAAAAAATGTAGGTAGGTAATAAATAAATAAAAAGCCATTTATTCCTTATCTCAATTGCAAATAGAAATGTTGCTATTAGGGTTTTAGTAATTTTGCTTATTGTCTATTTTATTTAATTATTTTATATAAGTATGGTTAGTCTTCTTTCTTTGAGATACCTACATACATTTCAAATCAAATGTCCGAATCAAAGGTATTAACAAACGGGTAACGAATAATAATCCGTTCGTTGATGTTCTTTTTGCTAAATAAAGGTGAGAGCCATAAGAGCATCCGGCCGGATATTTCACCCCAATGTGAGACACAATGGTTTGATAAAAAAACGTTCCATTGTATGCAATAATATAATCCGGGGATCACGACACGGGTCCGAGGCGCGGGGGGCGAGGGGTGCAGGGGGTGCGCGGCCACGCCCCTTATATTGTGATTGGCGCAGCTGTTGCGTCGCAATGTGCGGCAACCCTTAACGTAGATGTTAATACCCTTCAGTTCAAACGGTTCAAGTTCATTCAGCTCACAATTTTTAAGACAGTGAAATAAAAGAATGGAAATGGAATATGTGAACGCCTCTCACGCTGTCGTAATTGCTTTTGTTCACACGTATGTTTTAAGTTAATCTACACTCCATTATTTACTTTTTCAAAATATCGTTTTGTCATTTCGCATAAGCAGAATATAGACAGATTCAACTGAGGCACAAAATTCGTAAACCAATAGCTCTACAATGACAAGATCATTACCATGCTAATCACGGACATGAATAACAGACAGAGAAAGATAGCAACAATTACAACGCAAAATGTATTATTAATACCTACCGGTTGATGTGGGCCAGTGGCATTCTAGTAAATAGAAATAATGGGCCCGGCCCAGTGCGCTATCAAACGTCAACATCTACGGACGCTCACTTGTAAATATGGCTGCGCTCTCAATTAACTCCACGACAATTACAATTACCATAAAAAAATAATAAAACTCCGCCAAATTGCGGCGGCGGCCACTTACGTCGTATGAACCCGGCACGTTACCTCCACGAATATTATTTGCTCTCAATTATAGAATTATGTTTGTTGTCTTGATGTGATATGATTCCACGTCCTTCGTTCGACCTACGAGTATGTACCACGTGTAGCGATCGAATCGATTCGATTTCGTAAATGTCGCTATAACAAAAATGAGTTATAAAATTGACACGTTATTTCGAAACAATTTAAAGATAATGGGCATTAGGCGACGAGTGGAAGAATCAATGCGAGCTGGTGAAGGCGACGGCCGGCGCTGAAGTCATAATTACCCTAGGCATTATGCTCCATTTGGGCGCAGGCCGAAACAGAGTGATATCGGGTAATTGGTCGTCAACTTGGCCGCTCGACTCTCGGCTCTCGGCCGCGAGATTGGATCAAAGCGTAGATGACGCCTCTGAGCCGACACGCCGGCGCCACACCCGCATTATACAATGTTGATGGCCTTTCCTTGTCAAAAATGACGAAGATCTTTTGTCATAAAAAATATGAGATGAAATAAAACGAGATTACCTAATGTGAGCACAAAATTGTAATATCACTGGAGTCAGGTAGTCGCAGCTAACAATGCTCACGGAATCTTGGTTTTACCAACTGTAATTATGTGAAAAGGGTTTTTGAAGAAAATTTGAGAATGACTTTCAACACCTAGCTTTAGTATGACCACTGTTATCTCGCGATAATCTCCTTCCTATGAAAAAGTCGGAACAAATAAACTATTTTTATGTTTATTTGTTGTATCTATGTTTAGTTTGTGCGGCGTTTTTGCGGCTTCTGCGTAGCTCCTACGCGCTACGCGACCCTACGTAGCAACTTGCTACGCAACTTTGTGCTGCGCCTACGTAGGCGTAGCGTAGGCGATACACACCACGCCCAATAATAAGACTACCTTAATGTCACGGTACTAAATATTTTTTCCTAATTAAATATATTAAATAATCACGACTTAGAGGCGTTTACGAGAGATTGGCCGGAGAAAACCACACGGAGAGAAGAGTGGAACATGGGGAGGCCTTTGCCCAGTAATGGGAATGGGACAATATAGACTAAGGAATATAAAAATCTAGATGTAGAGTACCTACGTATTTAATTTGTCAATGTTTGCATGATGTGTCTTCTGTTTAACAAAAATAGAGTTAAGAATTTATGTATTTTAAATATTCAAAATCTATGAATTCATTTAAGATATTGTGTATACAACTGTATGAACACATACTTCTCGTATCTAATTATTAATAATTACCGATTATAGAAACAAAAATCAAAATATTATTTGCTCTACATGTACAACTACTACACCAACGTATTGAAGGTCTATAAACATAGAGCTGCTGAAGCAAAGAATTGCTGTTATTAAATACATACTCTACGAGATAATTTGAAAGGAGGCCGGATGTATCAATGACTAAGCGTATCAGATTACTTAATAATGCTGCGAGCTTTATTAGGTCAATCCGACACACTGAGGTCACGCTCTCCGATATTATATCAATAAAAATATTTGTTTTATTTTACCCACTTTCTGCAGTTCAAAAATAATTACAGTTAGCTGTAGGAAGTGGAAAAATAACATGTCTCGCTTGAAAATATAAGAGTAAAATAATTAAATTAATGTGTGAAGCAATAAATCGTGGTAACTGAAGGCGAACGTATCTCACGGAGCGGGAGATGGCGGCAACGGCTTCACGCAGATTGGATAATTTAAAATTATCTACCAAAATTATGATGAACCGAAATGAATATTCAAGCGAAACGCTTAGCCCTCGACGTGTTATTAAGATGATCGTGAAGTCGTTACTGACAAAATTGTATTTCATAAAATTCATAACTATACTTACGAGCTAATATTTTTCGACAACACGTTATTGAAAATAATGAGTCTAATCTTTATTCGGCGGACGATCATTCCGTACATGATAATAATATTGATTGGTTATTTAAATACGATGATATTATAGTTGTAACTTGATAGAATATGAAATGGGTGGTTAATATCTAATCACAAAACAGTTTTAATAAAGCAAGTTAAAGTAATAGATTCACCGGCAATAGAAAAGTATCGATGTTTTCAATATTCATGATAGGTATATTAATTTTAAGACAACGTAATAAAATTAAATAGGTCGGTATAGTCGACCTCATAATCGCTTTAACACTATTGACAACACCTCTCCATTATTGCCCATTCTACTCCATGACATTACGATTTTAGAATGGGCAACTACAATCCATTCACAGTTATTATTCATGTGGCTGGACTGTAGAAAGCTTATATTAGACTATGCAAAAGTTCCGGCGCCGGCAAATGCTTTCAGATGAATTGAGACTCCGTCAATGGAAACTTCCCCAAGTTTGAACTTTACAAGAACAATGTGGCAGCACTAGCAGCCTATTAGTCTTGAAAACAAAAATGTACTTGTTGTTAAGAGCAAGTAGTATTCTTCCGTAGGGTGTATAGCGACTATTACAACAAGCGAATAAATTCTATGCATGTATGAATCCAATTTGATTAACGGTTTTTCGGATGCATAATATTGTATCTTGTTACAACATCAAAGTTTAAAGCGACCCACTTCTGCGGCAATTGATGTGATTTCGGTCGATAAGCCGAGACCAAATTGCCAATGGGTAATTGCACAATTAGGGAATTATCGAGTTAATTCCGGGTGAAACCGTACGCCGTCACCGGGCTCGTCGCGCCGACCCCACCGCTCCCCTTCAATTCTAATGCAAACTGCAACCAACTAATTTGGGATCTACAATTTATGACATATTGTTGGCTTTAATGTCGCAACAGAATTGACTCAAATCTATTTGATGCAAATGGATTCGCTCGACTATACTTACTCACTTACTAAGCGCATTGTGACATCGTTTTGTGGTCTAACATAAGCTAAGTATGCTTTGGAATTTCCGCGTTTTGAAATTCTGATAAGTACGCAACGTAAAGAAACCTATTGCAAAATGAAAGTGGAATGAAAGTTGTAGCACAAACGTGTTCAACATTGTCTTTGAGACCTGGTTAAGAATGAGTAATCGCCAGTCGTTCATCGACTCGATCCAATTAATGAAGCGAGGATATGACATCAAATTACAAAATAATCAGCCACGTCGGCTAGTCTCAGGGCTAATTATGCTACTAACGTTTGCAGCCGTTAAAGGGTTCACAGTGCTATTTGTCATGTGACACTTACGAGGGGGAATATCGATTGGCTCTTACTATAATGCTACACTTTTAGCTGGAAGCGCGCGCATGAGTTTAATGCGTATATAGTCGAGTGTAGACCAAACGAGCGATGTCGTAAAAATAAGTTGTATGAATTAAGTAAAAGATAATGACTTCGGAACATTATTTCTACATTAAGGTTCGTCTTGCACGCGAACGGTCTCGTTGATGTGTGAAACTCTCACTGGCAGCTTAATTACAGTTAATTAGATCACTTTTGTATCTTGTATCGCTGTTGCTGCAGGATTTTCTTGCATTCATTAAAGTTTTTGTGTTATGTTCGTTAATATTAAATGATTTCGAGGAAATTATGGTGTTGTGGAAAATAAACAGCTGGAAATGTTTAAGGTCTACTGCTGAAGCGTATGGAGTTAATTTTTAACCGACTTCCAAAGGGAGGAGATTATCAATTCGTCTGGTTTCTTTTTGTTGTATGTATCTCGAATAAGAGCCTTGAAATATTTATTTCGTGGCTGTAAATAAAACATAAAAACTACAACCAATACGTGACTGCAAGATTGATGAAGCCTCCTTGACTTGTGTCAAATCGGAAAATATTTTAATAACCATATTCTGCGAGTAATGTTTACTATTTATTACATGATAATGACAGTTGTTACAAGTAAGTAATAATACGTTATAGTGTGGACAATCTTCAAGTACCGGTCGATTGACAACTTTATGACAATATTATAGCGTTTAGCTTGATGAAGATGTTTTTTAAATACCTACCTTCGAGGTATGTAATTATTGGGAAAACTTTTAAAATGGGTACTTAATTATTGTAAAAAACAGTCAAAAAGTTTATACAACCCTTGTTTTAGTTTACCCTAAACCTCTTAAGAGGTCATTGTGCTCATGATAATAAACCACTTTTACCAACTCTGAAATCGGGAAAAATTTAGCTCCCCCATACGTTTGTCTTAGCATAAATCATCAAAATACAGGAAACAGCAGGTTTTTTTTCACGAATTCAGGATTCGTTAGGTAATCTAAAACTAAGCTTGTATATCTAACTGTACTAGCGATGTGTGCTTCCCTAACAAGGGGTGTTTTAGTCGCACATTGGAGCGCAAACGCGGACGCGGTACGGTGAGCGAAGGCGTGAAACCGAGCCAGTTAACCGAGGTCATTAGGCAAGCCACATGGCAGATCGCTCAAATCGAGCCGAAACAAATTATTTATTTAAATGGAAATTACCGTTTGTAGGTGCCGGACGCTTTGACGCGCATGTGCGTAGCTGTAGAGTGACGGCACTGACGCCATATGTGGCCGGCCATGGTTTTTGTTCCGATTTCAAATTGTCATGGTCTATTGATTCATGCCGACTTTTTGTGTCCGAGCGATATTTTTGATATATGCCTTTTTCGAATCATGTTACGTGCATGTTTATGGGTTGAAATCGCGATGTAAGAGATGTAAATTATGTAATTCACTGACAGTTATGCGATATAGTTACGATTTATGATCTAGGTATTATCATAAGATACACAATAACTCGATGTATCGATGTATTTGTTTTTTTCACGTAGAGTTTTGTTAGGGTTTTACACACAAACACGTTGGAAGAAAGAACAAATAACCGGCCAAGTACGAGTCGGACTCGCGCACAACGGGTTCCGTACCATTGTCTATAAAAATATTAAATATATATAATAGCGGCAATAGAAATACATCATCTGTGAAAATTTCAACTGTGTTTAGCTATCACGGTTCATGAGATACAGCCTGGTGACAGACAGACGGACAGTGGAGTCTTAGTAATAGGGTTACAATTTTACCCCTCGGGTACGGAAGCCTATAAACAAAACGCAGAAAGCTACACACACGCAGCCGTCATACAGCTATCTTCCTCTGAATTTCTTTCACAAATTCACGCTCCAATGAAAATCTATTCCACGTTTTCTTCACTACATTTCCATTACAAGAACTTATCGATAACTCAGCTATCATAAAGCTAAGCGATCTAATAGCCATGTTTTAATATTCACAAGCAACGCCTAAGCCGTAATGTGCGCGTTTAAATTTGATAAGTCGATGAAATTGTGTGGTAATGTGTCGGACACGGGCGAGCGGCGCCCTGTATCTGTCCGGCTTTAGTGTCGGACAGCTCCGAACATTAGCCCCGAGGCCGGCCGGACAACGCCGACCGAACTCGGTTTAAATATCTAGATGTAGTTCTGAATATGTTTGACGTGAGTTATGCGTAGGAGTTTGAAGATGTAATCGCGATTTCAGGATTTAGGACGAGAGCTACTACTACTAATATCGAGATTAACATTCAGTGCATTGTTTTCTTACTAACTTTAATGGATCTTCATGTCTTTCAAATGGAAGTTTACTAAAATAAAGGAGATGCCTCTAAAAATATTTTCGACACATTTATTGGGGCACGTCAAAAACACGTCAGTCAAAAATTACCTACTAATATTTTGCGTGTTGGAATTTGCTCCAAAATGTTGTATTGTCGGTCGACCTTCACCGGCTGGGACCAGATAATAGGTGCACCAATTTCAAACCAGTTCCCGCGTGATAAAAAAAAACAAGAGACGAACGAATGGAAACAGGGACCCCCTTCTCCGAAGGCTTTGTTCTGTCTCATTGTAATTGTGTTCTAAAGCGTCGCGGGAAAATATTATGTGTTGGTACATTTTAAATGGCGTTGGTGCCCGTTGTGTGGTTACACACTTGGTCAGTAGGTACGAACGTTGGTAACGTTGGTACCTACTGACCAAGTGTGTAAAAAGTATTCAAACTATTTTTCCTGCAGTGCATATGTTTATGAGGTTCAACTGAGGCTCGCGTTTCTTTATGTGATGTGCAGTGCGGAGTGAGTAGATTCGTTAAATTGTTTCTTGTAATAATAATACTGGTGTTGTGGTTAATTCACATTGGTAGGTACTTCCTGAGCAAAACCGTATTTAAGCGTAAATCATGCTTGATTTGAATGTACGACTTATATTTTTTCACAAGTGCCAACGTCTATTTCAAAACAAACCTGGCAGAATATAAGGGTGAAACTAAACCATTTGTCCAGTGCAATAAGTACAATGCCTTTATATAATAAAACGAGCCACTAAGCTGGAGTCCAGAGCGTGCACACTCAAGGTCATGGTCTTGCAAATACATTCGCATTGCGTGCTTCGCTCGATAGCGCCGTCGGCCCACAGTCTCATTCCGACAGTTCCAAGAAAAAGTCGTTAAACTCACGTATTTTTGGTAGCAGCTTAATGCCAGTAATTTCCAATGAAATTATTATAATTAGCTCCATTTATACGATAGTAACAAACAAATAAAACGGCTGGAACAACGCGCCCGAGGGCACGCAACTCGCTTTTCCATTAGTTACGACGAGACGACCTGCACCGATTTGTAGCACTATTTTACATTAAATTGAGGTTTAGTGCGGCTGCAAATTGAACTCGACGTTTCCTTGACTTATTGATCTAGAAGTTTTAGTGCGCTTGATCATAAACCTTCTTGTTTACAGAGCGCTGAATAGCAAGGGTTGACTTTTCTTATAGTAGTAGGTTATAGAAAAGAAAATGACAAGTCATCATATAAATGATTCATTCTTCTTTACATAGCATAAAACAAAGTTGCTCCCGCTGTTTGCACACTTAGATCTTTTAAACTCAGCAACGGATTTTATATGTATATTGCACCCGTGCGAAGCCGGGGCGGGTCGCTAGTTTACTATAAAGAAAAAACTTTGAGTAAACCTGTATACTACAGTTCCTTTAATATACTTGTGTACACGTATGTCGTCTTTAATTGAAGGAGTCCATTGAAATTGCGTGTATATAGTGTGAAAAGTAATTAGCTAAAAAACAAATGTTTTGGTAACCTATAAACATGTGACATTCAATGAAAACCGCAGAGACACATGTCGATACAACGTACGCTATCAATTAGTTGACATTTCGTCCGGTCGCTGAGAATAGCATGGAACTGTTTCAAAGACACGTAATTTCCTTCAACTTCTGTTTCATATTTTTTACATTTAACTAATTGAACCGCGTAGGGTATTAATTGCAGAGAAAATTACCGGCGCAGGCCCCCGGGGCCTAAACCACAAAGAGTCGATGCACGACGCAACGGCATAGACCCCTCGACTCATAAAAACGAACAATTATGCATTCAACTCTTTGTTTTATAACAATTACCTAAGACCAACGTTTCTACCATATTTTCTTTCTCGTAAGTGGGTTGATTTGATTACCTATGTGTAGCTAATTATATGTCTATATTACTTATACGTGCGAAAAGGTGCGTAGATACGAACTAGGTATGTTACCATGGTATTCCATATTATTATGAATCGTAATGCAGTTAGACTGATTACAATGATTGCAGTTTTCCTCACTTCAGTTTAGTTCCAATGTTTTGATTTAACTAACGATTACTTTTCTATCAAATTAAGGCTCTCTTCTATCAAGGCTAGGAAACTGGTTTCAGTTTCTATAACCAAAGCAGATAAGCCGCGAGGCAGCAATGTGCCATGAAAATGCTGCAATGGAGTAGTTTAATGCTAAAATACCGTACAGAATGATTAGGTATGTTTTCAATCATAATCGTGAAACGCACCAGTAAAGTCCATTACTTACTTATAACAATAGCAACAATTAGATAATAAAACAAAAGACTATAATTTGGCGTCACGAAAAGTGGTGGTGGTGAACAATCGCGGGTGTATCGCGGCGATTACGAGGCGTTGAGAGGTTCGTCGTCACGTCCCGGGCGGCAGAGAACAAAGCGATGTTCGCGTATCTACTAAACAATTGAACGGCCACAAAAAGTCCCATAATTCAATTTGCATCCCGCTAGATAGTAATAGTCGGCAAGAAGTGGGTACGGTTAGTGCCGCGGGCGGCGCGGGCGCAGCTCCGCCTGCAACGCTGAGAACAGCTTTCGCCGCTTTTCAACACTTCGACGAATCGATTAGATTGACGTGTTTCTTTTACTGATTTTACCTATTACGGCTGTAATTTGCGACGGATTTTTACTTTTTGCACGCTGTTAGCTGTTGCAGGCGTTGATACCTGCTTAGTTATTATACCGATGGTGTGGAAATAACATCCTCCATGGACTTTTTATATATTCACTTGTCTTACGAAAAACCAGACTAATGATTATTAATGTGTCGGTAAACGAATCACAGTATAACGAGTTAGTAATTGGTGCTACATACGTTCTTGGTGTTGTCAAGTTGTTGATGCAAGCACAACTGGTAAGAGAATGCTGGTCTCCTTACGAGAGCCCACCAACCTTGTAACAACAAACGATATCTTACCAACTGTTACACATCTTATAACTGGTACTGATATGGTAATAGAACAACGTTACGTGGTGGTATCGGTGCCGTGCGTGTCGACAGGCGAGGCGCGAGGCGCGCGGTCCAGTACGAGGTGACTCGCGCATTATTATGATAATGCAGGCGGAGCAGATGCTATCGCCCGCTATCCGCTCTCGTAACACAATTGAATTAGCATAGCGGACCGCAGCGGGCGGGCCCCGCCACGCGACCACCAATGCACCTCATCATCGATTCTATTCCTCTCGGAATATTCTTATCGAACTAGGCGACTGTGATATCTTCAATTACATCGCTTTAATCGCGTTCCTTGCCGAAGATTCGTTCCCACATTGTAACTAACACTGATCATCTGATTCTGCGTGAAATATGGCACGACTAATGCTGGTTATCGTTTTCACAAGTTATAAAAGTTAACAGACGGGAACGAGGTAATGTGGTGAGGAGCCTCCGACTTACGAGCTTGACTCTTGAATCACTCGATCGTTTGGCTTTGATTTAGATCGCTTTGTCATTTCAGACTTTCTTGGAACCAATTCTATCTCTGACAGACAAGTAGAACGTGAACACGTACCTGAATAAAGAAAGCGTGAAGAGATATGACATAGAGAGAAACTTGTCGACTCCGAAACACAATGAACTAAAATCAGCCAATACAGTGCCAAAACTCCGAAGCACTTGGTGTATTCAGGCGCTTCTCGTGTCGTAGGTAAATTGTGCTAAACGTTTCCGAACCACACGTCCGCTGGCCAGTTGCTGCGTGTTGTTATGAATGAACAGCAACTGAATGGACTCACCGCAACCGCAACGCACCGCTTGTCAGACGAGACCATTCCATCTACTTTAAATAATTGCGCCATAGATGAACAAATATCGTAGAGTGTTTGGTCGACCTTTATTTGGAGCTATTTTAATAACTAATGGCGGTCAATTATGTTGCCTGGTAGGTAAGTGTTTTATAGAACCGAGGCAAATTGCAGCTAAATTATGCAAGTGAACCAACAAAACTAATACCATGGGACATTTTGTAATTAATAGCACCTAATATCAATTTTAAACCAACACAAACTTCATCAAACATGCAACATAACAAATAGCGGGAAACAACAAACAAACCGACAGACTCCCCTACAAAAGATCAACAATGTGACTGCATTAGGACCATCAAAGTCAGGCGTGGTTTAAACTGGAGAGCCGTCGAGTATTCATGGAGGAGCCGAAGAGCTCGTGATATATGACCCTCAGGGAGGGGGCTAATGGCCTCACGACCCTCTCGAAAGTAGGGTAAAGAGGAAATGAGGAAGATGTAGAAGTTCTGATTTTGGAGAGGTAATGAAAGATTGTGTGTTAACTTACTTAGATGTAAAATGGAAATAGCCCTTTCCATTTTACTTGAAGGGACCTTATTTTTAACATTACTAAATAATATTAAAATATTTAAAAACATCTTGAATTTCATACTGTATTGTGGTCCAATGGAAAATTGAATTCTATGATTAATGCATAACGCTACAGTTTTGAACACACAGCTTAACATTTTGATCTCCCCATTTAAAAGTTACACCGAATCCCCTTCGGTGAAGAGACATCCGGATTCATACCATAACATGCTGCTGCCACGAGTGCGTTTAATGGCCACTACAATATAAGGAGCATTTGTTTGACTCCTACAAATTGCAACCGGAAAATTTACACGTAAAAGCCGGATGCGTCATAGTAAATAGTCGCAATTTCCGATATATCTTCTAATGTATGGGATGTGCGCTGGTTTTACGGTAATTGAATAGGTAACTGGCTTCAGCCTTGTGAATATGTGTGATGAATCATTTGTTAAAACGTATTTGTTGCATAAAATGGAGGTACTTACTCATAAACAGGCATTAGATAGAGAAAAGATTTGCTTCAGATCATATTAAGTGGTGAGTTCATGCGAAAGATGATGTCAGAAATTAAATGAAAATTCGAATCAATCACAAAACATAAGTGACACCATTAGAAGTGACAGTCACTAAACCTTATAAATAATCCGTTATGGTGATAAGAGATTCGGCGGTTGTATGAATGGTATCGGTGTGGAGCGCCGTGGAGCGCCGCAGCGGGGAGCGCACCGCGGGGCGCAGCGCCGCCTGCCCAGCTTCTTTGTACCTCGCCTAAGTGTTAAATTAATTGTTGCCCACACACCAACAACACCCTTTCAACTAACAACGGCTTTATAGGACGAACTAATCAATATTGATTTAGATTCACTCTATAAATGGCCCCTAATATCAACATGACTGAACACGCATTAGACTAATACCTCAACACATTCGAGTTGACAGTAGAACAATGAAGACGCCGCTTCTGATTTTTTTATTCGGTAGAAGCCATTAATTAGTGGTGCATCTTCGAAAATAACCTTCTCCGTTGTCGGGCCATCAAATATTGACAGGGCGCGCGATGACGGCGCTGACGGGCAGCCGCGGCGCCTCTGGGCCCATGACTTGCAGCTTGCCTTCATTACGCGCCTCCGAGCCGCCTCAAGCCGCCGCGAGCCGCCCCGGTACCACTCCACACACTAACAAGCCGGGCTAATGCAATGAGTTGCAAAATCTCGACCCATCATCAATTCCAACCCAATTTTTACTATTCGATAATCGTCTCTACGTCACCTCTACAAGAATCAGAATGTCTCAGCATGAAAGGGCAATATCCAGGAGCTGTCTGGAGCGATTTTGATGACATTAATGACTCCTAAATCGGACCGATACTTTTAAGTCTCAAGGGTTCGATGCGACTATATTAGTTTCCTTCGACTGTTGGGAGCGGCGGAGACCACTATTAACTGAGGGCGGTAACAACAAAGAGCCACAAAAGAGACCCTTCGAGAGCAATCATTGAGGGTGATTGAGGCGGCGACCTGTGAGATGCAACGAATCTGTGGACCGATAGTTTGTTTAGCGATGATTGGATGACCGATTGTTATAGCGTTATGTTATACGATAACGAAATATACATACAGCTTTTATGAGAACTAAATAAACAATGCAAATACAGCTTGTAAACCGGAATTAAATCAAAAACAATACTTCAAAAAACAAGTGTGAATCATGTAGTGCATTCCGTCGATAATATCAGACAAGACAGCTTCAACATTTTTATTGTTGATAAGATGCGAATGTAAAATCGTTTCCTGGACAGTTTGTGTGATTAGTACGAGGAACTTGCCTTTTTCTTATGCACTCAGTTTTTTCATTACCCATCGTTAAGTTGGCGTCTATTGCTTAAATTGCTTGCGATTTTTTATTGTGGTTGTTAGTCTGAATTGTGAGATTAGGACTTTACTGCTGGTCATTAGGTTTGTGGCATCGCCCACATGGCCTGGCGTCTCAACTGTTGTGTTATCGTTCACAGCCTGTATTGCGGTTCTGTTTGCTCATGCACTGCGCAGCCATTCGTCTTCCTAACGACTTCTCACATTTAGTCAGCACACTCGTTATGTTGAAAACAAATACTCCATAATGATGCGTTAACCTTTTAGAACTAGTTTTTAGATGTAATAAATGCTAGTCGTGTTTTCTGCTTACAAATGTTGGCCAACGAATGAGTTTGCGTATTTAAAACTAACTGCTTACAATCTTTTAATTTATTTTAATGCAAAACAAATAAAGTATAAAAAATAAAAATAAATGTTTAGTTGCACCATGTCAATTAGTACACACGGCGACAAATCAAGCTATACAACATGGCCTCACTTTGTATGGATTCCCGTACAATGATAGATCCGCATAAACTGCTTTTGTATAGCGTGATTGGTCGCCGTGCGTATACGAGTATACATACATAGGCCAAGGTGCTTACAATTATATCCATCGGGCGATTCTTACCGCGACCAGTGTAATGTCAAGCACCTGGCATATCCTAATTTATCTTTTACTTCAAATATGCGTGAAAAGTAACTAATAAGCATAATATTTAAAAAATAATGTGTACATTATTTATTTTAATAAGATACTTATTATACAATGCAACACTAAAGAAATTGATCACTTTGTATGCATTGTTCAATGTGCATAACAAGGCACACACAATATGTAAATAATAATAAGTAAATTATTATTAAAAATGTTGCTACCAGGTAAACATTAGCAGCAGTTAAGAACTATAAAAAATGCATATTTTTCGCTGAACCGTGTTCGATACGGACTCCCAATAAATAAATACTTAAGTGATGTACCAACAACCGTTTACAAACCACTGACAGTTCCATAGACAACGTCAGTAGCTGTCATTTCGTCACTGTCTTTGGGTGAAATTTACTTGTGTGTCATTAAAATTATAGTGGCAAAACGGGTTGATGGGGTTGAGGCCGTGCACTAAAATGTCAACTTGTTTCCAAAAGTTAATATTGTAAATCGCAAATTGAAAAAGCTAAATGGTCCGTATGAAAAGACCAACTCGGCTAATTAACGCAGAGTGCCAATTAGTTAAATCAATAAATTATGACTCTAACTATAACTATATATGTTCTGGATCATTATTTGATTTTCACATGAATTTTCTCTAATATTGGATTTTGTAGAACATATAAAATCTGTTCACGATACAATCTAGTGTAGTCTCCGCATTACCTGGGTACGTAGACAAAAATAGCCCCTACAAGATCTCTCTACAGAAACTTTGTTATTGCATTCAAGGCGAATTAACACCCGAGCTGCAGGCGAGGATATTATGTAGCCGAGAACTGCAGTAACAAATCCCCACGCGTACCAAACGTTTTTCACTACACTTTCGAAGAAATAAAATATTAGAATGGAAAGTTTCTTTTTATCAGGAGTTATTAGGAAACTATGATTTAATTTGCTTTTTTCTGCGTTTTACTTTCGCCAGGTTGAAGAAGAAGCTAAGGTACGATACCGCTAAACAGCCTAATATGAAAAATGAAAATTCAAATATTTTTAAATTCAGAACACAAATACCTATGTTTATTTCTTCATAAAAGTAAATAATGTGTTTTAAATAATCATGTTTATCTATCTATTTGTTTTTTGTTTTTTCGTTTTTGTTTTCTATTTATGAACACAATTTAAATACTCAAAAAATATTTACGCCGTAAAGACTTATATCTCTTTGCCAAGATTAAAAAAAACAATCACCGCCGGCTATAGTCATTGAACCCATTTGGTCTTAGTATGAGTATATCTTAGTATAAGTATATGTATCTGTCGAAATTTTTATTTCCGCACGTGTGCGGAAAAATATTAAAAATCCACGGGTGTGAATTACATTGCATGCTGAACCTAATCGTAGTGCGATAAGAACCAGTTTTCGAGAAAGTGTATTGAAAAGAAATAAGATCAAATACTTTTTCAAGACCAAGATATCGAGTAAGGCGTGCCTGATATGTGATACTTAAACGCAACAATTATCCGGTAACGGTACAAAATTAACGTCTAACAAGTATTAAAAGGTCTTTTGCGGTTGCCGCAGGAAACTGCAGTTGTGTTGCGTTGCGGTTACGCCGTTTTTGTCCAGTTGTGTATCGTGCGTGAATTATTAAGCTTTACGAACGGCACAAACTGAATAATTGACGGCCGATCTAGTTGTCCTGCGGTGTTTTTACAGTTTAAACGCGGCTTGTAACGCTTTTGCTTAATTACGGGGAGTGGCGGACTGAAAAATGGTGCGTTTCTGTTTAGTGGTCTTGTTGCAACTAGGTGTAGTAATTTGTTAGGTATGCTTCTCACAAGAAAGATTGTTTGTATGGGTGTGTTTTTTATCTAAGTGCATTTTAAAAACGACTAGAATTTTAAGAGTAAAATTATTACATTCTAACTGGCAGTGGCTGACCAGCAATAGGACTTACAACAAATGTTTCCAATAAATACTAATTGCAAATCTTAATCACAATTTAAATTAAACATCAAACGACTCCAATCCCGCAGATCACGTGACAACCGAAACAAAAACTCAACAAGCCACAAAATGCGCGACAAAACAATTAGACGTGCGACAATAAATCGCTGAAACACGCGCACTGACAGATTTGCACTTCATTAGTGATTTTTTTTTAACCCTGTCGAGGCAGACGCTCGACTAACATTGTTAAATTTGTCGCCAGCTACACGTCTCGTTGACGGATACCAACGTAAATAACTTAACGAGAAAGCTTTCGAGACGTTTAAAAGATGCTTCGGATACGATTAGTAGACTGTGGGTGTCGAGTGCTGTCATGTCAAGGTTTTGATAAGTTTAGACTGAATGTTTGTCTCAGAGGGAGGCAACTATAAAGAGGACGTTGTTCCATCAGCTGCTTCGGAGAAAATTGTTTCTAAAACAATATATGTATGTAGGACTCTAAGGCAATAAATTCTTAGGTAAAAGCTTTACAAAAACTTTTAACTCTTTATTTTTAAAAGAAAAGCATTTAATGACTTTAAAAACAAATCTGGATTAAAATCAACGACAGCCATTATTTCGAACTATGTATTTGAAAAATCTATTCGTTTGAGCGGCCGAATGAGCGACCAATATTAATGATATTATTAATACATTAATCAATTAGCTTGCATGAAGATAGACAATCTTACAGAACGACGTAAATCTGACCGAAACGATACAGATAGACAAGATAGCAACCAAAATCTAAAATAGCAACAATCTTTACTACAACAAAAGTTTCCACAACCATTTCATCAACACTATCTCAAACAACATAAATATCAATTGTACAGATTAGATAAAGATACGCCAGCCTCACCGACTACAAGCCACAGAGTATCAATCTAAAACAGTCACATCCACGTGACGACTGTTTAACGCCCGGTCGGAATGTCCCCGACTTGTGCGCGCACTAAATATTATTTCCCCGACAGCTTCATTTAAATACCTTTTGTCAATGAACGGGTTAACACGACGAGTTGGTGCTATAAAAAAGAATTATGGCGGGCCCTGTCGCTACCGATACGGTTTATTTTTTAAAATAATTGGTTCATGCGACAAGTATTTTAATTAGAATTACGTAGTTTGGGATGCATGTGTTGTTCTATCGTTAGGATGCTTATTATGGTAGTATTTTTAGATGACAGATGTTTTGTGCTGATGATAGGTAGGTAGGAACCTATTAGAGAATATGATGACATCCTTAATGGAAATAAGTTAAGTAAGATTCAACTCTTTAATCGGTCTGAGTCGGTAGACACTAGTTTCTGCTATATCTATTTATTGACATACGTCTGAAGTAGGTTCTGTCCACTAATAAATCTTTACAAAAAATACAAATGCCACTCAACAAAAACTGCATCTAACTAAACATTTTAACTGTAAGTGGCCTCATCCCAAAGTTAAAGTGTTTAATCCTGAGCAAACCGTAACACAAAGCACCGTTGCTATCAAAAGTGACGGATCTCAAAGCGCATTGTAGTACCCGGTGCCCCGCGTATTATGGTAACGCCATTTTAGTTTTTCAGCGATACTCCACAATGTTAGTTCTGCGACAGAGTATCGGATTTGCGACTTTAGTGCGTCTCATGGTAGGATGACAAAGCAAAGTACTCTTAATCCCCATAACAGCCATTTAGGAGTTTTACAAATAAAAGTTTGTCGGTCGTCGATTCGGTTGAATGCCACAATGGCCATTGAAGGGGCTTCACGCTGAGCGCCGTGAATGGGCCAGCGCCAAAAAAATCTATTAGACACGCATAATGGTCCCGATGTATGGGATTGAAGCGCGGATGAGATGAAAGTTCTTGATTTGTTGTGTGAAGTGGGTGACAGAGTTAGTTCGGTGTTACGGCTGGTAGTGCATGTATTAGAGGTTTAAGTAATCTGTTCAGGACTGGCTGTGGTTTTTAAATCATCTCTGACCCTCAAACTTTTTTTAAATGGTAGGATCTGTATAGATTAAAAGTAAGTAGTATCTTGTTTAAGTAAGGCAAGGGCATTAATACCCATTAAAGATATATTTATATAAAAAACAATTGAAAGTATAAATAGACATGTATTACAACTACTATGATTGCAACTACCTACGTAGGTGTCTATTGTAAGACATTTCAGCAGAAGGAACAAAATTGTCAAAACTTCACAGTGAATGTAGATGTACTAGATAGACTTCAAAGGAATCGTCAGTGAATCATGATATTTCTCTGAATTCTTATCGGCAATAAAAAGTTACACGATGCTCTACCCACGTACTTATTGAATAACAGATCCATATCATGATTACCAATTATAAGACATACCTATTGTTCAATATTAAAATTACTAAATAATTTTGTAGAAGAATGTCCGATCTGTACATGGAACAATACACATTGTTCTCTGTTACAAAAGCGTAATAAAATCGAACAGTTTGATTGAATTTGTTTATGCGTTTGGGGAGTGTGTTCTCGTTGACAAATATTTAGCCGGAAGATGGATGGGATAGGAAACAATCGAATTCGTATCGGAAGCTGTTGTTTGATTCCATTGGTTTGATTGAGCACCCTTTGACAATTGGAACAGGTAACTGCGGGAACTGGAATCGAGTAAAGCTAATTCGTAATATTTTTTTAAAGAATGGTACTCGTGTATATAAGTTGTGAATGTGGGCTAGATATAAATAACTCGTGGTTCAAATGTTGAATTGATTGTATCTACATACAACAAAACCAACAGTAATTGAATAAGAGTCATACATGTCATGGAAACATAAAGATGTCTAGATATAAATGACAACTACATATAAAGTAACGGTCAATTCAAATTATGTCCAACATGGAACTTTTATGCTACAGACAGCTAGTACATTATTCGAGAATAACTGGAATAGCTATATTTTAAATTATGACAAACAACAAAACAAACGAAATCTAATTTTGAAAAACAAATTGTTTTTTTACTGACTATCGTGTACCTTCCAAGTATTTGAACTCAACTAATGACAGAACTAAACCTAAGCACGCCTGAAAAATTGCACACTGTTGCACATTTTTGTTAGTTAGGTACATACCTATATCTAATTTTATACTTCACATGCTACAAAACGCTGGCACGTCTAATGATGTCTAATGAACTATAATAGACACCTATCCAATTAAACAGGCGCTAGAGGAGTTTCACTCGAGATCTATTGTTTTGTTTATGGGAAGAAATGAGAGAGGTGCTTCAGATCTGACGTCAGGACAATGAGAAGAGAATTATAGCTGAAAAAAGTGAGTTTTACACACAAGTGTGAAGTTGTTACCAACTTGTGCTAAGTTTTTGGGTATTGTCTATACTTCCATGTATTTACGGGTAATTATTCAGGTGTGAATATGAAATGAAAACGAAGACAAATGGATGATGAATTAGCACTAAAAGATTTAGGTTTTTTCTTAGATATAATTTTAAGGATGTATTTTGTTGTTCAGTAAAGTATCCTTCAAAGATAAACTAGGTGCAAGAAAGTAAACTGTAGAGAAAAGCTAACATATTTAAGCCTACCAATAGTCTTTTATGGGCTACTTATGGTCCTTAAACTTACCTAGTCTAGGTACAAGATTCTAGAAATATATCTTACTATTTACCTTCTTATACTTTTATGTTTTTTTTCAGTGTGACTGTGAATGCAGTCTTAACAATATACTTATTATATTTAATACAATTTAAGTAATGTCAAAGCCATCAGGATATTTCCAAGCCGACGGAACTTGATAGTGACACTATATATTTACGTATTATATTTATACCGAGAATTTATTAACCTATTTATTTATGTATATTATGTTGAGGTGTGTAGCCTTACTCATTATATTATTTTTCGATTTTGTTGCATACATAGATACCTAGGTAGCTACAAAACAATAAGTACCTACATAGATTAAAATAGGAATAGGAAAAACCATTACCTTCCTCTACATACATTTTAAAGTTGGGGGCAGTTATTAAAAATGTTTTGTTTTGAAGGGAGATGAGAGGTATCATATCAAAATTCAAACATTCATAATCATGACTATTTTGCACAATAAAAGTCAATGAAGAAAAAGCTCAAAATTTTCTTTAGTACAATTGAGTTACCATTAACTTGGGCTTTAAGTTAACCACTCTTTTGTAGAAATTCTAAGCAAAATCCCTTTCCCTCCATTTGTAAATACACCTTTGTATACAACAGCTGTTTTGAAGCTGTCAAAGTTGACGTTAAAGTAGAAGTTCACAACAAACTTACGATGGTCTTATTGTTGGGCGGCGCCGGCAGCGGCGCGTACATATCAGTGATCATAGCCGAGAACAACACTAAACGTGACACATAGCGAACTGGGAACTAAAACAACGTGCCACTTGTTAAACAACGCGCTGCGGTGTCCGCATACCGGCGACGTGAGCGATGTGGGCGCGCGCGGCTGACGTGTGGCGCGCGCTTCTCCACGCGCAACGGACAGCACGCGGGGGAGTGGGGGGCGGGAGGGAGGGGGAGCTAATGGGCGGGGCCAGCCAATCCCAGCCTCTTACCGCGCCCCGCCCACGCTGCGCCCCGCCCGCAAGGTCGCAGCAGGCGTATCGATCGCACGCGCCCGCACGACCAGACTCCATTTTATTTCGGCGTCCCTCGATTTGCATAAACTTTTTTGTTTCAAATTATTGCTTAGTTGGTACTTCGACGTAATGTTGGCTACAGTTGAGCTTTGAGTCGTTCAAGTTATGGTTGAGGAGATGTTTGAACATTGACAATGCCGACGCGATTAAACACAATTGTGAAGTTTCTTAACTGAGTCTGACTTGTCTCGACTCTTGTTGAACTCTAGACGTGTTTTCTATTATTGAAAAGGCATTAAATTGTTTATGATTTACTATACTTAGGTATCGTTTCTCATTATGTAGCTGTATGAAGATTAATAAAAACTTAGATTAAATGCCCAGACAATAAGTAAGTAATTGGAAAACTAAGAACGGAAAGGGTCATGGAGGCGTTCCCTACAAATAGAATAACAAAAAATGTAGAGGCGATTTCAGGGCTCTACACTTTGCTTCGTTCTTCTTTGTCAGTAGGTATAGCAACTGTGTCTAAATATTATGATATACAATCTCATGTCTCAAAAAACTGTAAGTCTGGTGCAAGAACAGTCAAGAACTAGACACAAATAGAGCGGGAGCACAAATCCCTTAAAAAATTATCGTCATCAGGGTCATCTTTAACCAATCGGAGGCCCTGGGCACTGTGGAATGATGGAGCTCTTGTAGAATTCAAGCGAGCGAAGCGAGCAAAATTTTTTTTGCTCCCCGACTCTGATAGGTTAGAATTTCTTGTGATAAGTTCACATGGAAATATAAGTAGTATGTAAAACCATGTGCATCTTCACTGAGGGTCTACTCTTTGAATCATTGCAAAACAAATTGAGACTTCTAAGGAAATTAGTTAAAAATATGGAACTTGAAGCAAAGGTCCATAAATGGGCATTTTTATGTTTCGCTAAATGTGAGTGTAACTTGGGCTCTCGATCTATACACCAACTTAAAGTGGCATAGCATAAACCTCAGAGAGCACTATTCCTTTGTTAATCATTTTTATTTGAGAAATTTAAATGCGAGCGTTGTAAAAGCGAGCTCGAAAACTTCATATGCCGCCTGGAATAAGTTAAGTTCCATTTGACAGCCACTAGCTATGTCACTTACAGGAACTTGGGGCCCCTTGGTTTGTGAGGCCCTGGGCACTTGCCTAGTGTGCCTAAAGGGAAAAATGGCCCTGATCGTCTTTAGTAGCCACCTACTTTTAGCTAAAGAGAAATATAGAACACGACCTCATAGCACTTCAGAAAGAAACTCCAGCTTAAGCAGGGCAATAATAGGTGCTTCCATCATTCTTGCAAGTTGTACATGTAGATGAAACAGTGTGATTTATACACAAGCATATATAGGTATACCTGCCAAATTCATATCTAATTCGCTGATTGACTTGATCTGGTATCCGATTTCTGAGGATTTACATACCCATAATAATTAACTACAGCACGTCCAGCCGTCGGACCTCTGAGCTACTTATCACAAAGTCCTCCCAAGCGATGGCTGTGAAACAGAACCCTGAAATTCGGGCAGGTTTGGAAAAGTACTAAGTTATTTTATGAATTTAGAATTTATGAATTATGAATTGTTTTATGAATTTTTTTTTGGTTTTAGATCTGTATGCTAAAATAGTTAAGAAGCTGCAAGACTGAAGGGTGCTTCAATTCTAATGCAGTAACACTTAGGAGTCTGTGTAAAGAAAAAAAAATCACTAATGGCTTTATCCATCCTTCAGCTAGCAGTTACGGTAACAAATTTGCAGGATTTTTTTTTTATTCGGATTTTGACGACCCGAATGGCGCAGCGGTAGTGAGGCTGCCTTACGTTCTTAGGGTCCCGGGTTCGAATCCCGGTAGGAGCAAATGTTTCTGTGATGAGCATGGACATTTGTTTCCGAGTCATGGATGTTTATATGTATATATAAGTATGTATTTACAAACAAAAAGTATCTATGTATCTATCAACCAGCTGGTGTCCACGACACAAGCCTCGTTGCTTTGTGTGGCACCCAGATGGCGCTGTGTGTAATGTCCAGCGATATATTTATTTATTCTATTATATATTCAAGATAGGATACTCCCTTTAGCGGTAAAAGAGCCGCCTTCTAAGATGAGGTACCCTACGCACACTGGTAAGGAAACGAACCAGTGAACAACACCACAAGCTGTGGTTGGACCATGGCGAGTGCAGGCAGGCCAAGGAAGCAGTTCCTACTATCGACGGCCGCTTCACCAAACGGTCCCTTCGGCTGACCAAACTACAGCTGCGCACAGTTACAGCCGCCATCACTGGACACGGCTCTTTTAATAAACACCTCTTTGTCATAGGAGTCACAGACACCCCCTGTGCCGAGCCTGCATGGAGGCAGACGTGACAGCAGCCCACGTGCTTCTGCACTGCCCAGTGTTTGCAACATACAGGGCCATACAGGGCATACTTAGGTAACCCAGGTACTCTCCGCGAGATCGTCACCAACATCAAAGCGCTGCTAGCCTTTCTCGGGAGCTAGGGTGAATCGAATAAATTTCCCACCAGCACGCAAAATACGCGCTTGGACGTGGAGTTGCGGACACCAGCCCGCTATACAATACAATACAAGATGAGGTACCTACTAATTTAATAAAATAAGAAAAATACTAATAGCTAGTTTTCTGCCCGCGACATCGTTTGCATGGACAACAGTATCTCATGTATTAATCCAGGTTATAAACTATCTCGTGAACAATTTCATCCAAATCCTTCCAGTCGTTTTAAAACATCCATCCATCCACTCATCATCACAAAGTTTCACGTTTATAATAGTGGTAAGATATGTGAGGCCTTTGCTCAGGAGTGGTACAGTTAAGTCTAACAAAAACTATGTAGGTAAGTAGGTACCTACTTTATTTTTTTCTGCTAAGCTTTGTTTCCTCGTAATAGTGAAACACTGAAAGCTTGACTTAGACTGATGCTGTGGTGCAATTTCTGGTAGAACGAGGTCCAGCAGTAGTACTGAACAGTGATAGGCTTCTTCTTCCTCTTATCGTATCGATGTTCCTTCCATATTACACGGATTGGGCCCAGTGGGCCACGTTTATTGCAGCGTCAGAAGCGCTATTCAGGTCGTCAAGAGTGCAGGTAAACAGACACCTGGGACTCTCCAGCAGGTGAGGAATAGTTTGATCCGGAGCGCCGCACTTGCACTCGGTGTTGGAAGAACCAATAATCCCCCATTTTGCCAGATTATATTTGCAGCGGCCTACTTGGGTACGCAATCGATTCAGAGCCTTCCAATAGGCCACTGAAGCTTTAAGAAGTCGTGGCGTGGTGGACACTTCTCTTGCCATAACTTAGTTCGTACTTTATTCGTTTGTTGACCAACAGGCTTAAACCTATAGGCACCTTTCCCCATTATCGTGTTGTTACATAGAATACCAAATAAGTCGTTTCAAGCATATGTGGTCAGAGCATCCAAATTTTTGGACAGAAATCGATAAAATGGTGATTTGGTGGTTCCAAGTAGTCAGTATGACGTTAAAAGACCACCTCCCAAGCAATGCGAATCTGTCCGTCATCGGTCACTAGCTGATCGATGAGTTTAAAACTGACAAATGTTGGCAGTGCGCCCATGGAGGGCATAACAACTAATTTAGGACTAATATAACATCAGGCACCAATAGGTATATTTTCAAACATTTTTTTAAGAGTCCGTAGAATTAGTTTAGTTTTAAAACGCTTAGTTGACACTTCCCGAGACCCAAGGGCTGGGTTTTACCTTGGCCCAAGGCTTAGTATTGCCATACAACGTGGCAACGCCGCCAATCTCTTGGGTACATTACCATAGTTGACAGCGTTGAGGAGGAGTTTTTGACGACATTTTTTTAATTATTTTAAGTTAGTTACTTTAGGTTAATTTAATTTATAAATGTATATAATATTTAGATTTACAGAAATAAATATATTCCAAAGGTAATTTTTGTAGAACATAAATCTGTCTGTTTAGAAATCCCCCTAACACACATTTCCCCCTTCACCATAACATCTGACACAACGTTATTACGAGCTAATAGCGCCGGTGAACGACCAACAAGGTGCTAAAGATAATGAAATATAATGCTCACCACAAAAAACATTATAAACACGACCAAATAATTCGTAATGGCACGAAAAAACGGAGCCACGAAAGTTTGCGTGAAAAAAATGATAGCGCCCTTCCGCACCCGAGTTCCTTCAGACGATAAACCTTCTTAGAGGGACGTCGTCGCTTCGAGAATAGCTTAAACGGCTAATAGTTTTATGACACGCATAACAACAGTAAAATGCTCCAACATACAACAAACTATATTGAACTTTGTGTTACAGCTTTCAAGGTGCAACATCCCGTTCAGAGAAGACCGGAAATGACAGTCGTGAGGCATTATAGCGACATTAGACAGGGGTGCCATCGGGTTCATAAAATAGTGAAATCGTGGCGAGGTGAGGGGTGCACGGCGAAGAGGGGTGAATGGGCGTGTCCGGGCTAACGAAATAAAAATGCTCAGCCCGCTCATGGGCGACCGTGCGAACTCCGCTTAACGCAATAAACATTTTAATTTGAACGCGAAACTCACGCTGAGATGTAAAATTACGACGAAAGGGGCCGCGTGTGCGGAAGAAATCGAATTACATGGAATTTTCATGAGAGGCGTTCTGGCGAGCCCAGCGGAGATAACAAACCAAATATGAAAAATTAGAATAGGAGTTAAAAAATAATTGGTTACCAGTTTTTCCATTACGTATCTAGGGTCCCTGTTTCTATATGATCGTTAGGTGTTATATATGTAACATAAATGATAATTAATCTAGTATCTCATCTATTTCGGCTGCTGCATTTTGTAGACATAAGTTTCACAGTAGAAAATCACCAAATAATAGATCAAGCTTCAAGCAAATACTCTCTTTCTCTTTAAAGATGCTTTATCTAAGTTAGCAAATGATTCTCTCTTACACAGTGACAGTCGCCTTATAAAGTTTTACTGTAGCTCGATAAAGATATTTACTGTCCCTCTTCAAACATCCACCCTGTAGATCCATAGGTATATCCCATTTGTACTATTAGGTCCACAGTATATAACATCCTGTATCGAGTTATGACAGTTGATACATCTCGGTTTGGCCGGCGCGGCGCGGCGTCGCGCTCTCCTGGCGGAAATAGGCGGAAGTGACCGACGCCGGACTGGGTCTCGGATCACTCGATCATAACCGTTTAACTTAGTGTCAGGTTGTGTTTCATATACAAACGCAGCTTTAGGTAATGCCTACAGGCCGACCCTATAGCCACATAGATATCTCAAATATACGTGTGTGTAAATAAACAAAATAAATAAACATAAATAAAAAATTAAATAGACTGTCTGAACAAGTTTTTGAAAGTGTTAGGATTAAAGACACAAACGAAACACAGGACATTTTCACCGGTATTTAAAAAAAATCTACTGTTTCCTACAAAAGTGAGTGATACACGGTCAAAATGTATAGCAGTAGCGAAGGGTCAATTATTGTAAGAGGTAAGCCCGAGTACATATCTTTAATGTGATTATATTATTTGTCTATAGAATACTGACTGCGCCATTTCTCAAAGGGAAGCCGGTAGGAATCGAGTTGTTTGGCATCTTCGCCACTGATGTATAGTCCAGCTGATTAAAAAAAATATCACTGAAAAATGCACTGAACACGTGGTAAACGTTTTTGCGTTTATGTGCCTTCCACCCTGTATGCTTGTAATTATAATAAAGATCTTAACTTGAAGGGAGCAATCTACTAACTTATGTTAGAATTTTAAACACTATCGGATCCGATAAGATGTTAGTTGTTTTAAAAATAGAACTTACCTACATATACTTATGGCTGCTAATGCCAGATAAATGCAAGGTTGAAGGTTGAATTTCCTAATCGACAAATCAACAAGACATAGTACGACAAGACAGCAGGTTGCCCTGTCCACTAGAATACCTACTGTGGCGGGAAATACAGTCAGAAATATCAAAACGACTGTCTCCAATAATGGCCACACTTGGTAATTGTCGCAAGTTGCGAGTCAATGCCGCGATAGCCTGTAATTGTCTCATTCAACTGTGACAAACTTAGTTCCAGTCTTGTAAATAATAGTTACTGTCCAATGTGAAGCCCAAATTAATATTTGACTGAGGGAATGTAGAAAACCGTTTGAGGATTTGATAAATGTGAATACTGAAAAGGGGTTTGGAAAGGAATGAAGCTTGGAATAATGTAGTTAGTACCGGGTACTGACTCGTGGAGGTTTGTTTGGCATATACCAGGTATTAATTAATTACCTGGCCTTGCTACTTTTCTAGGCTATTGCTTAGAAAAGTCAAAGCTTTTTAGTAGCCTATGTCGGCAGTCCCTAGTGGCATTATTTTCATACAAGCCTTGGCTTGCCCTTATAACCTATTACTCTTCATGATGTTAAGTTAGGTTTTAGCCGCCAGTGGCGTGCCTAGAATACGACAAACCCATAACGCAATGTGACTGTTCAGCAGTAGCGAAGGGTCAATTTTTGTAAGAGGTAAGCCGGAGTACATATCTTTAAAGTGATTTTATTATTTGTCTATAAAATACTGACTGTGCCATTTTTCAAAGGGAAACTGGTAGGAATCGAGGTGCATGAAACCTTCGCTGTTCAGAAACCCTAAAATCATGAATAGTAATAGGTTATAAGGGCAAGCGAAGCTTTAAGGCTTGTATGAAAGTACCGGCACTAGGCCAGTCGTACCTCCACTAGGCCAGTCGTACCGCCACTAGGCCAGTCCACACATTTTTGACTGCCACATTACCGTTACCTATCACTGCCATAATGACACTATGCTTGGCCCTCGGAACTAGATCAAAATTAAAACTCAAATTATTCAAACTAGACTCAGATTCAGCAATTTTTGAACGAAAACTACACAAGAGAGCCCGAAAAATCCCCCGTCAACCGTTCGACACTTTCAAGTGTTCTGCTGAAAATAAGATGTAGCGGAACAAGCTCCCCAGCAACACATTGGATATTAGATTATAGAAGAACCTGATTTTATATAATTGTAGGCGAAGAAGTAGACATTAAACAAAGCTCTGAGTTACTGAGACAATAACTTACAATATAGATATATTGGCGTCTATGACCAATGATATGACCATCAAATAATTGCAGTGAAAAGCCATAATGTACTACAAAAACTGGAGAAACATTTTAATCGACAAACATTATATATACGAGAAATCCTAAAACTAAAAGATTTTGACTCACAAAAGCTAATGGTGCTCTTGTAGAAAAGAGGAGTCAAACAAATCGATTCAAGGAGGAAAACACTAATGAAACTCCTAGTCAACGTGCCAACGACCCTCTGCCTCTATCTATAGGTAGATCTATACTTAGAATGTACGAACCTATATGTACATGAAGGGTACCTAGCTAGCTACCTAGCTCTACCTAGCTAGTTACATAAGAGCTTCAACACATTTCAGTATATTTGTCTAGTATACAGTCACAGGCACTAATATGTATACACGAAGCAAGTTTTAAACGCGACTGTTTCCTACTGCATTGATTATCGTTTTACTTTTGAATTGTGCGAAGTACACAGAGTGACAGGGAAACTCGAAATTTCTTGGAAGAGGTTATGCTAGACGTCATTAGCAACAAATTAAGTACAGTTATCTAGGGGTCTAAACTGGATGTTTACAGAGCTGTTTCAAATTAAGAAAAAACCAAAAGCAAAACCAAATTATGAAAAAAAACTGCTCCAATCCAAATATTTCATTAACACTTTTCTGCAAGCTGAAAAATGAGTGATCATAAAAAATGTTTTCCCAAATCATACATAATCTCAGGAACAAAAGTTATAAAAGGTTTAAGGTATAAATATAGCAATAATTTTTATTTTTTGTATATTCGCGAAAAGCGACACAGTTCGATAGCCGTCCAGCTTTGAACCCTAGTTACTTAATTTGTAGGTAACGGCCTCTGGTTTAACCCCTTTCAAGAAATAGGTCTAGTTTCCCTCTCACCCTGTTTATGTACTACATATTTGTGCTCGTTCTATCTCTACCTCTGTAACCTCGCTGTTCCATCTTTCTATAGTTCTCATTTCGGGTTGGTATTTGATATTCATCATTATTGGTTGGTCATCGCTTTACCTTACCTTCCAATGCCGTCATAAACTTACGTTTAAAGTCAAACTAGCCAAGGAATCACTAAAATCCTGAGTCACTAATAATCCCATTTAATTTGAGTGTGGAATGTCTTAAAACCTAAATTTTAGAAAAAATTGAATCCAACACATGAAAATTTCAGATAAGCATACGTAGTGAAACATTTCTACATAATTTTCAAATAAAAGCACACACAACTACATATAGTGTTTGTTACTCTGTCGCTATAGCAATACAATAGGTGAATGTAGGCACAGAGGGCCACACGCTAGGCGCTGCCCGCGGCGTCGCCTGCAATTGCCTTCAATGCGCATTGTGTGGCGTTATTCAACGATAGCCTTTTCAATTGAACATTCTTATGAGCGATTGTATTAAAACAAATAGGTATTAGTTATTACAGTCGTGGTTATAGATGCTGAAATGCACGGAGATCATCGAAGACTCCGGAGTTAGAAGTTATTGTTACACTGTATATAATTATCGCATTATTTTGTGAAACATGAAGAAATTGTGAATATAGGCAGACGAAAAGCGTGCTCGTAACAATGTTCTTAATATGATTGTATTGTTGCTAACAGCATAAGTTGTCTATGATAATATTATACAGGGTGTAACAGGACCCTTCACGAAGCCGTCAACCAAGCATTATGTACATCAAACTAAGTAAGTTTTCGCAAAAATTTAATTATTTTTTAATTATTGCTGGGAAACGACTTTTTTTTTGGGTGTGAAAAATCACATTTTACGGTAGGACTCAATGTAATGCATCCAAAAAATTAGATTGAATAGTACGGGGGTCGTGGTGGTGTTTTTTTTTAGTAAAAATCTTTCATTTAAAACACGTATTTAGAAAAAAAACTCGTGAAAAAGTTGGAACTTTGACCCCCAATATCTCCGTAACTAAACAAAACCAAAAAATGATCGCAATGACAGGTAGAACAAGTGACTTTCGGCTTCGTTAAGGGCCTTGTTACACCCTTTATAGTCTATATTGAAGAGCTCTTTTGTATCTGAATGGTTCGTTCTGTCTTCGCGCTGCAATAGCTAAAGCTGCGTCTATGCTAGGCGAGCCGCACACGAGCAGAGCACAAGCAGAGCACAAATTCCCTTGGCGGGAGTGCTCGGTCGAAGCTTCTAAGTTCATCTTACGCTAAACAAATTCGTGCTCCGATCGTGTTCGGCTCGCCTAGCGTAGACACAGCCTTAGATATTGTGTCCGTGTAAAAAGTGTTAATAAATAGTTTTGACTGTGCCAAGCTTGGACTCTTTATTTAAAACCGACTAAAACAGTCCACACTCGATCCAACAATCAATCATGTATGTTCTTTACTAATTTGAACCCTCAAGCCTGTACTTTCAGGTGTGTTTTATCCCGATTCAATCGGCTACAATGTTTTGGTGACATGTCATAACACCGAGATTACCGAGCTATGTCTTTGTTAAATATTGATATTTTTACACAAAAACCTTTTTAAACATAAATGCTCTAAATGACAGTGAATTCCGCATTACGTAAGAAGATCTACATATCACTACATAGTATAAAACAAAGTCGCTTCCCGCTGTGTGTCCCTATGTATGCTTAGATCTTTAAAACTACGCAACGGATTTTGATGCGGTTTTTTTTAATAGATAGAGTGATTCAAGAAGAAGGTTTATATGTACCCGTGCGAAGCCGGGGCGGGTTGCTAGTTACATATAAGCACATCACACATAGACAGGGACAAAAAGCAACTTTGGAACGATGTATTACTAAAGATTATGATGATCAGCACCATCACGGATCCGTGATCATGGTACTTGCGACAGTATCGAAATATCGGGAACTCAAAATAAATAGCAAACAAGGTAAATATCCAGTTTTTAGTGTTAAGGATGGACATGTGATGCGGAGGAATGAGGAAAATCATAGTGAGGATAATGTTGAGTGTAGATGTAGGTAGCTATTAGAGTAGAGGGAGACCAAAGAAACGATGGATACTGTGTGAAGGATGATACAGCTAAGAAGGAGGTGACTGCTGATATGACGAGTAATAGAGAAGTATGGAAGAAGAAGACATGTTGCGCCGACCCCAAATAAATTGGGATCATGGCAAGAGAATGATTCTGATAGTGTTACTGACCATGTCAGTTTAAAAAGTTACTGAACATTTCAGTTTCGAAATTGTTCTGACGACTATATATGTTCCGTGAGACTCTAAATAAACGAGTCTACATAGGTAATTGACATGAGTTATGATGAAGTTATTTTGATTTATTAGTAGAATAAAGAAACAAGGTCCAATAGATAAATCTGTGCTGATCAATTAATTGCATAATTATAGGTTAACTTATGTTGGAACAGCCAACAATAATCAATTAATTAATAAAACATCAGTTCATCTGAACTACTTCAAATGCGCATGAGCAATGAGAGTACACACATTACGGGATTAGTGAACAATTTCTTACTGAAGCGTCTGTGTCTGGATCTCTTTAGAAACGTAACTTTAAACGACTTACAGAAAGTACGGAGTAGCTTTCTTTGCGGGAAAACTCTCAAGTTAGACCATGTAGTGTGGTTTGTGGTTACTAAGCATGTAGTGTGATTTGTGGTTACTAAACAGCAAGGTAAAAAATGTACTTGCAACAGAAAAAGCACTTGCAATTTCGAAAGGTCACAAAGCGATGCTTGAACATTAAATTTCACACTCCAAAAAGGTCTACAGCTAAAAACTCCTTTCGCATAAAATACCACAATACTCGGGCCCAACATTGTCACGGATCACGTGTACTGCGCGCGCGCCTGTACCGCCCGTGTCGAATGCATTACTCGCGGCTCTCATCGCTCACAATACCCATTTCACAGTGTCCATCGAATCGATGACGACAAATCGAAATTACCGATTTCGTCATTCGATATTCGTTCCGATATAATTCCACTAGTCGATACTCGATAGCGGAAAATCGTAATAGAGGCGTCGTCGGTATTACCGCTCAGAAATCATTAAGGAATTGCAAGAGGTAAATGAATTAGAATTATCCGCTCTCTATGGGCAATTTGTCATCCTACGTAATATGTATAAGATACTGGATTTATGGGTTATTGATGTGTCTTAGTTTTGCCTTCTATGAATGCCAGAACCCAGAGACTGCATAGATTTAGGTACGAATATTAGCACTTTTGTTCACAATGACCCTGCCAGTGCCTGGCGGCGTAACTTTGTGTTCAATAAATTTTTACAATGCAATACTTTGATCACAATTAAATCACCTTTATGTGTAGAATTCGATGGTAAATGTTACCCAACAATGCATTGCAATTGGATCATCAACTCATCAGCAGTGGTCATTATGTACAAAAGCTATCAAGCAGTTACTTTGTCACATGTTTTGTTTTAACATAAGCGAAACATTAGACCAACTGTTTTCATTACCATTGTGAGCTAAAGACTTTACACACTATTCAATTCGGTTCAAATTCGTATTCGCTGCTTACGAACGTTTTCCATCCATTCCATTCCATAATTTGGTTTCCGGAAAGATATGTAAAGCCCTTAGGTCCATGAAAGGCATTGAAAGAACCCATGGGGTGTTAGTGCTAAAGTCACAAATATATAAACAAACATAATAACAAATGCAGTACTTACTAATATCTTCATGTCCTTGTGATCTGCGGTCACGGGGTCGATACTAACCTGGAAATTAAGAGAAAAGGGAGTTAGTTTTCACAATTTAAATGAGAAGATCAACGATAATCATCAATGTTCCTAAAATAATACGAGTACATAGGTATATATATACTAATATTATAAAGAGGTAGAGTCCCTGGATCTATGAAACCGATTTTGAAAATTCTTTCACTGATAGGAAACTACATTATCACAGAGTGCCATAGGCTATATTATCAACGTGCCCGTGGGATATATTCCGAGCAAAACGGGAGCGAAGCCGTGGGAAACAGCTAGTGTTATATACTCAAGTTATTTATAAAGTTTGTAAACCTTTATGCAAATATGACGTCGAAGAGCTTTCAGCGTAGGACAGCCGTGACAAGAAATGTGTTGGGCAAGGTAAATTAGGGTTTATTATTTTAAAGACCACCATGAAAGCTACGTAAATTAAGTAAAATTCGCATTTTATTGAACCGATCCAAAATTGATCCCAAAAAACCCAGCCCTTGCACAAAACACTGTTGATTTCCTATTTTCCCATCAGTCAAAGTAGGAAAACAAAAAACTAATTAGAAAGTCCCTAAAAAGTTAATATCATAAGTCGGGGCCGTACTCACGAGCGAATTTAATTTGGAGCTTTTTTAATTACGCCAGGAGAATGGTTCTGAGCGGGCTGGTTTCGGCGCCGCGCGGCCGCCAGCCCTGTAATTATGGGGCCCGTAATTGCAGGACCCAACAGTGTGCACCCCGGCCCCCAGCCCTCCCCCGCTAGCTAGCCGCTGATAGCCAAGCCAGGGAAATTAGAATACCCGATTTTTTTGGTCAACGTCAAAGTTTTGCAAAATTGATGTTGTTGTCTTGTTTTTTGACTGTTCGATAAGATGGTATTATAAGGTATACAGTTTCAGGCGCTTTGCGAATTAACCCTGTACAGAACCTTCTGAAATATGAAAGAAGTTTTCGGGTAGTGTCCAGGTTTAATTATAATTGAGTAGCTAATTCCTGCGACCTATTTTCGTCTTCAAAGAATCGTTTTAGCGAACTTGTGCAAGAACCGAGTTTCCCATGTGCCGAGTTAGCTCAACCGCGCCATGTCAGCGTCGGCCGCTTCCCAACGATCGCTGGAGTTCGCAGAAATCCTTACATCGCGAGTAACTCCCTAGTTTAATTACCAAGCCACTGTCCAGTCACTGACGAGTGAATTCAGAAGATTAACTTAATTTGTTGGGCGGGTATTCATGTCTAATTTTGTATCTGTATCTGCATAATCAGTTTATAATGTTATTTATATGTCCCACTACAGGGGCTTTGACATAGGCCTCCGCTGAAATAAAACCTGTATCAGAGGGATTTGAAATCGAGTATGAGGAAAATGTATTATGGCGATTATCGGCAGCAAATATTTAAGATTGATTCCCAGAATGATTTCAAAAGATAAAGTGGCAATAATACGGCCTTAAAAAATACAGGTTTCTTACTTGAAGATTTTTAATTTAGTCAAACATTTTTTTTTACCTGAAGCAGTTTCTTTATTAATGAAATTTAAATATAATAGCAGGTGATTGGCCTTCACATTGTTTGGTCACCGCTCCTAACAGTAGGTGCGAGTGAATCCTACGCTTAATTACGATGACTGGCTTTTGTAACTCCAAAATATATTTTAACATTTTAAGTCCACATTATGATAATTATATATTCGGCCAATGAATGACTAATGTATACCGAACTACTTACTGTTAGGATAGACGGCTTAGATATAAATCTGAGATCTTTAAGTAACTGATTACTTGGATTTACTTGGATTAAATATTTAGCGTTTGTTGAATTGCGTTAAAATGAATTATTATGTTTAGGTATCTACTTATTCATAGCATAATTTACTAATGTTATTATCTACTCATTAATCTACATGAAAAAATATCATCTTTAGTTTTAAGATCTTTCCCATCCGTCTAAATAGCAGCAATGAAAATTGTTCTAATAATTTTAGTTAAAAGCTTAGAGAGGAAAGAGCTTAAAGCAATATCGAGGTGGCAAAACAAGCTCCGATTTCTACCAATATTAGCACCATATTATTAAACTCCATCTCACAAAATTGCCTATTATTTTTCACACATATTTGCCTAAAATCAATTGGATAACAAATAGCATTATAGCTAAGAAACAACAATGGAAGAAAGGCGCCTCACGTTTCATTGTCGAGGCGTCGGCATACCCCGGGAGGTGTTTGTGCCGTAATCATAACGTAATCACACCAATTAAATATTTTTATTCCCATTCTACCTTTGTATGTACTGTGCCTTTGTCGGTATATATTCGGTGAACGTCTTTTGTTTGTCAAACATTCAACCGTAAATTTTTTGCGCAAATTCGCAGTGTCGACGAAAATTAGTCGTCTCGTCTCACAATCAATGAAATAACTAATTATTCTATTGTTATTAAATTGTTGTTCTGTGCTTGCAACTTTTTTTGTTAAAAAATGGCGGTGGTAATGTAATTAGTATTGTGAAGCGAAATTAAGTATGGGTATAATTTTAGTTATGGCTTTTATAAGTTTATTGAATAAGACTAATTATTTGCGAAGATATTGCTATTATTTATCTTTTAATTAGTTATTAAATAAGGTATCTATTACCCATTTTTTACAATTAATTATCTTTAATATAGTACCTCAAGGATCAGGTTTTCAACTCGCAGTTCGCGTGATATTTTCGAATTGGATTTTTAACTGAATGAACTTTTTGTTTTTCATTTAAGTATTTTGTGGTTTTAAATAGTGATACAACATTTGTTTAAGTAAGCGTCCTATAAATAAACGTAACAATGAAAAAAAAGATTTTCTTTCAAGTTTATCCTTATTCCAGAATTTATGATTCAGACATTTTTACTTTCAGAAAAAAATGCGTCATAAAATTAAATTCTTTTTTAACTATAAAAAAATACAGGATTTTCACTGAATATTAAAAACAATATTTACCTCGTTGAAGTAGTTATTATTGACATTATGGGCAGCCGGGTGCGGCGCCCCGTGTTGCTGGTAGTACGCACAGTTCATATCGCCATCCGATTCTAGTACGACACGAACACAAAGTCACTAGCACACGCGTGACAATTTTTCCATGTCAAAGGAAATTTCGAGGAACAATTATCTCGTAACGAATCGATGCGGCGAACGAATCTCGCCTACTAAATGTTAATTGTAGGGTTCTTGGTCCGGTGTCGGTGTTGTTGCCGTCCCTCTCGCACGGTATCCCCGTCTCGCTCGTGTCGGTCTGCGCGGTTTGTTTACGGCCGGGGCGGCGACTGGCGCAGGGCGGCTCGAGGGCGGGCTTACGTCGCACACGCAAAACTAATGTACTACGCACTTTAGTGCGTTGGGAAATTAAATCTCTGATTGTTTTAGTGTAGAGAGACCCCGCTGTTCAAGTTCTGATTTCACATTGCTATTACTCACTGCTGGTTATGAACTTTCAGTATGGCAAAAGGAAGAAGGTTACACATACGAGGTCTAATCAATATATTCCCGAACTTTTAAAAATTGTCACGAATTTTGAAATATAATGCACTCAAAAAGCAATAATGCGGGAAAAAAGCGAGCTATCAACAATCCTTAAAGAGCAGATTACTCGGGAGGTTATGACCATGACACTATTGAAAACCGCTGGACGCGAGGATACTTCTTTCGACGAGCAATTTAATGGTGCGGGAATTTATTGAACAGACCTCGTAAATAAAATATTACAAATATTAAGATTGCATTTGGCATTTGTTAAAAAATAGTACAAATGAAAAAATTCAGTAAAAAATTACTATGTTTGAAATTAGGTAATGTATTTACATCACGCCTGTAGCCCCCGGAGGGTTAGGCAGAGATATAGCTAGCTAGCTAGATATAGCTAGCAGTACACCCACATTTCGTTATGTTTTAAGTCCCATGCAATGGAGCTCGAGCCTATTACCATCAACCGGGCAAAAATCCAGGCTCCGTGGCTGCTACTGAGAAATTGCTGATGGAAAAACCAAATAACACTTTGCCCGACCTGGAAATCGAACCCAAGACCTCATGCCTGGAAACTTATATTGCACATTGCGATTGGCGATAGCATGGCTCTCTACCAGTAGCGAAGATTCCATACAACTCGATTCCTACTGGATTTCCTTTGAAAAATTTCTCAGTCAGTATTCTGTAGACAAATAATATAATCACATTAAATATTACGTACTCTTACAAAAATTTACCCTTCGCTACTGCTCTCTATAGTATTTCACCTTAATCCATTCTAGTTAGTTTATGAATGGTTTAGATACTATCGTGCATGGAAACGTACCTTTTGTCAATGGCCAAGTCTCTTTGAGCACCTTTAAGTAATGAGGCTGCCACAACCTTACAATTCTTTACGTAAAAAACGACCACAAATAAAAGTTCGTGTAAAACCTGTACGGACAGATTACGGATCGGCTGCGGAAATTGGACACTGTCAAATACCTTTAGTACACTTTCTGTCAGAGTCTTCGGAGGAGCGTCTGCAACATCGCATGTGCTGCACAGTCGCATTGAATAATCCTTTTTTTATTTGGTTCAATCGTTTGAAGAGGAAATTACGCCATCTTAAACTTAGTAAGTACTAACCGTCAACGAGCAAAGAATTTCCCAGAGATAAGAGGAAATTATTACCTCCTAAGATCCGGATTTCTAAACTAATTGTATAACGGAAGGCCTTGTGAAATTTAATAGCGTTCGCCTTCCTTTCGGAGATTTAAAATTGAACAACTAATCTTCAACATGTAAAGAAAGTATAATAAAATATTATGCCTATATCATAGGTAGTTAATTTGTTTCGAATCAGAATGTCTTCACGCCATTTACCACGGGAATAAGCAGAAACTATAGAACTATAATAATATTTACGATTAACTACAAAAATATAAAGGTGAAAGTGAGTTTGTTTGTCACGCTTTTACGCCTTAACGGCTGAAAACATTTCGTTGAAATTTGGCACACAAATAGACCATGACCTGGGTTAGGATACAGGGTATCTTTGATAAATTAGGATTGTTATGAAAATAGGTTTTTACAAACACTTTTCACGTAATTTTTTTAAACTAGATGGGGCCGGTGTTTCGTACCTGACTACTCAAAGGTCATAGTCTCGTTTAAAGTCCAGACATAATCTTGATCAACTCACATGAGGACTTTTTATCTCAGAGTTTGATACTGCAGGATTCGTTCTGAGTCCTAACATTTACGCGAATGAAGCCACGGGACCAAACTTGTCTATAATAAGACAATTTTACACCATCCAAAAGTAATAAATGTTTCCGGTTCATAATAAAGAACATCGGGATCGTAACCCATGCGACTATTATAAAAATTGCTCCATTTTTTATCTGTCCCACTGCGTCGGGGGCGGATACGGCTCCTATGACAGGATACGCTTTCCTTACAATGTTGGTATCATGCGAAATGGTCACGTGATACCGTGACAGATGTTCCACGAGGTTTGATTTGATTGTATGGATAGTTATTATTGTGTCTTGTGTAGTTAGAGGAAATTGAGTGTTTCGAAATAGCTGGATTTTTAACCAACTTCTAAAAATGGAGGAGGTTATGTATTCCACCTTCACCTTACTTTTCATGTAAGTATGTTCACCGATGTCTCTGTGATTCTGATTACTGATCAGATCTTCGTATTTTTTTTTTTATATTAATAGCTTTTTCTCCGCGACTTCGTTCACGCAGAAATGTTGATGTGCAAGTGTGAGAAAAAAAGTATCCTATGTGCTATTCCAGACTATAATCTATGTGACGAATTTCACATTTTATAGATTTATTTTGTAATAGTTTCTCGGCCAACCGCGATCTACCTTCAGTGTTAGATTCTAATATACATATATGCTTATTCATTTATACGATTTGAAAAAGCGTAGGTCGGCCACTTAGCTTGTCTAATGTGACCTTTACCAGTAGACCTGTCAAAACTCACTTCAAGCCTAAAGTAAAACAGCATTTATCGATAAATCTAAATATTATGAATACCTATTTACTATTTACACATATCATAAAGCCTCTAATCCCTGAAGAGTTAGGCAGAGGTGTAAGTACACTGTAGATACTACCTCGTTCGCTAACGGTCGACTTTCAACCTTATTACTTAGAGCTTAAGGGTGAAAAATGGCAGATCGTCAGTGAATTCGGTAGTAGACCCTTATGTCGCCAGTTTTGTACGTTACTTACTATTTACTGGTATGATAGGGAAGCTACACGGCAGATAACTCATGTTTTTCTAATAAAACTTGTCATGATTTTCGTCGCGATTATATTCTACACCAACATTAAGTTTGCCGGTCTGGTGGTTCCATCAGAATGTTGACAACGTTGCCAGCTGCACAGATAATATAATAGCCAGCTGGGAGAAATTATGTGGCAACACGATAGAACGGTAATGTTGCTAGAAAATAAAATTACAAGACAGTTAATGCATAAAATATGTCAAGGATTGCATGTCTGTGTGAGTTATTTAAAAAAAGAACAAGGCGCTTGATCGATAAGCTTCTGCATTGCATCGTCGCTGTCGATCACCAGTATTTATCTAGGCATTGGATAAAAAAAAATACTTATGTAGAAAACGTAAATGCAGATATTTTTTCTTGTCTGTGGGCCTTAGTTGCCTGATAATAAAATTACTATTATTATTTCCTTTAAACATCTTTCTAACATATTATGTACGTATTTTTAAATATTTTTAGTAGCCCACCGGTATCGGGGACAGGGTTCAAGCTACCGATGATCAGGACTCTAGAGAAAGGAACTTCCTAACAATACGAGCCGTGTCCAGGAGTACTGCTTTCTGAATCAAGCTCTTAAGAAATTAAGCCATGGATTGATACGAATGATCGGCACAATGAGCCATCACACGCTGAGTCCACATCCCACATGTCGACAACCTCGCGAGCTAAGTTAAGATGATTTGCTTATCTTTCTCTATTATTATTATATAAGACAGTGATGGCCGGCTTGATAAATGGTCGATACGCAAAACATTATCAGATAAACTGACAAATAAGCGAGGTTCTATCGAAACTGAGGCCCAATTTCTGCAAGCTACTAAGTTCAAAAGTTAGTTACGAGTACTTACTCGTCACACACACACGACGACCAATCAAGCTATAAAAAACCAGTTTGTCCGGATCTCTCATTGTACGGGAAATCTATACAAAGCAAGGCCATGTTATACTGGAAAAGTATAGCTTGATGTGACGCTTATATGCAAGAACGCTCATCCGAAATATTAAGTAAATGCTATGGTAGCTGTTAATACAAACAAACCAAAAATCATCAAATCGTGTAGGATTAGGTAGGTACATACCATTGACATATTCATAACGTTATTGTAAATAACCTAGTCGCCACTAAACACAAAATTATTAACCCCACGCCTGCACATAACCGTGTAACTGAATAAACAAATCCATTAGCGTCACTCAACACCGTCATGTTATGTTTTAAACAATTCAGCATATGTCGTGATTTTCACAATGAGGTCCGGCGATGTCACCGAGCGATAGGGCGAACATTTTGTATAGAATATAGAATAACATGCGCAAATGATAGTTATTAGAGCGGAGTAGGTGAGGCGTGTGCGCGTAATTGTTGTAATCTCGGAGCGCACGCTGCGCGGGCGCAGGCGCAGGCGCGAACCGGCCAAGGAGCGCGCGCAACTCTATTGTTGACTGTTATGTGCGAGTGCGAATGTGGAGGAAGAGCTGTGATGATTATAAGGAAGGGCGATTTGTGAAGTTCGTTTGTTTGGCTTAATTATTTTTGTTAAAAGTAGCTTTCTGAAATAAAGGTCTTGTTATTATGATCTAGGAGGTGTTATTGAGATACCTACAACAACACTTGAAGGAAATAAATATTCAAATAAACACCTATTTGAAGATTTTGTTTTGTTAAAGGTTTGTACTGAAATGATTTACCTGAAAATATGATGACCAGGTCTTGATCGACTTGGCTAATATTTCAGCAGATTCACGAACAATAAACTGGGTGACTAAGTTACAATTCAAACTTTCTAACCAATACGACATGCAAAACAAACATGTCAAAAGTACACACTTTCATTGTATTGGCACATTCTCATTATGTAACGCGTTTCAACGCGTGCGCATGTCAGGCCGCCCTCGATCCGCCCAGCGCCGCCCTAGGACCCGAACGTATCGGATTGCAATCACAAAACAACTAGTAATTTTCATTATTATATTTCGCATTATTCTGGGCTCTATTAATAATGTGCCAAAATGAAATTGTGTGTTTTGTTGTACAATGTATAGTAATGGAAGCTGGGGCCAGCTGTGCTATAATATAAGTAGTTCTGTTTTGTAGTAGATACATAATTATGTATAAGGTGACAAAGAGTTGAAGATGTGTGAGGAAATACTAAGTTCCATTAATATTATGTTGATGGGTAGTGTACAGGTTACATACGGAGTTATTACTATACGCACTTTGTAGAAACTAGAACAAATTTCCGCCATACCTACTCGTATTATTGGAATCAAATATCATTGGCTCACAACTTAGGATAGGACCCATTAATAGGCAACTGGGCTTATCCCAGTTGTAAAAGTCCCTTTGTGCCTATTGGCCTTGTTTTGCTCTGTCTCCTGCTGATATGGAGGGAAGTGGAAATTGTATTTTCCTACTCCTCCGCTTTTCTTTTCTGATTCGTTGCGGGATCCAAGACAGTCAAATTATTTCTTTTGGACTTCGTCGAGCTTCATTGTCTCGGCGCTTTTCTGGTGGTCGCCACTGTTGATTCTGCATGGCTTTGTTGTTGCAGTGGTTTGAGAATAGTGTGGCGGGCTTGTTTAAGCTCCATTGCTTTCCATTCGATTTAACACCTTTACTACGGATCACACAAAATCAGCCCGATAAAGTGAAAACTATATCTTTCTCGCTGGTGCGAAACAATTATATTCGGTGTTTGTAGAAGTTCGACAGAGATAAATATAATATACAAAAAATATAGGTAATAGGAAAAGTTATAGCGCTTTAATCTATCCTAGTGGTGTCAGGTCAAAAAGGACTGATACGCACTGTCGAAAAGGTCAATGGATGTGCATCCCGACCGCCACCGCAGCAGATGAAAGTTTATGATTTTTTGCCGCAGCTAAGTGTATTAAAAACGAATTAAATTAGATTATTGCTCCATGGAGATAGGTAGAAACTACAGAAAGCCGCCTGCTACGATTCTTGCTCACTTCTTTGTTTCGTCCAAGTTAATAACGCATCTACACTATCTGTTATTATTTAGTGGAAATCTAATATAGATCTTAACCATTAAGGGATTAAATCGGTTTTCACCAGCTACAAAATTGTCAGTTATTTCGAAACTTAATTCAATTGCCAAACATTTTCTTACAAGAAAACGCTACTTAAACTGTCAATTTGATCAATACAGTCAATATTGATCGAATTGTCCGATTTAGTAGCATTTTGTATTTAGTAGCTTATCATAACATATGCTACTGATTACAAAAAAAAACAAACACTTCGCTAGTCTTTAAAGTTTACCTATATCTTCTACCTGAACGAATATACCCACCCCATAGAATAGTTTGCACGCACAGCCGTGGTGTAACCCCGAAGTGCACGGTATTGTGCAACCCAAGTGTACGACAGTTGCCCATAGAAGGGGTGCTACGCTTCCGGTTGCTATCTTACACCAACTTCCGCTGAACATCGGCCACAGATAACCGTTGGATTTAACTAGTTCTCTGAATGCACATACTATATGTACACTGAATATACCTGAGTTGGATTCACTAACATGTTTTAAGGGTGGTTAGCATTATTCGCAATTGTTTTTTTTAATGATAAACTATCTGTGGCCCGTGACCTTCGGTCGCGTGAAATTATTATTAAAAAAATATTACTTTCCTTTTAGAATCGGATTTTATTACCAATTCAAAATGGTTTTAATTTTTTCTGTTTAACCTAATCATTTTGTTAAACAAAAGTAGCCAAAGTTAGACTATATAACGGTGATCTGCCAGTAAGAGTCACGTCAAAATCGGTCCAGCCGTTTCGGAGATTAGCCGGAACAAACAGACAGACAGACAAACTTTGAAAAATAATATATTATCGTTTTATGTACCGTATATATTTTCATAATATGTATTCAGTAAAAAGCTATTATTTTGATATTACAAACAGAAACTTCAATTTTAATTATTTGTATACGAGTATGTAGATGTAACGATGTGAATTCGGAGATAAATTCGGTTTTTGTGCCTGCCTATATGACCACGCCCAAGTAACACATCAAAGCAGTATAACGGCCGACTTACAGCATTTCTGTATCATTTTCGCATTTTGAGTTAGTTCTATAGTAGCATTACAAACGTTTATACGGCTACTGTAATGCTTATTTGGGCACAAATTATACGGCTTTAGATCCTAAATATGTTCACAATAGTTGTTTAGTTGCATTACAGGCGCATAATATTAGCATTATTGTGGCCAAAGAACATACCAATCGCATTACAGAAGCATTATACTAGCAATATTATTGATAATGAAGATGTTGTTTGCATTACAAAAGCATTAGACTAGCATTTGAATGTAGCAAAAGAATGATTGGAGCTTTTTAAGTGTTCACAGTTCGAACTTAAATAAACCCTACACCATTGCAAAAACATCTCTAATACCACGGCACAAATGTCATAATACAATTAACGTGGAATATAATATGGACGAAGACTGTCAAAACTGAGTGTGTGCCACCATATTTGTTTGCATCAAAACAAATTTACTGGGTAAGTTTTTGACTCTTTTGTTACTTCATGCCTTTTTTTTTTTTTTACTGATGGGAAATCATCAAATAACCCCTCCCGCTCTGGGCTGAGCAGGAGGGAGTGTCAGACTTCTACTGACTAAAACCCATCCATGTTCCTTCCTTTGCCCTTTATGTTCCAGGGCCGCGGTATCTCTTTCGAACAGTCCCGCCACCCTGGCAGGCGTCGGCCCTTACGGACCCCTTCCTGTTTGCTGTTTCATTGAAAATTTTCACGCGCCTTCGATATTTTGTGGTTTTGATAGAAAATGTCATATTAAAATATGTGTGAAATCATCAAAACAATTGTGTATTCCTAGTATAGAACGCATTTTGCTTAATTAAAATAATAGTATCGGTTGGGCAGTATTAAATCAAGTTATATCATTATGTTAAAGATCTTTTGCTTTCATAAATAGGTCCGAATGATAATTTTTTTGGTTATAAAATATTTACAAAATGGTGTCGGGGTATAGCAGCCCGGTGTGCCTTTAACAAGGCTTATTAATGCTGCCAGCTGTATAAATACTCACACGTGAACCATTATTAAGCCAGAGGCAAGAGAGAAGGCTTTTGATGAACCACTGTAGTGGCATTGTCTATAAAGTAGGTCTATATGGGTTCACCGGTATACCAGTAGTTTTGATGTAGACTGAAGTAGTGCCATTACTTGAACGCAATTTTGGGGATCCTTGAGCAAAACAATAAAACCATTTCAGAATTTATACAATTTGATTCGTTTGCCAAGTTGATAAAAAGGCGTCATTAAGATATTTTTCCGTAACTATTTTATAGAAAGGACCGTTATTTATTTCATACCCGGTGTAGTGTACTACGTAGTCAGGTGCAGTAGCCATCAAATATACCTGTACACTTTAAGATGGCCAAACTTTTCAGAAAACGCAATAATATATTTTTTATGGGTGATGCTTTTAAAAAATATTGTTTTCTTATTTTCAGTGATTTTTATACCAACCATACAATGCCGTACAAAATGGAACAGACGATAGAGAGAAAGGAAAAACAATACGAGGTAGTCTTTGTGGGAAGAAAATGGTAAATTGTGGTGGCCGCCTAAAGACACAGTACAAATTAATGAAAGATGAGCAATCCAAGCCCGATAAAAAGAATGGACATTATAATGGACATTATAGGAGTGCTATTTTAAAATGAACAATATTTGAACATATGAGCTTGCCGAAGCTGAATTATCAATCATGGAAGAACATTCAGACACAGACGCGAATGACCCAGGCACGTTTGCACCCTGGACGACAATAGTTCAAAATCAAGAAGTAATGAAAATAAAAATCAACCATAAAAATTGCTGTTGTTTTATTGATCATTTAATATGTGCTTTTCCCCAATATGTCCGACAAAAGGTTCTACGATTACAGAAAAATGAATGTATAAACAGTTTTACGCATTACAATAACTCACGTATATTTGATTAAAGAGCTGCTAGCTGTACCACACAGCTAAGTTGATCTTAAAAAACGCAAGCATTACATTGATTCACGTTTATGCTGTTCAACAATACTAGGCTTTTACTTACCACTCAAAAGTGCTATTACACAACAAAGGGCACTTAAGACAGCTCAAAGCTGTATAACGGTTTTACGGAGCATTATAACGGTAAAAGTTTAAGCTTTTAAACAGCATTAGGCATTATCTTACTACTTAAAAATGCTATTGTAGAACCTAAGGCACTAAAAACAGCTGAAAGTTGTATAGCGGATTTACGTGGCATTATAATGGTTCATATTTGTGCTGTTAAACGGCATTAAGCATTTATTTGCTACTTAAAATGCTATTGTAATTCCAAATGCACTAAAAACTGCTGAAAGCCGTTCAGCTGCGTTGTGGTTTGCTGCACTAAAACTAAAGGGTTTACAAAAGCATTTTGATATGCTATTATCCAACCGTTATACAGTGTAAAGCATCCTAATGGTTTTGAAATACCAATATAAAGCGTCAAGATGCTCGGTGAACTTATTTATGAGTTTATAAGGACCTTAAGTTCTACACAAGTTTGCTATTCGTTTGTTAGAATGCTTTCTGTGTTACTTGGGCGTTGACGTGCGTTTCAGGCACAATTTTTACCATAATTACTAGAAAATATTACGGAAGGTTTATGTGTACAAATGTAACAAAAAAAAAAAACAAAATGTTTTGTTTCATTATTACACATTGTACATAATACAGTTGGTAGCGTCTCCTTTTAAGCATATAATGCCTGTACCAGGAGGCGCCGCTCTTTTATATTTTACAATTACTTAGTGCAACATGCTGCTTAACAAAATTTTATGAACGAATATATATTTTTTTATTTTTTTCATTTATACAGTTTTACTAGTTTTTTTTCTTATCATTAGTCTGTTGGTATGTGTGTGCGTGTGTGTGTGTGTGTATGTAAACCACTAAACGTAGTTGTTTTATATGAAGCGGTTTTACTTTATATTTAATAGAAGATTCTCTACTTCATCGTAGCATAACTTGATTATCCACTTAATCAGCAATGATTTGCATTCTTTAAACGGTTTAGTATGTATATCTATTTGTTTATTTATTTTATAATATAAGAAAAACGAGCGTTTGTCGTACTGAATATTCGCAAATTCTGTTTTTACAAGAGAGGTGGAAGCAATATTGTGTTTCCTTCGTATAGCTAATACATTAGGATCTAATTTTAGGGTTTTATATTTTTTTAATACTACGTGTTTAATATACAATTTTCTGACTGATAATAAATTACTTATTTGGTATAGCTCTTATGTGGGAAAGGTCCTTTTTTTGAAGTACATTAATTTTATTAATGTCCGTTGCACTCGTTCAACTTCAAGGAAACGTGTTTTACGCGCCCCCCCAAATGTAGATACAATATATTATTACGTGAATGTTATTTTACGTTAGTTATTAATGTAAATTATAAACAATTACATTTTTCAGTAATTAAAATAGAAATGATGTCATTAAGATCCGTGTCACACATTTTATGCATGAATAAACGTAGCTACTGCATTTAGATATTTCAATTGTAGAAAGGTGCAATATTTTACGCTAAATATCAACAAAGCATAACCAAAGATAATCTAATACACACAGATACAGAACTTTGAACATTTCATTGACAACACGTGTGATTTGGTCTTTTGAGTGCACCGTATTGTTGACGGTCCCGGATTATCTCCATTCACACAGATTCATTCATGTTTCAATACCGGGACATTGGACGACAGTTTCCTATGCAAAATTTGGCGTAATCCCGGAATAAAGGTATTCAAAATGTTTCCGCTGAACCGTTGGTAACAGAGTGCCGGGACAATGTCTGTCGCTAGTAGAGATGTTCACTTGACGATATACGTCAGCGCTTGACACTGTTTACGAACATAATAGGATTAAGTCTAAAGGGGATATTGTATTTTGAAATGTTGAAATTTGTTGAATGCTACACTCGATTTTATTGAGATAACAAATTGTAATACGTTTCGATTGGTACTTTATGGTAAGTTCTCAAGTAAGTACATGGAATATAAATGTTTTGAGTGGAGTTATGTTACCTACTTAATCTGATTACGATACACGTGCAGCTCTCATGGTTGTACTACAGAGCCAGTTTTGATGGTATCGATTTAATTTACTGTATTTTTTCGGGTCATGTAATGTGAACAAAATTATTAAATAAAATACGGGTTTTCCATATATAAAGTGCACGTATCGTGACATGGCGCGGACGCGAGACACGGGCAGAGCGCGGCGCGAGCCGACACCAGCGCCACGCCGCGCCGCGACGTGCCAAACAACAAAATAAACCGGCCAACCCGTGTAATAATGGTGTTTCCACCCTGTAACAATAACTACATAATAGTCGAGAGCTTTTACGAGCTTTTGTGAGCTTGTCGAAGCTTCTACTTGGCGTTTTTTGTGATGAATGCCGCTCGTTGCGCCGCGCTTCACTTTACGACTGGGGAATATTTTATTGAATACTTACGCCGCGCTTAAACATTTTGCATTGCTCGGAAGAGCCTCTTAAATCCGTTCACTGTTTGTGCCATCATCATATTGTTTGGCAGATGAGATACTTTCTTTGAGGTCGGTTGTAAGTTCGCAAGGATGGAGTATAAGTACGTATGTATGTACAGCTAGGTCGGCGAGTATCGCAGCGGTCGAGATGAAACACGATCATGCGCTGAGACACTGACAAAGCACCGATTACCATATAAGTGCGCAGTCCGTGAACGCGTTCCATGTGAGAGTCGCTCAGTTGCGCACACGACGCTCGAGATGATTTTTTCCAATTATAAAAAGAGATAATCGCAACGTATAAAGAAATAATAGCTGTTGTTAATTGAAAACTTAATCGAGAATTCATATTTCATGGCCGTACTCTTTTAGAAAACTACTTTCTCTATTTTAGGCGTGCTTATAAATATGTATTAAATTATAATAGTAATTAGATAATAGAAAAAAGATACGTATTTTTGTACGCGATTTATAATTTGAAAAAGATTAAATATTAATCAGTGTACTTCTGACAATAATAATTGGAGATTAAAACCTATTTGAGTAAATAAAATCAAGAATCTCTGCACAAACATTTAGTTGCGATTAATTTGATTTTAGAGATTAGATCGATAAAATCGAATAACGAAACAGAATTATAAAAGGCACGATATTATTAAAACAGCGTGCATTGCGAATAGGGGAGACGCTTATAGCCGGTACATGGGCGATGTCCGTTGTTGAGATAAAATTAATGGCGGCTATTAAACCGCGAAACACTCCGCGGAAGACTTCATTAATTTCTCGCCACGGAATACGCCTCTAAACGCTGAGATGATCCGCCGATAGATTTATTAATTATTGAGCGTTATAGCATTTCCTTATCTGACACGCATTCCAATTAGCCATCACTATTAGGTTTTGAAGAAGGCAAATCAGGTGAGTTTGGAGGAGGGTCGAGGAGTGGTGCGGGAACGGGGAGGGGGGGAGGTCGATAGCCGCAATAAATCAAGATATTATCTTCGGCGAGCATTACGAGCGCCGATACCAAAGGGTAAGTCGTCGGACCTCGGCTTTACGCACCGTGTGTACACACATCTACAATGTGTAACAGAATTAACGCACAACCTCTTAAGGGGTCATTGTACTCATCATTATGAACAACTTTCACTATGGGACCAAAACTGAAATCGCGAAAAAAAAATCGACTGCCCCATACATTTCTGTGCGCATAATTCGACAAAATGTACTGAACAGCTGTTTTTTTTTCCAGGTTTCGGGGTTAGTCCCATAGTGAAAGTTGTTCATAATGATGAGTACAATGACCCGTTAAGAGGTTGTGCGTTTATTCTGTTACACATTGTATATCTACCGAATATGGTGGAACACTTATGTGTAACTACCTTATGGATTTCGATAATTGTCCCACAGGATCATACTACCGGGATAAAAAGTATGCTATGTGTTAATCCAGTTTATAAGCTATCTGTATGCTAAATATCATACAAATCCGTTAAGTAGTTTTTGCGTAAAAGAGTAAAAAACATCCATCCATCGATCCTCACAAACTTTCGCAATTATAATGTTATTCGTAGGATTGGGTACAATGAAACCCAAACCCATTTAACACTCAGGCCTATACGAGCTGCTAAACCTGGGATACCGAAGTAAAAGATGCTTCGGATGTTATTCCAAGGAGTAGGTCGAGTGCTACGAGAATTCATAGATGATAAGTAGAAAGACTATTACCAATCTACTAAGGTATCTAACTATGAAAATTGAGATTATTTGCGCTTCTAACCATAAAATCTATACCTACAAACAGCAAAGAATGACAGTTGAAAAAAATGCTACGATTAGTGTCTTGTGCTACGAAAGTTCGTAGGTCATTTTCGTAGACAAATCACTTGTCTATTCTTACTCAAGTATGGATAAACTTATTAATCTTTTGAACACTTCATTTTCATACTGGTAAGCCGTAACTGTAGTTTGAAATAAGAATACAAAAATATATCACAGACAGCATTTTAAGTTATAAAATGAATGTTGTTTAATTGTCGTGCGCTACGAAAATTCGTAGCACGAGATCGTAGCACTGCTATTTTTGGTAACGTATACTGTGATGTTACATCAGACGTGTGTTACCGTCACTATTGTATGGTTTGGTATAAACAATGAATAAATAGTTTCTGAAGATAGAAGCTAAATATAAAAAATATCGAAAACGTAATACTTCGCACTAATAATGTTCTACATAGTGAAACGAAAAATGTTGCCCCGAAGGCAATGAACTTGTTCAATTTTTTGAACAATCGAACACCGGTATTGACTAGTTAGCAATAAATCATACAGATATATCTCAGTCTATCGATATCATTGTAATCTCTATGATATAATTTCATTTTTTAACCCAACCTCGAGGATATATTTCAAACGTACAATCGAAAAAGCAATAATCGGTGATACAATAAAGTATAATTACACACTAAACCGTATAATTTGTGAACCATTAATTAAAATTCAACTAAAGATGAAAACAACAAAGTTGTCTGGGAATCACAAATCAAACGCAACTCGGCGAGGGCCGCGGGCGCAATAAATCAGGCGAGCGCTTAGGCCTTCTTAGCTTTTCTAGATAGAGATTTATCCCGTAATAACATGTTGTTTTTCACTAAATCAACTGCCGAATTATCCGGTAGAGGAGCAATGATTAATCGGCGGGGCTGCCGATGTAATGATGGGCGCATAGCGAGCGGTGCATGCGGCCCACCGCGCGGAGAATTGCGCGCGCGCATGCCTAGCCGCACTGCACATTCTAGGGCTGTCCACTCCATCACTATCATCGAAGCAGTGACCACCAGAGTTTTATACATCGTTGGCACTAACGCTCAAGTTGATTAAAAGTAATATTTGCCATTACTTTAAATGGAGAGCTTTGCAAAGGGTGCGTCTAACGAGATTTGCAAATACGGAGGCGTTTATTGTTTTTGAGAATAGTAGTTAAAGTGTAAGTTGTGAAAATGACATTTCATTTAATCCTAAGCAGATGAGAACGGCTAGGTAAGAGCCAGAAGATTATAGTACAAACGTTTCCTTTTGTCGTGATTTACGACAGCTATTCTAGAAAACAAATTGAAAGAAATAGCCATATCGTTGGAAACATCACAGAACAGCATATAGTTATAACATAGCTTTCATTAGACAAATTCCTGTGAAGTTGACACGACTTCCATCTGGCGTTCATCTGTAGAGCTTTTAATTAAACGCTATCTTTAATTAAAGCTACACGCGACGGGCGATATTTCATAAAAATAAAATAAGTTAGCCATGCACCTAGGAAGTCTTTATTAAGATTGCGATTGCAAAGAGGCGTGGTAAGCCACTTGTTCGAGAATTTGAGTAATCGGCGCATTACAAGTTTACATTATTATGTACGGTCAAATATACCGCGATTTCAACATATAATTATCTACAGTGAGCGGACCGTATAATGTTCCGCATTCATCTATTAAGTCAGTCGGTCAAGAATTTTTAATGCTTTTAGTCAGCCATTTTGCGCTGTGATTTGGATACGAAAGCAATTACATACGTTTGTTAGTACCTACTTATACGATACGACGTCTGAATTTTGTATGTCAAATTGGTAATTGCTGTAAATTCCAAAATTATAGTAATTTATGGTGTTTTTGAACAACGACGTGTTTTCGTCTGTTCTTTTTTTTTTTCATTTCTGCTGTTTAGAGAATGATCTACATAGTTATATTAGTATACCTAGATCATTCTCTACTTTGTATTTTGCCTAGAATACCTACTATATAAGTCTGCCTAATCGACACTATGTATTAAAAACCATTTCACCATTATGTATTTCTTATTGGCTATAGAACTAGTAATTTAGATTGAGATTGCCAAACACTACGAAATGATTTTTTCAATTTATTCATCCATGATTCTTCTATAACGTGATTCTTATCTCCCTGTGTACTACCTACTTCGAACAAAACGTCAAAAAAAGATGAAGAATCCAGTTTACCAAACTAGTTGGTGAATGATAAGTGAGACAGTCCGGCGGCAGATTGATCGCAGAACGCGCCAAATTCCCAAGTTTGCACACGGCAAACTTGACGGTATCGGCCATATTTCAACCATAATGATAGCAAGCGAGCGTGATAATAATTGTTATTACTATGATCCACATCTGCTATTATTTTATAATTGAGGGCTTTTGGGTGAAACCCCACAATTATAAGAAGAGCCTAAAGCAACAACCAACATGCATGAGCTGAACGAGTTTTTGCCTCGTTCCCTAAATTATGATATATTTTACCAAAATGCATCCCATCAATAGGTAGTGTGATAAATCTGCTGTTACATGGAATATTTATTCGATGAAGTTTTTTATTAAAATAAAGAACATTGTTATTAAAAATAAAAAACGTTCGCGGCCAATTAGGGTTAGGATCAAGTACGTAATTGTTTACCAGATTAATCCTAATTTTGACTTAACATTGGATATTTTGAGCGACATTGGTCTGACTCATCAGACTCTCCGAAACAACGAAAGACGTGACTTGGTGTTTAAATGGGTCAAAATCCTTTTCAAGGAACGTGGAAATTAACTGGAGCTAATTCTCACGCATGACGTCAACCTAAACACGGAGGAATCTGAGATTTAAAACTTGTGAACATAGAAAAATACTTCACACATTGAAGTATTATAACCATCTATTGTTTGAGAACAAAATATTCTTGAAATTTTCAAGTTAAAACATTTATGCCACAATAATATTTTTGATTCCGACTTTTGCACACAACAGAATCATTTCAAAAACATCGCTGCCCAGCCGCGATCATTCGATTAAACCTCGAAAAAATATTAATCGCTTGAATATCTACATAGCGTAATCCTGAGAATGGAGAGTTCATTATTTATTATGAATATTAGTCAATTTTTATTTAGTGAAAAAAAGCGAGCGGCCAGCCCGACTGCAATTAACTGGCCCAACCCTGTAATTATGGACAGTAAATTTCTGGATGGCAGGACTCGGGTATATTGTTCTATCTGGCTTGTAAGGATTAGCTCACCGCTGCCAGGCATCGCTCATTTGAGGCCAGATATCTAGATATGATCTGAGGTGCTGAATCGGCTCGGAGAATGCTGTCGCGTTTTTCTGAATTATGACCAAGGTTTTATATTTTAAAATATATAGAATATCGTTTTTTCGATGGAGATCAAGGTATTGTCAAAAATTACTTATCAGTTATTTTTCAGACATAAGGACTTTCTAGCCCCCCCTTTGCTACGCCTATGGCTTCACAGCTATCATAAATGAATAATAATAAAGCTTCCCCTATTGTAAAGTGACCGTTAAAATGTCGAAAACTTACAACTATAATATTATGGGAGAAGCTAAGGAAAGTTCCCAACTTAATTACATGTGGGCTCTATCTGAAGCGGGAATCGCGTACTGTGGCCTTCTAATTGAGTTTCCTATTTAAATAATTTTGGGATGGGTCGGTTCCTAGCACCTTTACATATTAATAAAATAGTATTACAGAAATCTGAAGCAAAGTTGAACTATGTCTTTATTAAAACTACCGTTCGACTATTTAAATAATTAGAAATTAAAACAGGAACCTGCAAAAGTAAAGCTGTAAGGATAAGTTATTGCCAATACCAGCCTCCATGCTAAGTATGCATTACGTTTAACTTTAATTCTAGTGTAGCCAACCTTTCAGTTATTCTCGTTACACTTAACATTTTTAAAAGAATTACTACAGTACATCTAAGTATGGTAATCAGGTAAGTATTGGCAAACACGCACTGACAAACACGTCCTTGAGACCCAGGATGTGGGATGTCACGTCAAGCTAACATAGTCGATAGAATTTGAATTGAGAAAATGATATTCATAACAGGAAATAGGTATCGATACCGATGCCGCAGCGAGTCGATCTCTGACCCCTATTCATTCACAATTAGGCTCGTGTCACGGCGCGTATGTCGTGTCGTTGTCGTGTTGCGTCGTGATTTCGAGACACAATGGCATCACGTCATGACGCGGCAGAATGTCGGCCATTCATGCTCTTTGCACCACACACGGTTGTCTCTTTTTTAATACACTCGGAAATTGGAACGTTTCGTGTTTTGAGCTTAGTATGGTAAATAGAGAGGATGTAAAACAGAAATGTTTTGATCAAAGAAAAATTGGAGAGCGATTTTGGGACCACACTAATGTTAGTTACTGTATCACCCGATACAGTAACTAATTACAAAATAATTATAGGCATCACTGTTTGGGGGCGTTGGTCTCTAGTTTTTTTCCTGCGAAACTAATAGATATCTTATAGATATCAACTTTTTACCTAAATTCCACCTATGTTAAACCTCAGGCCAAAGCAAGAGATCCCAAAAGAATCCTGAAAAATAAATCATTTAAATACTGAACCTTAGCATTCGTAGAGGTTTTGAAAAACTAAGAAATTAACAGCATAGGTGCACAAGTTAACCATCAGTTCAACAGGCTTGGTTCTAAGTTCTAACTAGCAAGTAGCCACAATCCAGCTAGAACTGATTTATGATCGCTTTTAGTTTAGCGCGTTAAATGAGCGTGGTTAAAATAATTATGCTTTTCTAACACTCTTTTTTTTTCACACGATTATTTCCCGAGTATAAAAGTAAGAGTGTCCATAATGTGTGTCTATGCCAAGAAATAACATAACTCCTAAAATTGTATTAAATACTTACTCCCGACATCCCAAAATTAATAAAGCCACCCAAGACCCAAAGAAGGTACCTAGGTATAAATAAGGTAGGTACTCTTTCAAATTTAAAATTAATTTCAAGTCCGATAAAATAAATACTTATGCCTCAAGAATGGACCAATAAGGGTTCGAAAAAAAACAATGACCACAGAGCGGTCGTGGTCGGAACATACGCCACGAATGGCGACCTGCGACCCACGATTTGCATACAATGTGGCTGCGTGGGCGCATGTGGCGCATTCTTTGTGTGCACGTGTGCTTGGACGCGACGCTACGGGCTATATTTAGTAATAGATATTACAGTTTCTTTTTACATTACTTGAATAGTCTATCAGTTCAGCGTTTCTTCGTACGCAGCCGAATTATTTCAACCGGTCGGCAGCGGTGACATTAGAGAAGTGTGAGATAGTTTCGTTAGCTGTCACCAAGACACTTGGCCGGTGTGGTGGTCTTCTCGCATTAAATTGGGACAGTCGTTGGTCTACTGAGAATCAGGATGTTCGTGACAGAGTTCACGTTGTGGCGGCTGCTCGGATCAGTTATTATTCGTACGATACCTTATATATATAGGTCTATAAAAGGTGCTTTTCATAAACCTGTGTGAACTATATATCCATGTATTATTAAGTTTTTTGAAATGATTCCTTCAAGAATCCTTGTTCAATTTTCACGCTAGTTTATTCAGCACGTTAAAGTCCATGACCTCGTCGTTTCGCCAATCAACCTAGCAAATGGTTGTCTCTGTATTTCCGACCAAACACCTGTGTGGGCTGAAACCCTCAATCTTCTAGCATTTCACACCGTTTCAATTTCATTACCAGATCAAAGCGAGATGGCCATCAAACCAGCCTACCGAATACAATCAAATAGCGACACCACACACTAATGGTCTGCCTAAACATATTTCACAGTACGCAATCACGCTGGCATGTTTATTTGAATCGGCAATTTTTCAACGCATTCGTACCGCAATGCAGTTGCCACGAAGATTTATTGCACGAGAGAGGAGTTGTCGGTTCGAATCAGCCGCGACTTGATTAATGCTTGTCGCACGATCTATTTACTGCCCACAGTGCCCAGTGTGCCCACGGCCCGGCAAACTGTTTCATACTAGGAAATAGCTCGTGGACTATTGTGTATGTTAAGTGTCCAATGATTTTTTTAGTTTGTGATTTGAGTTAGTGTTTCGGTTGTGTGTTTCAGTTGCTGAATTGTTCAGTATTAGCTTACAGTTGCAGTTTCGTACGATGTTTACTTTTTTAATGCAATTTGATAACTTAATAGATTGTATTCGATATTTAAAAACATGTTAGGACTCAAAACTTTTTTGTGTTTTGCAAAGTAGGGATACTTTTCAAAACACAGACCGTAAAAAAACTACACTTATCGTCTAAAATTCGTCCCTAGAATCTGTCATATGCAAAATAAAGTTAAAAAGAATTATAAAAGCAAGTACCGCATCTAAAGCGGTAATAATTTCTCATCAGTTCCCACCAGCAGGCCCGAGGGAAGCCAGGGCGCGGGGTTAGTTGACCGCATTACGAGAGCGACAACGCGCAGCATCCCTTAGGGACTATTTATCAAATGATCATTTGATTTTCTTGTGTTTGATCACTGAACACATTAGAATTTGCAACAGCAAAAGTTTTGGTAGCTTCACTTGTTTGGGCGCATTTCTTTTTTTTTTGTTTTTTAATTTAGTGATTTGTTTTTAGACGATGATGACCTCAAATTGACTCACAATTAATTTTAGGTTTCGTTTTTGTTTTAAGCCGTGATATTTTTATACTGGCTAAATTAATGTGGACGGTTTAGCTCTTTCTAGAATTGGTAGATATCAATGGACACCTTTCCATGTTTTCATAAAGAAACAGATCACGATCCATATTCATGACTGAATTAAAATTGTAAAATAAGGATATAGGTAGATTGGACAAGCCCGATTGATTTAATGTTACATGTCAATTTAAAATTTACATAAAAATTCGCTTGGCATCAGCCAGTTTACCTATTCAACTTTGTGTGCTTCCGTTATGAAGTGGAATAATATTTTTTACACTGACATGCATGAAAGTAGTGAGAATGACATGGATAAATTGAAAACCAGTTCTTGTTGTAGTCGATATATTATTTTATAAAATAATAGGAAACATAACTTCTGAAGGGTTTAATTTAGGAAATTGTCCTTGTGAGAATCAAACCTACACTCTCCAAATCCGTCCACCGAGCCCACTCGACTCGCGCACCCTCTCCCTCACTCGAGGATACGTCTTATAAAATACGATCTGTTTTGATTGTGGCCTGGGGCACAAATCAATTAGGCCTCCCCTCGGCCCCCCGCAGCGCAGCACCCGCGACATCCAACCCAGTGGCTCGTTTTATGACACATATCACAACGGACCGAAAAGCGATTCATTAACATTCACCGACTTTATTAGGACCAATTGGCGCGCACTTCGCGTCTTCGTTATTATCATTGATTAGTTATTTTATTACTGCGCAGTAAATCAAGTTGTTGTTAACGTGAACTGTGCAGTGACCGTTGCAGGAAAGCTTACCCGGTTCGTGATTAGAGATAATTTGCGGAATGGTGTTTTGTTTGGCTGATGAGGTGTGGTGTCCTGCTGCTAGTATCCGGTAGATAAGTAACCGGCTTTATAGCACCGTCAAACCTAGCTCATGTATCTCAAGAGTATCGTAGGCTCAGCTCAGCTGCATACACGATAAAAAAAATAATAAGTGATAATAACCACACGTTCAATTTATTTTCAAGCATAACAGACCACATCGAAAGACAAGAAACCCGTGAGAAATAAGAAGAGGATTTCACATATTAAAAACATATCCGGCAAAATTACATACTGCTATTACTATAAGTTCTCATTACATCGCGATCATTCCTAAATTGTTACACACAATCTCTATACGTCCGTAGAAACCGAACTTCCATGTACCCGAGATAATTTTAAACATACGACTAGATAAGCGTATCGATTTCCTATTAATCTTCCATTTAATATACAATCTAATATAGAAAATAATGACGTAATAGAGGCCGCCGGCGACAGGGTCGTTTCCCACGCCGCCGCGGACAATTTTTATAGTTTTTTTATAAAGATGAAAATAAATTAAGTTTTGGTAATCAGACGCCGCCTGATTCCCGGCCCGCTTCTTCGCAATATTTCTAAAAGCTATTACAAATACATTTATATTACCACACAAAAAAAACTCTCGGGCAATTTTCGCCACATAATGAGGCCATTATGGGGAATTTTGTTTTACCAACATAATAACACCGCCTTTTATTCGGGCGATCCCGTCCGCAAAGGACTTCGTGTTTTAAAGGACAATATTATTCCAGACTTGATGAGATTTTCGTGCTAAAATTTTAAGACTAAATTGCCATCATTATGTATTTAACGCTGCGGATTAAGATAGCAGCGGTCGAATAGGTCAGCCATCTCGGAATTACTGATTGCTTAAATACACGATCGTAGCCATATACATGTGTATGTATTTGTTTATTATGTGGGAAGGTAAGTTAGTATATTCTTCGAATGCTTTCTTTGTCATAGCATACCTACCTACATACGAAAAAACTTTTTCTGTAGGAAATCTATTGCGTTGTTTTTTTTTTAATTTATTGTTTTTTTTTTGTTGGCCTCCCCTTTCTCCTTCCAAACCTCTCCGTCCTGTGCAATATCTGGCCATGTTCGCCCCATATTTATTGTTAATTCAGAAAAATACTATTTATAATTAGCTTTTATGGTACAACATTTTACTGTATATAAATTCACAGCAACACATTATTTGAAGATTGTAAAAATATAAGGAATATTTTGTACAATTTCTCTTTTTATTCGGCAATAAGTAAACTAGTAAGAGAATTAGAATAAACTTTAACTGAAATAGATAACAATATAACATAAAAGATTCAAAAGTTTAACTAAGTAGGTTAAAGGATTTTCATGACCTACTGGCCTGTAAAAAAATAAAAAGCATAGAACATAGCGACTTAACAGTCGGGACCCATTATTGGGACGATTTAAGCCGGTCTATATGTTAATGGATCCCGACTGTTAAGTCGCTATGTTCTATGCTTTATATTTTATTTTATTTTTTACGCAGTCGGGTTTTTTAATTTTTTAAATTACCGTTTTTTTTTTTTTTTATTGATAATTTTTATTTTGATATACCCAGTGTCACTCTCACAGTAAATACGAATCTAACGACACCTCTCAAGCTAAAATCCATTTAACCGTTCAGGCCACAGAGCGTGCCAAACAATTATACATACATACATACTCTCGAAAAACATAACCCTCCTTCTGGCGCAGTTGGGTAAAAACAAAGGGCACCTACCTTCATAATAATAACCTGGATTTGTCTGTAATGTTGTTTATGTTTTTCAAATACTTGATCGTACTCGTCAAAAGCCTTGCAGTAACTTGATCTAATAAAGCTCTAAAACTATCTTCTTTCAGTAAAACCGTTTCCCAGCTTCCAGCTAGGCTGTCCATGCGGCAGGGGGCAGCCGGACGGTCCGTAATGGCGCGCTCGTGAGCTGTCCATTACTCCGTCACCGCGTGCGCACCCGACCTGCAGCTCACTAGATCACGCTTAAACGCACTGTCTAGCCTGTTGCAGGAATAAAGAAATACTTTTCTAACGTTTTAAGTTCGATTTTTGTTACATTTTTTCGAAAAAACATGTAGTTACCAAACTTCGACTGAAACTGAAAGCTTTCACTAACGTCACTGACGTTTTACGTCAACGTCATTTCTAGAACTTCATAAAGTTCGGAATTTTTGCTGTAGTTTCCACTGCAGCTAATTTTCTTCACAGATGTGTACATAGCATGACTATAAACAACATCTGTGCTGCTGTTATATTGAGAACAAAACTTTCCAAATCAAAACAAACCTTATCAAAAGCCGTGATCTCAACCCAAATTATGTTAGTTACAAAGGACGATCATCCGAGGACGAGCTCCGAACGTTAAAAACATCGAACAAAAAAGTTCAATCACGAAGCGAGGTTAAAAATAAATTTAGCTATCGAGCCGCCATTACAGGACACGTGACGCACAACATCAACGGATTAATTCCGTTACGCGATCAGAGTACCCTAATTATTGCATTATTGTGGGGATCTATCCGAGCCTAAAGAGGTGGTGGATTGAGTTGATTTTGGCACGTCGTAAGAGCGCAAGCGCGTGTTCGCGGCGGAGAGTGCGCCCGCGCCGTCGCGCCGCCCTCGCTCCCGACATTATCCTTGTAATTGGCGATTTTATGCAATTTATGGCGATTCGCGCAATTTACGAGCAGCGGACAAGTGGGCGACGCTGAGCTTTTTACCGGGATATAGCGAAATTGACTCAGGGTTTCAATTAAAATTTTTATATTCCGCAAATTACCTGCCAATTATATTCCATTAGTCAACGTTAAAGAACCACAAAATTGGTTTTTGTTTTAATTTTTTGCTGAAATTGTTTTGCTCTTGTAAATAGTGATGAATATCTTGAATTTAAGGGCATTAAAATTTTAATATCTTGAGTATTAAATTAAGCTACGCAGTTACTCTTGATTGCAACATCAAAAACGACATGCATATTTTAAGATACGTCCATTTTTACCAAAGATATATTTTATACTGTATGCAACCTGCTTCAAGATAGTCAGTTCGACTTTTAGTGCCTTCTAAAAGTCAGGCAGACGACAAGGTATTATAAAGTCGAATCTTGTTTAGTTATAAAACCCGTGATAGCTTCGAACTCGCTAGTTGTATGGATATGTTTTTAAAGCTTGGTTGAGGACTCACTCAGGCCAGTGAAGAATGGAATGAAAAGGGAGGACGCCTGTACCCAGCAGTGCGTGGAACAAGGCAGCTAATGATGATGATGATTTTTCTAAGGACCACCAATGGATTAAGCGTTAAGCCATAATATATTTCATAAATAGCATTGTGATTCAGCTTGCCTTAGTATATACGACGTGATAAACTGATCATCTACAATCTACATGATGTCATCAATGAACGCATTGAGATTTTAACTTGCTACCATCATTACAGTTTTGATGAAATAATTGTTTAGTAAATTATAGTACGATAATTTAATGTGGCCCTTGAGCAATAAATTGCACGTAATTTAAGGCGGAGAGTGGACGAGTGCAAGTCGCGATCCACGCACGTCGCGTAGGTAAGTACCCAAGTCTTGCGCGCACGCATGGCCAAGATAAATATTGCATACATAATAACCTCTCTCCCGTCCGCGTAATAATAACCCAGTGTGACATAAGCAGCTGCGACCGATTAAACAATCGTGTCCTCCATTAAAACAATATAATTTCGTAAAATTAAAATGCTATTATCGAAACGATATTGAACATGTGTGTCTTCGTGCGAGGAATAGTGAAGAAATTGCTGATGAGATACGTACACACAGCGACCTATCAAGCTATACATTACCAGTATAATATGGCCTCGCTTTAAATAGGTTTCCCGTACAATGAGAGATCCGCATAAACTAGTTTTGTATAGCTAGATTGGTCGTCGCGCCAATCCTGTTGGTACAGCCTACAGGCTATGTTATTATTTACTCAGTTTATGCTTTAATTTTGTTAAATTGCAACCTCTAACTTGACCATGCGGCCGACTTTGCATCGTATCTTCATTTTGATCACGTTGTTAATGAGCTGATGAAACATTTAAATTAAGTTTATTTACTTTGTATTATAAACGGAATCTAACCGCTCATTGTAACTACGCCGTAACCACGTCACGGCTACGCCAAAAGTAGATAAGCAGGACTCCAGAGAAGCTCATGATGTACGTACTTATGATAAACTAATAATGTGGTATTTATAAACTGTCCCAGTTTTTGCAGGATAATCACAAGTTGCGGTTGTAGCGATCACTAAGAAAGCTCTCGTAGGACTTTAGCGTTATGTTAACTTTCAAGTGCTTTCAACTTGGGAGCTTTTTGTGTTCAAAGTCTACATTTTTCAACTGAAGCTCCTACCTCCGAATATAAACTACACCAAATTGATAAAAAAAAAGGTTCAGTTTGATTAAAATTATAATGCTTCATTCTCAGGTACAAATAGATTGTTGTTATTTATTTCAAAACGATTAAAACCACATTCCTTATCAATATACGATTTGTCTAGCTACACGATTAAATAAAATGACTATAATCGTCGATATTTGATTAAAAGACGAGATAAATCAACCCAACAATTATGTGGATATTTGTCAAGCGCGAAATTTATTACCGATAATAATTCCACGAATGTTAGTGCGGTATTATAAAAGTCGAGTTCGACTCGTACTCGTACGTTCGTAGGACAAGCCGGTAAGGCGTCTCGTCCGAAATAGCCCGGCCAGATATCCGCCGGTCTTATGACAGGCCGAGCGATATTTATGTCGCACGGCCCCGCCCACCGCCGTGGCTCCATTCAGCCTGTTTGTATTTATTTCGTGCCTATTTATTTGTATTTGCCTTCGCTTTTGAATAATGCATGAGCGGAGCGTTTCCGTCGTGCGTAGGCAGCGTGACGCCGCCGCCGCTTGTCGCAAGTCCCTCTTCGGAGTTTTAGCCTCGGGACTCTTTGTGAGGTTAGGTGGAAGTTGGCTCTCAGCGTTTTTCGATTAGTGGTCAGTAATGGTGAAGTTTAGACGCCTTTATTTAAGTAGATAAAACCTCGCTTGAGGTCACGTAATTATGACAAAGAGGTGCACGATATTATTGCTTTAAAGGTTTCCATTACAGGAAAGCATCTCACGCAATGTAACATTAACAGATTTCTACAAACTTTTAGAACATCTTGTATACAGTGTTCACAACAGTTGTAAAGATAACCGATTAGATTATCCTACCATCCACAACAGCAATCAACGTTAAATTAGATTTCAGCTTTCGTATCGTGCTCTCACGGAGTTAATTAACATCGGGTGTGGATTAACGGAATTAATTATCGATAAGAGCCATTCGATTGGTGGATGCGTTCCTTTATTATTTGTTAGGTAAATCACGGTGGTATCGGCTGTATCGATTGCCCCGCCTCGCGATTTACTGCCCGGCGCGGTTGCGTCAACAAAGCCGCTGTGATATCTCGCTTTGTCTCAGCACTACACCGACGGGACATTGTTTATATTGACTACAGCATATAAAGTATGAAACCTTTGAGAAAGGTATCTATGAATGAATTCCAGGAGTATTCATATCTGGCCGACAAGCGGTATTGATTCAAGTTTCAAATACGTATTTTTGTAAAGTCTCTAAAGAAGTAACCCGATCCAAATGCTGTAAAATGATAATAGGTGGAAGAAACATGCTGCATATCTGTCAGTTTCACTAAGTCAACAAAAGTGTTCTCCAAAAGACGTCGGAACCTTTCCAATAAAGATTCAAAGACAAAAAGCAGCGGATATTCGCGATAGTCCCGGAATAAGGAGATCAGTCGCGCCGTCCGCGGTTTGCAGCTTCACTGCTTCATAAATCACCCAGTGTGCACGCGACTTTAAACGTCCACTTTATACCTGATTACCCATACATAATGAACTTATGTAAAGATGATATGATACCTTCAATTACCCATTGACAACGTGTTATTGTTGACTTATAAAGTTATAATTACCGGCTGACTAGCTTAGGTACTACAGTTTTACGAAATCGCCTATCAACACCAATTAACTTTGCATCGCAATCCCACAATTGTTTAATATTGTTTCAACACAGATTTGTGCCAATGTAACTGTTACAGTGCAACACTTAGTTTTTTTATTTGGATGACGTGTTATAACGGCTATTTTGCCCGTAATTACATGTAAGGATGCAGATTACGGTTTGGTTCTGCGAATAAAAAGTGGAGTACTCGAACTAGCTGTTTGTAAACGATCAATTTATATTGCGACAGCATGTCGCTTGAGCCGGCCTCATTGGTCGAGTGGTTGTAAGCGCGACGTCTGAGCATGAATTCCTGGGTTGGATTTCCGGGTCGGGTAAAGTTTTATTGGGTTTTTCCATTAGGAATTTCTCAGTAGCAGCCACGGAGGCTGGATTTGTGCCCGGTTGATGGCAATAACTGGCGAAATGTGGGTGTACTATTAGGTACACCTCTGCCTAACCCTTCGGCCATTACAGCCGTGATGTTATGTCTGTTTTCGTCCTCTCAGAACAACATTTCATGTGTTGTTTGTCAAGATATTCGCGTATTTCGAAAACATTTCTACTCGAGCAATAATTTTCAAAAACTCGCCGTCAGATTTCTTCGGTAAACCACCCAAACTTTTCCAAATAAACCCACCGTTTATAAATATCTAGACACCACAAAAACGATGTCAATGCCTCGGAGCAATTATGAAAAAAAAAATACAATAGCAACACTTAAATATGTTTAATTTTTTTTCGTCTGACAACATAATAGGCGTAATAAAAAGGAACACGTGCGCACAGGCATCGCATGATGCGGCCCATCAGACTTGGCTACGACTGTCTTATTGATTGTTTTAAGTCAAAACACAGCAAAAACATATTGCATGACTGTGCGTACGCGACTGTACAATGGCGCCTGTGGTATGAGCTTCTTTAATTGGACTGTGCACGTGTAGATTATGTGTAATGAAATTATAATTTATGTATTTCAACATTGGATTTGTAGGCTTGATTTTAGCTGTTGGTCGGGAATACATATCTTCGTTCATATGAAGCTTAAAGCCCTGTTGAACCCGTTCAGGGGTTGAGAGCTGGAAAATTCTTTCTCAGAGCTCAAGTCCATAGTGTCTCTAAAGAATCTATTCCGATCTTTGGTCGTTTACGATGAGTGTGAGAAGCTATTCGCTATATATCGCTTTCTAAAGATTTCATCGACTAATCTCATCACAGACGCAAACCATCAAGTCCCTCACTTGATATAGCTCTCGTCTCCGCGTTGTCATGGCAACCAGTTGTCTCCCGGTCCACTACCTCTCTTCAGTTTATGTGTTCATTAAGTGCTCCCACCTTATTTATTTCCCCATGGGCCATTGTTACTGCAGGGGAAATTAGGTGGCTTTGTCTATAGCTGACTCTGCCCGTGAGGGAAACCATGAAAGAAACGGGCTACTTTACTTTGGAAGGTTCGGGCTGTCACAACATAGTTGTACGTGAGTAACTATGTTGATAATAAATTGATACACAAACCATTTCCGCAAGACACAGATTAAATCCGTTCACATGACACATGACGAGACAAATAGAAAAACTTCAATGTCGAATTTTTTGTGGTGGTTCGCCGAAGTCTCAGAATGAATGTAACTGTCACAAATGTATGATTAACGCATCATGCCGGCTACATTCCTTGACGGCGGCCGCCCGTTACAAGTTCATCCCATTTAAATTTAGCGCGGCGCGTGCCGTTCGCGGGACTCTCCGGGGGGAGCTCGGCGGGTGCGGGGTCCGCCGCCGTGGGCGGGACGCTCTACCATCACTCAAGTGACGAAAATTGACGGAAAATGGGCGGACACCGCTTGCCCGCGACGTCATCAATTACCGCGTCCCGACGGTCACCGGCGTGCAGTCTCAACGACATCGCCGACCGAGACGCATACCTAATATCCTTCCAAACGTATGCCATTATTAGAGCTCGACTCAACTTAAATCAAAAATAGCAGCGAACACTCCAAGACGTGTAATGTGTTCCAGCTTTTCATTATACTGGATTCAGGAAGACGGAAAGTAGCTAGATGCACGCTCGTACCGCAATCTGGAGCGATATCTCGGACAAGGATTATTGAGATGCAATCTAGAAGCCATCGATCGCTCGATAATTCGATCTAACTGCGCCCGCTATTGCGCAACCAGTCATCAGATCAAACCGTCGATATCTCGATGATACCTTTATTAAATGGTAGCTACAGCGAGCCTCTGTTCGGACACTCATAATTCACTTTTGTAAGTCACTTCTGAATAGACTTTATAGGTTCTAGGTTGCTTTTCAAACAAGCCTATTACCACCGCTTCTTCGGTAATATGACATACAACTAGATGTAGCGAGTAAAACTAACCGCAAATAAATGTCTAAAGCTGGTATTTCAAGTGGAGTGTTTGCTTACGTTTTCTCGAGAACGAGTGAACGCAGGAAGCCGCAAGCAGGGCAAAAGCTCGGCGATCGATTTTGAAAATTGCCCATAATTAGCATGTATCTCACTCGTCCGGACGACTGTGCGTTTAAAAGTGGGAACTCAACCACAGGCTGCACAATATTCCAGTAGCGTTTACCGAGTAACGGCAGGCGAAGGCGACGGACACAAATTGCCGGAGGAGCTGCCACTACGCAAATTGTACGGATAGCTGGATCGATTGTTCCCTCGCAAACATCCTGACGGACACCGCTGTCAGACACTCCGAGGCTCCGTACCTGCTATCGTAATCGCTAAAACTTTCGACTTTACAAATGTAATTTAAAATTCCATCAGCCGAACAAACAGAATGTGCTATTTTGTAAACTATGATTATGTTCACGACAAACAACTGCATCGCATTACTACACCCACGCGCGCACCGCGTCGTTATTGATGTGGACGATGTGGTCGGCACCATTAATATCCAGCCGACACCTTTCGACTTTTGATCGCACCAATTTTCATTTTATCGATTCTTTTGGGAATCGTGTCTCGTGATATTCGAAACTTATTGGTGTTAACTCAGTTATGAGTTGGCTGATTTTGAAGGCTCGTTGAGATCGGTGGAGCTATTAAATATTACGTAGTCGCGAACGCTACTTATTTTGCCCTTGAGGTGAGTACAGGCAGGCGCCCGCCGGTCGCGCTTGTGAATAATTTATTTGGAATCTAGATAATGCTTGTATTGGTAGCAACGAGTCACGTCTGAGACATTTGATCGTGTAACAAGAAGTGCGGTGTTTGTGCATGCAGCCGGGCCTGTAATGGTGGCGTAATTACGCAGCCATTATCAGGTGACCCCATATTGCGGTTGGTCAGCCAGTGCAAACAGTGCGTCGACCACCTTAATGGATACAATATGACTACACCTACACCAGCCACGTAGGCATGTTGCTATATGTTCGTAAATCTACCAGCTAGCTTTATTATACGTGGATAAGTGCAGTTTTAATTATTATGTGGTTGTTTGTAATGACGATTTGTCGTGTGTCAGCAAACAGAATGGCATATTGGAAAGACTCATAATCCTGTCCATGTTTTCTTGTTTTTCAGCAATAAACATGTCCTTGCCTAATGTCCATAAATGTTTTCATAAGACGATTTGCGTAATGTTTTACCAATTTCGCTGAAGATTTTTCGAGTTTCACACAACATCGACGCTTCAAGTTTGATAAACCGATTGAGCTCTGAAAAACCACTGAAGCATAGTTTTCTTGTACAAGGCCTAAACTTCTAAATTAGATTAACTGCCAAACAAAAGCTCTCAAACCACAAGCTCTATCCCCAAGCATTATAATACAGCAATGACAACAAAGTGCTAGGACTGCGAGGGCACGCCGGCGACCGTCCGTCGCCACTCTTTGATGTCTCAATTAGTAACGCGACCGAGTAATTGTGGCAAAATTAATTCGCGCCCGTACCCGCGCTTGTGCCGCTGCCTGTTGCCTAGCAACCGTCTCGTTTTACTGACGACAGAGGACAGGGTTAGGGGATTTCACGAATTATTTATTCACTTTGATTGAACTCGCAGTGATGGGGCACCGACAGGTCGGATTGCAAATGAAAAATATGGAAAAGCGTCCAAACACATTTGAGGAATAATCATGGAAACCGAAAAAAAAAAATGCCAAGATTTATCGGAATTCTTTACCATGTACCTATGAAAATATAATAACGTAACATCACGCCTGTTATTCCCTAAGGGTTAGGGAGAGGTGTATTTTAGTACACCCACATGTTAATCCTATGTGAGATATCTCCCAACAAACATTTAGTAGGTTATCTATGACTCAAACTCAATTAATAAAGTCAAATGCGATTTTAAATGTGTGAAGTATGATATGACAAGAAAGAAGGTATCTGATGAGATTACAAGTAATGGAGAAGAATGGAAGAAGAAGACATGCTGCGCCGACCCCAAATAAATTGGGATAAGGGCAGTATAATTATGAAATACATTTTTAAATTTGCAGTCTACAAATAAAATTCAAGACTAGGATTCCTTGTACTAGGCCTATGACTGTAAAGCATCACAGTAGCTACTTCACAAATAACTGATCTCCCCCTTCATTTCATCAACAACTTAGCTGTATCAATCATAGCAACAATCTTAGCTGTATTCCATTGTTGGAGATCGTGACTTACAACGCAGGTTCTTCGATCTGTTAAGTAGCTTCGTTGCCTTATTGAAGGTCATTTCAATCGAGTCGGTGATTTAGGCTGCCTATCAGCGAGCAAATCTTCGACCATAAATTTTGATTCCAAACAATTTGCACTGGACGATAAATCACTTGAAGACATTCGAAACTTTTGTTCCAACGTCGTCATAATACAGCCAAATATTTTCATTCTTTCAAATCGATATCAAACATCACTCGATCCCTAAGATGCAGGAAGTGACTCGACATTAAACCGTAATGCATTTCACACTCAAGAGTGTTTCAAAGAGAGCCTTAATAAACCAATTAAGGTTCATTACCTAATGCAGGGCGGAAGAGGAATATTACTCGGCCATCATTACGACCACAAACTCCCCTTTGTGTAAAATATTGCATTTCACATGTTTGTTGAAAAAAACTATGGCGAAAAGCGTTAACGGCTCTATTGGACGGGCGTGCGACTTTCGTTTTTAGGGTACCGTTTATATCGCACATGTGACCGTCACGCTTATCATCAAGAAAGGGTAGTCAGAAGTTAGGACGTTCGGTATACCTGTAGAATTTAGATATTAGTACTTTTTGGACCTACATATAATATAGAGCTTATCCCATTTTTTTTATTGTTTGGCTTGTGAAAAAAAGTACTTAACCGAGTTTTTAAAATGCGAAAATACAAGGAAACTAATATATACATAAGTCTTTAATGGGTATGATGATTGGTAATTAATCACCTGTTAACGGACTGAACGCCTTCATAATATTTCGTGACGTAAGTATTATGATTTAATGCTATGCTGTAAGAATGCCAATGATTATATCCAGACAATGAGGTTTGCGTGCGGACCTTGGTCATTATGACTATAAGATACTACACGAGATAGACTTCACCGAAATCAAGCTAATATTCTAATTGATCCTCAAAACTGTTAAGATAGGTCACCCGTTTTATTAAGAAAATAGGTTTCTACTTACTTTTTCCCTTCTAAGGAGCAATGAAAACTAGATTAGATTTATCAACGAATGAAAAGTGTGAAAAAAGGTGATTTTAAATACGTTTAAATAGTATCAAGTGAACTGATATTTGTTAAATTAACAAACAAGTTATGCGTGAACTGAATGCCTCGGTCAATCTTTAGATGAAATATTTTCTCAACTAGGAAAATAGTTAGGATCTATATTAAACTACCTGAAAAATTAAACTGTTCATCTTTCGCTGCTACTTTTTGTGATGTTGCTATTTTTTTCAACATTTTCAGAGCTATAAATTTTCTAGTACCTATTCACTGATCCACACAATGTAAACATAATCATTATTTCTACTGCCATACTTCATCAAACATCTACGGAACCAGCACAATATACTTACGACTCAAAACAGTAGCCTTTTTACCTTGGTACAGTGAAAATGAAAACGGCTTGGTATTTGCGGTCGTGTGATGAATGACGCGGCCACTTCCCCCTTCGCCCCCATTATACTTGACACAACACAACATATGGCTGATTTGCCTCCGCATGGGGGTCTCAACCATTGTTTGTTTAGCCTACGGACAGTTTATCCACGGGTTTATTTGGGTTTTACGGGTTTGGTGCTAGTGGTTACTGTATGACGGCCATTGTGGGATGGATAGAATAAAACTCCAAGAGCCTCGACCAATATCTTAGATAAGCGGCTCTCTTTGCGCGGCTGGGTCAATGGCTTGATTCAGAAAGCAGTAATCCTGAACACGGCGCATAGTGAGGATGTTCCTCCCTCGGGAGCCCTGACCACCGACAGCCTGGACCTTGTCCCTGATGCTGATGGGCCATCTCTTGTTCATATTGTTTAAATGTTTTATATACTTTTCTTTTTAAAAATGTTTAAAAATGTAAATTAGATAGATAAAAGAAAAAATGAATAATGTATTAAGAAGAAGAGAGAGAAATAGTGTTAAGATGCTAAAGGGATTATATTGTTTACCATCATGTATTGTATAAAGTTAGTCTGGTTTATAAACAATACTCAAGAAAATGATCTTCAGACTCAGTCGTAAAACTTTTTTCGCGTCTGTAACGAAACCCTTTCATACCAATACGCCATTCAAAGTAATACTGCGAATGTTAAACATTTACTAAGAAAAGTATTAAAGTGACATAAACGTGTAACAGCTGGTTAGAAAGGAGAGAGCTGAATGCCTCTGTTTGTTCAGTCAAGGAGGGGAGCACAATGAGGCTGGCAGCGAAGCAATAAAAGTCACATTAAGCCAAGAGCAAGGATCTCGGTGACTACAGACGACGATGAATTTATCTGAGACACACACGACGAGGATACGGGATTGATTGGAATGTTACAGGACGTTGTTGGAGTAAATTCGTGTCTTGTTTAATAACGAAGCTTTCTCGATTTTACATTCAAAGAAGTATTTTCCTGTAGGCGTAAATTCGGTTTACTAGAAAATTGTTGTGTATCTAAGTAAATACTGTAATAGATGTTTCACTGGCAACGAAGATATTAACAAATTCTAATACATTTTAGAATACCACAGAAATGGGAATATGTAAGTTAAGTGGACGAACCACGCCTTAATCACAGCCTTTAATTATCGAGCTATTAGATACTATTCATGCTGCTGAAGCTTATTTCAGGTGTTATTTGATCAAAAATTTAAAATCCAACAATTAAGTTTCCACCGTCCTGCGTCCCAAGTAGACGAATTATTTAGCCGATCACGTATTCAGTACCATAGACGTTGGATTTCAAAGACATCGTGGCCTGTAATTATGTATAATAATTCCAGCCGAACAAATGGGGCAAAGGACATAATTACAGCCATAGATTTAATTAAAGCTAGTTATGGGAAAGGTGTCCACTTTCACGCGCACGACGCGGGGACGCGGGGCTCGAATCTTGGAAATTCAATTGCGATTCTACGCTTTGTAATTAATAGTTTTAATGACAGATACTTAATTGCTTTACAAATAGCGTTTGTCTACGAAAACGTTATCACTAGTCGGATATTCTTCAAGTTTTTTCTCTAGATAGATTACATAAATCATCGACACACGTGTGTCCATGATAAATCATTGCATGTAGGTTGTAATTAAAAGCACGATTTCAGGTAAGATTTGAGAACAGAGTATATAATTAATTTTTGTATTTCGTTAGAGATGAATCACCGTTGATTAGATAGAGCTGCGCCCGCGTCGGTTCCGTGACCACTTGTTGTGGATGCAGATGTTTACGTTATAATTACTCGCCGGCTTAATGACCTTTTCACTACAACCGTCGTCTACGTGCAAGGCACTACTTAAAATAGTTGATTTACAGATTGTTTGATAAATTAATGAATCCTCTGTACAGACCATAAATCAGCGTGAATTACCTTTTAAAAACGTTTTTTCGCACGTCCTCACGAGCGCGATTATAGGAAAATTATAATAATTGTGCGCGGCATAATTACGTGATGTAATGTAAAGGCAAGCGATATATTGCCGCCAATTTGAATTCATGTAAAATATCGCGCAATAAATTTACATTTTATAAGTTTGCCCTCGCAGTGGACGTGGGCGCGATATCTCTGTTTAGGATCAAAAACTCGTATCTGAAAATTGCGCATACCAATCTCACGGTGACCAGGTCACTCAATGGCGCATATTTACATTAAATACTGTACGTGGACACCATTCTGACGACAATATTGGTAATCTATAATTTTCAAATGATACTTAGGTATAAATTATAATAACTGTTGTAAGTTTAAGATACAACAAAGTGCGATTATGATTTTTTTCTAGAAAAGTATACCCATTAAAAATTGGTAGGTAGGTACTATAAAACAATAAATAATCAGTTACGGCGTTTTTTGGCTGCTCAGATCCTCAACGGATAACCGAACACAATATCTGTGAGTTACATCGCGATTGAGGCAGATTACATTATTTTTATCCGCGTAAAAATATTACCAGTATGATAATGCTTAATTCTTGACATATTTTATATAATGCGAGCCTCAGGCCAGTGAGCCGACACTATGTCTAATAAATTTATGGACCTTCATTTTCATGTTGATCGGCGCTCGAAAATATAATCGTCGCGCTTGAGGCGCGGCGCGTGAGTCTCGACTTGCGTGACGAAGAGACGAAGACTGCGCAGGCGCTGACGGACGGACGCAAGACTCCATTCAGAAATGTTCCATTACTTCAGCGCTTTACCTAACCTCGCTTTACCTTCTTAATTAAAGGTTTTGTCTCGTCATTCCACTGGCCCTTTTTATTTTCTTCGATTTTGCTGACTTGGATGACTGAATGAAGGCAGGGTTACTTCATCGCGACCCGAGGCGCTGCCCTGGTAACCTGTTATATTGTTACGACCTACTGTTGTGATCTTTGAGCTCAGTTGAAATGTGAGTGTTACAAAAACGGCGTTTGTTCATAACTTCACTAGGCATGTCGATTCGTAAATGTATTTGTAATAAATCAAGACGGCAAAAACAATTTGACGTGCTATACGAGGGGTTAAGTGAACAACACACCTAGGTGTAGTCAAGTCGTAGTTTTAAACTTTGTAAGTAGGAAACTATTATAGGAATTTGAGAAAAGATGTTTATTGAATAGTGCTAGTGATATTTGGACTCAGAAAACTAAACTACAAACAGTAAAAAATTAAGATAGATCATGGAAAATAGGCCCTTGTCAACGAGTTCACAATGATTTTATGCGTAACAAAAAAACAGGAAACAGTTTAGACGGCGTACACTCTACAACAAACTCTAACATCAGACCAAGCGCTACAGAACATTAATGTTCTCACGGTGTAAAATTTCTAAAAAACACAATAACTGCGTAAACTCGTAACAACGAAGAAAAAGTGCGAATATAAATGTCAAAGCGAAATGCGTAGGAAACTGTTCGCGGGGTTAAATGATGTGGAAACTGACATGACTGCATGGGGATCAAGGACTCGTACTGTGTTCATGCATGGTAGGTGCGGTAGGGTGATTAAGTATGTGTTTTTTATTGGTTATAATATAAGTGTGATTTTTCTACAGGTTTAAGTAGACGTGAAATCTAAAAAGCGATTCTGGCGTAAAAATGGTTTCTTGAAATCGAAAATGTATAAAATTGCTTGATAACATGAAATTGTATTAGTTAATAATTGTAAAAGTTTACCAAAAACACAATTATGTTATGTATTATGTGTTTATGATTTATTAAACATCTGCATTTAAGTGCAACCAATCCCACAATCTCCTGCCACATCGTTGTCGAAGTATAAAGTCATATATTTACATAAATCATATTTATGATGCACTAAACGCAGCCGTTCGTAATTATTCAGCAGTTCAGTATAATCATCAAGTTGATCGACTTATTAGGAAGCGAACATGGAAAGAGCCTGCTTACTGCACATTAGTTTACCCAAGCATTAATATCATTCGGTCATGTACTTGTACGTATCAAGTGTATACCCCATATAAATTTTAATCGCTTACTCAGAAATCATTATAATAATTACGTATAATGCGAGCAACATTGTGGGCTTAGGAACAAAGAGAGCGACACCTCGCTGCCGGTGGCGCGGGCGCAGCCAGTGACGTACTCAGCAGATTGCACGGATAGCACTGAATGTCGTTCGTAAGATCGTATCTCGCTTTATTACAAACACTGGAAATACTTTTACAATAGTCATGGGTGGCAGAAATAAATGTATCAACTTGATGCGTTCCTGCTATCTCTGCAGATATGGGAAATTGGACGGAACGTTAAACACTTAAAATACTTAATAACATTTAATTCCTCTCTAGACACTTCTGAAGCATACGTGACATTAAACAAAACATCGCAAGTCTCGTAATAAGCTCAATATTATGTGCATAAAGAATAACCAAACCTCATTTTAAAGTTAAACGTCGCCGTAATTACTCACGAAACTAGTTTAAAAAAATTCATTTAATAAAAAAGTGAGACCTTACAAGAAACCATTACAGACAAACCTTTCGAAGTTTGTACTGCATGTCCTTTTAATTAAACAATAAAACATTTAGTTGCAAAACAACGAGTTGATGATAGAAACTATGATTAAACATTGCAATTACTATATTATTGAATCCTTGTTGGCGTTTCGATTAATTATATCATGTTTTATAAACGTTATCTTACGCTGTAATCGATTTTGTTTACGGAAACATGTTGCATCTGGCCACGTGCTGGTTTCCAATGGAGTCAGTCCGGAGAAAGCAAACTGCTGTTTTATGATAATCAAGTCATTCGTCTCGGGAATGTGCTCAGCGACAAAACGACTTGTTCAGGAAACGATGCACTCAAGGGTTCCGAGATTTATCTTTTTAGTGAGGGGTAAAAATAAGTAGCTACATTCTGAATCTCGACTGCATTTTTTTTGTAATGTGCAGTTTATTTTAGTAACTTATTTGATTAAAAAGCTATCTCAACTAGGGATGCAACGATACCGATGCCGATAATCGTAAACCGCAGGTTATCGTAATTTTTGACGATCATCCGTATCGTAAAAAGTATTGCGATTTATAAGGATTCTTAAAACTAGTTTGATGTAATTTTTTTCGTGAAAAAGAATGCAAGACAGCATCGATGTTTGCGCTGGCAACACAAATTACAGCCATCTTTCATATTTTGGCATATATTTTAGATTCGGAAAGATTGTTCTCCACAGCTGCTTTAATCCATACGGACATACGATAGTAGATATAAGAAATAGACTGAAACCAGATAATTTAAAAAAAAATGTTTTTTTAATAAGAATTTAAAAGAAATTTTATTTTATTTTTATTAAGAAGAACAGCAAACAGTTACATTATGAAAACTTAAAACTAGTATAACAATATTGGCATTTTGCCAATAATGTAACCCACAACACTGTTCATGGGTTATCATAATAATATTTAAAAAAAAAAACAATAATCGCCAGGGGCTTAAAAAAAAGAGTAAAAAATAATAAAATCAAAGGAAGAGATTTTAATTATGACATTTAGGTGGTGAATTATCTTTATAATTTAAATAAATGTTGATTTTACTCAATTGTCTTGTTTTATTAAATGTAAATAAAATAATCGTAATGCATTCGTTATTGCATTCGTTATCGAATTCGCTATTATGATGCATTCGTCATTCGTATCGGTATCGTAATAGACATATCGTTGCATCTCTAATCTCAACCGATGCATAAACTTTAAAATTAGTAATCCTATTTTCAGTCTGACGACATCGATCACCAAACATGTCATTAAATACGCGACTTAATTAATAAATATTTACATATTCAAAACACTTCTCAAATATTGGAATTAAAATTAATCCGTGAATAATTTAATCATAAATTTAAATAAATTTTATTTTATGTTAAATCGATTCGTGACCAGTCGATACTTCGATGGGTATGTCAGCGCATCGAGAATATCTGCGAACGGTACAAATGTCGGTTTCACACTTATCTATGATCTCATGGGGAGGAATATTTAATACAAAGCTCTTTGCCTATGAGTGCCGCTCCCCGACTAAATGGAACGCTGTCCTATGGAAAACTATTGATAGATTAGCGTTTCAACGGGTTTTATGAAAATAAGTGGTTATGATGGCTTATGATTAATTACAGCGATTATTTAATAAAATGAGAAGATGAAAATGGTTCAGTAGACAGTGACCATAATCTATACGCTTAGGTATTTGTATTAAATTGTCTGCCAGATGATAACACGGAAAATCAAACAAAATGGAAACTTACTAACTACTCTGGACCAACTTAACCTTAACTTTTTTTATGGAAACTTATCCTAACGTTAAAACAACAGAATAGAGAAGTTATTTTTGTTTTTAGACTCAAACTTAATCTAAATTCAATCAAACTTTGAACACATTAACATTTAAATCCGCTACTCAAAATCAACCTCAATCCCATCTTATATTCACTCTTATAACCCAGAAACCCGGCGAGAGACCGTCGAATTACTCCCATAATTACACCGTGCGTTTTTAGATGGGATATGACGTCACAAGACAGGTTCCCGGTGACAACCACATCGCCAATGGCGGGAAGCCTCGCCGCCATTGGTGTCGAGGTTCGTCTCACATCTTACGATCCCGTGATTTGATTTTTTTTTGTTACTTTTGTAATGTGAGGTGTATTTTATTGTTTGTGTGATTCGGTTTTGATTTTGAAATGGTAGTATGATATTATATGGAAGTAAGGAAAAGATTGTGACATGATAAACCTGGATTTGTTACCAAACATGATGTTGATGTCAAAGTATGCTTTTTACTGTTTTGTATTGAGACCATAGTAAGCACTGCTCCGAGTGGTTCTACTACTAAAAATAAAATAATGATAACCGTACTGTTGTACCGAAGCAACAAAGAGGATGGGTAATTATAAATTAAATGAAATTAACTGTGGACACCTACGTTTTATTTACTAAAGGTATTGTTTCCTTGATCAAATTAAGTTTTTTTTTTTAATAGATTACTTTATTTCACTAATTACGTATGTATATGATTGCAAGCGTTTAAATCCTATTTATTAATTGACTGTCGAGTTGCGTATTTTTAAGTTGCGTGTTTGTCGAGCTACGTCTTTGACGTGGTGCAAATCTGACGAGATGAGATTCTGTCAACACGCGTTTTCTAGCGAAATGCGTATTTGAGAACTTGCGTTTCTGACGATATTATAACTGAAACAAGACATAATTATTCTCAAAAAAGAGAACTGAGAAATCACCTGCAGTAATAATCCAATAAACTTATTACGTTATGATTTACTTTTATCAGCAGAAAAAAATCAACAGACATATTTATTTAAACGACTTGTTACTAAAACGCCCATAGAATAAATAAGTCGCAGAGATAACTTCTTAAAAAATATTACTGAAAACTTTTATATCTGATATTAAAATCAAGGGCTTAATGAGTATATTAATTGGATTGCAAATGGCGGCCATCGCTATGATCATTCAACCGGTTTATAACCAAAGCTTAAACCCTTCAAAAGTTACCTGCCATCTGAATGACAAATAATGACATTGCAGTATACAAACTGGATTCGCCTATAGTTGGCTACTAATCATTTATATTTTGGATGATATAATGCCATCTGCCTAGCATTCTCCCATGTTGGGGTCGGCGTCCAGTCTAACCGGATGCAGCTGAATATCAGTATTTTACATGGAGCGACTGCCTGTCTGACCCCCACAACCCAGTTAGTAGGTACTGGGTAATACTATACCCCCTGGTAGAACTGGTTGTCAGAATGTTCGATAGATAATGATATGTAGCGAAAAGTTAAAACTCTATAGGTCGTATGTCTAATGGTGTAAATTACCGATGGAAAAAAATTATATGTGGGGGTTCGGAATGATATGTTGGCTACACATCAAGCTACACATTTCCAGTATAAGCTGACCTCGCATTGTACGGAGATCAGCATAAACTGGAAATGTATAGCTTTTACACGTTTGTACGTGGTATCCATTTGTGCTTCAATGACCCTTGCACCCTGTATACGAATAGCATATTTTTTTTTAATTCGGTTAGTTAAGATACAATAGACTTGCGTAATCTCGATTTGATGGCATGGAAATTGAAGGTACCTAAAGTTACCAATGATTTGGACTCTTTTTCAGGAAAAGCTTTCAGAGTAATTTTCGAATTGGAAGGGTGCGTCATAATTGCGTTTATGTGTTTTTCCGATATAAATATAACAAACATAGCTCAAGGCAAAGCTGCGAATATTACCCCAACATTACCTTAAGCAATATCTTTAAAGGGCGCCCCACAAACACTGTAACCGATTTCGCATGCAAAAGGGAAAATGTACCCACCCATAAGTATTCATAGTATATCGTACCTACATCTTTATATTACTTACTAACTTTAAAACTACAATTAATATGTAAAACGTACACAGTCTTCTAATGAGTTTGTTGATAATCTTCATCAGTATGAGAGGCACATACTTTACAAAATGACCAACCATTCAGGGATACATTGACACACAAGATAAGAGCTAATCAATTATCGCCTTATACGCCACTTTTTTTAGCTATTAATTTAATATCTTAATTCTTAACCAGCAGGGCTACTTTATGTAACTGTATGAAAAACTTGGTCGGTCATGCGCATATTAATCATTAGTAGGTATAGGTAGAGAACACTTGATTAACTTAAAATAATAGCAATACACGTTATACACGGATTCACCTGTCGCAATAATAATAAATAGGTACCGAAGTACGTGACAAGAACCTTTATCACCGCTTCCTGGTGATTATATACAAAGTATTGAACGCACATTATTTTACATTATTTTACGCATAATTTTTACATAGAGAGGAAATAATTAAATTACCAAATTGTACCTTCATTATAAACATATTTGTAGCTAAGGTCCTTCAAGTCACGTAATATCCATCCATATGCAAAATTAATTAATGACCTACAATTTGATTTTATGTTCTGTGAACAATGCTGACGAAGTCTCATTCAGTCGGTACCTATAACATTATCATAAAGTAACTTTATAAACGGAAGGCGTATCTACATAGAGTCAACTAGACAAAGACAAATATTACTCATTAATTGAAAAAACTCGGTATGTAATAAACTTTATTACTTATTTATCGATTAACAAAGTTTTTCATTTCTACGTATCTTCATTAGGCTGTCAGAGACAATAACTTTATCGACTCTAAATGGATATTTAAGGCCCGAGGGATGTAATTGTTATTTTTTTTTTCTAGTCACGTATCCGTCAAACAATTTGCTGGCGAGCGAGTTGAATATGTCGGTTGCAAATGTCAATGGTGCCCGGAGCAGCATGCGCACGCACTAGTCGATGTGTACGCTATTAATGCGAAATAACTATAATTTAGGCGACGCCGGCGTTTGGCGTTTAACCGCCAGCCTCTGGAAAGGCGACGGAAGCCTGTCACAGGCGCAATTACAGTACCGAGAATCGGCATTAGTTCGTCGTGTTGAACTATTTATGTATGTAAAATAAGAACAGCCTCTCGTACGGGGAAACGGCGATTGCACGCATCTCTCATTAAGCACTTTAGAGCAATTTGAGGAGTGGAGAAAAAGTCGGCCGAGACGCGGCACAACATCGCGTGGTCAATTAAAATGTTGCCGCACCACTGCCGAGAGCCGGCTCGCAACCAACGGTACGTTCGCGCACAAAACGGCCAAATAACACAGTCGACTTGTTCTGAATTGCTCGTATCCTCCGCTATCTAAATAAAGAGTGGAGACAGGAGTAGCTGACTAGCTGATCAGTGATGAGCGGCTGCGACGCACGGCCGGCGGGACGGGAACGTGCGGTAATTGGCAGCAACATGTTACCGCTTCTCAGTTTTGACATCTTTAATTAACTGTTTAGTGATGGACTTTCCTTACATCGGAGAGGAACGTTATTGAAAACATACTGGCCATTAACGCGTTTAAAAAATTGAACAGATCTATGATTTAGTTCTGTTTTACCAAGGGTAACGGGACTAATCTATTTTTAAACATAATAGGCCTATGCCTGATATTGAAACGCGAGTCATCTAGGTAGCGATTTACACAACAAACAATGCCGTGATCCACCTGAGCCTGCGCCGTGACTGGGCCGCGCTGCGCCCACGCAGGAACACGCACTGCTTGCGCTTGCGATGCCGGTCAGACATGTTTTCAAACACTTTCAAAATATCTTCGCTAGGCATTATAGTGAGTAACTGTACGGAGAATAATATAAAGGATGTGTTCAATTGTTGTTTGGTTTTGTTTTATTGGTGTTTATAATATACATGGGGGTTTCTAATATTGTAGAGAAAATAGTTCGTTTTATTCGAATCTTTCAACACATTACATACAATCATGTAGAGAATAGAGCTACATAGTTATACAGCACATAGGAACACGCTCTTTGTTGCCGCGTACTAATTGCAATCGTAGCAGTGGACATCAATCACCCGACCGACGTAACAACGAAAACACTGTTAGTTTTGCCGCCGAATTATTAATTACATTCCCACAAAAAACCTACACACAACGCCGAAACGCATAAATTTCTTCCTTTTTCACCGCACAAAGGAGCCGGGCGGCCTACAATATAACGCTAAACAGATTAGCCGCACCCGACACGGCCGTCGCGGCATAATTTTTGGCGCCAGTAGTCTTGCCTCTAGATTAAACTAATATGAAAAGGAAATTGAGTAGAAAATGGACGAAGCCTCTATGTGTCATTAAGAATTGGACACGCCGCTCCAAAGTGCCGGCGCAACCTTTATTATATTTGACTTCATTTAATTGAATTAACTTTTACCTTTTTATGAATTGCTATTGATGTTCGGAACTAAATATAATGGCCTATTTTCAGATAATAACAATGACGTTTATGTGACGGATATTGCTTTATAAATAATAAACAGGCCTACCGATTTAGGTGGCTGGCGGATAGAATATTGTAAGTTATAACTAGCAGGTAACTTCGGTATGCTGAGATTTATTAGGCACAGACCGTTAAAAAGATATAATATATAATTCAAGAACAATTAGGTACATTTTCCTACTTAAACTATTTGAAACCAATTGAGTAGGATTTATTATTCAGGACGGACGGCCGAGTAAACGGCGACTTGAGTTATTATTCAAAAGCACGGCAATATGAAGAAAATTTACACATCATGTTTTCTCTTACGGTGGGGGGATATTTGGCGGTCCACTCGAGCCTCGAGGGCGGCCATGAATAGTAATAGAGGTTAGCCCGGGGGTCCGGGGAGCGGGCGGCCGCACTCTCGCGGGTAATGTGCCGCTTATGGTGCGTGCTAAATCGACAATACCCGGGGGTGCTGCTGACTAACAAACCATTTCGTGGACTCACCTATTTGGCTCGGTTTGTTCTTATAATAAAGTTCATGAACCGTGAAGATTTCTCCGAGCACGGTTATAATAAGTTTGGAATTAGATTAGTTCAACACGTTCATTTGTTATGCTTGTTTAATAACCAAAGTAAACATTTGGCTTATGTGTCAGATTTGGGTTTAGTCATCAGAAATTTAAAGTCTAAAATCATAATCATGACTTAAACTAAAAGAACCAAGTTCGAGGCTAAAGTATCATCTTTGTGCAACGAACAAAGTATTTTCAACTTGGATTTATTCAGGGTATAATAATGAAGTATCCAGTCGGTTAAGACCGCATGGAACCTTATAAGTGAGCTTTAATATGTACTCAAATAACTCGGCAGAACCTAAAGACTGGTTTAAGTATTGACCCGCTTATCAAGTTATCAGCGATAACTTAGTGAGTGTTAGTAAGGGGTGTCTACACAATGTTAGCAGTAAGGGGTGCGGTAAGAGTGTTGGTCGGCTCATGGACTCACATTCATGAGCAGGTCCGGAGAGGAGGAGCCCTTGCCGCTCATGGCGATGGCGCCGGGTGTTGGCGCATGTCACACACTCACAACACTCGCGGCGTGGGCGCAGGCGGCGCGGGTGGCGCGTTCTCAGTGCGCCGGGCGCTCGACTGACGCGGGGCCCCCACCGCACCACGAGCCCCCACCGCTACCGGCTACCTCATTTCTCACTATAATTTGCGTGCTGCTCGTTTTTTACCATTATTACTCCCTCGTTTTGTTTTACGTATTATCGAGTGCATCCCGCTCGCACCGGCCGCCATGCGCGCTCGGCGCCGCCCAGATAATAGCCGCGTGCAATTACGTCGCAGCGGTGACGCCGACTGTACACACCGGCACTGCTAACGCCATCTTGTGACGGGCGGACGAACTGGAAATACTAACAAAATCACCATTCGTATAAAGAGTTAATAGAAAACATTTTAAATCAGTGACATTTTAACATTGAAAAATCTGTTATTTCTTAACCTCTAACGTGACATCGGTATCAAACTATTAACAAAGATTAAAAAAGATTCACAGTCCAAAGTCCTTCCGACTTAATAATAATTCGTTCAAGTACCTATTCTGGAAGTCCCTTTGTCAACTTACCTCATCTACAGCAAAAGGCATAAAGCTTTATTTCAATAATTACTAAGACTTCAGAAACACTTTCTTGAAAAGTAGTTAACATCAAACGCTACATCCTTAGCGCGCGGCGTAGCACTTCACTTACATCTTTATTTATATTGAATATCTTATTAACTGAATGTGAACACCACATTCAAAGTTGACTGTAAAATTTAAAAACGACGGTGAAACTTAAAATTGTCATATCCCTCTTGCTTTGAATTGACAACGGTCGTAGCAACGCTTGGAGGTTTAAAAAAAGCCTGTGCCCATGTTCAATTTGCCCGTTGATCTCATAAAACGGTATTCCAATTCTAGGTACCGGTACCTACCTTGTACCCGGTAACCTTGGATTCTCAATTGATCGATACACCACAATATGGATTGTTAGTATTAACTTGATAACCTCCAAAATAAATGCACTGCATTCACAGTACGATGTATTTTAGTGGGAATCACTGCCACTACATAAAGGGTGTAACAAGACCCTTAACGAAGCCGAAAGGTACTTGTTCTCCCCGTCATAGCGACCATTTTTTTGGTCTTGGCCATACCTGGGAACCTTCAGTTACGGAGATATTGGGGGTCAAAGTGCAACTTTTTAACAAGTTTTTTTCTAGACACATGTTTTTAACATAAGATTTTTACAGTTAACACCTCCACGACCCCAGTACTATACAATCCATCCATCAGCACAATGTTTTGATTGCGTTATATTGAGTCCTACCATAAAACGTGTTCTTTACCTCAAAAAAAGAAAGTCGTTTCCGAGCAATAATTTTTGCGTAGAGTTACTTATTTTGATGTAAAGAATTCCTCTTTGACAGCTTCGTGAAGGGTCTTGTTACACCCTGTAGAATAAAACAAAGTCGCTTCCCGCTTTCTGTCTGCCCCTATGTATACTTAGATCTTTAGAACTACGCAACGGATTTTGATGCGGTTTTTTAATAGATAGAGTGATTCAAGAGGAAGGTTTATAGGTATAACATTACACCCGTGCGAAGCCGGGGCGGGTCGCTAGAACATGTATAATGCTTTGATACTGTCACCTCATCGGCTATTTAGCTATTTAGTTGATTAACCAAAGCAAAAATACAGTTTTATGTGGCTTTTACTGTTGTCTATAAAATGTGAATAGGAAAATAAAGAAGAAAGAATTTACGATGGACCTTACTAGTTGATTAAAAAATAAAAAATCTTTATTTCAGACCTATATCAGTCCATAAGTTAAAGGTTGATTAAAGTTGTAGGTAAACTTTGATTGTGTTTTATAGCTATTCCTTTTTTTCAAAAACATCCATTACTGGTTTATTTCCTACATCAACTTGATGGTGAATCTGAATAAAGTCTTTATGACTTTTATGAAGCATGCATTTGAAACACTCGTTTAAGAACAAGTTTTTATTGAGAATCTACATAGATCGATACATCGTTGAGAATATTTATGTTAATTAAAAACTTATTACTCTAAGTATTAAAAATGCCGTTATCTTTAGATTCAATCGGTGATTAAACTTATAATAAATTATATTCGCACCGATCGACGATTTACGAAAGTGGTTTCTGATTTCCATAATGTTTTGGATTAGTATTTGAGAGTTAGTATGATAATTTTGAAAATTGAATGAGTCTCCGGTACGCCCCGAGTCGCGAAGCTTTATACGGTGAAAGGTCAAAGGTCTATTCATACCAATAATAAGTTTTCGCTGTTTCATTATGAATGTAATCGATTTGGTCGCTTGTGTAGATTGCAACTATTTTAATTACGAAATTGGAATATTCTATCGTATATTAAAGGAACTCTAACAAGTTGTGATTTATGATTTAATTTTGATGTTATACTAGCTTGTAATTAGTTATTTATTTTGTTACTTAACTTAATTAACATTAATAACTATTTTTTTCTGTATGATATGTTGATGGTCCAATTGAGAGAATTTCAGAAAACAAAAACGTTTTCTAGGAACAGAAATAAGTAAAATCACATAATTATCAAAAACCACATTTATTATTTGTTTCTTCAATAAAAATAGACAATAGGTACAATTTAAAACAGTCGAAAGGCACGTAGTTATTATAATTAATATTATTTTACAAATTATCTTACAGACATCACATTTTAAATTCACGGTAACTTAAAAGATTCCGACGAATTGAGAAATTCTCTTCCCTTTGAAGTCGGTTAAAAAGATTTCAAATATTACCTACGACAACATGGACACATGCAAGTTCTTGGAGATGTCCAAAACGATCAGAAACTTTTATACACACCTATTTTAATCACTTATTGTCCCAAAGCCACAGGTGGTTGTAAGTTATAATGTCCCTGAAACACTGCGTAGTTGTCCTTCGTAGCGCACTGGTATGTGCTGATGGGGGCAGGGTACTGCTGGTACATCCTGTGATCACGGACTTGAGGCCGAGGATATAGGGCGTCTTGCCTCACTTCTGGGTACCACCCTGACATCACGCCACTCCCGAACATTCCACCACTGTTGTAGTTTGGTGCACTTGGCATAGTCGGCATCGTCGGCATCATGCTTGGCGCAACCGCTGCGTAATTCAAAGACATTTGTTTCGGAGCACTTGCGACCGGCACTGTCCCGTAGTTCGTACTTCCAACTGATGTAACTGGCACCGCGGCGGGTGCTTGTGGTGGCTCTACTGGACGTTCTGTTTTATCACTGGAAGCACTCGAAGTTTCATCCTTGTCGTCCTCTTTCGCTTTCTTGCTCTTCTTCGAGACATTCGCGTGGGTTTTCACATGTTTAGCGAGATGGTCGGAGCGCATGAACCGTTTGGTGCACATTTGACACGCGAATCTCTTCTCACCGGTGTGGGTGCGCAGGTGTCTCTGCAGCTCGTCGGAGCGGGTGAACCTCTTGCCACAGAACAACCAATTGCACACGAAGGGACGCTCTCCAGTGTGCCAGCGGAGGTGAGCTTTCAGATGAGAAGTTTTTCCGTAAACTTTTCCACAACCGGGTACATGGCACACATGTTCACGCTTAGCGCCATCCTTGCCGTAGTTGGGGCCGAAACCAGCGGCTTCAGTGAGGCAGTTGGGACAGCGGCACTTTGCACAACGACGCTGGAGTTCTCTGGCTTCCTCCGTCACGGCCGGTGTTGGCGGCCAGTACGCCGGGTACTGCGTGGGGTAGGCAGGCAGCTCACGCCACGCGGGCGGAGCGCACCAAGTGCCTGACGACGCACTGCTGCACGAAGACATATCCGAAGCCGGTGATATAGCGTCACCGCGGCCGTAGCCACATCCGTAGCCTGACATCATGTTCATCATCTGCAAATATTAACACATTATTAGTTAAAGCTTGTATAAACTGTAAGAGAGCTGACTCGAACACTTTCAAAACTTTGAAGATCAACTAAATCGCAGCTAAATTGTCGTGACACACAAAACATTTATTGGCAATTTACTCTAATATTAATAAACTCTCAAATTATGTTCAATAGTTGGTGGGCGGGCGGACGAACCTGTTGCGCGGGCGGATCCACGTATTGCATTTCCGGCGAGTGTGGTGACAACGTAGCGCGACGAAACCTTCAACTGGATAATTACAGGGCGGCGCACCGCTCGCGCCGAGACGTTTTTAATAACTGGCTTGGAATAGACGTAACAAGCGGTTGTCACCTCGCCCCGGCCCCTCTGCCCCGAGGGATCGGCGCGCGCGCACCCCGGGCCCCCCTCCACCCCGCGCCCCGCCTGCCACAGCCTCCGACACACCCCACCAAGCTCCGTGAGTTATGAGCTTACCAGTTCGGCTCTTATGAGAACGGGAAAGCCATGAGAGCGAGACGACAACCGTCCAAACAAAGCTAAAGGTTACGTTAAGTGTGTGTTTACTTTGGGCTTTATAGCGTACCGTATTGGGTTCAAGTCGTTAAGAGGGGCTTCTTAATTGTGTTTTAGGTAAACTGAATTCATTTAACTTTTGACGTGACCATCGTGTTTTTCTATTTCATTTTGTAAAATATGCTTTAGTACATAAACATAATAGAAACACGCTCGTTGATGTCTTTTATACCATAATTAAGAAGAGTTTTCATTCAAAAGAAAAATCTTTCACCAACTTCAGCATACACCACGCAATATACAAAAAACATACACGACGAAACAGTACCATCCAAGTCATACAAGCATCATTCCTTTTGTAGGCAGATAAAATTCAGTTCCCAGTTCCCGAGACGCTTAATGTATTTAATTTTTTCTCTATTTCGGTCGGCAGTTCGCGGCAGACGCATGATTTATGCATATTCGAGCGGAGCCAAACCTTTAATTACACGTTGTTAAAATATGGCAGTTTGTTAAATCGTTCGCTCTGCTTTTGTTTTACCAAACACCGCGGCTCTTAGAGAACGGTTCCCTTTTCTCCTCTAACCAAATTTTATGTATCATGTATTTTTTATTCCTATAATTGCCTTCGCTTTCCAACAGCTTAGTTTATTTGTACAACATGTTTGAAGGCATGGGAAACCTCATAAGAAATCGCTCATCAGATTACTAACTCGTATGCCTCCGTGCCTCGTACAGTTAATTTCTAAGCTTTTAAAATCACAGTGAGTTTCAAACCTCTAGATTGGTAAGTGATGTAATTTTCCCTACTGAAACACAAAGATATCCATAAGCCTGCAAGCCTGGCTTGCTCTTATATCCTACTACTCTTTATGATGTCAGGGTTCCAGAAGCCCATAGCCCCTAGGCACGCCACTGTCCATGCCGCCATAGTTATATAATATAAATACGAAATTAAATCTGTCTGTCTGTTTGCCTGTAAACTTTTCACTTCTTATCGGATGACTGGATTTCGATGAGCAAAAAGGTAGACCATGGCCAAGATTAGAACAGGAAGCTTTTTATCTCGGTACACGATCTTGTACGATCATTTTCGGTCTCCCCACGGGATTAGTCTTTAGTACGTCATCATAACAAGGATCATAACCCAGGAATGCTAACGATAAAACGAAGTAACAATGTCATCAGGGGACTTCATTTCAAGACTACTATACACACTACGCTTTTAAATCACTTAGCCAGGAACAACCGTGAAATCGATCTCATAATGACATTGCATAGAAATAATATGAAGCACTTGCAGTATTTAATAACTCAAAGAGCTACAAAAAGCTACTGCAACAAAAGCCTTCTCCGAAGCTACTACTGACTACCGTTCATACTGTGCTAGTACAAATAGGACCTGTCGACATGTTTACGACACCCTAGAACAATAGCCTGGCAAGGGACTCGGATGACAGGCTACTGTGTCGAAGCCGACGGCCACAAAGCCCACATGCAGTGGACAATGTCGACTACTAATGTCCTATGATCGTCGTCTCGCCATAAATCAGGAAGCTACTGTGTTTTTGTGAGCAAAAAATGATCTTTTACTGCTGTCTTCGAAGTTGTCGCGTCGATCGATTGCATGTGAAATATATTGTGCCGATTGCTTTTGATCTTTGACATAGAACTTTGTAGATGCGCGTTTGTGTTTGCCGCGTTTATTGGCAGTGGGGTGCATAACATGGGCTCATGCTGGTTTTACGCGTAATAAAAGTTATGAAAATAAGTGTAGCTGTCATTGTGTTCTCAGATAGCAAATTGGCATCAGTAGGTTCTAGATATGTATGTATGTAAATAGTCACAAATACCTTACCCAGAGTTCAAAAATATTTTTCTTGTAAACTGGCGATTGAACCTTTGCGAATAGACGTATTTAGAACAGTATGGTTTCTATACTCCAAAAGGAATTCTCATTTGAAACTTGCGTAAGGCATTTATGCTCGTAACTGTAGGCTATAGATAAGTACTTACAGTAGCTTCTTTCTTACCAAAAAAGTTTAATGCTTTTTTAATACCACCTTCAGAACAAGCCCATTCACGTTATATAGCTCACGATATCATAATAAAATCATTAGCGAAAATATCGACATCTGAATCGCGCGGCCGCTTCCGCTCAAGGAGGCCGGTATATTACATTAATTACAGGTTTCTTATATCGTGGGCGGGTAATTGGTTCTATCGCACGCTGTCCTCACTTCCTGTCTTTTGCTGGCCCTGTATGGGAACACTGGGGACTCAAAAGTACCGGCTTGGTATCGGGTGTCGACTATTGTGGCAGCCAGCGCGGCACCCACGCAATGCAGTACGATGTGGAGTAAATCGTGCATGCGGAGCCCTTTATGGGATCTTCAGGTTTTTTTGTTGATTTTTCGGCGATTGTCATGGTTGATAGCTGAATTATGATTTTCATGTGAGCATAAGACTATATTCGATTGCATTTCCTTATTCGTCATTAATGATCGATAAATCTTTTTTCTAAAGCTCCTTTCAACAAACAGTTTACCTACTGCTTTTGCAAACTCAAAGACCCTACGTAATCATTTTTAATAATCTGTAATTTCGTGATGGTGTTGGTTGGTAAGGTCAGCAACAGAAGTAGCTTAACGTTTCGGAATTTTAATTATTTGATGTACAGGACTCCAGCTATTATTTGTAATGTTTCAGGAGATTATTGTTTAAAACATTCCTTACTCTTCAATACCTTGTTAGTAACGAGAAATATCTAACAAGTTTTTATTAAAAATCCTGCTTTGAAACTTTGAGGAGTGTTAATCTACTTCTGATGCTGACTGTACTATATATTCTTATCGAAAGAAACTGATGATAAAGGTATCTTTACTTATAATATGTTATTAGTATTTTAGCAATAAAGCTCACAAAGTTATAATCATAGACAAAACTAACAAGTTTTCTGGCTAACGCAGAACGTAATTATGCTGGTTATTTATTTGGTTCAGCAACAATTGTTTAAACTGGTACAAGCAAATGAAACAGAGGCAACAAATCAGAATAAAGTGTAAACTCTGCATGCACACAAAACGTTGTCGTAACTTACTAAAAAAAAATAGAAATAAAAAGACTAGGTTTAATATCAAAGTTGCACTCTACTATATTTTTAGGATATACACTACACAGCTACTTCTTAAGTAGTACGAATCTAACCAAGCCAAAGGGATGTCAAAAATGTATCGTAATTTCAAATTAAAGGTCGATGTACCATTTTAGCAAAGATATCATTATTGAGAATCGAGATAGACTCAAAAACTACGGTGATCTCGGATTATCTCTTTTTATAGAAATCCGATACCACTTCTACACAAAGAGCGTAAAAACCTCAAATGCTACGCGGGCTACAAATAAGTTTTACATTGCTATTGTATGGGAGCGGACATTGTTGTTATCTGATCGGAATTCCGCTCATTTCGCATCCTACGCGTATCTGCAACTCAAGGAGTGAAGGGTGCATTGTGTTGGTGTAACAAGATCACCGAATGTACCTGTTACAACAATGTGAAGCGCACAGGTTCGCACCAAGCGTTGCTCCCTTGTCAAGCCATTGTCGTAGAAGCTGTCAAATTTTCGCGTAACGCAGTGGCTAGCTGAAAAAAATGTGCATTTGTTTCTATAAAGGATAAAAGTTTCAATTTTGATTTTAACTTTTTTTTTACTTATAGTTCTTAAAAAAGTTTATTCAAATCAGGATGTCCCCTCGACTGACACCGTCGAGGAGCTATAGTTCATAAAATTGAACTTTCGCATGACAGTCGAGGGGGTTGCTTACCTCGGACACGTTACTTGGCACGAGAGGCATGACTTACTGCAACTACTAGTGATGGGCAAAGTAGCAGCGAAACGCGATATTGATCGGAGAAAAGTCTTAGTTAATCTTAAAAAGGACCAGAAAGGACCAGAATCAAAAAAGCTGCTGAATTTATTGTTGAAGTTGATGGCCAACCTTCAGTAACTGAAAAGGCACCAGAAAAACAATAATCTCACAAAAAAAATCCCTCGCAAATTAGGCCGCTATCAGTGTCCAACTTTGGTTTTAATGGTAAAACAGAAAAGGAGAGATTTCGATGGGTATACCAACCTTCCCAACTTTTCGTAGAACTTCCAGTTTCAGCATGCCAAACTATTTTATTTATTTATTTATATATTTATGTACACACAAAATACTTAATAGCACATTACATTAAGATAGAAGAGCACAAAGGTACTGCTTCTTTCATAAGAGATTTCTTCCAGCAGACCTGCGAGAGGAAAGTTGGATTAGAAATGTAGACACAGTTTGCAGAAAAGACAGAAACGATAACTATCTACATTAGTGCACAGGTTAAGTAAAAAAAATACACGTGTGTTGGTATCAATACGTTCTAATTAGGTAGGTAGGTATGCATGGTCCCCTCCCTATTCTGCTATTTAATTTACAACTTTCTAAAACCGAACCTACCTATAAATTTAAGGTCGGTTGGGTAGTAAGTAAGTACCTATTTTCAAATATCAATGATATAATTGAGTCCAACATTTTGATACCAAAGAAAAATTTAAAAAATCAGCAACCATCCAAAAGTCGGCACGATGTTTGTATAATAAAATAACATACATCAAAAATCACACACAGAAAGTGAAGTCCGAGCGGACAGCACAAAAAATATACGGAGTAGGTAAAAGATTTCTGCGGAGCATGACTCCCCGTGGCGCCGCGGCCGATTTCAAACGGTCCTCTCTCTATAACCTGACAGCCGAAATTACCCCACATCAGTAAAAACGACATCTCGAGAGCAGTTTGTTTTACACAACAAGCCGTTCCGATATAACGACGATACGTTTTTGACACCAATGTATTGCTCTCATTAGGAACCTTTTTTTGTAAAAATGGCCAATTTTGTTAGTAATTAAGGCAATATGAATGAGACTAGCCATTAGTGTCAGGTTTATAGGGAGTGGACAAAGCAATGCAGCTGTATGGTTTTGTACTTCCCTAACTAAAAAAATTTTAAGTTGGGCTCCTGAACTAATTTTATAATTGATACTGCGAATCATTAGGACCATTAAAATAAAATCTTACCTACCGCGTTGCTGATTCGAAATCCGCGCGGTCTTGATTTTAGACGGATATAACTTTAGATGGTTTTTCACCTAGGTTGGTCGCAGTGTGGTGTACGCAACACCAAACTGCGCTCCAAAACAAATGACTAACGTTGCTCATAAAGCCGCTAAGCTGAAGTGGGACTAGACTGGCCACGTCTGCCGCATGCCAAATGAACTGCGGGCCAAAATAGCCACTTTCTGGAGCCCTGACACAGCCAGAAGGCGTCGCGGCAGACCTGACCAGTGACGCCTTCCTGACCTGACCAGCGACGTGTGGTCCATATTGACCTTGGATCGAAACAACTGAGATGTCATGGGGAGAGACCTTGGCCCCAGCAGTGTGATGATGCAGGTTAACAGTTTCAGTACCTAGGTCGGTAGAGTACCTATCTAAACATAGGACAATCAGCTCGACCAATACAGAGCATTGCATTTTTGAACTATTCTGTAAATAGATAGGTACCTATCTACTAAATTATGTACCAACAAGTTTTAAAGAGCAGCCGTAAGTGTTTGTTTATTATGAAACAAAAAACAAAGCTGAGGAATATTTGTGAAACATTGTTTCCTGCTGCAGCAAGAATAGTACATTTTGATATAAGTGGGGAAACTTTGTTATTGCATTCGAGCGCGGAATTAACACCCGAGCTGCAGGCGAGGGTGTTACGGAGCCGAGAACTGCAATAACAAATCCCCACGCGTATCAAACGACGTTTTTCAATACACTTTCCAAGAAATAAAATATTAAAACAGAAAATATTTTTGGCGGGAATAATTATAAAACTATGATTTAATTTGCTTTTTTTCCGCGCTTTGCTTTCGCCAGGCTGAAGAAGAAGCAAAGGTATGATGCCGCTATACAGCCTTATACAGCGTGTAACAGAAAGGGTATAATCATATGGAATACTGTGGTACGGACCATCAAACTGAACAACTTTCTTTATGGGACCACCATCGAAATCGTAAAAAAAATAATCAGCTGTCCTATACAAAATTTCAATACCTACTCGACCCAAATGTATGGGACAGCAGATTTTTTTTTTTACGATTTCGATGGTGGTCCCATAGAGAAAGTTGTTCAGTTTGATGATCCGTACCACAGTATTCCATATGACTATACCCTTTCTGTTACACGCTGTATAAAAAGAAAAAAAATCTAATATTTTTGCATTTAGAACACAAAGAAATGTTAATTTGTTCATAAAAGTAAATATTTGTTTTAAATAATCATGTATACCTATGATATTCTATTTATAAACACAATTTAAATACTAAAAAAATATTTACGCCGTATAGACGCATATCTCTTTGCCGAGATTAAAAAAAAAACAATCACCACCGATTAAAGCTATAGTCATTGAACCCATTTGGACTTATCTGTGGAATGTTTTATTTCCGCACGTGTGCGGAAAAATATTAAAAATCCACGCGTGTGAAATACATTGCATGTTGAACCTAATCGTAGTGTGATAAGAACCAGTTTTCGAGAAAGTGTATTGAAAAATAATTATATTCCTGGAAATAATGGTTAGGAGCTTTGTTGTATGTATTTGATTCTCGCACTTTTGTCTCCATTAAATACCTACATCTCCATTATATAGAGATATTTCAAAACACTGAATACGGGATATTATGTTAACTATTGTAAACATGGTAAATATCCCGTTTCAGTGATAATGATAATGTAAGTGACCATATCAGTTAAAAAACTTATCTACACAAATAAATAAAATTAATATGGCGTTTGTAATTTAAAAAAAAAAAACAACTTTTTACTGAATGCATGAAAGTTTAATTAAACGATAGCGGTACTTATATAACACATTTTTTTTTTTGCCTGTCTCTTTGTTCCGGCCAATCTCCGAAATGGTTGGCCGATTTTAACGGGACTCTTACTAGCAGATATTTGGTCTAACATAAGTTCCTTTTATTTTGGAAAAATAATTAGAGATCTGTGTAAAAATTAAAAACCCTTGAACTTGTTACCAAAATCAGATTCAAAAAGGGAAGTAATATTTTTATAAAAATTTCACGCGAATGAAGGTCGCGGGCAACAGCTATTCACTACATAGTATAAAACAAAGTCGCTTTCTCTGTCCCTATGTCCCTTTGTATGCTTAAATCTTTGAAACTACGCAACGGATTTTGATGCGGTTTTTTTTTAATAGATAGGGTGATTCAAGAGGAAGGTTTATATGTATAACATTGCACCCGTGCGAAGCCGGGGCGGGTCGCTAGTAAAATATATAAATGTTCTGAAAACAGAGACCATTAGCGCCATCTATCGTGGAGTGGCTAAACTACAAAGTCTAATGGCCGCCGCCATTCGAAACACAAACTGACTCAACTCAACAGCTTCAAAAACGTATGGTTCTTTCTGATCACTTCGATGGAATTGAAAAGATGTCGCTATAAGGTGGATGCCCGCGAAATTTAAATTTCCATACGTTTATTGCAATTTGCAGGTCAGTGTGAGGTTGTATGTTGATGAAAATATGAATCGCGCCAGTAACACGTATGGAGTTACAGAATTATAATCATTGAAATCATCAATACAACCCTGCAAGTTCATATAATCCCAAAGAGTGACTTTTTCATAAAATAGCTATTGAATGGGGTTATATGAACATGGAGGGCTGTATTGATTATGATGAATAAATGTATTTATTTGGATAAGGATTAATACTATCGCAAATATAAAATACCTTCGCAAATATTTGGTAAGTGTTTTGAATTGAATTGTGATTACCAATGTGTTAATTGACAGTAGGTACCTAGTTTGTATTAGTAGTGTTAGTATGATTACAAATTGTAATCCTTGTTGCAAATGGTAAGAAATCTAGAAGGAACCAGGCAAAACAACGGATCATCGGCTCGAAAAAATTTATTACAACACACGTCACATAACATACATTTGTACAACCATTTCACATTATAATAATTATACAATATAGTAAATAATGACTATTCAGTTTTAGATCGAGGAATGTTTTATCTCGTCACAAGGAGCTATAATACCGAATAGATTCAAGCTTACGTTTGCTGCGGGCAACGCGATATTTATTGATAGAAACTTTAGAAATATGGACACGCTCTTAGAGAGCGAGGCCTAGAATGAGGTGGCGTGACGACCTGGGGGTTACTAAGCAGGAGTAATTCCAGTATGGGAAAGACATGGCGCTATACGACCTGTATAGCTCTGACTCCGTCCCACACTGGAATTATCTATGGTAGGCCACATGGACGCATACTGCGAGGGTTGGTTCGAGGTGGCGCGGGGCAAGAGTTCATGGAAAGCCTTAAGGGAGGCCATTGCCCAGCAGTAGAGTAGCATGAATTATGTATACGTATGCTTTCAATTTTAGTTTTTTTATTCCTTTTTTTGTGACCTGGGGGGTTACTATGACGTCTTAAAGCAGGGGTAATTCCAGTGTGGAAAAGAGGCAGAGCTATACCGGTCGTCTAGCGCCATCTCTTTCACTCCTGCTTCAAGACGTCATGGTAGGCCACCTAGTCAACAGTTAACCATTCCGAAAATCTTTATAAAATGGACATTATTTAGCACTGTTGTCCCTCCAGTTCAATAAGATGTATATTCCTATTGCGAACACTAGTCTGCACTTTACCAGTCACAACAGAAAATAAAGAATTTAGTGCGAAAGCGAGCTCGAAAACATTTGGAAACTGTCTCAATTAAGCGATATTTTTCTTTGTAGAAAATCTTAGAAGCACGAGAGTGTACGCAGGAACGAGCAAAGCGAGCTCGAAAAATGTCGCACCCCGTCTCAACGATTGGATAGAAAAAACTTAAGAATAAAAGACAATATAACATGCAAGTGCGTTCGAAAACACCGCCTGGAATTGTTTGGGTTTTCGTTGCTCCATATAGGAACATGAATAAGTTTAACGACTATCGTAAAAAAGAACAAGCGAGCGAAGCGAGCTCGAAAATGTTCCGCGGTCCGGCAGACCATTGGTTGGAACCAATGGACTCGAGCTTGAATTCATTATATCCCTCATTATTTTTACAATCACTGGGATATTTGGGACGCAAACATTGTAACTAATTTTCCCTGAACTTCTAGGTGGCCCCTCGATTCCACCGACTTTTCCTGACGTTCCACGGCTTTTCCTTGACGCGGCTCTAGACTCCGGACTCAGACAGAAAATGAACTGAAGTATCTGTCAGTGTCCGGTATCGGAGCCGGACCGCAACATACAAGAAGAATTGCTCAATGCTCGACTGTTTTGTGAGGAAAATATACATCTAGGCAAATTCGTATCGCGTATTCTTGTACGAGTTCCGAGAGCGTTCTATATGACTTACAGAAGTTGCAGTTGGCACATAACTACACAGATCGATTAAAGTAACGCATTTCCGCAGTTAACAAGTCTAGTTCTTCATGATTCAATAGAAATTAGATACATTAAATAAATAATACACAATACGACTTACAATATAATTTGAACCACAAGATCCTATAATAAATATAAATATTATAAATGAGTTTTCTTCAGTTATTAATTATCTTTCAAGCCAATGTGATTCCTAGATATGTAATAAATTAATTCAAATTCAACAATTTTCGATTCTCACTTCAAGTATGAGCAGTATCATAAAGTAACAATATGGAAGTTTAGTGTAGATTTCAAAACTTGAGAGAAGTTTTTATAGGTGGAATAAAAGAACTGAAATACCTTCAACTTATTAAATATGGTGTGTATTAATACTTCTGAAGTACAAACGCACTCGTCCAAACATACTAATGCATCAACAAAACAGAAAGAGTAGGCAAATGTTTAACTTATCAGGCATTGAATTGCTTGTTGTTAAGTAGTTGATACTGAACATCTAAAATTCATAACTTAGAAATAGAAAATAACTACAAACTACACTATCAGTAGAAACACTATGGGATCAAAGAATAGCTTTTAAAAGTTTAAATTAACTACATTCTTCAATAAATATTTTTCACAGATATGGAAAACTTGAGAAAAAGCTTTTAACCATATAAATCCGCCATTTCCAATAATGTTTATCACAAAACTACATGATTAGCGAACGGACAACCGAAACATTGGAAATAAATAGTCAATAAAGGAATCAAACAACTGGCTTTGTTCGCAACCAAGCAAAAGTAAAAAATTCGGTAATCATTCCGAGATTTATAACGAAAAAGAAAAAATATAATATTTTCCAAATAAAAAAACGAGATAAAACGGTTTTATACAATAAGGTTTCTTTAGCAAGTGGCTTATACTAAATTTCAAGACCTAGGTGCTGTAACCTTATAATTCATCCCTGAGCAGAGTGTATCGGTTCTTGGACGGCGCTAGTTTCTTGAACGTGGACTCGGGAGGAGTGGTCACCTTAACTTCTAGGTTCAATACTTGCTGGTCTGGGTCGGGACCGTAGTGGAACTCCCTGAAAAGAACAACGAAGTTATTAATTTACGTTTACAATTGTCAGTAAAGATGAAAAACAAACGAAAAAAAAAAAACTTTATTCCACATTCAGTATGATCAAGGGAAAAGTGTGTGTGTGTGTGTGTGGGTGTGTGTGTGTGTGTGTGTGTGTGTGTGTGTGTGAGAGAGAGAGAGAGTGAGTGTGTGTGTTAAAACTTTTCATTAAGCGTCACACGGCAATTAATTGTTTTTCTTACATTACGAGATCAATACAGCAATTTTATGTGAGAATTCTTGACGTTCACAATACAATACAACATCAGGCATTTTATCGCCATCGGAGTTATTCATATTTACTCGGGAGCGTATGAATATCTGCCGCGAGCTCATTGTGAACGATCCATTGTCTTCATGATTGTGGCAACACGGAACCACTTAACATGCATGTACGGATCCCATTGAATTGTGAAGACAGATCAAAGTGGGTTGTATGTTGAAAATGCGATAATTTAACTGTATCTTAGTGATCTTATGGGATCGGCTAGAAAAGACAAACGTCCAAAGACTACGTCAAGACAGGAAAGATTTCTTTTAGAACGTCAAATAAGGGGATTCAACAAATTCGAATAAGAGACTAATATAGCATACATAAAGGGTGTAACAAGACCCTTAACGAAGCCGAAAGGCACTTTTGGCTTTTTTTTGTGCTAGACTATACCCAAGATATTGAGGGGTTTTGAGTTCTTTTCGTTGAGTAGGACTCCGTAAACCGTAATTTTTCACCCCAAAAATAAGTCGTTTCCCAGCAAAAATTTTTGCGCAAAGTTACATAGTTTGATGTACAGAATGCTTGGTTAACGGCTTCGTGAAGGGTCTGTTTACACCCTGTATGTATTTTGATACAAGTAGGGAAACTTTTTTATTACGGCCGAGGCAGATTTCACGCCCGAGCCGCAGGCGAGGGTGTTAAGGAGCCGAGAACTGCAGTAACAAATACCCACGTGTATCAAACGACGTTCTTCAATTCTATACACTTTCGAAGAAATTAAATAACAGTACGAAAAGTATTTTTGTCATTAATTATTAAAGAAACTATGATTTATTTTGCTTTTTTCCCGCACTTTGATTTTGCAGATTGAGAAGAAGGTAGAAGTAAAGGTATGAACCCCATACACAGCCTAAATTGAAAAATAGAAAATACAAATATTTTTGAATTTAGAACACAAATAAATGTCAATTTGTTCATAATAGTAAATATTTTTTTTAAATAATCATGGTAGATATTGCCGATACCAACAGACTTATGATTTAAAGACTTACGAACGCGTGTAACGTTCGAGTGTCGATTGAAAGTATTTCACATCTCATCAAACTAACGAACCTAACGAACAAACTCGTAACCTTTATTAATATTATACATTTAGCCGCAATAGTAATTATGTTAAGCACATACAGGGTGTACCCATCAACTAGCCGTTAGCTCTACGCATACTGTACATGAAACGAAGAAACCATGAGCAAAAAATATTGTTGGGAAACGACTTTTTGTTTGGGCGTGAAAATTCACTGTTTACGCTAGTGCGCAATATAAAGCAAAACATTTCGCTCTTATGTGCCTGCAACAGCACAAGGGTCATGGGGGTATCAAAATTAAGTACCTACCTACTTGTGAAAAAAATGGAACTTTGACCTTCTATATCTCCGTGACCACCGGTTACCAGGTCAAAATAAATGATCACAATGACTGGGAAGACAAGTAAATTACGGCTTCGTTAAGCGTCTTTTTACACCTGTCATGAAAGATTCAATATTAAAAGTATTATTAAAGAGAACAATGCAAATAATTTTGCAGAAAAAAATATCACACAGTAGTTGGACAATATGTAAAGTTCTCATGCCAAATTCTATTACAAATGACAGTCTTATCTTGAGCCTTATCAACAAGACTATTGAAGTCAAGCAGCTCAACACTTGAATGACGTGAAAGTATATGCGCGTATTTGTTTAGCGGTATTTTAGACTGACTCATCTATTATTCAGTATAAATTGATGGGTCACATCAAGTCATATTAATGTGTTTCACTAGGTGCAGAAATCGAATTATATAACTAAAACCTTTGCAAAGTTGAATCATAAATCTCACGTCTATAAAAAAAATAATGGTTATTTGCCATTTGAACCAAGATTTTTGGATTACAAAAGCAGTAGACAGAGCAATGTAGGTCAGATGCACCTCTGCCTTAGCCTTCGAGATTACAAACGTGATGTTATGTGTTGTTGTAAAAAGCAATAGTTAATTAAATACCTAGAATGTTCAATACAATATACTGCAGTAGATTGGCTCTGTTACATGGGTTTAAAATCCTCTGGCAAAATGTGAGTTTAATCTATACAAATAAATAAAATTGAAGTCACACTCTGTTTGTAATATCAAAATAACAACTTTTTACTGAATGCTTAAAGGGTGTAACAAGTCCCTTAACGAAGCCGAAAGGTACTTGTTCTTCCCAACATTGCGATATTTTTTTTGTTCTAGACCATACCTGGGAACCTTCTAATGACGGAGATATGAGAGGTCAAAGTTTCATCTTTTTCACAAGATTTTTTTTAAACATGTTTTAATGTAAGATTTTTACTTTAAACACCTCCACGACCCCCGTACTATTCAATCCTTCCATTAGCACAATGTTTTGAGTCCGTTACATTGAGTTCTACCGTAAAACGTGATTTTTCAACCAAAAAAAAAAATTGTTTTCCAGCAATAATTTTTGCGTAAAGTTACTTAGTTTGATGTACATAATGCTTGTTGACGGCTTCGTGAAGGGTCTTGTTACATCCTGTATATTTATAACAAAAAAACATATATTTTTTTATTTTTTGTTTTTTTATCTGTTTGTTCTGGCTAATCTTCGAAACGGCTGGACCCATTTTGATGACAGATTTGCAGATAGCTGATATTATAAGATTTAACTTAAAATACTGTTATTTTAGGATAATAATTAGGGTTCCGTGAAAAAAAAAACCCTTGAAATTGTTAACAAAATCTGATTCAAACGGCTAATCTCCGAAAAGGCTGGACCGATTCTGCCGGGGCTTTTACTGGCAGATAGCTGATGTCATAAGGAGTAACTAAGGCTACTTTTATTTTAGAATAAGAATTAGAGTTCCGTGCAAGGAAATTGAAACCCTTCAAATTGGTAACAAAATTTGATCCAAAAACGGAAGTAGCATTTTTTTATATATCTGTGCTTGAAATGGATCAGACATTATTGTTTAGAGCTTTAGCATTAGCAAAGACGGGTTGATTTAAAAAAAATCAAGGTAAATCACATAAGAATGTTTTAGATCATAAGATATTACAGTGTTATTTTATCTTAAACCTTAAATTAAGGATAAACCATGCAATTTAATTGAGCATACAAGAACCAAGCTATACCTGTGCAATTTTCCAGAGTATAGGTCCAGCAGGAACTGCTTTAGTCTGCCAGGCTTCTCCATTTCCTTGTAGTCAGGGAACATGTACATGTGGCGGAAGGAGTCAATGGCAATGAGTGGCAGGTCTGTCATGGACTTGCCTAGGTGATGCAGGGGATGTTCGAACCGCACTCCATCAGCCGTTAGGAAGTTAACGTTCTCTGTAATTTTAAATATAGAATGTCTTACTGGTTAGTAGTAAAAGTAATCTTAATCTGCCTAGCCTTTTCCAACTATGCTGGGGTCAGCATCCAATCGATAGTAAAGTTGATGTAAAACATAATAAACACCGGTATACACAAACAAATAAATACCTATGATTCATGAAACGTGACAGTCCTTGACATCATAATTATTTGAATAATAATGTATGGCATTGATGTAAATATTTTCATGAAGCTAAGTGTAACCTTGCTAAATTCGAAAAAAAATTGAGGTATTTATATGTACACAGTACTATTATTTGAAGAAAACTTGAAAGTTATGTGATGAAAGTAAAAATATTATCTCGAAATTCAGTACTTACGCTTTTCTCCCTCTAATTCATTTTGAATAACTTCTTTGTACTTCTTTATGCTATCATTGTCATCAGGATGGTGGAACAGAATCAGGAATGGCAATCCCTCCTCAGTGAGCTCTTCAGCGTTCTCAAACGTGATCTCTCGGACCAAAGGTATGCACTTTTCTTGAGCCCATTTGTATAATTCTTCAAAATTCAACAAGGAACCAGTGAAGGTTTCATCAGGCTCTGTGGACTTCTTCCTATCGGTTCTAAACACCACAATTGGCTGACCTAGAAATCAGTAGAGACTGGCTATTAAAACCTACAAGCTGCTAGGGTCAAGAAAGAGATTTTACAAAATGTCTGTCTCACTCTTATTTCAACTTTTTTTTTATAAAACAGTAATAATAGATTGTTAAAATAATGCGACATATTTTACTAAAATATTAAAAATACCTGGAGGATGCATCTGCAGTGAGGCATCACCAAACCCAACATGGAATTGGCACTCATCCTTAAGGTTAGCAGCGACCCTTCTGAATGTGTCATACTCCGGCTGGTCCCGTCTGTCCATGTAGCCAATGATGTGCCTCTTGTCTTCACTGATATCGTGTAGCTCTTTGATGGCACCAAATGTGATAACAGGGTCGGTAAGCTGTTTCTTGATAAACTCAGCAAAGGCTTCAACTGAACGCTGGCCTAAAAATAATCGAGTTGTGTTAAAAATAGTTAGGTCTAGATACTGGTCTGGAATGCAAATAATGAGATATCAAGTCAAGTAATGCAAAAACTAGTTTGGTTTTTATACCGTTAATGATTCAAGTACATTATGGTGACAGACAATTCAATTGAATTAACATTGCTAACAATTTATACAAATAGTGTGAAATGTTTTCTCACCTCTGTACTCTTTTTTGGCAGGCATGCCATTCCGGAACATTTTTAAAGTGGGATACTTAGTTATATGGAACCTAGTGGCTACTGCTCCTTCTTTGTCACAGTCTACCTTACCCATGACTACCTTTCCAGTGTCATAGCCTGCTTTAGTTACTTCTTCAGCAGCCTCGTCAAATATTGGCATCAGCATATTACTGAATTTACACCATTCAGCATAAAAATTTATGAACACTATTTCATTGGAAGCTGAAATAACAAACTTTGTCAATGATGCATAAAATGAATCGCAATGTGACACAGAAAATTAATTATTGATTGTTCTGGGAATTCAAAAGCAAATTGAAATGATTGAATTGAATTTTGTCATATACTTCTTGTATCTAGTTATTATGTAGAAACACAACTATGCTATCTAATATTGACATCTGGCACAGTTACATTTTTGTGATTGCTAAATGGCAATAAAAATACAAGTGTGAAACAATAAAGAAAGAAAAGTATTCAAATAAAATACTAGAATTAACTTCTCTAGGACATAAATTAAGATAACACTGTTTTATTATTTGTTTGTTTATGTTGAAGGATTTATTTAATTAAAACTGGTGATGATGTGGCCACTTTAAAGTTAGTACTAGATAATTGGGTGTTAAACAAGCTACTTAGTAATATTTTAAGTTCTTGTCGTGATTTAAATAGCTAGAGAAGTCAAGTTAAATAGTACTCAGATGAACCGTATCAAATTTTCCTTTAGCATACATGTATGAAACAATTACCTAGACAGATTGGTCAGATTTGTTTGAAACCAAAATATAAACAATTGATTGTGTTTACAAAATAAAAATAACTTTACAGAAACAGGAAAAATATATGTATTTTATCTCAACAATACGTAGGAAAAGAAAAAGCTTCTAGAAAACGTGGAGTAGGTATGTAACTCACCCAATACCATATCCAAATTACTTTGTGTAATTTGCACAGCACCGCTATCGGTAGGATTGTAAAAACTATGGCATATCTGAAACATAACAATTCTCGGAGATTAAGCCGCAATTACTTATTCATAATAGACCATACAATCAACAATCCATTAGTTCACTTTTTGTGAATATATTTTCAGACATTTTGACTTTACAAATGCTTACCAAAAAAAAGACACAAGCTAGCGATTTATAATTATATAAGTTAAATGCATTCCAATTCATTGTGAATTGTAAATTAAGTCACTTTTTACGTTGAAATGAAAATATTACTGCCGCTACCGCTGCTGGTGTTAGCTGGCACTTGGCAGTTGGTTGGCTAACAGCAGCAGCTCACTTGGCAGTTGGCACTCTGGCAGGCAGAAAACCACAGACTATAATTTATAAGGATGTCCATGCCCAATTGGTGCATAGAGTAATAAGCCATGGAGGCAGCACAGCACAGAGTTAATTGCCCATCGAACAAAACTTTCTAGCACACAAACTACAAGAGACTAGCCTCTTGTAGCGTCATTCTTATAGGAAAGGTAGTTTAGGATTTTCAAAGTACTCACTTTCAATAATAGTTTATTTTATATTACAATGTTTAGTCCCAGCCCTCAAGTCAAGGTAATTAATGACGTCCTGTTAAAAAAAATATTTTATTACATTTAACAAAATAGTGTAAACTTAAAAAATTTGCAAGCACGAAACATTTAGAAATCATTTTAGTGACCCCCAGTGACTTAACTGACAGTTAAGATTCTAAGTTGCTACTTAAAATCTTCAAGTCATAATTAATCAGGAATGGCTCAATCTAGACCACAATCGTGAATATTTGTATAAATACGTAAATACGTGTTATAACAGCACGTAACGCGCGAACAATCTATGACATCTGACATTTCAGTGCCCCCGGCCCCCCACGCTACACTAACGCCTCTTGCGGCGAATTCATACGCGATAGCCCCCATTGTTAGCCTGCCAACGCTGCGTTTGAGCTACCAACGTACCGCGAAAAGATTTCGACATGGTGCTATAAACACATATTGTAAATGCGTAATGAGTACTTACATTTTGTGATACGAAACAGCATGGTTTTGCAGATTTGAAGTGGCAAACCGTTTAGAACGGAAACTGCACAAATGACAATTTAGGCGTGCGAAATAAAAATATACAAAATGGCATCTATCGGTGAGTGAACTACGTATGTAATGTGTAAAGTCAAATGGTCAATGTACATACACACGGCGACACATCAAACTATACATTTCCATTCGATATAATGGAAATGTATAGCATCGCTTTGTATAGATTTCTCGTACATGAGAGATCCGCATAAACCGGTTTTGTATAGCTTGATTGGTAGCCGTACGTACTTTGGCAGAGTGGCAAGCCTAGCCGTGCCGTCTCTATAGCGTATTCCTCAATGATTTTCTATAAAGTGAAGTATACAAGCAGACCGGAGTCCGAACTGCAGGACTATTGCATATTTCTGTTGACAGTTCATAGTGATCAGCACTTGGCGGGTTTTGATACCTATGCAGGGCAAGTATAATAAAAACAACTTTAAGTTTAAAATTATCTGGATTCAATACAGTAAAAGTAAAATACACCTTATACTCTATATTAAAACGAATATTATATTGATAATAAAAATTAGCATCGGTTTTGGGAGGCAAACCTAGAGCATCGAAACCCATATAAGCTTTACCAGAATGAGTATTATTAACAACATCAGGATAACCCATAGCTACTACTAGCTCTCCAATTCTGGCTTTCAAATTTAAAAAGAAGTTTCGATACGCTTTTTACAACGAGAATAATAAGTCCACTTTATAACAGCCCCTCTCTTTAATACAGTACGCCTCAAATTTGTATAAGAACCTGTAACCTCAGGCGCCCCAAACGACCCATGATTACCAGTAAAATAAGTACATACAGGAAAACTATCTTGACTAAACAATGGATCCACTCTTAAATCAGCAAAATTCTTATTAATAATGTCAACTTTACCCATATCATAATATCTATTTAACTCCAAATTGGTAATAACATATTCAACTTTATTAATAATCATCATACCATACTGATTTTGTAAATACAACCCAGCATTATTATTACCTTTAGCATACAAAGTAAAAAAGGAATTTCGCGATAGGAAATATCACTATGATTAACACCAATTGGTACCATACGCTTATAGGCACCATGAGCCGTGCAGAAAACAAAACGGTGTGTACCTGCAAATATATCCATAGGTTAGGTTAGGTTAGAACTGTGAAAAACTACTACTACCTCGAAATTGAACGCGAAATTTTTCTAAGTATTTTTTTCATAGTGCCCCTAAGACGACACTCTGACCGGTGGACCATTATACACTCTACGACGAACACGACGGGGGCGCCTCGTCTTCCGACGAAATATATATGTTTTCTTGCGACCCCGACGGCGAACATTCCTCAACTTTCGGAACACACGTGCGTATCGCCTCCCAGTACGCTTCCCAGCCACTAACAAACAAAAGACGATTCTTTAATGCATCATCCATCATATCATCTAACTCATTAGAAACAAAAATTATTGGACCATGAAAAGCAATTATCATATCACTTTCACACTTCACAGGATACGCATACTTACGACCTTCTAATAATCTCTTTAACATATTAGGAACACAAAACTTATAAGAAAATTCTTCAAACAATATTACTTTATGATATCCTATCCTATCAATACAACCTGACACTGACCTGCAAATTGCAATCAACGTAAGAAAATTTAAATTTCGCGGGCTACCCTTGCGCATCCACCTTAAGGAGAGCTAACCGTCTTTTATTTAGCAAATCACAAATCTCAAAGTATAACTGTTTTTTCTTTGGTGAAAAATTTATAACACCAGCTTTGAAATATTTGAAACTGTAGTATCAAAATTTTCTAGTCCTTCAAATGCAGCCCGCGAAATTTAAATTTTCTCAAGTTTATTGCAATTTGCAGGTCAGTGTCAAGTTGTATGTTGATGAAAATATGAATCGCGCCAGTAACACGAATGGAGTTACAGAATTATAATCATTTAAATCATCAATACAACCCTCCAAGTTCATATAATCTCAAAAAGTGACGTTTTCATGAAATAGTTATTGAATGTGATTATATGAACTTGGAGAGCTGTATTGATGATTTGAATGATTATAATTCTGTAACTCCATACGTGTTACTGGCGCGATTCATATTTTCATCAACATACAACCTGACACTGACTTGCAAATTGCAATGAACGTAAGAAAATTTAAATTTCGCGGGCTACCTTTGCGCATCCACCTTAACACAGAGATTCAATATAAGTGCTAAATATCTAGTGTGTATGAAGTTTTTCATAATCAGTATGAAATAATTGCAACAATTGCATAATCTTCACATTGGATGACTCATTAACAGCTGTTGTTAAAGAAAGAAGTTTATTTTGCAAGCCTTAGAAGTAGGGTTGCCACCCGTACTTTATAATAAAGTATTGTATTTTATTTCAGGTAATTGTACTTTATACTTTATAAGAACAAAAAGTACACGAGAATACTTTATTTCGCACGATTTGATTTCTTTGGGATTTTGAAAAGTTTAGTCGTAAGTGTTTTTCATTAAACGAAATTTATCGATTGGTGTCTCCACTCGACACCGCCACATCACTTAAGCATTCGTTTTTAACAATTTTTGACCGCAACCTAACCTCGTTTGTCAACAATGCCAGTGTCAGTAATAATTTCATAATTTTTTAAACTTGTATAAAGTAATTTCGTTTTTATTGTCTATTCCCGCCACGTCGCCGTTCGGCATTCACAGAAAGAGTTTCTTTGTATGTGATTAATAGCAAATGGCGAGACGAAAGAAACAAAGCGTCTCTGAATTTGATAAAATATAAATTACTTATTTACTTTAATTTAAATATAGCCTGTAAAGATGCTGTGCAATTGTTTAGTAGAAATACTTATTTGTTACAAACTGCAAAGAGCAATAAAAACTATGTTTTCAAACATATTATTATTCTAAAAGAAAAATAAATTGTACTTTATTTTGATACTATATACTTTTTTTTACTAATTTTTTTTTTTTTTTTTTTTTAATTTGATTAAAGGGCTTTGTCGCTTAGCGACCACATCGCCCAGTGCAGGAAAACAAATTACTTACGATCTATATTAAGACTAACTTACGATCTACTTATTACTAGCTCATACAATTGTTTTGCTTTCTCGGACACTGGAAAAGCAAGGATGGTATTACAAATGCCAATATTATATGTTTTATATCGTCCAAAAACATTTATTCTACTATTTTCATTCCGGACACATTCCATCAGGATATGAAAAACATCATCAATCACTCCACAGTCATCACAATTTGGAGACAAAACTTTCTTCATTAAATGATAAAACTTATTCGAAGGAATATGACCGGAACGAAGTCTTAAGGTGGAAGCGCAAGGGTAGCCCGCGAAATTTAAATTTTCTCAAGTTTATTGCAATTTGCAGGTCAGTGTCAAGTTGTATGTTGATGAAAATATGAATCGCGCCAGTAACACGTATGGGGTTACAGAATTATAATCATTCAAATTATCAATACAGCTCTCCAAGTTCATATAATCACATTTATTAGCTATTTCATGAAAAAGTCACTTTGAGATTATATGAACTTGGAGGGTTGTATTGATGATTTGAATGATTATAATTCTGTAACTCCATACGTGTTACTGGCGCGATTCATATTTTCATCAACATACAACCTGACACTGACCTGCAAATTGCAATAAACGTAAGAAAATTTAAATTTCGCGGGCTACCCTTGCGCATCCACCTTAAGGCTATAGTCATTAATTTTCTGTTCAGATCACAATCAATCCACGGAGCCCGAGAAATCCCTGGCTGGATAGTTCGGTACCATATCCCCTTTTCTTCTGATCTTTCATCAAAATACTCTTGCCAAAGATCTAAACACTTTTTTTTTGCCTTTCCAAAATAGTCCGAATACAGCGGGGTAATGTTCATGGGGACTCCATCAACACACGCTTGTTTGGCGAGTACATCAACCATATCATTTTCTTCATATTGTATATGTGACGGAATTCATTGGAGGCGTACCGTTTTAGAATTAGCTTGTAGTTTTAAGATCAATTCATATATCGCGTAGGCTGTCGGAATACCTCGCATTTGAGAAGTGTGCCGAGCCAAGTGTTGCAGCGAGCTTTTGGAGTCTGTCAGAATCACAAAATTATCGCCATTAATTGACAGAATATAGGACAAAGCTTCCAATATAGCAATCAACTCAATGTGCATAATAGAAATATCTGAATCAATCTTAAGCTTCATGTGGTTCAGAAGAATGGTATCCAAAAAGGCAGCGCCCCCTAAATGTTTATCTTTGGAACCGTCAGTAAATATTGTATGATAACCAGAATATTGTTCTTGTATATATGAAATACATAAGTGTTTTAGTTGTAAAATACTGTAGTGGCGTTTAGCTTTAGAAATACTAGGGATGCTATCGAAGATTATATGAGATATATTTATGCTACTTATCCATTTATCAAGTGAAAACATACCAAGTTGAACACTTGAGTATATTGGGACGAAATTATATTGGGATAAGATGTCAACAAGTAATGGCAGTTTCTTATTCTGCCAATAATTGGAACCTGTAACTAGTGATAGATTTTCTAGTGATTCCAAAGTTTTATTGCTGCGAAAAGATTTTGATTTTAAGATAAATTTTCTAGCTAGGTATCTCCGACGAATATGAAGTGGCGGAAGGCACAGTTCGCTTTCCATGACATGTATTGGGGTACTTCTTATAAATCCGCCGACAACACGTAATGCCTGGTTTTGGACCCTATCTAGTTTTAGTAGTTTAGACTTGCAACCATTGTCGAACAAGAAACTGGCATAATCAAGCCTACTACGAATTATAGAAATATAAATACGTCTTAAATGTTTTTGGTGGAGTCCCCATCCCGGACCAGATAGAACTTTAATCAAATTAATGAATTTCATTACTTTCTGTGAAGTTTCATTGATATGTTTACCCCATCGTAATGAGCTATCCAACCACAGACCCAAATATTTCACATTTTTAACGACTTCAATTGAAGTATCATCAAAATCAAAGTTGACAGACCTTCTAAAACAACCTTTTTTTAAAACACAAATCTTAGTTTTATTTGGAGACATAGTCAAACCTAGCTTATCAATTAAGACTTTGGTATATCGTAAAGCAGACCGAAGTTTTTCAAACGCTAAATCTAGATTATGGTTTGTTGAATACAACACAAAGTCATCAGCATATTGAGAAATATTAACTTGTCGAACTTTCTTACAGATATGTAGTGTTAAAATATTAAATAAAAGTGGAGCCAGTGGATCTCCTTGGGCTAGCCCACGGCCAGTAAATCTAGCAATATCACAACCGTACGTCGCCACTTGCAGATGTCTATTTGATAAAAAGGACCACAAATAAACACAGATTTTTGATCCTACCCCAAACTGGTCTAAAATACGTAACAGGCAAGGAACATCAACATTGTTATAAGCACTCTCGATGTCTATAAAACACGCTGCTGTAACCAGGTTTTTAGAGAATCCTAGTTGAATTTCAGAAACCAACCGCGTAAGATTATCCAGACAGGATCGTGCTTTACGAAAACCTACCATGTCCTCAGGAAAAAGGTGCTGTTTTTCAAAGAACCATTCTAAACGTTTAGCCAAGATGGCATGCAAAATTTTACAAATACAAGATATCAGGGAGATAGGGCGTAAAGATGAACCACTATGTTTAGGAATTGGAACTATTTTGATTTGACGCCATTGTAAAGGAACAAAACCGATAGAAAAACATTGATTATATATTAAAAGTAACATAGATTTACCGGAAGGTGGAAGGTGTTTAATCATGGAGAAGGAAATTTGATCTGAACCAGGGGCTGTGTCGGTAGCTTTAATACAGTTGACTAATTCTTGCATTAAGATTGGCGACTCCAACATTGCATTATTAGAATTAAAACTAGGCTGCGCGGGACAAACAAAATCTGGGGTAAGGTCGCTAAGCAGACGCTCAGCTTTCTCTTTATCTACACATGCGTAAGGAATTTGCCGACCCTTTAACCACCTCATCTTGCGCCACATTTCAGATGCTGAAGAGGTTTCATCTACAGATGAACAAAACTGCTGAAAAGATTTACAACTAGCGTTGCGGATAAGCCTTTGAGCAATACTTATTTTTTCTTTGAGGATATCTAAATTCCTTGGAGAGGGGCAGCCTCTCAGGTTCGCGAGAGCCAAGCGCCGCTCCGCAACAGCCCTGGACAGCTCTGAAGACCAATATGGTTTTGGCTTAAATGTGTTGCTAATGTTTTGAGGGATTTTAATGTAGGGAATATACTTTTCCGCAGCTTCTTGCATTATATTGTGTAGAAAGTCATATAACTCCTGGGGGTCCCGGGGAGTCACGCAGTTTTGTAAATAATCGTCTATAAATCTATAATATAAGGTCCAATCAGATTTTTTAAAATTCCTTCTGCATTGGTATTCACGCCTAATATTAAGTTTACAATTTAATTGAATAATTAGATGATCACTTCCGAGTGACTCGTTTGTAAGTTTCCACATAAATAATAAGGACAGATCTGATGAAACAAATGAAATATCAGGACTAGATTGCTGGAGAACTCCATCAACCATTCTGATTCTAGTGAAGCTACCATCGTTCAAATGAATAAAATTATAATCCAACATGGAGTCAAATATTTCGGAGCCACGGCGGTCAGTTCTTACAGACCAATTAGAGTGATGCGCGTTAAAATCTCCTAAGATAATAGTTTTACTGTTCCCAATAGAAAAGATCGCATCCCAATCCCTTTGTGTGGTGTGTACTGTCGAAGGGCAATAAATGGAAATTATATTCTCAATATGCTGACAATTCAGAATTCTAATGTGTAACAATTCAATACCGGGGTTGGGACTTTGCGTTGTACAAACAACAGATCTAACAGAGCGATGAGTCATAATGGCCACACCACCGTAACCATCTTCTCTGTCCAATCTATACGTATTATACTCACTAATTTTAAAATAACTCTCGGGCTCCAACCATGTTTCGCTTAACACGGCAATATGGATTTTTTCTTGATTTAGATGCAATTCCAGTGAACGAGATTTGGGCCTTATACTTTGGCAATTCCATTGTATAATATTTAAGTTCGTACAAAGACTATTATCAGCCATTTCTAACAAATAAATCAAATAACGAATCAATAGATATGCTACTTACAATTTTATGTGTCAGCCACTCTGAAAATATGGAAATTGATTGCTGGATTTTCATCTGAAGGGATTCTTCGCTTTTTATAATATTTCCAATTTTTTTAATCACATACCAAAAGTTTAAATTATCGGAAGACTTACGAGTATTATCAGTATGATTGTTTTTATTTAAATAAGGTGAGTTAATTTTCTCTGAAGAATCTGAAGATTCTGAGACTTGACTCCATATCATGTTCTCAGCAGGCGTAGGGGTTAATGGTCGGCGATTTTGTTTCTTTAAATTACGTTTAGGCAGAGGCTTAGTCCGTTGATTAATTGTGGAAGTACCTGGGCAGGTGACTTGAGAGGCTGTGCCGACGTTTTCGTCAGCTGGAAGTAGCGTTGGAATTGGAACCGCACTGATAGTTGTGGTAATCTCTGTAGAAGGCGGTTCGACTTCGGGCATTGGTTCAGAAACTACTTGTGGGACATTAGCAGGGGAGGGTGGAACATATAATGTAAGAGCTCTCCTGTAGGTGCAATTAAATTCTGACATCAAATCCCTCATCTTCTTTTCTTTCTTAAAAAAGGGGCATTTTTTATCAAAAGCCATATGATCACCTAGACAATTCACACAAGTAAATGATGTAATTGTACAATTTTCGTGTTTTCGAGAGCATTTGGGGCAAACGGGGTTCTTTGATGGACATCTTATCTTCAAATGGCCGTATTTCCAACAGTTAGCACATTGTGTGACAGGGAATACAAACCGCTCCACTGGAATTCTCAAACTGTAAATGTAGACATAAGGCGGAAGAGAAGGTCCTTTAAATCCCAGCCGAATCGTTTCACTCGGAGTCCAGCCGTTACCGTCAAGGTCATCAGGGCACCGTTTATTTAACCTCTTGATAGATATTATTTCAGCACTGCTTGATAGATTAGCTTTGAGATCTTCATCAGATATCTCCAGTTCCATGGCTTTAATAAGGCCGTAGGACACTCCTACTTCGGATGTTTTTTGACAAGACCAGCCCATGTCAGTAAACACTGAGCAATTTATAAAATCGTCTGCACCGATATCGTTATCAAACGTAATGAGCATTTTATTCTGATGCACGTATTTAATTCTATAAATCTTACCACTGGCAATTTTATGCGTCTTAAGTAAACGAGCTAAAGCGAACTGTTTCGGCAGTGGTTCTTTACAAGTAACGGCCACCTGTATCCTCTTTTCTTGTTCCTTCTCACCTTGGTCTTCTCTACAACATACTACTTTGTTTCGTCCTCTATTCACTACGCTCCATCCTTCTTCAGAAGAGGTTTCCTCCCTTGGTCTTTTCCCTCCTACCAACTCCGTGTCATCTTGTTGTGTATTATCCTCAAATTCCATATTTATACCATCCTCCAACTCGTCAGCGCTCGGCAATGAATTGATGTTTACATTATTTAGGTTTGATTCACACATGTGCGCAAAACAACAGCTGCAGGGACCGACCGGAGAAAACCGGTTGGTCCGAGCGTAAACAAGACAAAAAAATATACGCTCAATAAACTGTAACAAATGTTAGTAAACGTCCGATCACAAGGATAGCTCGTGCGGCACTCTTTTTTACTAATACTAACCAATGTACTTTATCTGCAAAAAAAAAGGTGGCAACCCTACTTAGGAGTCAAATATTTCAACGATTTTGATTAATATTTCATTAATGGTAAGTGGATATGGTATTATATCAAAATCTAATATAATGGCATGCATTTTAGAATCAAGAACAAAATGTGCTGTTATAACAATATACGGCTTGTTCGTCACTGATATTAAAAATCGAATGTAACAGACAATTTCTCTATGGACATAATGCATTCTATTAGTTTAGTTTTATTGTTTTCAAAAAGTGTTTGAATAGGTATTCAAGTCCAAACCATGACGACTCAATCCCGGGTAGTTAGGGTTTATCATTTTAATAAAATGTTCTTCTTCCACTGTTTTAAAAGGATGTGCACCGCGTACAATGAAATGTACTATTACTTGATTTGCTTTTTAATTTTTTCTTTCTTCATCGTCTGGTGCGTGATTAACAACATGTCTTTTTAAAATAGTATGTGATGTTTTAAGTGAAAAATGTTTTCTTTCAACTACGTAGTAATGTAATTTATTAAATTAATTAATTAATCACTACAAAATCGATCACAAAGGACGTCTTTTTTGCTTAGAACCAAAACAGTGCAGAAATGTTATGTGAAATCTCATTGTTGCACAGTTTTTCATTAATGCACTGTTTTTTATTTAGATGTTAATTAACCACCGAGATTTAGTGTCTCCCCTAGGTTTACTTACCAAAAATGTATGCATTTGATCAAAAAGATACTGGCTGAAAATAAAAATCGACTGAATAAAATCGACTTGGTGAAAAAAAAAATACAAATGGCGCGCATTTTGTAATTTGTATAACTTTGATAGGTAGGTAATTCGTATTTATCAAGAAAAGTTAAAAAATAAATAAATAGCGATTTCGATATGAATTCAACTCCAGAAAGTATAAAAACAGCTGCAAATGAAATTGTGAATAACCTCTTGGCACAAAAGTCGCGAGATACTTTGTTTTCATTGAGTTTTTATTTTGAATAGTTATATTTTATCACGGTAGTTAAATTGGTAGTTGAAAGAAAAGTAGATTACGCACCTTGCTAAAGTGAGTAATTAATGCACTCGTGTTAATTTAGTGCCCTCGCGTGCGCTCGGGCACCAACATAACTCTCATGCATTAATAACTCACTTTGCGCTCGATGCAACAATCTACTATTCCCGCAATTTTTACATACGTAATGTGTTGTAGTTTTATTTTGATGTGTACTCTTAATTTTTTTCCCCCATTTTAACGATATAACTTCTAAATCAACAGTATTCACACATTTAGACACTGAACCATCATTACTAGAAATAGAATCTATTAAGGTGGAAGCGTAAGGGTAGCCCGCGAAATTTAATTTTTTTCAAGTTTATTGCAATTTGCAGGTCTGTGTCAAGTTGTATGTTGATGAAAATATGAATCGCGCCAGTAACACGTATGGAGTTACAGAATCACATTCAATACCTATTTCATGAAAAAGTCACTTTTTGAGATTATATGAACTTGGAGAGTTGTATTGATGATTGGAATGATTATAATTCTGTAACTCCTAGTAAACTACAATTTCATCCTAGAGTCTTGTATGAATGTAAGAGAGTTATAACTGAATGGCTAAAAACATTGACGTATGAGGAAACTGAGCACATTCTAGAACGAATTCGCTAATTTGACACATACGTACATAATTATACACTCAGCAACACGCACATACTATCACACACACACATGCACACACACACACACACACACACACATACACCCACCTACCCACACGAACACACACGCAAACACACAAACACGCATGCCTAGAATAAATTCATAGAAATTATAAGAATCACTTATTTTTACCAGCTTTGCTTCTTGGCTGGGTTTTGTTTTGTTTTATTTTGTTTTGTATTCTTTTCTAGTAATTTAGTCTCAATATTGTATTAAATAAGGGAAGTAGCGAGTCAACCTCAACACAAGTATTTTTAATTACTTACTGAGGTTGTCTCAACTCATGTATAGCATGTAACTTTTGAGACACAATAAACATTTATTTATTTATTTATTATTTATTCTATTGGCTTCATCATAGAAATATAAAAAACAGGGGAAGTGGCAAAGGGACAAAAGTCAAACTCAAACTCAAAGCATTTATTTCAATTAGAGCTTAGCAGGCACTTTTGAAAGTCAGAAAAACAAAGGCGAAGCTACAGTCACAGACACAAGGCATAATAACTTGTGAAAGTACTGTAGTTGCCCATTCCAAAGCGTAGATCTCTATGGAGAAGAATGGGCAAGAAACTCCATGGACACTCTTTTCAATCAAAATATTGTTACAAGATCTTGGTTACATCATTCATGTTGAGATTATACATATATGTGAGAACGATGTAGAAAGACGTGCACATTAAGAGCGTCCAGAGTAAAAGATTATAATTATCAACAATTTAAAAACAAAGTAGTTAAAATAAACCGTAGTAGCTAAGAGATGACCAGTCCCAACTGACAGCGCCCGTCCACGAATATGACGCATGGATCAGCCGCATTCAGCTCAACCATATTGAAGGGAACTAAACGACCCGACACATCCGCCACTATCAGCAAGACATTTAAAGTGAGCCTGACATTCTCTCAGCCACCAGGGCACATTCGAGTCAATTAAGGATAACTAAATGTAAATGGTAGCTTTACAGTACATAGACTCACACATGTGCTATGCAATTCAGCTATAATACCAAGAGATTGAATCTATACAATGCAAAGATATTCTTACAATCTTCTGCAGCTTCCAAAATAATTTCACATGAGCTTCTGATTAGTTTGCCTCTATGGTTGTGGAGCAGGACCAGCATTGAGCCAAGCATTTTTATCATCGATGTAATCCCCTAACTTATAATATGCTTGCCTACATGGTGTGCGTTTTATACAAGATTTAAATTTCGTCTCATTCAGTTGTTGAATGTGGGGAGGTATTTTATTATAACATTTTAAACAGTACCCCATGAAAGATGAGTCTACTTTAACTAGCCTGAAACCTGGCTGTACTAGTTGGTCCCTGTTTCTAGTATTATAGTTGTGTCTGTCACCTCTTTTACTAAATAAATGCAGATTTTTCCTCACGTTCATGATGTTTTCATAGATGTATTGACAAGGTACTGTCATGATGTTAATTTCCTTAAACAGTTCCCTTAGAGAATCGCGCCTACGTAGATCATATATGGCTCTGATGTGACTCAATGTCTGCAGCCCGTCCCCATAGTAAAATACCGTATGACATAATACTATGAAAATAACTAAAATAGACTAGCCTCGCGGTATCTGCATCAGTAAATTGACGGATTTTCCTAACAGCATATGCTGCTGAACTCAGCCGTCCTGCAAGAGATATTAAATAACGACCCCATTGTAGCCTTGAGTCGAGTGTGATCCCCAGGAAAACAGTATTTTCGACGAATTGTAGTTTCTCTTGATTCAATACTATGTCACTATCACTACTTTTAACATTCGGTAGAGCAAATCTTATGCACTTCGTTTTTTTCCCATTGAATACTAAATTATTAGCGGTGAACCAATTATGGACCTGCATTAAGGCGTTATTTACGTTGTCGAGATTTGTGGCACGTCTGTTTATCTTAAATATTAGAGAAGTATCGTCAGCAAACAACACCATTTGTGGTTGGTTTTTAAATAAATGGGGTAGATCATTAATATATACCAAAAAGAGGAAAGGACCTAATACCGAACCTTGTGGTACACCTGTCGCGACGGCGTGCATCTCTCTTTATTCTTGTTATATGCTAGTTATCCCCAGGTCTACAATGTAATTTGTTCTATAGTAATAATATAGAATTTATCTGCTTCGCTTTTGATATAAAGAGAAACCCCCGCCTCACGAAATGTCAGAAACACTCACCGTTACGGATCACACACCGATACGGAGTGTCTCTCAATCCAGTCTCTTATGCTTCGGTCCTCAAGGGCACCGAAGTGGCTATCATCAGGTCAACCATCAGTTTATTCATTTCTTCAGGCGCGACTAGGACATCTGTAAGTTAAAGTACCCATGAATCTCTGGGTTTAGTATTACCTATCTGTTTATGATTAATAAATCTATTTTGCTTTCTCATTAGTTTTATTTTATCATCAACATTTGTGACACCTCTGTGCTAATCAGATTCTGGATTTTATCCGCCTCTGCAAGAGCACGCATTCCAGTTTGACTTCGGCCATTGCCTCTTCACTTGGAATGCTCCCCTTATTATTATACATTATAATATATATGTATATATGACGTCCGTCGACGTCCGCACCCGTCAGTGCCTACCATTGGGCCCCCATGGGGAATATACTAGAAGGTCTGCGAAAGAGGTTGGCCCACGACCCTTCTCACAAACCCCAGCGCTCGAATGTCCGGACTAGTAGCGCGTGAGGGTCGTCGTTATACCTTCAGCTGCGATCATGGAAGCATCTCATTGAACCAAAGCCGCAGCCGAAGACACGACCATCACTTTCAACGGATTAGGTGTACCAAATTATTCAAGCAAGCAAAAATACTTTCGTATAACATCAATTATTAAACATACCAAATCTCTAATCTTTACATAAACAGAAAGTTAATACTTAGCTATCCAGGTGGCGCGTCTCACGAGTGACAAGAATTATACTTCTCCTTATAATCTTCTTGCACTGAATTTACTCAAATTAACTTTTATCCAAACCTGTCATGGCGGTATTGAAAAGAGCGGCAATATTATGATGCTCTGTGAGAGCGGCTTAGGTTTGGTGGCGTCAAGTTGTTCATACTGATTTAGTGTTGTCATCTCATTAGTGCTGTGCAATTATATATTTACATTTATAGGTTTGGAACATCGCGATTTCATCTTTCGCGACAACACCCATACTTACTTTTAAACCCATTGAATTGACACCATTTATTTGTACACACGGCTACACATCAAGCTATATATTCCAGTTTATGCTGATCTCGCATTGTATAGGATTTCTATACAATGCGAGGTCTGCTTATACTGGAAATGTACAGCTTGATGTGTAGCCGTGTGTACTTGCTGATGTCTATCGTTTAAATACGATTTCACTAAACTGAGCGCAAGTTTCTCTAATCCGTAATGTTCAAGTTTTAAGAGTAGGGTTTCATGGTTTACGCAATCAAATGCTTTCGAGAGGTCACAGAAAATTCCTATGGCATCTTGTGCCTCTTCCCACGCAGTAAATATGTGTTTTAATAAGGTGACACCGGCGATATGTTCCTTGCACCGGCGTCAGTCGTACAACGTCCTTTGGTGAAACCATACTGTTTCTCATGCAAGATTTTATTGGTGTTAAAGTGGTTGAGCATTTGATTAAGCATTACCTTTTCAAACACCTTGCTGAAAACCGGCAACACGGATACGGGTATATAGTTATTGGTGTCTTTACTGTCCCCGGAATTAAAAAGTGGAAAGTGGAATTACCTTGCTGTATTTCATAAGGTCCGGGAAGACTCCTTGGACCACACACAAATTAAATATTAAGGCCAAGTACGGTGCTATAGTCTCAATAATGGGTTGACAAACTTTAATTATTGACATACCCCATAGAACCTCGGTTAATTTGACTTTGATTTCTTTAAAAGTTCTAATGACCGCTATGGGGTTTTTATGTTTAAATTGAAACTCAACCGGACAGACTGAAACGTTCGCTCTTAATAAATCAATAGAAAACAAGGGTGAAGAATTTAAGGTTTCAGTAGTTTTGAGTGGGATACTAGTGAAGAAATCTACAAATTCTTGAGCAACTTCATTTTTAGAGCTAAGAAGACCACGTGAAGTCTCTAGAGTGATATCATTATTATATTTTTTATTTCTGTCCGTCAAACCGTCTTTATTTTATTATCGGCGGATTTAATCTTGTTGCTAATGAATAAAGCTTTAGCTACCTTACAGGAGTTTAAAAAAAAAATTGAGTAAGTTGTAACATATTTATTAAAAGTTTCTGTGTTGTTGTTGTTGATGTTGTTTGTTGTTTTTGGCTTAAGGCCGTACAGCTCAAACGCTCGTTCCCTACTTTTCCTAATACCCTTAGTTGCCCAGTCACTGAACATAAACTTTGGGCAAATAAATAAAGCTGAATTTCGGTCATTATGTCCGCGTGAAGTTGATATGGCCACTGTGCTGTTTGACGTGATGAGTACGAATTCTAACAAGTTCTTTATCTGCATACGTGTATGCAGAATATGCCCGAAACTCCTTATTGCGGTTGAATATAGTCAAGGGGCTTTCCGATGAACTGAAAGCAGCCATAGTGAAGTGATCCGTGGCATTTCTGAACCCCAAGTTAAAGCCGCGACAACCAACGCTAAATTACAATCAAAAGATCTAGTAGAATTTTTGTCAGTATATTTGAAACCTAAAAGTGCACTACTACTATAAGCAATCCTGTTCGCACGTCAAACTCAAATAACCCTGATTCGCGTAAAGGCAAGGCACTTGCGCAATATGATCGGTTGACTTGTTTTTTGTGTGGAGACGTAGGCCATAAACAGGTTCACTGTCCGAAAAAGTCCACTAAGTCGGGAACAAATTCTGTAAATTCTCAAGCAAAAGCCGAGTCCAACTCACAAACAACAAAAACTGTTTCTAAACCCGTTAAAACTTGCAGTTACTGTGAGAAGACTGGGCATTCTGTTGAGACTTGTTTTATTAAAGAACGTGCGGAATCAAAAACAAATGATAAAAATAAAACAAGTGACGTAAATTTTTGCTCAGAGTCTCCTCCGGACAAAACAACGTGATGTCCGCAGTCATTCAAAATGTGCCTGTTGATGTCTTAGTTGATTCCAGTTCTGATATTTCACTTATTTCTGATTCCGTGTTGAAGCATTTTAGTTTAAATAAAATTCCTGCATATATTATGATCATATATTATTATTCCTGCCCAATTCCTGTTTTCATCAACACTATGTGTCACTTAAGTCAATGCCTAATGCGCGTTTTCACCAACACAAGGTGGCACCTATCTGAACGCCTAGTTCCTGTTTTCACCAACACTAAGCGATACCTAACTCGATGCCTTAAGCCCGTTTTCACCAACATTAAGTGACACCTAACTCAATGCCTAAAAAGCGTTTTCACCACCACTAAGTGTTATCTAACTCGATGCCTTAAGCTTGTTTTTACCAACACTAAGCGACACCTAACTCGATGCTCAAGCCCGTTTTCACCAACATTACGTGACACCTAACTCGATGCCTTAGGCCCGTTTTCACCAACACTAAGTGTCACCTAACTCAATGGCTAAAACCCGTTTTCACCAACAGTAAGCGACACCTAACTCGATGCCTTAAGCCCGTTTTCACCAACACTAAGTGTCACCTAACTCAATGCCTAAAACCCGTTTTCACCAACAGTAAGCGACACCTAACGCGATGCCTTAAGCCCGTTTTCACCAACACAAAGTTACACCTAACTCAATGCCTTTAGCCCGTTTTCACCAACAGTAAGTGACGCTTAACTGAATGCCCAACACCTGTTTTTACCAACACTAAGTGACACCTAACTCGATGCCTTAAGCCCGTTTTCACCAACACTAAGTGTCACCTAACTCAATGCCTAAAAAGCGTTTTCACCAACAGTAAGTGATGCTTAACTGAATGCCCAATTCCTGTTTCACCAACACAAGGTGGCACCTATCTGAACGCCTAGTTCCTGTTTTCACCTACACTAAGCGACACCTAACTCGATGCCTTAAGCCCGTTTTCACCAACACTAAGTGTCACCTAACTCAATGCCTAAAAAGCGTTTTCACCAACAGTAAGTGATGCTTAACTGAATGCCCAATTCCTGTTTCACCAACACAAGATGGCACCTATCTGAACGCCTAGTTCCTGTTTTCACCAACACTAAGCGACACCTAACTCGATGCCTTAAGCCCGTTTTCAGCAACACTAAGCGTCACCTAACTCAATGCCTTAAAAGCGTTTTCACCAACAGTAAGTGACGCTTAACTGAATGCCCAATTCCTGTTTTTACCAACACTAAGCGATACCTAACTCGATGCTTAAGCCCGTTTTCAGCAACACTAAGCGTCACCTAACTCAATGCCTAAAAAGCGTTTTCACCACCACTAAGTGTCATCTAACTCGATGTCTTAAGCCCATTCTCACCAACACTACCTGACACCTAACTCGATGCCTCAAGCCCGTTTTCACCAACATTAAGTGACACCTAACTCGATGCCTTAAGCCCGTTTTCACCAACACTAAGTGTCACCTAACTCAATGCCTAAAAAGCGTTTTCACCAACAGTAAGTGACGCTTAACTGAATGCCCAACTCCTGTTTTCACCAACACTAATGCTAAATAAGATGGAACGCTTGGTACATTCATTGTCCTCGATTGGGGACTGTGAGTAACTGAAATTGTCACTCACAGGATCATTTGGACTCCTAAGATTTTTAACGTTGATTTATCACTTTCTTCAGAGAAAAGTTTAGGTTTTTGACAATGATCTACAGGCAAAGTTTTAAGAAAGGATTGTGAATTGCTACTCCATTTTCGGAGCTCAAGTTGAGCACAACCTAATAAACTGATAAGTTGATCTTTTATTTCTATGGCTTCGCGTACAGATGGCGCGCCGGTCGTAATATCATCGACATAATTATGTCTCGTGAAGAAGAGCTTCAGCTGCGCGTGGAGACGCGGCGCCATGATCGGCTGCTAATAGGTGGAGGGTGCGGATGGCCAGATAAGGTGAACTACTAACTCCGTAGGTGACAGTCGCAAGTTCGTACCTACTCTTTAACTGGATCACTAGCTAGGAGATCCTCGCCATAGTATATGTTGAAAGTTCCGATCCTCCGGTCTAATCAAGATTCCTCTATACATATTTGAGATAGTTACGACTATGTGTAATCTGAAACCGGTTATGATATCTACAATATCCACAGCTTAGGGCCAGTGAATACAACATCATTTAAAGATAAACCGTTAGTAGTTTTAGAACTAGCATCGAAAACTACTCTTAGTTTAGTGGTCGTGCTCACTTGGAATATACCGACTTTCTATTTATGCTATTTTAGAGAATTTATAAAGTAAAGTGGCCTTGGCCTATGTCACTGTACTCTAGACAAATTTCAGCTGCTGCTGCTGAAATTAGTATAAAGTTCGAGGAGTCATGATAATTAGTAGTTATTTAAAACATCTCTAAGTTTACAAGTTAAAGGTAAGTTTAAGTATTTTTACCCGACTGCGTCAGAAGGAGGGTAATGTTTTTTGTATGTATCTATGTCCAATTCTTTGGCACGCCCTACAGCCCAAACGGGACGGTTTTTGACATAACTAGGAGGTGTCGTTGAATTCGTCACAATTGTTGTAGAGACAGGTTATTTAAATTTTGAAAATTGCGCCTGCAAATGAAAAGAAAGGGGAAGGGTGTTTGTTTTTTTTCTTACCATAGCAATATGGTTATGAAAACTAGTGAAAAGACCATTTCAAAAATATATGTATCATAATTATCACGTTTATACAATTGTTTTAAGGTGGAGGCGCAAGGGTAGCCAGCGAAATTTAAATTTTCTTACGTTTATTGAAATTTGCAGGTCAGTGTCAGGTTGTATGATGATGAAAATATGAATCGCGCCAGTAAAACATATGGAGTTACAGAATTATAATCATGCAAATCATCAATACAACCCACCAAGTTCATATAACCCCATTGAGTGACTTTTTCATGAAATAGTTATTGAATGGCGTTAAATGAACTTCTATTTTATATTAAAACTAGCTGACCCGCGCAACTTCGTCTGCGTGCGTGCGTACATAAAAGAAAGAGAGGTTAGAGAGAGTGTGCGTCAACCTTAAAAGTTAGACATATGGCCATTGTGGATATTTTTTTAGAGCTTTTTAAGAGGGACAATTCCGACATACATGATAATTGCGTAACTTTAACCGTTCACGCACAACGGAAGCTTTCAAAAGGAGTAAATCCCTATTATATACTATTACCGATGGATAATCATCAAATGACCCCTCCCACTCTGGACGGAGCGGAAGGGAGTGTCAGACTTGTACTGACTAAAATCCACCCACGTTTCTTCTGTTGCCCTTTGCGTTCCAGGGCCGCGGTATCTCTTTCGAACAGTCCCGCAACCCTGGCAGGCCTCGCTCCTCTCGGATCCCTTCCCGTTTGCTGACATCTCTTTGAGGCGCGTGTGGAACACGAACACGCTGTCACCACGGCCTGTCGTCATAAGACGGACGGATGGCGAGCTGGCCCATTACTCACTGTCCACAGGCCCGCGACCCTCGACAGCCTTACGTCTTCATCTTTAGACACTCGATGACAATCATACACCAGCTAGAACGAAAGTTCTCATCAAAGTTCTTGAAATGGGCCGAGACACGATAAAACTGCTGTAAACTGTTGCGGACCTCTTGCAACTGCCTTCCGTCTCCATCGTCAGACCTTTGATGATAGACATACTCCAGGCAGGACTAAAGTTCTCATCAAGGTGCATGAAATCAGCCGAAACACGATATAGATGCTGTAAACTCTTGAGGGCCTCTTGCAACTACCTTCCGTCTCCATCGTCAGACCTTCGATGACAGTCATACTCCAGCTAGGTCTAAAGTTCTCATCAAGGTGCATGAAATGAGCCCAGACACGATATAGATGCTGTAAACTCTTGAGGACCACTTGCAACTGCTTTCCTTCTCCATCGTCAGACATTCGATGAAAGTCATACTGACAACTCAGTATGGTTTAAAGTTTTCATCAAAGTGAATGAAATGAGCCCAATAACATTATACCTGCTGCAGACTGTTTAGGACCGCTTGCAACTGCCATTTGTCTCTATCGTTTGACCGTCGATGACAGTCATACTTCAGCAAGGCCTAAAGTTCTCATCAAGGTGCATGAATTGAGCCCAAACACGTTATTGTTGCTGCAAACTCTTGAGGACCTCTTGCAAGTGCCTTCCGTCTCCATCGTCAGACCTTCGATGACGTCATTTTCCAGCTAGATCTAAAGTTCTCATCAAGGTGCAGGAAATGAGCCCAAACATGATTTCTAATTTAAAAAACAAAAGATCATGTATATTGGACTTCTCTGTAAAAAGTTATGCGTGGTCAGGTCATACATAAAATAAAAAAATATAGACGCGTCGAATTGAGAACCTCCTCTTTTTGTTTCGTTGGTTAATAAACCAAGCTTCAGACATTTGACACGGGCGAGGGTCATTCTTTCACGGAAAACTTAACACCGCGACTCAGAAAATGGAGTGAAATTAATAGCGCCATCTATCGAGCACGAAATTTAACCGTTAAAATATATAATAATATAATATATAATATAAATATATTCTAATATAGCGTCATGAAGACTAATCTAGAGTACTTTTTCCTCTCAGACCCGATTTAAAAGTTATCTTGTGAGCACATTTTTATTAATTAGTACCATTTTGGTGCAATAGATGTCGTTGCATGTATCTTACACAATGATGGTAAGTTCTTCTTGAACACTTTAAATTTATAAATCTTTTGATAGAGAGCACTGATTACAGCATGAAACAAAAACTAAAACCTTCTCTAAGTTCCCCACAATATTTGTGCATTGAATCTAATCACATTGGTTTTCCCAACAACATGAACACCCGCCTCGCAGCGCGCGCGGGTCATTATTTTGATGCGGAGTTATTTTAAAACTGTGATATCTCTTAAGATATTCATCTAAATTGAATAGTGTAAAGGGCAATTTTGGTCACAATTGAATACTAAAGATGACTAACATATTTATTTTGATAAGGATTAATACTATGTCGGTAAAAACACCTTCGCAAATAAAACATTAATTTTGACCAAATTTTAAAATCATAAAAATGGTTATTGTGAGTCAACCTTAAAAGATAGGCATGTGCCGTCGCGGACTTTTTTTGAGACCTTTTTAAGAGGAATAATTCCCTGCTACATTATATTTGTGCAACTTTAACCGTTTACGCAGCGCACGCAACGGAAGCTATCAAAGAGAATAATTTTTCCCCGTTTTTGCAACATTTGTCATTGATGCTCCGCTCCTATTGGTTGTAGCGTGATGATATATAGCCTATAGCCTTCCTCGATAAATAGGCTAACCAACACAAAAAGAATTTTTCAATTCAAACCAGTAGTTCCTGAGATTACTGCGTTCAAACAAACAAACAAACAAACAAACTCTTCAGCTTTATAATATTAGTATAGATTTGCCCCACCATTTATGCATATTTGGGTTTTTTTTTGTTTTTATAATAATATATTTTTTTAAAGATTTTAGGGGATGATAGTGTTCGTCTCGATACTTTCACAACAAGCGGATACAATTTTTTTTACAAAAAATACTTGTTTATTTTTAAAATTCGAATTTCATTCCAAAATGGGAATTACATATAAAATACATCATAACATATAAAAATTAATGCACATAATTGGACGGATTTGTAAACATACAACATAAAAATTAATAATCTTAATCTGAAGACAGTAAAGACAGAGATTCTTAATTGACATTACAAACAAAACTACAAACGCCTACACGGCGCTGCGGCTACTTATGAGAGTTTTATACACTTCAAATTAGCTTTTACTGGACAAAGAGCAGTGTTTTTACAAATAAAACCAATGTAAACCTTATGATGGGCTACAACTAAAAGTCTAATCTATTGTGCTTATGGAGTTGTCAGCAAGACAAAAAAGATACATGTGAATGATAATTTACATTTAGAGCTTAGAAAATCAATACAATAAAATATTATTATGATAATATTCTGATCCAATTCATAATAACATTGGACATCTCTTAGCATAGGTGAGCTAACACAATAAAAATTCCTATAGCTATTCAGAAACTAAGAGCTTGGATTAAATAACTTTAAGACTTTTAAAAACGTGGATCTACATGCCGGGAGTATAATGGGATCAAACGTGGATCCACATTCCGGCCTCCGTCTCCGTGCTTGTCAGCCTGCTGCTTATTCTATACAAGAACTACAAGAAATAGTCAATATGGAATGTCAGTAGTCGGTCAAAGGTTAAATGATAAAAAGTCTTGTTATAATATTTAGTTGTTACATGCTTATAAAATTAAAGTGTTCAATAAAAGTAGTCCTGATAATACAATGAACACTGGTTTTACAACATCACTGCCACTCTGAAAACCAAAAAAAAAATACATTTAAGAAAAGTTGGAGGAGTAAGAGCAGAGCTCTGATATACCATCAAAGATATAGGAATCTGGCTGTCTTTACATCTTAATGTAAAGGACCAAGGTAGCTAAACTCTGCCCCTTAGATGACCCATACATTTCTACAAGTTAGATGATTGTTATGGTACTTACTATAATATAGTAGTTGCATCTATCACCGAGGCAACAATCTGAACAGACCCAATCTTGGTACCAAATGTGTGTGCACAGCGACATATAGCGCTGCCTGGTCGTCGCACATTCCGTCTTATTTGAACACCGCTTCGATACATAATACTGTTTCTTAGCCCCTTGTGACCAATACGGGGTACTGCCCCATTTGATCTCAGTCAAGCAAACATCTTGATTATATTCACAGTTTTTGATAGTTTTCACACATTTCTCATTGTTGTCCTCTTGATTTTCACAAACGTAGCATTCCAAACCTAAAACTGTTGAATAAATGATAATATACAAAGTTATTTACAAGAAACTGTCTGTTACATCAGTCGAAATAGTTAATCATTTACCATTTATGACTGAAACAAGAATAATAACACAACTAAAAAGGCAGTGCTTGTACATATTGTTGTTAGGAATTATTTGTCTATTTCAAAACAAGGCGCTTTATCGAAACGTTGTTGAGAATTCAACCGCCTCAGTTATTTTGTAAACTACCAAACATCGAACGTTTGCCACACCCGTACTGACAGCTGGGTGTTGCCTGTTGCCACTTCTTGAACACTAGCTAAATTACTATAAATAAATAAATTATATATTTATTTTATTTTTATAAATTAAATTCAGCACTGTGTTGGAAATTGTTAGAGTGACAACTCTTTAAATATCAATGTGACACCATAAAAAAGAAGAAGTTGAGTGTCATTTTGACTATCGAGCTACTACAATCTGTCAAACTTTAGAACTTCAATTTTATTGCAAAAGCATTAAGGCTCCCCCACATATTCGCGTTATTATTGGTCGTTAATACCGGTTGCATTATTGCGATATCTGTTTTTAGTACATTATACAGGGTGGCTGGATCTGGACCCGGCCATAGCAAATTCGCATATAGAGGAGGTTATTTACTAATTATTAGACCTTACTTTCCCTTACTAAAGTTTTATAGTTTGGGTGACAGGTATGTCAATTTTTATACTTTATTGAGATTTTTCCGAAATTTGACCCTCAAGCATTCATAACTTTTTTTTTTGCATTATTTTAGTAGAGTTTTTATTATTTTTTGGTAGTCATATACATCAATGATTAAAATACCTCGGAAATTCGGCTCATCTAGTTCTGATCGTCGAGGAGTTCCAGTGGCAGTCACCGAAGTACATCTTCAGGTCACTCCATCAAGTCCGGAGGTAAGGTCTCATCATTACTAAGAATACGAGCCCAAATTCGGCTCACCAAGTCCTACTCGTCGAGGAGTTCCAGGTTCCAGTGGCAGTCACCGAAGTACATCTTTAGGTCACTCAAAGTATTTTTTAAAATAATAAATAATTTAAGTACACTAAGCACTTAATTTCTACCTACTTAATCATACATTTGTAAAAAATACTTTACACAATTCGCTTCAACAAACCTTTACTGAATTGTTTTATTAACGTTGGCAACTTTTTAAACACAAATTTATTACCGTTGGAAAGGTGACGAATAGAGATGTTATATTAGGGCCATTTTTAGGTAATCATATTATTGATTAAATTAGTTAATTAACGCATATTATCATACCATACCTATTACTGGGTATTAGTCAAATATTAGTGAACAGATTTATTATTAGCTACTTACTCAATTTAATATTGATACCTGCTTTTATTCTTTGAATATGAAATATGCCTATTACCAATAATATTATAACTTATAATATCATTGCCTATTACAGAAGTAAAACTGTGATTAAATTTTCCTTCATACTTTAACAGGTTTAGGACTGTCATCAGTGATTACGTTGGCGTATTTAAAAAGTTAATCACATATGTACAATAATCATTGTTTTTTTTTCTGTATTTTTCTTAAAACTATATCTTTACAATTACAATACACACATTACGTGCATAATTCGACAAGCAAGCGGCCAGATACTATTCATACAATACAATATTCATCTCGCTCACTCGCCCGCCTAGAGTCGGTTTAGGCGAGTCTTGTCATCTCGCTCACTCGTCGGCGAGCAAGTGAGTGAGATGACGGCGGCGGCGGTCGGCAAATAGTAGGTAATAGACTAGCGAGCGAGGTGAGTCGCACAGATTATAGCCTCGCTATTACGCGTCCCTAATATTTGACTAATACCTGGTAACCTATTACTTTACATTCGTGTATCCTAATATTAATATACGTGGCTTGTATTATAATACCTGTACCTATTATGAATATATTAGTTACACCTCTAGTGACGAACTAGAGAACTAACTTAGATTTGAATTAATTATTGAAACACCGCAGTTATTAATTTTATTTCAGGTTGAATTTGATCGTCTTCGACTACCAGAGCTGGGCAAAATACATGCTTTGCTTTAATTAAATTACAAAATATTTTCTCGTATGTATGTATTTAAAATACGAAATACAAAATATTTTTAAGTCATGTATTTGAAATACAAAATACAGTATTTAAACTATTTTTAATTAAAATACAAATTACAAAATACAGTTAGATGTTAGGTTACGTAAATAGAATAATTCATCGTGGCATTCGCATTTCTTTCCCTCTTCTTCTTCTTTATCGTAAGGCTAGTGCCTATTATCAGACTTTTTATGCCTCCTATTCATACCTTTACCTACCGATAAACTTAAGTAAGAAGTTTCGTGAAAAAAAAACGACTTAAGAACGTGAATTCCGTTTAAGGATGAAAACGAAAATGGCAATGGACAAGATACTTGACAATTTGACGTACGAGAAAGGTGCAGTGTTGCCAACTTTAAAAGTTGACATATTTAGCAGTCGCCATTTTGCTTACGAAAGCTATCGAGCGCTAATTTCTGCAGAACGCACCCATGAATAAGAGTGCTAAATGTATTTATGTTTAAATGTATTTTGAAGCCATAAGTATTTGAAATACTAACTACAAAATACCTCATCGTCAGGTATTTGAAATACCAATTACAAATTACATTTTTAAGAAGTAATTGAACTACAAATACCAAATACGTATTTGTATTTTAATTACGTATTTTAATTACAAGTAATTCAAATACTGCCCAACCCTGATGACTACCAACAAATACTCTACTCTACTACTAATAAAACTCTACTAAAATAATGTAAAAAAAAGTTATGAATGCTTGAAGGTAAAATTTTGGAAAAATCTCAATAAAGTATAAAAATGGACATACCTGTCTCTATAAAACTTTAGTAAAGGGAAGTAAGGTCTAATAATTAGTAAATGACCTCCTCTATATGCGAATTTGCTATGGCGGGTCCAGATCGAGTCACCCTGTATATTAGGACGGCTACGAAGTTAACACTGCTGCGATAATAACGACGCAATAGAAGTAGGACGCTTGTGTTTCTCATCATTATCATCATCATTTTTTGCTCATTCAGCCATTCATTCATTTTTTGCAAATTTTTGCGTTTCTCCGTCCTGCGATATCATGAACATTTCCTATAACATTTTGTATTGGGACTCATGCGATCGGTTTTACCGACAGTTACGAGTGTTCCAAAAATCTATAGTATGGCTAATGATTTATAATAAAACAAGGAATGTTTATTACTAACATTAGTTACGGCAGATGACCGATGAAGACGCCAAAAAAGACACTAGTTATAAAACCTGCCAAAAACACGAATACGAAATAGAAATTATCGGACGATAAAAACGCAATTGTGTCCATGGAATCGGGGACGCATTTAGCAATAACGCACCCCGTATTATCGACCGATAATAAAATGCCTGTGTGGGGGAACCTTTATGTTCAAGGTTGTTTTTTTTTTAAATAGACAGTTTCGGGTAGCTTGATGTGTTAGCGTCTCGTCTGTACCTTTTGACTTGATAAAGCAATTGGTAAAAATATCCTTAGTTAAGGTGGAAGCACAGGGGAAGCCCGCGAAAAAAAAATCTTGCGTTTATTGCAATTTGCAGGCCAGTGTCAGGTTGTATGTTGATGAAAATATGAATCGCGCCAGTAACACATAAGGAGTTACAGAATTATATCATTCAAATCATCAATACAATCCTCCAAGTTCATTTAACCCCATTGAGTGACTTTTTCATGAAATAGCTATTGAATGGGGTTAAATGAACTTGGAGGATTGTATTGATAATTATTAGTATTATTATATTTCATAAACAAGATACAATACTGTTAATTTAATTTAAAATCACAAAATCTTTTACCAAGTTTCTACGAGTTCTTGTTCGAGACGTGTATTTAGCTCAGATTAAAGAAACATTTCTTTAGTCTGAGATTTAGCTCAGATAGAAAGTATTTAGTCAAATGGTCATCCCGTGGTCCTTACTAGTTCTGTACGCGCACATTTCGTTGTTTTTTTACTTACAGATGACACCTTGGTCACACTAGACACTGACCATAGACTTGCCGTATAGTAGCTAGCTGTCACGACATTGACAGTACACTTAATATTTTGTTTGACACTTGTAATCCAACAAGACGAAAATTCTAATTTGTTTCTGACGAAAAGTAAATAAAAATAAAATTTGGCTACGGAAACGGTAAATTAAGAATGGAGGGAGTTCTGTGGAAGTGGACTAATTATTGGAACGGTATTCTATCATTGGAGTGTCTTCGTTTTTACATTCGATGCTTCTGGGTTCCTATAATAAAATAAAACATCGTTTTCTCCACAGGCTGGCAAACCAGATGGTTTGTTCTGGAAAATGGTATTATTTCTTACTACAAATCGCAAGAGGAAGTCAGCCAAGGATGCAAAGGGTCTGTCAAAGTATCAGTTTGTCAAATCAACGGTAAGTACTCAACATATTGTTTTTATTATCGATAGGATTGCTTAAAACTTTAACCAGACTTGTGCCTTTAATCATATGCAACGACACACGTACATTTCTTAAAGCTTGACAGACACAATTTGCCATTTGGTGGCAAATTGTGTCTGTCAAGCTTTGAGAGTTGTAGCTGTAGATTTGGTGAAAGTTGTTTTGGTTAGGTAATAACTTCATGTAAGTAACATCAGTATAAGTTGTAATTATGACATAACAAGATTATGGTACTTTTCCAGTTTTGCAGCAGATTTAACTTAAGAAATGTTAGGCAAGGTAAACAGTAGGGGTCTGACACAATTACATATCAGGAAACTTATTAGGTCTTTTCACTGTCATTAGTAGCCTTGCTCCAACCATAGGCCCGGCCTCCTCCCCTTTATTTTTGCTGATTATATTATTGATACCAAAGCCAAGAAATCTGGTAATACTTTTTCGTTTTTTTTTCAGTGAATGCAATAGATGGCACAAGACTTGATCTAGTCATACCTGGGCAGCAACACATGTATTTGAGAGCACCTTCACCCCAAGACAGACAGAAGTGGTTGGTGGCTTTAGGCAGTGCCAAAGCTTGTGTGGACTCAAAAGAATTAAAAGGTACACCACATAATATTTATTTTATCATGTACTTGAAATTGTATTATCAGCATATTATAACAATCAAAAGTCCTTGGAGCGATAACAATTAAAGTTAATGTATTGTTGTTAGAATTTTTGGGTACTTCAAAACTTCCTCTTTAAATCCTTATCAGCATAGCAACAATACTCTATGCATATTGTTACTGTTGATAATATAAAAAATAATAGTATTCTTCTACTATTTGTATATTTTCAGCTGCAGCTTTGGAAGACACCAATTCTTTGGGCCATAAGAAATCTGAGTTGCGTTTATACTGTGATCTGATGATGCAGCAAGTACATGCAGTGAAGAGTGCAGCCAACACTGAAGCTGGTCCTGATACCCAGGTGAACATTAAATTATTTTTGTTGCTGCTTGTTCTAGATCTGTTGTATCTAGAGGGTTTATCCAAATCAGCAATAATGATGAAGAAAAAGGAAATTATATACAAGATGCATTGAAGGTAATAGGGAATATGCATGTTATTTTTTCTTTACTTAAATCAATAAAATACAGTCTCACCAACCCAAAAAAATAATGAAAAGTTCAACTACTGCTTGTCACCTAAAAAAACAATTAAACTCCTACAATTTTCTATGAGTTCAAACGTTTGTGACTGTGGCCATTCATGTCATAGTATGGGGTGTCAATTACCTCTATCTGCCTTGTTTACATCAAATTTTTTGCCCTTAATAGAATAGTTTTCCTAATTATTGTATGTGCTTTATTCAAGCAAAAATTGCAATAACAATATTTTTAAAATCATAGTTAAACTTTAAGTACTTTTCAACTAAAAGTGTTTCTGTGACAGATAGTATTTGACGTCACTACCGGAATCGATGCGCTTTGTGTTTGCGTTCCATTTCACCAAAAATACGCTACATAAAATATTAAATTGTAAAATCGGTGTTGTACTATAGAATTAAACAAGTGTACCACAATGTTTTTATGGGCCAATACAAGGCATTTTTAGGAAATAAAAAGAGTTTTGTATTTCTTGTATATACCCTATTGCCACTTGTAAAGGCTATCTGGTATACAGTTATACTGTGTTTCACATAGTGCTCAAATATACTCAGTAGAAGAAATGGGATAATTATTTGGCAGTAGTAAGGTAACCAATTCTCTTATTTTTTATTCCAGGCTATTGAAGATGCTTCAAGTTTACTTACTGCTACATGTGATACCTTCATAAGAACGTTAGAAGATATCATGAGATTAACCGCTCATGCTGGAATGAATTCTGTACCTTTCGAGATGCCAATACCAAATATTTCAAAGAATAACAGTTCCATCAAGACTCCTAGACAAAGTATAAGTCGAACGCTATCTCAAGAGAATAGATGAAATCATCATACTCACTCACTTAGATTATATACCCTAACTAAAATATAAAAAATATAATATATGTTATTAAATTCATGTTTATACGACAAGTGATGAAGGTTTTGCTTTTCAAAAATACCAAAAAAATATTTTCAGCAAAGATAAGTATAGTAAATAACATGGATTATGTATATAGGTAATTTTTATTATTTTGTTAATGTACTCGTCCATTTATAGTCTCTCTTTGCTATAGACATCACTAACACATGGTCCTATCTCAACCATAAAGAAACTAATATTGAACATCATACACATATCTATGAAATAATAATATTGTACTTAAGTGTTAGACTTCTTACTCTTTTCATTTGAAATGGTATGATACTTGGTTAGTTGAGCTTTTATTTTGTTTCTTGTACCTATATGTATCGCGTTTGCATAATATTATATTCCTGTGATATAAATAAGTAAAGCAGCCGTTTATCACATAAAAGTGGGCTATCATAATGCCTTTAAATAAAATAAGTTAATTTTGTGGTGTCAATGTATTTTATTATTATTATTTGATTTACTTATATATATAAAAAAAATAGTCTGTAGTATGAATTATTGGATGAAGAGTTCTGATATACTTGTTTGTATGTTGACATTAGTGATACAAGTTGAATGATAGATAAGAAAATGCAATAATAAGAACTGATGATGTACATTCCAAGTGACAAATTTGCTTTTCTGGCACCTTTATTATACCTGTTTGTGAAAATTGTATCTGTCTATTAAATTATCAAAAGGTAATTGTCTTAAACTCGATTATAAAATTGTACCTTTTTCACGTTAGTAAACAACAGTAACTTAAAATGAAATTAAAAAAGTAGCTAAAACAATGCTTGTCTTTATTTTAATACACAAAATACAATGGTTTCTGCCTATCCCCATGGGAAAAACGCGCGAGTTTATGTATTTAGAAAATTACAGTGCTACAGTGCAAGAAATGACAATCCTTTTTTCAATTACCATGTGGGTTCTCCAAACCTTAGAACGGTTTTCTCTTGGGCATCTAATTCGATACCTGTCTTTTTTCTCATATAGAAAATAGTGCAATCTCTATTAGTGCAAATAACTTCTTCATGAAGGCTGCCTTGACATCTTTGGCACTCAGTCCAAAGCCTGGAAAACTTTTCCTGTAGCTGCCTTAATTTAAATACTTCTGAAATATATATCTGTCTCTCTTTATTCAGGCAATGATTGCATAAAGCTTTTACAGTATCATTAGGCATAACAGTTTTACATCCTATACATTTCTCTTTTTTCTTTGTAAAAGCAGCCAAAGCACCTACTTTTGAAGTTACCATTGCCTTGGTTCTAGTATGTTCTCCTTTCAAAAGGAGAGATTCAGCTTTCTCGCCTAATATTGGTTCGAAAATTCTTAACAGTGGTTTAGATAGCTGATTTTCCATATAATGATTGAAATCTATGGGTACACTGTTTTCTAATACATATATAGGATCTTCAGCTTTCATGTAAGCAGGTGTATTTTTTGTTGCACAGCATATAACATATGGGACTCTGTCACCAAGTTTGGGCGCAGTACCAGCATCTCGTTTTTTCATTTTATTGGCCAATTCAACATGAGCTTGTTTAGCAGCATAGTCATGTTTCGTAAGTTCCTTTGTTATAACGAGTTGAGATATATCTATGCGGTTGCACAATAAGTCTGAAATAATTTGTTTTGCATAATTTACAGCACCATCTGGATCTCTATCTATAAGTAACTTCTGAAGGCATGTGCTCATCATGTTGGATACTAGGGGACAGTTATCTCTTCTTACAGTTTCGATTCCTTTGCAATCCATTTTATCATATTTATCTGGTTTAGTGAAATAGAGGCCTGCATATCTCTTCTTATTAATGAGTAAGTATGGATAATATACTTTTTCAAATTCTAATTTAATTGGTTTAACAAATTTTGTTGTTACAAAGTCAGCAGCCTCTCTTCCTAATTCCATGCTTTCCTCAAGAGTTTTCACACCAAACTTTACCATTACCGAATCAGTATCACCATAAATGACTATGGCATCTTCTTTATAGCCATTTGCCTTTGTGAATTTCTTTTCTACTTCTGACTTAGTAAATTCTATCATTGTTCGACCATAAGCTGTTACACTGCCTGATATTTCTAAACAAGGTAATTTGCCAACTTGAGCTCCTGTAAATCCATACACAGAGTTGGCACTGATTTTTAAAGCTAATTGTCTGCCATCTAGAACAGACCTCTTAAATGGATCTTTTTCATCCTTTAAGTCTGCTTTGGCCTTCTTTCTTGCAGCAAGCAATGATTCCAATATTTCAGGTAAGAGACCTTTTCTAATATTTGATTTCACAAACATGTTTTTGGAAGGTGTAATAGTTACATCATCATCTTTCAAATTAGTTTTGTTGTGCATGTGTGGTGGGACTAGTGTAGTATAACATAAATTATGAGCCATCATAATACTTGGATACAAAGAGGCAAAATCTAAAGTGGATATAGGGTCTGCATAATATCCTTTTTTGGGTTCAATGACAGTTGCTCCTTCAAATTGCTCATCTGAGCCCTGACCATGATAAGCAGGCATTAAATATCCCGCATCCTTAGCTTTTCTAAGTAATTGACTCACTACTTTTATTTGCTGGCCTCTTGTAAGCAGGCAAAGTAGAGGGACACCTGTTACTCTTGCCATTTCCATATAATTAATAATACACATTAACTTATTCAAAAGTTTAAGTGGCAAATATGCATCTTTCAAGCAGTACATTGCCAGTCGCCTTCTTGTTTGTTCACTTTCATTTTGAAGGTCTCCAATTATACTGTGATGAACATCCTCTTTTTGCTCTTGTAGAAAATGGTAACTGACTGCATTCAGAGTATATGATCTGAGTTTATAATCTCTTACCAAAACAAGTAATAAGTCGAATGGAACCCTGCCTTCAAAGTTGATATTTTTGTTTTCTCTACGTCCCATTTGCTTTGATTGTAATACAGCATCTTTTATTACAGATCTAACATTTCTGATGCGCCCCAAAAAGTCAAAATTACCCACTTTTAAATGCTTTGCTCTGTTTATAAGATAGGGCCAATCAAAATTATTAATGTTGTAACCAGTAATTATGTCAGGATCAAGTTCACGGAAGAAATCAGACCACTTTGCAAGCATTTCAGATTCTGATTGAAAACTCAAAACTTGTGATCCCACAATAGGTGCGCATGTGTTTAATGTGAAGACATTTCTGACGTAAGGCTCAGGTTCACCCTGTCTAATAACCATTGATGCTATTTGAATAACAGGATCATGGTTGGGCTCTGGAAAGACTCCTTTACGTCCAGCACATTCAATGTCAAAGCTTAAAATTCTGAATGGTGCAACTTTGGACCATTCCCCTTCTGGCTGATGAGCTATGAAAGCATTCCAGGCTACATCTACTTCAATTTGACATCTAGATTCAGGTTTGACTTGTGAATCTTTTGATCTTAGAGACCATTTGTCTATTGGCAACTCAATCCAACTACAACCCACAACTGAAGTGTCTACCATGAATCTGATATCAAAATCTATATTGCTTTCATAGAATAAAGGATCCATTAACCCAAAAGAGGTTGGTTGTCTTTCAATTAGTCTTTTGGCTGCAGCAATAAGTCTAGGAAGTGCCACAGATACCCTTGCCAAGGTTATGTCTTTATCACCTTGATAGAACATAAGAGATCTAGCTTGTACCAAACGCACTTCTAATGCAGTTTCTCTAATATTATCCTTGTTTGAGCGCAAGTCCTCCAAGATTGCTTTATTCAAATTACTTTTGAGTTCATTACAAGATGAATTAGTAAAATTAACTGGAACAGTTACATAGAAATAAGGTGTGAACCCATGAACATGACAGCAAACAGAATTTCCATTCATAGTTATGCCATACATTCGCATAATCGGTACAGGAGCCAGCTGCGACCCTGGCATGCCCACCATGGGCTGACCATTGTAGTGATCAATGTCTATTTGTTGAAACACTAACTTATCTTTGTTAGGATCCATTGAAGGTGGTGCAGGTCGAGACCATTTCATGTTGGTAGACTGATTTTCTGGGCCTTCTCCAAGCACTTCTTGTGATTCAAACTCAGTATCCATAAAAGCAAGTTGCTCTTCAAAACTACATGGCACTTCGTTATCTTCGTCATCGTCACCCGATTTAAATCTCTTTGGTGGTGGCGCTTTATTGAATTGTCTCTTTTTATCCATGATTTATGCTTTGCGTTGCAGTATGCAGTTTTCAATAGACAATATTATGATTGATATCGGTTCCCGCCAAAATCTGCAAGTTGAAAATGATGTGTTTATGTCGACTGCAATGACAAATAACAATAATTGATAGCAAAAATTATGTAAGATGTGCACGCTTACCTTTGAGCTATATAGTAGTATGAAATTCAATGCTTTAAAAGTTATAGGTGCAATCAATTCAATTCAACAATATCCGCACAATCGAGCCGTTAACTCCATGTATTGTCAGTTTGTCACATTGTCAGTGTCACTGTCACTTGTCAGATGCAGTCAGCTGTCATTAGTCCTTTTGTTTTTTTTTAAATTGTTCCCTTAGGTAGGCTATAGCCTTTCAACCATATTGCCTAGTCTTATGGCCACACGGCTACACAAATCGCTAGTTTATGCTGATCTTGCATTGTATAGGATTTCCGTACAGTGCGAGGTCAGCTTATACTGGAAATATATAGTTTATGTGTAGCCGTGTGTCCTTAAATATTTTCTTTCGGAATGGGTTTTATATGTCCGATTGTCAGGATTTATTTCGTTACATTATACTTGCGATTCATTTTATGTCCGTACCAATGACCGGATCCCACATATATGTATAGGGTGACTAGTAATTAACGACCAATAGGTACTTAAACACGTGATTGTAGATAATCATGATAACAAACCACTTTTCCAAAGAATAATTTTTTTATACTCATTCACTTTAACACAATAACACAACAGCCCACCATATATTTATTCACCCTTAGAATATTTTCTTATAATTATTTTGTCTTTAATAAGTCCATTAAAAGTTTTTCATGTCCATTTTTGTCAAATCCAATTAAATTTTGTTAGTTGTTTTGTCTCTTCTGTGAAATAGGAGAGTGAAAAAACATGCATTAGTTTCGATTTTGGTCACACGCCAAAAGATCTTTGTGCATTATCTGCCTGTATTAACATTCAGAAAGGTTATTGAATTTTATATCATTTTCTAGTTTTGTTGAGTAATGTAATGTTGCTCTTATATTCTAAGGTAGAATTTGAGATAGGGCAGTGAAAGCAGCTGCCTTAACCTTGGTAATTGGGCTCACTTAATGTTTCCGGCAAAAGGAATATCCACTGCCGCCATATTGTAAAAATAACTCCACTCAGTGTGTCGCTCTATATCCATCAAAATAGAACTAACACCAGATATTAGTGAAGATTAAACTGTTGTTCCCGTATTCACGACTTTTATTAGGAGGGTGGATCTCAGAAGTACGCCCCATACCTCCAAATACACATTAACAATACTGTAAAATTATATTTGCATGCCTTCTATAGGCATAATATGGTTTGTGCTTAAACCACCACTTTTAACAACTGGATTTTAAGCAAATAAATTATTCTTATTCTCATTCATCTCTATTAGCCGCCAGCTCTGGTCTAGTCTAGTCACCTCGTCTTTACGAGCCATAATTGTCATAACTTTCCGCCTTGTAATCCCCGAAGCGTTATAGGCAGAGGTGTAGGAGGTAGGTAACTCTACCTACCTCATAATACTTACATACGTAGGTATATATTCATATTTCGCCAGTTATGCTTAAGTTCCATGTAGGACATCCTATTACCATCAACCGGTCACAAATCCAGACTTCGTTGCTGTTACCTACCGAGAAATTCCTGATGGAAAAACCAAATAACATCATCGTCCTCCTTCGTTTCCCTCCTCACTCAAGTCGGTATGATGGTTAATTTACTGTTCGTGCTGTGCGCCTTTGGAATTCGATAGCCCTTCGTTAGATGTGTTCAAGAAAGGAATAAGAGTAAATTTCCTGTCAACAAGATAATAGTATATACAGGCTGTCGCTTTGCATCCTGGTCAAATTCAAGGAGGTATCTATACTAGTGATTCTCGACCCGAATCGATAATAAAAAGGGTAGGTTTTTGTTTTTTATCCGACTGCGCCAGAAGGAGGGTTATGTTTTTTACGGAACTCGATAAGAGTTAACCACCCCCTAGTTTCCAAATTATACCGTGTTAACCCTTTGAGTTGCGGAACGTAGATCTACGCGAGACACAATAGGTTTTTACCCAACTGCGCCAGAAGGAGCGTTATTTTTTCGAGAGTATGTACCTATGTATGTATGTTTGTATACAATGTATGGATAATTGTTTGGCACGCTCTGTGGCCTGAACGGCTCGATGGATTTTAGCTTGAGAGGTGTCGTTAGATTCGTATTTACTGTGAGAGTGACACTGGGTATATCAAAATAAAAATTATTCAATAATAAAACAAAAGAAAAACACCCTGACACTGACCTGCAAACTGCAATAAACGCGTAAGAAAATTTAATATTCGCGGGCTACCCTTGCGCATCCACCCTAAAGTGTTTTTTTAACAATAACAGAAGTGTAAATATTTAAAAAATACTCAAGTCGAAGCAACTCCACACTAGATGACCACACTCATGGCAACTAAGTTGTTTATCAAAACTAAGCCAATACCAAGTCTTGCGGCCAAACACGACATGGATTTGGTTTTGTACATGGTAGCCTGCAGTCACTTGTCATGATTTTGGTCTTATAATACGTGAGGTACTTTGCCTTTATGTACGGTCAGCATAAAAAATGGTTTGCCACCCTAAGGTTGAATGTCATGCAGATTAAAGGACAACGTAAGTTTCGTTTGCAGATCGATCTGAAAACTTTTATAGGTAGTATGAACCATGTTAAAATTTTCACACTACTATTCTACTCATTAACTACTTTTTAGGCCGTCCGTAACACACCTGCCGGGGCCGATCCTCGTAATTAGCCTAGGGCGTCAGAAATCTTGATCAGTCGCTGTACATAAGTTATATAATTATTGTAATTTTGTGTGTGCTACTTTTACAAAGGATGTAACAAGACCCTTCACGAAGCCGAAAGGCACTTGTTCTGCCCATCATTGCAATATTTTTTTTGTTCTAGGCCATACCTGGGAACCTTCTATTTACGGAGAGATTTTTTACTATATACACATCCACGACCCCCGTAGTATTCAATCCATCCATCAGCACAATGTTTTGAGTGCGTTATATTGAGTTTTACGGTAAAACGTGATTTTTCACCCAAAAAAAAAAATCGTTTCCCAACAATAATTTTTGCGTAAAGTTGCTAAGTTTGATGTACACAATGCTTGGTTGACGGCTTCGTGAAGGGTCCTGTTACACCCTGTATTTTGTGTGCAATATGTAAATAATAAGAATATAAGAATAACACTGCCTGACTGCCCTACCTGGGAATCGAAATTAGTCAGCAGTAGCCAGTCCTTAATTATTATCTTTCGCACAGTCACTACTTAAGGTTACAACTACCTACGTAGGTACCTACATTTATTATTAATGAAATAATTTGCTGAAGTGATTGTTTGAAGTCAAAGTCCGTATTTATTTAATTAAATAGTATTATTTAGTTAAAACCAACCGAAATTCCAACTAATTAATTATCCATTCTGCTCCTAATACGAGGAAAAATAAACAAATACCGTTGAATTATGAAGCATCCGCGCATATTATCGTAAGTAATTAGAATTCTATAAATATAGCCTTTTATGTGCATGGAGGTAACTGTTTGATAATGGCTATTCATAGTCCAAAAGTGTCTAAATTTATGACCAATGCGTAATAATCAAGGCTTGGTTCGCCGGTGGCTGTAGTAGGCGCCTGCCTGGCTCACCGTGATTCACCGGTCTGCACGCAGCGCAGCACAACGAAATCGGAATTGCCATTAATGGTAATCCCGACTTTTGTTTACACAGACCTAATAATGCAGTTCAAACTTATCAGCGGGTGTGAATTTAGGACATAAGATGACAACTTCTTTTTTGTAGCATACATAGCCAAGCCATAACGATACTGTTCTGTTCTTAATTGATATGCAATGGAGCCAGGTGTTCAAGTAGTCCATAATAAAGGGAAGTTCGTAACTTGGAGCTGCAAGGCAGTGGGTACTTAGGTAGTTTGAGTTGTAGGTCAGAGTTAGAAGTGTTCAAAACACTACAGCAATCCTTATTTCACAGCCAGAATGTTTACCGTGACAGTCTAGATGTCCACCTGTCTCTAAGAAAATATGGCATTAGGTAATTGTAAAGGTACCTATAGGCATAAGGAAGCTTATTCATCGCTTACGAATACCGTTAGCAATCCGTTCCCCTCTGTTGACTTTGACGACTAACAGGAAAAGATAAGGTACCTACAATGGATACAATACTGTATTCGGTCCATCGACAAAATTGGGATGTAAAAAGATAAAAGTTATTTAGGCTTACTTTACGTTTGAAGACAACACAAGATTCATGACCTAGCCTGAATTCCAGGCCTCGTAAGTAGGTGTCAGTAGTGTGGACCATCCCTAACAAAATGTCATGTGAACGAGCCTTTAGATTGTCTGTGGTGTGGGTGGTAAAATAGAGAACATGGCTGATTATAGTCCCTGCAGTTTTATTTATTAAAAATAGAATCCCAGTCTCTACAAGCATAATCATTCAAGATCTAATAAAGACCACAGTAGGTAGACAAATTTTCTGATCGATCCTCTTAGTTGGACTCGATTTGAATATCCTGTAGATATATGCAGAGTGTTCGCAACTGTAGATATAGATACTTGTAGGACTTGCGTAATGTGCGTATACCTCGCGGCATCTGTGTCATCCTCGTTTAATCCAAATAATATGATCTTTTTCTGACGCAGGACTCGACGAAGTAGGCTAAATCATTCACATCATATCAAATTGCTGTATCACTTACAGTTCAGCGTTATGATTAAATAAGACACCATTACGAGAGTCGGTAGTGGAAGCTTTCCAGTTGTTGAGTATGATATTGACATTAAAATAACACATTAATTAAAAATTAATCAGTCGAATAAGCACTTATTCGCATGAAAGCTTTTAACTGTTCGGTAGAATAAAATTCCCTTTTGTGATTTCAATCCGCACGAACGACCCGACATTTCACATTATTTCTTAGCCAGCTTACTAGCTGTCTATCTATTCGTAGGTAGTTCTTGGTTACGTAGTAGGTACTGATGTATCTATAGTGAGATAGGTAATAGTTATATTGTAACTTAATGAGCCGTAATAGCTCCAAGGGAAGGATGGATCACCGAACAAATTGTTTAAGCTCATAAAAGAAAATTCATGGAGATTGTGATATGTAGAGCTTTTTGATTTATTTTAAAATTTATGGTAACTAACGTCAAATAAATTGGGAGAATGATAATGACGAAACGTTTGGAAAATCAATGCCATTAAAAAGCATATTTTATTTATTCGATTTTTCTATAGGTTTGCCAACTAACGACGCATTTGCCAAACTGTTTCAGAGCTCAAAGTTATAAATGATGATAAGCTATCGCTAGTTTTGACAGTATATTCTATCCTAATCGAATGTCTTTAGACACATTTGCTGTCTAAAAATAAGTATTAATTAAGCATTATGCGCCTTTTTTATAAAAATTATATGATAAAACGACTCCACATCCGTCTCTGTTCTCGGGACGCCCAGAAGCTCTGGTAAACTCACGTCAGCGTCGTTCTGGGAAGGAGCGTGCGATACGGCGGCGACGGCTGGCCGACTCCACTCAATGAGTTTCCATTAGGATGATGAGTGTTCGCTCTATTAATACCCCAGACGTGACAAATACATTATCGCCGCGATTCATTCACGGCTCAACTGAAACTAAACTGATTTTTTAATGACCCCATTTTTTTAGGCTGCTATTTGGGATTTTGTTCAGCTTTCAGTTGTTCTTCGGTAGCAAATGACATTGGCCGCATTCCGAATTACGCTGTAATCGCTTTGAGCGTCCATAAACCCGTTCCGTATTACCGTGAGCGCGATATTGATGTCCCTTGAATCGTCATAGATGACGTCATGACATGCGCCATCTTGCGATTACACCGACCATGCCCCAAATAAATATCACCGTGAGCGCTGTCAAAAATGACAGTTTTGTTCACAGGTTGTGTTGTTTTGCTAAGGTGGAAGCGCAAGAGTTTCCCGCGAAATTTAAATTTTCTGACGATTTGCAGATCAGTGTAAAGTTGTATGTTGATGAAAATAACAATCGCGCCAGTAACACGTATGAAATTACAGAATTATAATCAATCAAATCATCAATACAACCCTCCAAGTTCATTTAACCCCATTGAGTGACTTTTTCATGAAATAATTATTGAATGGGGTTAATTGAACTTGGAGGGTTGTATGTGCAGCAGAGTCAACCAACATATCGCCCATTTTCAAAAATAGGTCTTGTCAAAGGTTTCGGTTTGGGGTTATGGTCACTGTGAACGCGCTCACGAGCGTTCCAAATTGATGACAGCTCTCATCTGTCATAATCGTGATATCTAAAACGGAACGCAAAATATAGATGTGAGCGCTGTGAGTGATTATTTTATAATTCGGAATGCGGCCATTGTATCCGCATAGTTCTACCGTGCAGTTCTACTAGTAGGACTAAACGGAGAAAAAAAAACCATTTATTACTACTATCTGATGTACGAATTTTAGTCGAACTAAACGGACAAAAAAAGTTATTTTAGTACTACTAAGGCCTTAGTCGCTTATAATAAGCAAACAGACACGGTAAACAGACAAACAAATCAAGGTAACATACATTGGCAAGCAGAATACTAAGTAGGCATGGAGATCTAAAAGTAAGTACTTAGTCAATATTTGCATAAATTAAAAACATCACTTTGGATTTTTGGAATCATAGAATCTTCCTTGGTAGTTGGTGTCTCTGGATCTTGTTTCAAGCTTTTATATTTACCTAGGTTGGCCTGGCCTATATTGGAATGGTCTGCCATTCCAATCCTCTTTCAAAACAGTTTTATTCCAATCGAATCATAAACATAATTTTAAGTATCATAATTGTTTACAATAACGACACTTATCTACCGAACCTGCAGGAAATATCAGCCCATAACTTCCATTATTAATTAACTCGTATTAATTACTTATGGGTAGGTACTGGCATAAACAACATAAAATACAAGACAAAATATTATATATATTTACAGGCTTCTTGTAATTAGAAAATTTAATTTGCTCTGTTAAAACAATCATGGAAGGATATGGTCGTCATTTATTTATAGGTAAGTTCAGGTTATTGCCTGTTTACGCGTTTCTCCGTTCCTCTACGATTTTGATTGATGTTGGCATAAAACAAACAATTTTACTGCTGACAATAAAACAGGCCTGTTTTACTTGTAATTATTTTGCGAGTGTATACCGCGGGTTTACTTTAAGTGCGTAGTAAATCGTGCATGTGCTATATAGGGACCATCATGTTTTACTGTGGGAAAGAATGCTGTTAAAAGAGATAGGTATTGAATAAACATATAGATCGATTCAAGATAACACAAAGGCTTCGTTTTATATTAGTACCTACTAACCCGTGGTCCCGTGTGTCCGATGAAGATTCCCTTTGGCAAAAATGAAGAGTTTTCATATAAAATTCCATCCCTGATGAATTTTCGTAAATCATTTTCATTCATACCTTTTCGTCTTTTTTGTATATTAGACAGGGCGGAAGGAACACCGCGGTGAAAACGGTTACCACGTAGTAGGTTAAAGAAATTTTTCAGCGGTTGTTAAAAAAAACCGCTGTTTCATAAAAAAGTGCATTAAATACACGGTCAAAATATATGGAACAGCCGATTTGTGTCCCATCCATCCCGTAGATAGATGCTTCTGGACCCAGTGACGTAGGCTCATGTGCTTTGCGTTGTCTGGCAGTGAATTTAAATAGATTGCAAATTTGTTGTTATTTCTCAACAGCATCTCCCTAGCCTTTTCCCATCGGGTCGGCTTCCAGTTTAACTGGATGTAGCTGAATACCAGTATTTTACATGGAGCAACGGCCAATCTGACCTCCACAACCCAGTTAGTACTGGGTAATACGATACCCCTTGCTAAGACTGGTCAGTCTTTCGGGCCACTGACTGACCTCTAACGACTGTCATGGATTCTACAAATGGTAGCCGGCCTACCTAGGCAATCGCGGCTTAACCGTAAAAATCAACCTATGCGGGTGTTATTATTTAGCCACGTTAAATTACGTCATATTCCCGGAGTATCATAGATTCGTAAATTAATTTGCATGTAATAATCTGAAGCTATAGGTACCTAAGGATTAAATTATTTGCGTTGTAGGTTTCAGGAATATTGAAAAGAAAAAGAATTTCAGTTAGGTACTTTCTTTGTCCTTTGTTCTGAAAATAAAATGTAATATTAACATGTTTTAAATTATTTCTGTCAGTTTGTCCATGATGCATGTTCAAAAATTGATTAATGAAATATCTATTCGTGTTTTGACAAAGCCAGACGACAAAGCTCCCGAAAAGCCACTTCGTATCACATGACATGATGGAAAAGAAATTAATGAGAATTTGTAACAAACAAACGCTAACTGTGCCGGTGACGGCGCAAGTCTGAATCTTAATGAAGTGGTGTCTATGGCTAGAGTTTCAGCGCGACCCATGGGAATTGGATGAGGTTCACACGACTATTCACGCAACAATATACGCACGCGTATATCGTCGAACAAAAACATTGCACCAATTTGGTAAACGACAGTTACGCTGGTTTTAATTTAAAGAAACGGAACAGCTTCAGAAAAAAAACAAACCTGTTTTAATTGTTTTTTTGTCATCAATTTAATTTCATGTTTTTCTCAAGCTCCGAACCCTGAATAATAGAAACTTACGTAATATTCAGGAATTTTACATGACTAGAACCTTGATTCTTCCACATAGAATCACTGTAAACTAATAAGCGTAGAGTGAGCATTGAGGTTCCCTGTAACTAGTCCCCACTTAACTCGGGCAGCGAGTGCACGTACCCTTAAAGTAGTTCATCTACTGATAATTTTGTGGTTTTCTTCTAAACCCTAACTAGTGTTACTAGTGAACACCACATTTTAAATATCTATCTACAGTAAATGAGAGCGTACATAATGCTCAATTTCATACCCGTATATCCTCAGTGATAAATACGAATAAGCTCGACAGCGTCAATTGACTGGCGACGAAACCTTTCCAATTAGTTAATTCGATTCTAAGATCTGTTGCGTCTGGCTTTTGTTCTCGTTGCTATGCTGTTGCTTCGGTGTTGCTCTGTTTAATTATACACACCGCTGAGAGCTGACACTGATCATCAAGTGCTCATTCTCATACAGATGACATTGACATCATCGCACAGTAGCGACCAACAAACGCAACGTAAATCACTCATCCCGCGACATTACTTCTTGGTATCGATAATTGAATAAACTCGTTCATTATTATGGAGTAATAAAACTTCGTCGCACAAACGCTTCGTTTGTATCGTTTTATGAGTTCAACCAGCTGCATCGGTTATCTTTATAGACTTGCAGTGACCCTCGAGTTTTCAGAGCGCGTAAGGAAGGTTCCACTATTCATAATTATTCAAATCAAGGCTGATCATTCAGACTATTCCTTTGTCCCTAAGAAACCCCTTGTTCCATAGAATCATGAGTTCTGAAAACACTATCACATTGGTAGGTATAACTTCGAATTATTACATCCGGTCACTAACAAGAAGTCAATTATTGCTGAATCGACGAAAACTGATCGTGTTCTCGAGTAAATTAGTCTTTTAAGCAGTATGGCAGGATGCAGCACCTGCACCGCCGTGCGCCATGGCGAACAGTGCATACGACTAGATGACTGAGCGGATTGCAATGCGGCGCGGGGGAGCTTCGGGAAGGTCGCTATCTTATCTGGGGAATGTGCCATCCCTGGCAGTGCTCGCTGGGTTGCCACTTAGCGCGCCGTGCCGCAAAGGGAACAGAAAGAAACTTTTGTTACTCAAAATCAATAACGCTTATCTGGGTCGTTTTGTGTGCATAACGGTCACGGCACTGCCAAAGAAAAGCAGAATATTTGAGTCATTAATCTTTGACAGCATATTACTTGTTCAAAAATTAAATATTTATACAGTTCCATTTTTTTAGATTTTTATGCAGGAATGCAAGTGAGATTTATCACTTGGTTTTGTTTGGTGACTTAAACAGGCAGTTTTATAATGCCAGAGCCGGCGCATATTAAATTGAAATCACCAGTCGGTTTCAATAACATAATATTCACAATGGCACATTTGAATAAAAATGTATTGCCCAGTTATTTAATTTTAGATATTCTTGAGGTCTCAAAGTGACCTGAGTGATAGATAAACTTTTGGAATTTTTATCTGGTCTGTGGATGGGTGACCATCTTAACATACCGGGTTTCCTCCGTGCCTCGGAAAGCACGTTAAGCCGCTGGTCCCAGCTGTCATTTGTAGATCTTTGACAGTCGTTGACCCGTAAGTCTGGCAACTTATCTTTCTAAGGGGTACCGTACTACCCAGTACTAACTGAGTTGCGGAGATCAGATAGGCAGTCGCTCCATGTAAAATACTGGTATTCAGCTGCATCTGGCTAGACTGGAAGCTGACCCCAACATAGTTGAGAAAAAGCAAGGCAGATGATGATATCTGCAACAAGATGTCTTTATCGTCGGATGACAATGAAGTGCAATAATAAAATAATTATCGGCATCATATGTGGAGCATCGACTTCCAGTGAGGGCAATGCTCTTTATGACGGTAAATCGATTCGTGGTTCTCTTCAAAATGCATCGTTTGTCTTCTCGTGCATTATCAGTTTTAGTAATAAATTCATACAATAGGATATTTTATGAAGGTTTTTGACCTTACTCCTTCTGACAAGTCGTTTCTCAACGTGAACACTTAAGATGATATTAAGGTCATCAAAACTGTTTATTACCACAAATGTCATACAGTGGAATTGTAGTCTTTACGCACTTGGACTTTAATGTAAAGGTTGATTTATAACCTCGGCTAGCCTGCTTCTTTAATTTAGTTTAGTCAAAACACATGAACAAGATATTATTTGCATACAACTTTCCCGATAGATAATTAAAAGCTAGCTAATTAAGATTTCTAAACATTAAGCTCAGTAAGTACTCATAGAGCAGCCCGTTCATATTTGACAGGCTTATTTACAACATCATAAATTGATCACAACCAGCTACTGTATCTGAGTTTGATATATTGTATTATGTATTTATGCGATGTCATAAATAACATAATAATATTGGCCCTACTTTCGCCCTCGTGTTTTGAAGTATAGACCGGAGTAGTGGCAAAGGTCTCGATAAGCAGTAGCTTGTGCGATAGTCTTTGGCAATTTGCCGGATGTATCTAGATAATGGTTATAATTTGCATTACTGATGGGACACCCACTGTGCGTGATTGTAAAATGGTGTTCAAGATGTTTAAGAGTTGGACGTTGGCCTTTTGCGAAACGGATCTAGATCACAGGAAACGAGATACTCTTGAATGGCGTCTTATCAGCCGAATGAGTGTTGTCAGAAAAAGTCACAGTGATACGTCTGCTAAACTTTGGCCCCTATATCTTTATCGTTTATAGTAGCGCGTAGCGTCACGAAACACGAGTCGCGCCTGACTCTACAAACTTTAATTGCAATCTCTTGTGGGCCGGTACTTCGACTTAATATGCCCAGTAAATGTTAGGATTACGTCAGTACCTAAAAGATAATAAAACACACTTAATCCATTGTTTGCCGAATGACGAAATTGTATCGTAAAATAGAAACTGTCTCCGATATGAATAATAATTTACGACTGGAGAGCAATATTGTGAAATGGGTAAGCGAAAACATGCGCGAAGGGCTCTAGAAAAGCATTTCCGATAAAACATGAGTACTTTAGTTAGTTTTTTCATAATATGGGCAAATAGCTTGACCCAGAAAACCTGAGATTAAACCAAATTTCTTGATGACCATTTTCTGATTGATTTTTATAATAATTCTGCGTTGAATCTCCGTAGATAAAGATTACTTAGGTCGTAACTTAGTACATCAACGTGTTTTAGGTAAGCTCTACAGTCATTTTCCTCAATGGACTGTCACTAGAACTTGACAAGCTATAACAGGAACTGACACATTATCAAACAAACACGCACAGTATTACAAAAGCCATACTTTGTCAACGCCCACGACACAACACTTTATTTTCGCAAAACTTCTTATCTATTTTTGTTAGTATGAGGTACTTGAATAAAAACGATTGACGACATCGATGTTAGAGTCGATTAAACGATAGTGTTACAGCTACATAATGAAGGCGTGGGCGTTATCATTAGAGGGTTTATTCAGTCTATTCATGGGCGTGCGTCAATTTGTTTTACTTAAGCGCTGGTTGTCGTCACTACACCCTTTGTAGCAGTCGTTATGACGTCACTACATTCATACCGAGCTAACATTTGTTTTACTAATTAACTGTGTCTGCACTAGCTACTAAACAATGGCAGTGTTTATTTTGTTATGACTACGTTTCGGCGGAATTAAGACGGATTTGGTGTCAGTTTAGCTCGGGTGGCTATGTAATGTTTTACAAGAAGCCATTGTAGTTAGTTTTAATTTCAGCGAACGTACCTATGAGGTGAAATAACATAGTAATCGGCTGTATTTTTAAGAGGCAGTCAAGAAAATATGGTTTTTGGCTGTCGTAGGTCATATTGCTTAGGGATCCCAATCCGTAACTAAGATTTCCGGAGAAAAATTCGAAAAATTTAAGAACATTCTGGACTTTTCATTCCGCAGTAATTACTCTATGCATTTTTTGTAACGAAGCCGTAATCTGACATTCTGCACTTCAAACTAATTAACCATACCCATTTATTGCTGGAAGATATCATTTCTTCTTTTTGGGCGTATATTCGCGGTTTATTTTAGGACTCAATGTAACGCACTTAAAACATTGTGCTAATGGATGCATTGCATTGCATTACAATGTACAGGGTTATGACATAATAACCTTACTTAGATTGTACAGATAAAAATATGTTTAAATATTATCATAGATGGTTTGTAAACCAATTCAATTTTTAGGTAATTCCGGTCGTTTCAAAATTCCCCCCGCATTCCGGACACTTAGCTTAAATTCCGAACTTTTTCGGAAAATCGGAACATATATGGCAGCCCTGATTTTATGGGATGTTGTAAAGACAAAACATACTCGATGATAGATCTATTTTTGGTTTTTACATACTTACATGTAAAGGAAGGGACCTGGTTTTGTTCAACTAATTTCATTTTTCATTATAATAATATCTATTAAGAGGGCCCTTCCCGATGAGTCTATCGTCAACGCGAGCATGGTCGAAAAGCTTGTTGTTTCATCCAGAGCCACAGTGGCAATTTTCTTTCAATTCCCCCGTCTTACCCCGCCCCGATCCCGCACATCTCGTCTCCCGCGCACCTCATACCGCCTAACGCGATGACATTGAACGAAAAATAGTGTTCGAAAATTTCTTAAACTTGTTCCAGGAAATACGTGTTTTTGAATAAGTCTTAAAAGTGTGTGAAATAAATATTTGTCATTAAGAATCTCCATTACATGTGCAAGGTTTCTATCGAGATGTTTTCTTTACTTTTACAGTTTATGAGTACATTATGAACGGCCAAAGTTCAGTTAAAATTTGTGCAAAACAGCAATTTTTGGAGGCTTATACTGAATTTGCTTCTACATTTTTTTATTTTTCGCTACCATAGAAACCTAGATATAGTGCTCAAAATACCTATTAGTCCAAAAAAATCAAAGATAGATGTGTAACAACTGCATAATCACGTACGAGCGTTTGTATGAAAAGTATGACGGGTTGGCCGCTCTTAAGATTTATTATTTTATTCATCTTCTTAGATCCTAACATGAAATCACCAATAAGCAATAACTACTTTATTTACCCCAGCTTCCTATACTTTATGTGTGCAGCTTTATAGTTCAGTTCCTTATTGTTATCATTGCAATCAAAATGTACTTTAGGTCCGCCATTTTCTTATTTCCCTCCATCTTTCCTATTTAAACATAGAATAAGTTATTTTAGCATGTTAACGGCAGGTTGTATACTTAACTAAGTTTAATAAGACAAGTGACATTACCCTATGAAGGATAAAACGGTATTTTTACATCGATTATGTAATATTATTATCTATTCAATGATCGATTTATATGGAAATGAATATTGAGTTCATTAGGCATTGAGCATTATGGTTTTTAGCACAATATGGAGGTGGAAGGTGTACATCTAGTTCTGGTTATAACTTCCTCAAGATCTCAGTCTTTATTTGAAGGTTTTGTATTCAATCACTCTAAGGGTATTACAATTAAACGGGCACGGACGGACACCAGGCTGCTTCTAAAAAATTAGAAATGGAAATACCCATTGTGCCCGGCCTGGGAGTCGAACCCAGGACCTCATGCTCAGCAGTAACACTTGCGACCACTAGTTCATAAGGTAGTCATGTTCAATGTAAAACAGAAAATGGTGATGTGATGGTGGGTGAAGGTGATTTACACGACTGTCCAAAAACATGAGTGATTATTAATATTAGATAATATTTGTTAATGTAACTTAGAATGATCATGGTAACATAAAGTTTTTGTCTATGATATCAAGTTGACGCCTAGTTTGAGTGTCGCAGTTCTTGTTATAAAGTAGGTAGTTAGCTGATTTAGGCATAATTATATATTCGCTTTAGATAAGATTAGATCAATTTACTGCAAATGATTTAATTTCCAATCTTATGAGGTTTAGTGGCAAATTGTGACCCAAAAGCAGGATAAGCTGGTAATTCTAAGTACCTAAGTATTTAATTATTATACCTAATGTGAATATTAAAGTGCTAAAGTACTTAAGTATTTTGCAATGAGCTTAGTCCCAGAATTGGCTAATAAATAATTTTGGAAAATTTCGAGAAAAGTGTTGGTTTAATGGTTTTATGAGTAGAGGAGGGCCTGAGAAACGATGGATGGACTGCAGTGTGAAGGATGATATGGCTATATGAAATGACGAGTAATAGAGAAGTATGAAAAACACACTGCACCGAACCCTAATAAATTGAGATAAGAGCAGCAAAATGAATTAAAGATAAAGGAGATGTTTGATTTTGGGCCACCACTATGTACACTACATAGATAAATAGGAAAAAAATAGGGGAATTTCATAAAAATGCAAAAAAAATAATTTGAAGAAAGGTACAGTGGTACAATAATGATCATTTGGAAAGTTTTTTTTAATAAAATAACCCTATTTTTAGGGCAGCCATGACAGTAGTGTTTGTCAAATGTGTGACAGTTTTTATTTTTTCCACGATTGTCTGGCAGTTTGAGTACTATAAGCGACCTACCCAAATGTCCTTTCTTTGGTATTGTTCGTCGTGTCGTTGAGCTCCTTGAGTTATAAGTCGAGCTACACGATAACTGACAGATGCTTGCACTGACTGGACAGGTCCACTCAAATCTGTGTGGTTCTTTCTTCAAGAGACCATCTCAGACACTAATCTGCATAGTCCTCATGTGAGTTAACCAAGATTATGTCTGGACTTTAAAAGAGACTATGACCTCTGAGTTTGTTTCGGCTGTTTCTTCTCAGAGTAGTCAGGTACGAAACACCGGCCCCATCTAGTTTTAAAAAAAGAGACGTGTAAAAGTGTTTTTAAAAACCTATTTGCAAAATAAACATCATTTATCATTTATCATTAAGAAGTGACGTTTTTGAGTCTTTCCTTGCTTTGAGTTTGGATCTGTAGTATTTTATCGAAACCGAAACCCAAGATTTTCGAAATTCGTATTGTTTATTTTTATCGCAGGTATTACGACACACGTCAATCAAATGTTATTGTCAAAATGTCATTTTTCGTTTGCTGCTGATCTGATCCACCATGTTTAATTTCATTCTGTGTTCCTCTCCTTGCCCAAGTTAATTTGAATGTACTTTGAAACGAAGTGAAATTAATGAAAAAGAACAATAAAAAACGGTTACTGTAATACATAGCGATATTTACATAATAATATAGTGTGCATAGTGCTGGCCCAGGCTCCATACATTTCTGGAACATCTCCTTTTGCCAAAAACTGAAGCGCAACTAGTTAGTATTCGCGAAATTTATCAAAATTGTATTTTAGCATTGTCTATTTTCGTAATTTTTCCGTTAGTGGACCGTTTTCCCCACAGAAGTATAATATAATAAACATAATATAATCTTTATTATTTAAATTATCATGGCGCATGCGCATTTAATTGTGTGTTTATGATGACATTATGATAGGCGCAAGAGATCAGACCCCGCCATTTATATGCTAAATACATCAAACTGTGGCACTCCTGTCAACGCGTTCCTACTGCTTTTAGCTCAGTAATTACGTCTGATTTATCTCACGATCGCATAAACTCGTGGAATGTCAGTTTTAGTAGGTGTTTTACATTTTAGAATAAGGATATTGGCTTGATTTACCTACTTATGTGTCATAATTCATAATTGCGCTGTTAACAGATTATTTTGAAGGTTTGTGTATTTAATACTATTTCCTAATAATAATCCAGGATGCGTGATTCATTTTTCTTACAGTCTTCTATTTTCGATCTCTTTTCAGAAGAAGGTGACTCATTTTTTATTCCACTAAAGAGCTTATTTACTGTTATCTAGCAAGGAGATTCGTAGTATGATGCTAATAATACCTATCTATATCTACAAGGTGTAACATAATAAACGCAAGACTTCTTTGTGTAGAGTGTCTCGGACCATGACACTGAAAAACTTTTGTTGTACGTGTTCTTGGAATTCGCAAAACAAGATTTGTACTTTCTATAGGAATTGACGCGATCAGCTGATCGAAATGTAAGGTAAAAAAAAAAAATGAGTTTTCAAAAGTCATAGAACAAAAGTAGTTAAGGAACATGTTCTGAGTCACCACACGAAAGGTCTTGCGTTTATTATGTTACACCTTGTATAGTATCACGGGTCTTATTCAGTGCAATATGTAGGCGTACGGGCAGCGTAAGTACTAAATAAAACTGCAGAGCCAGCAGAAGCCGCATGTTAGCAGAGACAATACAAAATTACAAACACAATAAGCTTGGAGTTTCCTTGCATGATCGAATCAGAAATGAAGACATCCGCAAGAGAACCAAGGTTCCGACGTAGCCCGAAGAATTGTCAGACTTAAGTGGCAGTGGCAGGGCACATTGCTGGTAGAACGGATGGCCGATGGGGCCAAAAAGTTCTGGAGTGGCGACCGCGAATCGGAAGACATTGCGTTGGAAGGCTTCCCACTAGGTGGACCTGGTGAGGGTTGCGGGGATCCGCAAGTTGCGAGACACACGGGACCGGTCAATGTTGCGACCCTTTTGGGAAGCCTATGTCCAGCAGTGGACGTCTTTTGGCTGAAATGATGATACAAACACAAGCTAGCAATTGGCGTCTACAATATCTGATTGACTTTGAACCCGTCTCATCACTGAACTAATTGCACAAATATCTCAGTACTGTCGAATCGTCGATCAATCGACGTCGATGACACGCTATTACTTCAACCTCAGAAGAACATTATCGTCCTAACCGCCTATTTATAAAGGCAAGTAATACGATCTCGGACAATTGAAACGTATCAAGGCTTCTCTTCAATTACGTGTTGACTGACAGAGGGCGGAGGTTAACAGCCAATGAGCCCTTCACATCGGTGCGTTGATTAAATGAGTGGCAAATACTTTCCACTCGCCTGATGCAACAAAGTTGACGTCAGTCAAAATGAGCATGGGGTCTAAAATGGCCGCTTTAGCAAAATCAAAATAGGATAATAATAAGAATTACGTTACAATTCATAAAATGGTCACAAAGTGACAATTCTGCGTCTATGACCGTTATAAGAATTTTAAAGTGAGTTTGTAACCTATTATGATTTTGCTAAAACGGCCATTTTAGACCCCCAGGTTGCCTAACGAAAGGCGCAGCAGGATTCTACAGAGTGGCGCTTCATTGTATTTTTCTGGAACAATCACGCTTGCTGTGTAACGAACGCAATTCATTTTGCGAAGCTCGTGTTTTGGTGTAAAAATTGTTATTTGCATTTGGGTAACACTTAAGCCGACCAAGTATCGTTGCGAAAAGGCTGGATAGATGATCCCATAAGGTTTCATCTGCCAACAGATTTTTCCTATTGGACAACCAAAATCGTCATTGCTGCGTCTGCCAAATTCCATGCAGAGTAGGGGCGAGCTCCATAAAGAAAATTGGAAAGAAACAGACTGACATGTGAAAATGCTCTTTGGAATAATAACAGTGAGTAAACAGAAAATCAGAAATGAACGCCGATATGTTACTAAAAACATTCTTTTCTTGTGCATTCGAGTAGAAAAAGAGGCTTCGAATACTTGGGAACAATTTCCGTGACTGTGCGGGCATCCAGCCAGTTTCGTACTTTTTGCTTTTTAATTTATTTCCCCCTCGTGAATACATTACGTTCAGCTTATACTGCTGAACTTTCTGAGCCCCATTGTGTATTTTGGCGACATATCATACTCTGTCATACTTTTAGCTAAATTATTATCAATTGAGAAACTTTTATTTCTTCCTTTGTTGCTCCTCTTAATTGAATTCGAAGTTGTTCTGAAAATAACGGTTTGTGTGATTGTAAGTTGTTATTTATAAATACATATGAAGTGCTTTTTCATTTCCTGATAATTGCAAGAAAATATAATTTTAAGGAATATTATGCGTACGTATAACTATTTATGTATAACTATAAGTTTAAAAACATGAATATGATCACGTAGTAACTTCAGCACTAGTGAGTCTCGCATAGTTCGGCGTCCCCGGTGTACACGCTGTCATTAGGGACCCGCCTACCCGTGCAGTTTATATCTTTTGTAGTAAAAAGTCATATAATACGAGATACATCTCAAGAAACTCATTGGCATTCAACATTCGTATTTAGTTATAAAAAAAATAATTTCTGATGCCGCAGATATTTCCGTCTCAACTCGCCGCCTCCGTTCTAGGGTTGCCAAGCCACTGACCCAAACGAACCTAATGAAAAACGTCGAAAACTTTTTGAATAAATTTTACTATACAGCCTCTTTAAAAATCCCATAACCTACTTTTGCTAAAACTACCCCTAGTTTTGTTTGCGACCGGAATGTGCGACCCAGTTTCTTTTGTGTTATTCTCATTGTTTGTAAAATTCTTCACTGAAACTTAAATAAGTTTTGTTCAGAGCAAGTGGGCGAAAAGTTCTAGTTGCCAAATATTACACGCACAATGGCTTTAATAAAATGCTGTGTAAGATTATGATGCGTAACTACGTTATGTAGCTTTGTGTTGCGTAAATAATTCTTACTTTATTTTGAAAATTCTTCTGCATGTGCTTTTACAGCGATTGTTAGGTATTTTTTTTTAGCAAATAACATGGTTCACGCTTACAGTTTTCAGATTACAATGAGTCCGCTTGACTGGTTAAGATAGGTGCTACTGCATCTGGTGCAGGTTTTAGTGCATTCATTCAGCTGAGTTACAGATCGCACTCGTAATTAATCTTACCTAATGAATACAACAGTAAACGCAGAAATCATAAAACAAAAGCTTCTATTTCTGTCATTACTTCGATCGCCGAATCTCTAAACTAGCCATAGATTCGCCACCCTATCTGATCGGAACCTTGGATATGTTTTAATAGGACGGCGACAGACATAGTATGCACAAAAACCCTCCGAGGCGCCTCGAAGGCTTCGTCATTAAGAAAACAGACCGCATGAAATGAATGAGCAGAGGGGCGCCCACGCAATGAACGTACAATGAGACAAAAGCTCTTAAATGGCGTCTGTATAGGCACTTATGGCATTGTGCTGTGTTTGCTTATATGAACACTTCGAGTGGATTTAACTCGCAATTAATAAATGACTTTAGGTACAAATAGTGTTAAGTATGTTTATTGTGTAAGTAAGCAAGGTTAGTAAGCAAGGCAAGCAAGGTTAGTTGACAGTTTTTTTTGATTCAGGAGACTGTTTTTTTTTGCTGGATGCTTCTATTTTCAATTAGTCTGTATCATCATTATCATTATTTCAGCCATGAGTCACTCACTGTTGAGTATAGGCCTCCTTTCTGCCATACTTCTCGGTTCTGAGCGTTCCTCTTCTGTTTTTCGCGAACAACCCCACTGAAAACTGATGGCCTAAGGGAAGTGTAAAACATTGGATCCTGGAGGTCAGATAAGTCCCTCCATTGCAAATACTGGTATACAGCTGCATCCGGTTAGGTCCGAACATAGTTGGAAAAAGCCTGAGCAGATGATGGTGAAAAACGCATACCTCATTAACCTAGCCTCCGGATTGTATTTCCTCGGTGTGGTCCAAAGATTGATTCTGTGTTTCCCTCAGGTTTGTCCCCTCGATAACACTGATCAATTAGGATGAGGTGGCTAAAAAAAACCAAGGATTTTTCCTAGTCCCTTCGAATCAAATTATGACATCACCAGCTTTGTTAGGTACAGAGTCTCTTGATAAAAGGTAACAGTAGACGTTGACCCATATAGAGGCTATTAGCCTGCTTAAGTATGATAGGTACGCTTCTGTGGCTTACAGCACTGAGCCACTGATTATTGTTAACCTACAATGAGTGTATTATGAAGTAATGATACATAACATGTAATGTGGTCTTTCTTACATTGCGTATAAAGATTTCTTGTTCTAGCAGACAGTATGTCTGCAAACCTACTATCTCTGTGGGATTATCCTAACTACATTTGTAAAACATATATTTTCTAGGGCGGGAAAGCTCCAAGTTGTTCGAGCTTAATCATCAATATTTATTTGAGAGCCGTTGAGTGTTCTGCCTTTCTGAGGTGGTTTTATGACTGACTAACAGAATGTGCAAAAACAACATTAAATCTAAATCAAACTGGGCACACTTGGTCACCCGTTATGATTTGAATTAAATAATCATGAAGGCGGTATTATATCTAATTGAAGTGTACCGCGAATAGGTTATTAGATATTCAGAGGCTGTAGGATTTAATATCTTCGAAGTGGTCGTTTTAATTGATGCAATTAGGGGGCAGTTAGCGTTCCCGTAGTGCGCGGGCGCGGGTGTCGGGCGCTGACACGTACGGGCCCCGCGACGGCGCGCGCGCACGTCCCCCACATGCGAACTGAATAACTTAATGAAAATAGCATAAAAATACTCTTTTTATTACCACGTTTAATGTAAGTGGCTCTGTGAGCTATCGAGTCATGATGTGATGTCGCGAGTTCTAATTTCGGCATTATCTTTGGGTGAAAAACCACCCTGCAATAACACAAAATGAGTATTATATATCTAAGTATCGGTACATTAGGTAATTATCCTTCCTCTACGTCAATCTCAGTGCGATCACCCCTCAATCCTAAATCGCAGATTATCTGCAAACTGTTATCGTGGTGATGACTTGAGCCTGATGTATCGAAGTACATGTGAATATAACAATAAATCTCAAGATAAAACATTGGCCTTCGGGGTTTCCGATTTAATCACAAAAATGTGTAAAATGATAAGGTGAACTCATTTCATTTTAATGATACGACTTAATTAAAAAACCGTGTGAGTATCACTTTATCAGTTATCACTTTCTTTTAATACGACTAACTTAAGGCATTCAACAGTGGCTAACTCTAGGTTATCAATAAGACTCGATTAACTGAGATTTTTAAATCCTGAAATTCAGTTTGTGCCCAGTGTTACAAATGGTGATCAAAACTACTGCAGAGTTGAACCTACCTCGCTAAGCCCTCACACATCATAGTGCACAGTCATAGTCAAGAAATATATACAAACTTACGTATTGATGTATTTCGAAAGTTTTTTTTTTAAATATTTAAACGTAGTTTCCCTTGCAAACGTCCACATTATAATTTTCAATGAACGCGTCGTCAAAAAATTAGTATTAATCCTGCTCCCTTGTTATACACCCTTATCCACAATACGATACTAACTAACCAGCTGACAGACGATATATTTTCCAAAACCAGCGAAAACATTCCTCAACTTACTTCAGTAAAAGCCGCTTCATAAATAAAAGAAATTGTCTGAATAATACCGATATGAATACCAACTGTAATGAGTTATCTAAAAGTCATGCAGAATAATCTATTGGATTGCTGCCAAGCAAAAATTGAGCTCGGCCAATCACAGCAATATATTATATTTTTATGATGCTGTACAACTTAATCATATTAGATTAAAGGAGACTTTATTAGATGCCCTTCACCACACAAGATTCATGAGACTCATGCCAAGAGTTTTTGCGTGAGTTTCAGACACTAATCAACTGCTATGTGGGTTAAGTTAACTCTTAAATTTATGTCATATTAGTTGGTTTATCTGTGTCATATTTCGCATAAACAATTTATCGCGTGATTAAATTCAACTCAGAAGCTCAGTGCGTGTGTTATCACTTATCAACTATAATCGTGATACTGATGGGTTGTGTCTACATAGTTAATTACGAAACAAAGAGGGACACAAAATGCCTTCTTCAAGTTCATTTGGACAACCGCTGGTAGATTGCCAAAGGTTATTGTTCAAAGGCGCATATAAGTTTATGGATGGTTTGAAGTATTAAATTTATTTTTTAAATTCCACTGCAAACTTATCGCAGAGAAAGCTGTAATAAAATGTAGGATTTTTCGTTTTCCTGACATCACTTGGCACGTTTTGAGAGCTCATAATTTTATCGGGGAATCTTATGACATACGAATTGGCTTCCTTTTCCACGTGCTTCGGTCTTAAAAGCATTTTGATTCTAATAATATATCCTAAAACTGGTCCATTAATGTAGATTACAGGCCAATCAATGGTCATAATAACATGAAAAAGGTGGTCTTTATAACGTCCGACCTAATCCTCCTGCAATTCAAACCACGTTACCACATTCCAGTATACTCGTACTGCACCTTCTATCATAAAACGTTTAGGTTACGTTCAAGCAATAAACAAAATTAGGTTACGTTTAGGCAATAAACGTAGACATAAGCACTAACTAACCTAATAGTGTCGTATCTGATAGATAACGCATGCGCCGAGAACACCGTCCCTAAATAATAATTGAGATTCATTGAGTAAGTGGAACAAGCCCGCAGACTGTGTGCACTATGTTCTGTGGTCTAGTGTACTGTAGGTAATGATAACCTCATTATTATCCTATTATAATTTTGTTATTTGCTCCCAATGTAATTTTCCGTTAGATTAGAGCTGTTTGTTATGTAATAATTAGTTGTAATTCGGTGAGCTTTTGCGGTCATGTTTTTTGTTTGAATTGTTTTACTCTTATTAGAGTTGAGCGGAAGATTAGTGTCTACAAAGTTATCTACTATAGTGACCGAAAAAATGATCTATTATTCATACTTTTTTTTACATACGATTGGCAATTTTTATACCGAATTGACGGTTGCGGTGATGATAGATCCTGTATGAATGACCATTCGGTGTGTACCTACGACACCTGAAAATAAACGGGCTTTTCCTATGACAATACAAAATAAATTAACGCGCAATGCTAGATCTCGTTTCAAGATGACTAGTCATCATCCATCAACGAGCGCCTGCGGATTACTAACCACACTCTATTTGCATGATACATTGTTAGTTTTTTATTGCGCGCAGATGGAAAATGATTCATGAAACACTCCACTTTTGTTCATCGCAAAATACTGTGGTTTCCGCTCCAAAGTGGATATTTTTCTATTTCCTGAATCCAGACGTCGCGACGTGTAACTGAGTCACTGCTTCTGTTTTACTACCAAACTATTTATAATTAGCGATAGTGACTATTCACTTTTCTGAGAAAAACAATTAAAGGGTTTTGGATTTTAGCGATGGTTACATTTTTGAATCTGTAACATCATCAATCAATCTTATTTTGAATTGGGACTCTGATCATTTATAAATGACGTAAATATTTACAAGATTTTCTGTTGTCGCAATAAGTAAAGGAAAACAAATGAATGCTGTCACACGGAACTTAATAACTGCTCAACTTGACAAGTTTTATAATAATATAGGAAGCTACGATGATTTTATTTCCATACGTATTTCCTAACGCCTTGTCATCGTTGAACCAGTTCTTTGTATACAGATCTAGTTAGCAAAAATCCTTGTAGTCATGAAAATGTACCTAGGTATGACTTAGGCTTCTTTCTATCATAAATTTTTGGTTGGTGCTATATTACACTTTTGCAGTATCGCAGTCTTTTAGTAGTCTCTCTGAAGTATTAAGACAGTCATACGCCAAATTAAGAGAGATGAAACATCTTTTTGACTATTCATAGTCAGTTTAGACCATTTCCTTGAGACAACTTGGATTCAGTACCAAGGTCCGCCTCCGACAAGTACATAGTAGTCATGACTAAGGGTAGTTAAATCGCAAACACAGTCATAATTTCAAACAAAGCCAGTCTAGTAATCACGTCTGGAAGCCAACAGGTGATGTAATTGCGGCACCGGGTAGCAACACATGGGTTACCCGTTCTTATTAGGCATTTTGTATGTGAGACGCACGCTAAATTGCTGTGGTATAGCCGTGTTGAAGGACAGTCGACAAAAGAGACTGCTGAATGCTGGCAGCAAACTTCAACTACCTCTTGACTCATTATGTACGTAGGCTGACTAGTCAAGTCTTTTTAAACGATCTCCTTCGTTCAAAAAGTGGTTCTACGAGCAATAACAATGAATATCAAAATCGTAGCGCAATGTCTTGCCTGCATACCTAACTCTTTTGTTGCCTGTACATGCAGCAGGTCATGTATAAGTACATGTATCGGACAATCTGACCGTGAGCACCTCTGGACGCACCTGCGAGCGCTTTGTTTAGTCTGTACCTATGTATATTTGAGCCAGGTTCCTTATGAGCTTTATAGCTAAACGGACGTGTGCGAACATTCTCTACGTGTTTCTAGGTCTTGCTGCTATATTTTCATCTGAATATAAGTAAATAGGGTGCAAAATTTGATTATAGTTATTTCGCACAATCATAGAGAATTGCAACCTAATTTTCCAACTCTGTGCGAAATTTTCTTTCATTTGAAAATACGGGAATGAAAAATTTTAAATTAATGCTAATACTCTTTCGTTTTGCAGCAGCCACTAAAATACTAGTACTATAAGTAAGGTTGCCATCACCTAAGCCGGCGATGCCGGACCAAAACTTTAAAACCCTGGGCATTTAGGTGAAATAGAACTTCTTCCCCGGACACCCCAAAAAAAAAAAAAATGAAAAACATCGGAAGACAAATAGTATGGTGATAGTGAGTGCGTGAATTCAAACAATAAGTGAGTGCGCGGCGGAAGGGTTCTTACTTTCTTTTAAGTCTTACAGAAATGTGCATTAATTTATCGACTTACAAAACTAAGAACGTTTCTTAAGAAGTACTTAAGAGTAAGTACTCAAGCTCAATTTTTTTTACATCCCGGTAGATAACAACTGGACGACGTTCGGACGGTGTTAAAATGAAACTATGACAAAAAGTTTTAACCGGACACTTATTAAAACCCCGCCCGGACGGCCCCCGGACGCCCTCCAAACTAGGATAAATCCGGGGAAACCCGGACGGATGGCAACCCTAACTATAAGCTAACTGCGGCCCGTATCTAAAATACTGACTAGTAGTAGTAACATTTAATTGGACTGACAGATAGCTGACCCCAAAATTATTGAGTGGCCAATATGTCACCCTAGTTTTCCAACCGAGTTGTGTGTGGCAGTGCGGGAAACTCCGAAATCCTACATGGGCACATCAAACGACCAGACATTTGAACCATTGTTCACTACCGGACATCAAATAACTATTTGCATGTTTATGCAATTAATATGGAACTGTTTGGCTCCAGTCATGGATTGCTATTTAAGAGTCTTCCAGGTTCCTTCAAGCGTCGCACAAAAACCGCGTATCCTATGCCTATCTACAGATTGATTGATACGATAGTCACAATTAGAATTTATTCAATAATTTATAAGCTGTTGTATTGGACGAGAAATGTCTCGTGCACCGGACAGTTGTTAGTGGTTGATGTATTAGCATAAACGTTCTTTATAAGAAGCCGACGGCGCTGGCGCCGCGTCGCGCCGATCATATTAGATAGAACACGGGAAATTACACAGCTAGCTCAGATACCGCGTATAAACAACTATTTGCCCGATAATTGTGCTCGTTTACCTATTCGAGTTATTTTAACAGAGCATATTTTTATCCGCTACCTATTATTATTTGTTTATTTTGCGTCGCGTGAATTATTAATAAGCAGGTAGGACATGATTGCTCTCAAGGTGTATATTTTCAAAGGTAATTGCTTGTATTGTATAAGTGGTAATTCGTTACTTTGTTTAAATCATTGTAGTGTGGTTTGCTCGTTATGTGTTATTATTGATCGATTTACACAATTTAACCGGGACTCGTTAGGTATGAACAATGGTAATTTACTGAACGAGTGCCGCACTGGCATGTGTTGGCCGGTGGTTATTAGTGGCGCCATTATTAGTTTACTATAGTAAATCACATAGATCGATAATGTCGGATAATGATCTGCGTCGTACAAGGATCGAGTGTGAATTGAGAAACCGCAAGCTTCGCGTAGCGTGCATGTGTATAGTCCGATGACGTTATGTATATTTATTGTACGTAGCATATGCATACTTAATTTATGTCTGTAGGTTATCATATCTCCTTCGTAGATTCAACATTGTTCCAAATGGTGAGAACTGTGGAATAATATTTAGTAACACTAGGCATATTACCCGATATTTATTATTTATTGTTTAAAGCAATACATAGTATAAAACAAAGTCGCTTCCCGCTGTCTGTCCCTATGTATGCTTAGATCTTTAAAACTACGCAACGGATTTCGATGCGGTTTTTTTTAATAGATAGTAGTAGTAGTGATTCAAGAGGAAGGTTTATATGAATAACATTGCACCTGTGCGAAGCCGTGCCGGATCGCTACTGAAAATATTAATTCCATGGTGTTCCATAATAGGACTTAATCCTTAAATACAAAGTAAAGTGCTTAGCTACACCTTTTTCTACAAAATATTTTTAAGGCAAGATGAGAAGTCTCAACTGTTTAATTCCTAATTAAAACTGAGTTGGAATACATTCACACATGAAATTAGTGTTGCGCCCACAAAGTCCACAAATACGTAAGTAGATACGTATTTCCTTTCGCAGCAGATTAGTAAATTAATCAAATGTTTGCCGTCCATTGCTATACGTAGCCAAGAGAAGTAAACACACAAGATCTAGATTACGGAGTCTCCGGACGTAGGTGTTACGTAGGGATGTTTTCGAGTTTGTGACGTTACCCTATATGGATAGCTACGAATGATTATAAATTATCACATTGTTAGCATTGGCTACGGAAATACGTATTACGTAGGAATGTACGTTGCTATGTTTTTGGGAATACGTATGGATCAATGTTTATGTAGATCTACTGACGTTTCCATATATGGATTCGAGATGAGCGATCGTCATGCGCCTTGCCTTCTCTCAATACGTTAGGTTGGGATCGACTACGGACATAGGTATTACGTAGGGATGTATTCGAATTCATGACGATACCCTTTATGGATTGTTACGAGTGATTATAATAAATTATTACACAGGGATCTATATGTATATTTGAGATGTGACTAACATATGGAGTAATTAGTTCATTGCCGTCTAGTAAGTAATTAGTCTTTTCCCAACTTACAGACGTATGTAGGTACTACGTAGGGGTGATTTCGAATACCACAAGTAAGATTTTAATTTTAATGATTTTAGAGAATATTACCCTATATGGATTGCTACGAGATTGTTGGTGCTTCTAGTGTTTTCGTAACGTTGTTAAAATTGGCTACCGGCGGCGTCGGTATTACGTTGGGATCTATGTTTTCGAAGTAAATACTTTAGATGCTTTGTGACAACAATGTTGAGATTGGCTATGGTACGTCCATTACGTAGATGTCTACCCATCAACCAGTAATCATCATGTGCCTAGCCTGTTCACAACTGAATATGAGATCCTCGTTGATGATGCCACGTTAGTCGATAGTGGTCGCAAGCGTGACTGCTGAGTAGTAATGAGCACGAGGTTCTGCTCGTGCAAAGCTCAGGTGGAGCAAATTGTTCCTGGGTTTTTCCATCAGGAATTTCTCAGTAGCCGCCCCAGAGTCTGGATTTGAGGCCGGTTAATTGAAATAGGCTCGCCCCTATTATAATAACTGGCGTTTGAGTGCATTATTAGGTACACCTCTGCCTTACCCTTCGGCAATAACAGACGTCATGTTATGTTATATTGAGATTGGCTTTAGCCGTAGGATGCAATACGTACCTAGTGATCAATATTTTCATTTTCGGGAATATGACTTTATATGGATTGTTACGAAAGATTACCTACGTAGATAATATGTTATCATTTAAGTCGAGATCTATTTCTCTCCTACGTATGACGTAGGTATGTTATTTTCAGTATTGTCACGTTACCTTATATGGCTTGCTATGAGGTTCACCATTTGCGTAGGATTTCTCAATGTTGTGAAGATGTAGTGGCGTTATCCTACATGGCAGCTGGACTGTTGATCTGCGACTGATGATCATGAGGGCTACAAAAAAGGACTAAAAAAAAATATGTTCATCGATTTCTCCATGATTACTCGTCCAATTTACGTAATTCGTTTTTCATTTGGTAGAGGAAGCCGCGCGGTGGTATCACATAAAATTATTCACATTGCTTGGGTAGTTTATGACTTATGAGTTAACTTATTTAATACATTTTTTTTATTCTATGTTAGTTTGGATGATCTGCTAATAACTTTTAGTAACAATAGAATTTCAATATTCGACAAGAATTTGTGTGAGATACCATCGTACCCTAAGTAAAAAGGCTGCAATAATGGTACATTATGATATAAGCGGTAAGTTGAAAAGCACAGCCGAGGCGATATTGCTAGCCCGAGCCGCAGGCGAGGGCTACAAAAAGGCAGAGGCTGCAATTATCAAAGCGCACGTATGTCATACGACGTTTTATAACATATTTGCGAGGAAATAAATAAAACTGCCTCTGAGACTTCTGGCGGTGTTAAATTAATACATTCATCATTACTTGACGATATTTTCGAATACAAACAATACAGCGAAAAGAAAAAGCGCGCGGAATTTTTACTTGTTCACAAATTAGCGATTCGCGCGCATCAGCGCTTCTTTTCAAGGCAAAGTTACAAAAAACGGCCAGTATTACTAATAAAGTAAATTTATATTTTTGTGCTTTTGTTACAGATAAATGGTTGTAATTTATTGTCAAAATTAATTAAATTAAAGAACTAAATGTTTATTTATTTTATTTTATCTCCCAAAGTTAATGTTATTCATAAAATGTTGACCACTTTTCTGACATCAAAACTCTTTGCTAAGATTTAAAAAAATACCGTTCGTTTTAGACGGAGCATCTTCATAAACCGTGCGTTTTACATTACATTACCGCACAAGTCCGTAATGAGATACAATACGATATTGAAATTGGTGAAATAAGAGACCCTTTACGAGCAAATGTGTAATAAAAAACATTTTTGCAAAAAAAAATTGACTTCCAAACATAGTGGAAAATAACTTCACTTCCGGAAGTCACTGGCAAAAAATTCAAAGAAACAAACAAAAGTTACCGACTGCCGACAATAAAGTTATTTTCCACTTTTTAGTGTTTTTATGAACTATGTCGAGGAGTTGTGCATTAGTTACATAAAATATAAGAAATAACATATACATTTTAACATACAGTTTTATCTTTGTTTGCCACAATAGTATAACTTTGTTGCGTTAGTAATGGACGATTTTAAATACAGCTTGCATGACGGTAAAATATCAACCTGCCATGTCAAACTACGTCAGCTGGTCACCTCTATTATTACAACACTATACTTTACAACTACACTTTACGTTTGCCATTAGTATCCACTAACCTACATACTTAGGTACACTGGTAATAATCAATTTTAAAAATGTACCCGGCCCCATGCATTATGTATCAGCCCCAATCAGTATTCGTTGCCGATAGAACTAACGTATGTACATTTTATACTTATGTTTTAATATACCGTAGATATTGACACTAATTGGAACTAACATTGATTTAGCTGCCATCCGTAATGTTATTTAAAGGGACTGGTATTTTTGATTCTTATCAGTAGATGTGATTAAATCAGATTAACTCAATTATAGCTTGTACCTTTACATATTTTATTACAAGACTTGGGTTAGCTGTCACCTGAAAAATAGCCATTAAGAGTAATGTTCAATCAATATTTGATTAATTTTGTAAGCATTTATTCATCCAAGTTTTCGAGATAAAAAGGTAAGCATCAATTTCTTTATCACATTACTCTGCAGCCTATATTAACTCAAACACACATCCAAAGTGACTTGTGTTTGAGATTTGTGACGTCAAAAGTTCAAAACCCGTACCATACACATGGGATAATCTTATAAAAAATAATCTTAATCCTCAATAAAGAGATAATTGTACACATTCACTCGAATGAGTATCGGACTTTAATGACATATCCGAAACATTATCTGATGATTCGCACGATCAATTTGGCGATACCGAGAAATCTTTTTATTCGATTAATAAATATAAAGATATGAACAGGAAGCAACGAGTCAAGAAAAATATGTCCTTATCAGGATTGATGCATCCTATTTGTTTAGCTATTTTGGTATTTGAGTCAACGTTTATTTGATAACAATCGAAAAAAAAAGGTATCAAAGAAAAAGCCGCTTAACGTTGCTTCAATAAAACTGCGCGGTATTTGAATCCTAACAACCTATCAAGGGCGGTAATGCTAATTTACCGATTTCTTTTTTGTTTTTTTTTTTTAATGTATTTTTTGCAATTTGCAGTCAGTGTCAGGTTATACCTATTGATGAAAAATTTGTCGCACAAGTAACACGTATGTAGTTATAGAATTATAATCATAAAAATCATCAATACAACCCTCTAAGTTCATTTAACCCCATTTTAACCCCATGAAAAAGTCATTCAATGGGGTTAAATAAACTTAGAGGATGACTTAGAACTAAAGCATATCTAATCAGCCTGTAAAACATTCCCACTGCTGGGGCACTGGCTTCGTCTCTTGCAGGCTGCAATTCAATATGTGGAGTTTTTGGTTCCAGGGCATGCCTGTTTCCATTTAACTTAGTAGCGGACCAAAACCTATTTTTAGCGAAGGCATTTGTCACCCACCGCAAACCCAATTCCCTATAAATAAATAAATTTAAACGCATTCATGAATGAGTCTACATTTAGTAAACAATTTATTCCTTGAATTTGCTACAAAGTTTTCAGAATACAGTGGGTAATACAAGTAGAACTACCTATAAGTTACTCTTCGTAATAAAGGAGATCCTATTACGAAAGTAAAAGGTGATCATCATCTGCGTAGCCTTTCCCTTACTATGTTGGGGTCGGCTTCCAATCCAATACGATGCAGTTGAACACCAAGCATCTTACATGGAGCGACTGCTTAACTGATCTGTATAAGGTGATAGGTACGATATATTTTTCAAACATAAATTCGCTGTAGTAGGTATCTTATGAAACCGCCCAACAGTTGATGTAGATGGATGTAATTATGTCATGTGAAATGTAAAATTGCACTAATGCAAGAAAGTTTTTTTGGTATTGCCCCTCGCATTTATAATAAATTACCGAATAATATAAAAAATTTGACTGTAGTACAATTTAAAAGGGCGCTAAATGAAATTTTACTTATTAAATGCTATTACACTGTTGACAGCTTTCTTAATGATGAATCCCTTGCTGATTGACATATTATTATTGTGGTTTGACATACTTTTACTGCGTTTGAAATTTTATTATTATTTTTTTATTTGTTTGACATTTTTTAACTATTTTTTTTTTATTGTATTATGTTTTAATTAAGTATGTTAAACCTTTAAACACTATTTGCATGCCTATTGGACGGTAAAATGTGGAGAACTATTTAATAAATACGAAACATCTATGTATCTTTTACCCATGTTTGCAAAGAAATAAATGATTTGATTTGATTTGTAGATTTCAAAATATAGGTAGTATTGGTAACAAGAATAATACTGTGGTCTGCTAGTAAACACTAAACTGTCACTAGTTATTCACTCTTATGAGCTATCTGACCTTTAAACCTAATACCTTACTGCTAACCTTCTGGCCACAGCCAATCGCGGCGCGGATTGCGGCGCGGCGAGCGGCGCGGCAAGCGGTGAGCGGCGAAAACAAATGGTAGACAATGTATGAAGTAAGCCACAGCTACCGGCGGCGCGAATTGCGGCGCGACCTGCGGCGCGGTGAGCGCCGCGCGGCACGCGGCGGCGACGGGCTGCGCGGTGTGCGATTGAAACAAATGTACTAGCGAGTATAGAGGAGGCCACAGCTCAGAGCGGCGCGCGCGGCGGCAGCGGTGGACGTATTCAACATCGCACGATCGAAACAAATAAATTTGTTTTTATCGGGCGTTGAGCTTATATAAATAATGGATACTGAACAATTTATTAGTGAAATATTGAGTAGATCAGGGGGCCTAAAATGGAAGCTTTAGCAGAATCATAATATGTATCACGTTAAAAGTTTTAAATTCTTAAAATGGTCTTTATGGTTATGAGCACAAAGTCCATTTTAAGAGTTTTAAATTTTTAACGTGATTCCTATTATGATTCTGATAAAGTGGTCATTTTAGGCCCCCAGTAATATAGATATCAAAACATGTTATAAAACATTGTAGGACGAAATAAAACAACAATTTAAATACCGTGCCACTTTTGATAAGGCCATTTTAATAGTTAGCCGTTCTCTAAATACGTCCACCGCTGACGCCGCCGCGGTCGCAGCTAGTCGAGCTGTGGCTTACCACCGCAAGTCGCGCCGCCCGCCGCGCCGCCCGCCGCACCGCGCACCGCGCCGCCAGTAGCTGTGGCCAGGACGTAAGGTAAGGCGGCCCGGCGCCGACGCATGGCCGCGCCGATCCTTCGTGGCGCCTGCGTATGCGCAGACCTATGTATAAAGAGTCTCTTTACTTTATTGTATTGCTATTTCAAGTGTTTGGTACGGCTACAAATCTTTGTACCTAAATGTCGAAATCTGGCTAAAATTTCGGTCATACAAATGCTTACTTATATATACGAATACAAGGTTCACAAGTATTTTATCTTTACAATTTTTAACCGACTTCCAAAAGGAGGAGGTTATCAATTCGTCTGTTTTTTTTTTTTAATGTTTATGTTCAGCGATATCTTCGCCAATTGTGAACCGATTTCGATGATTCTTTTTTTGTTTGGTAGAATATTGTTTTGCGGTGGTCCCATTTTAAATTTCGTGAACACCTGATGATGATCTTCGGAGATATACTATGTAACTCTTCAAAAATAGACGGCAAATCTGTCGTGATTGCTGCAATCGCTTGGATGTGTATTGTTTATACAACATCATAACATAATATCACGCTTGTATGCTCTAGGGGGTACGCAGATGTGTACTGTACAACTTTTCGACATTTAGGTATGTTAAGTTCTATTTTATTGGGGATAAGCCTATTACCATGAAATGTATTGTTAGCGGTTCACTAATGTTTCACAAAAACTCTTTTGACAATATTTTAACCGATTTCAAAAAAAAAAAGAAGAGGTTTTACGTTTGACTGTGTGTCCCATAAATGTTCACCGATTTCTCCGCTAATTATGGACCGATTGTCAAAATTCTTTTTTTATTCGAAAGTCTATACTACTGACTGTACATCATCAGATTCTAACTTTGTGACAACGGGTGGTCCCGTTGTCACAAAGTTAGAATCTGATGATGGGATCCCAGGGAAATCGAGGGCAACCCTGACATTTTACAATGTTTTTCATATAGGTACTTTATAACGATATTTGTACCTGATAATCATGATGTTATGTTGCTGAGCTGATGATGGAAGGTATAAGTCAGGACCTGATGCTGTTCTTCGGAGATATACAATGGAACGCTTCATTAATAGACTGAAAATCTGTCGTGATTGCTGCAATCGCTTGGATGTTTATTTTTTACACAATATTAGAACATAACATAACTCCTGTATGCTCTGAGGAAGTACGCAGATGTGTACAGTACACCCAGATTTCGACAGTTAGGTATGATAACGATATAAGTTACATTTTATTGGGGATAAGCCTATTACCATGAAAGGTTGTTAACAATGTAAATTAAATGCATAGCAAATATTTGTGTAGAATATTGAACTAAAAAAGGAAAAATAAAAAAACTTTTTTGCAAAAAATAAAACCGACTTCAAAAACAAAAAAACGTGGAAAAATAACTTTAGCTTCCGAAGTCGGTGGCAAAAATATTCAATCGAACAAACAAAAGTCACCGACTTCTGAAGGTAAAGTTATTTTTCCACGTTTTTTTTGTTTTTGAAGTCGGTTTTATTTTTTGCGAAAAAGTTTTTTTATAGTTAATTAAATATATTATGTACAAAATTATAACTAATAATATTATAAATTTTAAAGCGAATTTGTTTGTTATTCACTCCTTCGCGGCTAACGGCTGAACAGATTTCCATGAAACTTGGCTTATTCTGGGTTAGTACTACAAAAGTATTACTTTTGTCTTAAAGTGCGTCTCTATGGAATAAATTCCGACCTTTCCACGCAGACCAAGCCGCGGGAAAAAGCTAGCCTCCTACATAATAAAGTGCTATCAAAATGATGCAACGTTTACACCTTATAAAAAGCGAATGAAAATAAACTAGTGAATGAGTCATTTCTGTCATTCATTCCTATTGGAATACAGAAATGGCACGCTCCGAATGACAAACCGATGGACTGATTACGGCCGCGTAAATACTGTGAATCCCTTGAAGGCGGGTGACTCATTCTGTCAGTCATAGTGTAAGCAAATTATATCTTTGAAATATCTAATGTATTGAATTCGATAGATAGCGGAAGTATTTATGGGTGTAGTTATGAACCTGTTTGACGAATTCGTGTAATCAAAGTAAATGATAAGGTTATTCGACGAATTCCCATCCGAAAAAAAAAAATAACGTTACGTTAGAACAAGCAAGTAATTAATTTACTTCATGTAAGTAATTTAGTAATCAATAAAATATAATATTATATATATTATTATTATCAATAATAAACAATTTAGTACAAATATTGATGAATAAATTACTTTATTAATCAATTTTTTTTTAACGAGCTCAGACTATACTTTTAAGGTCCCGTGACAAACGTCTAAAAGGAACCCTTTATTATTAGATAATTTCGTGTTATGCTCGTCTGGGTCTGTTATTTTTAGGGTTCCGTAGCCGAATGGAATAAAACGGAACCCTTAGAGATTCGTCATGTCTGTCTGTCTGTCTGTCCGTCCGTATGTCACAGCCACTTTATTCCGATACTATTGGGACTACACAGTTGAAACTTGGTAGGTAGATCCTACTCTGTAAGCTCTTTACGATAAATATTTTTGCATCTAACCTATAATACGTGCGGGGTCTATAGATAGGTATTTAAAAAATACATTGAGGTTCCTAAACCCATTTTTAACCGACTTTCTTCAAAAAGAAGGAGGTTCTCATTTTTTTTTTTAATATTTTTTACCTCATAACTCCGTCATTTGTAAACTGATTTGAAAAATTATTTTTTCATCTGAAAGGATATGTTTCCCGATTGGTCCCATAGAAATTTAATTAAAATCGGTTTATCAATTTGGTTGTTTTCCTCACGTTAATTGTCACATCATGCGACGTCGCGTGATACTTGCTAGTTAAATTTGACACATTTCCCGATTTCTGATTGAGCTGAAATTTTGCACGCATATGTATATCCCGACACAATGCAATATTATGATGACATGGAGCTGAGCTGATCTGATGATGGAGCTGGAAGGTGGCCATAGGAACTCGACATAACAACAACATAACGACATAACCCCATCGAGTTTGGGTTCGTATAATTCATCTTGTCGAGTACTTTGTCTATAGATGGTACCCAGGGCCTGGTGATGGAGCTGGAAGGTGCTCACAGGTAGTCCGTAATGAAATGACACAATCCCATCGAGTTTGGACTCGTATGATTCGTCTTGACGAGTACTTTGGTCCTAAATGGTATCCATTGTCTGATGATGGAGCTGGACGGTGGCCATAGGAACACCGTTATAAAACCACAAAACCTCATCGAGTTTGGGCTCCTATGATTCGTCTTGACGAGAACTTTAACTAACTTCTAGTTACAATGTAAAAAATAATTCATGACAAGAATTTGTGTGGTATATACCATTAAAAAGGGTAAAATAAAAAAACTTTCTGCGAAAACAAAACCGACTTCCAAAAAAACACTAAAAAAGTCTAAAATAACTTTCGGAAGTCGGTGGCAAAAAAGATAGGTACAAACAAAGACACCGACTTCCGAAAGTCTAGTTATTTTAGACTTTTTTAGTATTTTTATGGAAGTCGGTTTTTTTCTCAAAAGTCAATCTTTTGAAAGATAGTTACTTCCAAATTGGTAAAATGTGTGTCCCCAAAATTCACAAAAAAAAATAAATTGTAGAACGTAAAAAAACTTTCAACGAAAATTGGTTTGAATAAGATTTAATGTTTAGTTTTTGAGACATGGGATTTTTTCATCAAACTGCAGCAGTAACTTTGTTTTTCATTAGCATACGATGAAAAATAAATTAGTTTTGCTTTTGAATGTAATACAACACAACATTATGAACGAGTCTTCAAAATATTTTTAACACATTGTTTGGTGCTACGGAACCAGTAGAGTGAGTACGACTCGCCCTTGGCCGGTGTTTTCAACGTAATCGGGATCCGACAAAATCTGTAATGCAGTCTGTCCATCTGTCTTTCACAATAGACTTGACAGGATGTCTACAAATATATAAACACGTGTGGGCCTCTTACGTATGATCTAAAGATTATAATAAAGCTAATTTATCGCTATTCTAATGTCTAGACGAGTGTCATAACAGTTTAGTCCCGTTACTTCCAATTATTCAACAAAGGTTTATCATGCTGCAGTTATTATATCTATTAATTTAATCTATCGGTGTGTCGGGTATTGTCGCTGAGAATTTCTTTGTTCTTAAAGGAAGCTAAGTTGTTAAGCTTTTATAGGACCTTTGTAGAAAAACTTATCTTTGTATCCTTGATATAAATACCCATCTTTGTCTTTCAATGTTTAAAATTTTTGATTGTTCCTAAGTTACAAAGTGATTCTGAACCAAATAACCAAACTTTTTGTAAAAAAGCAAAGAAAAAAAAAGCTAAGTTCAAGTTCTGATAGAATACTCGTAGCTATTGATTTTTCCGAATTAAACTTTATGGTAATTCAAAATAATCTAAACCCTATGCAGTACGATCCAAAAGACGTCTGAGAAAACTGATTACGACAAGCCTGATTACGTATCGATGTTGTTTGTAGTGGTCGTCTGTTAGCGTCGCCTGTGCAGTGACGTCGAATGACGTCATATCTAGTGGAACATTGATTGGATCTGAATCAGCACATATGAATTCATTATCTAGAACACTTGAAACCGGAAAAAATGTATCAAGGTACAAGTGCCATTTCATTCAATATTCCTTCTTTGTTGGATTCTTATTGTGTTGTTCATAAGAGGCGTGCGCGCGCATATAAGTTATATGAGTGATTCGAACCCGGATACTTTCTGCATGGATGGGATTGCGTACTGGCTTTATGTAAGACTGCGGCACTTACTTCAAGTGCCACTTCCACTTTTCAGTCATACAGGCTTCCAGATGTTGAAAGAAAAGTTCCACGTTCCACGATCATTTTTCCTACAAACTTCCAAAGGCATTTATTGAAATAATTTCGAATTTCAAGGACCAACTAATTTTTGTACCACTGCAGACCCAAGACCTCTTATACAGAGAAGGCATTGAGCACTGACGATTGCACAAGGTGGACGTAAAATTTCAGACAAATCATAATTTTACGTCTAGGTTTCCCTAAGATGTTTTCCTTAACCGATGCCAGTGACATGCAAGATAACCTTAGAAAGAAGGTGCATATGAATTGAAAAAGTCCCAGTCTCGTCTTGGGTGGCGAGAGGCCATCACAACGATGATAAGAAGGTAAAAATCTAGGTAATTGCAGTTTAAAGTATCTGCTAAAGAAACTCCTACATAAAAACATGCACTTAGATCAAGTGCTCCACATCTGCACTAGGCAAAAAGTAGAAAACTTCAGATGCGGTGATCGACCTAAATATTCGAGCGATAATAAGAGCCAATTAGCCATTAAATTAGCGTAGAAATGTTAATGAAATTTCCGAATAAGCAAATAGCAACAGTCTATAATGGCCAATACGGAGCAAAGGTCACGCTAAGTATTTGTAGTTTATCAGCAGCCTGGTATCTATCTGTGAGTACAAGTAGCCAAACATATGCCACTCACATGTTGGAGGAATCGCAAAAAAAAAAAAAACAATCATTTATAGATGAGGCTGAATTCGATCGAACGTCAATAAATGTGCCTGTGCGTCAAAGACATGTATTTTGATATCAAAATAAAAATAGGACTGTCCTTGTATGGGGTCGAAGTAACTTCACATTAATATGACGGTTAGATTGATAAAATTTCAGGAAGTGTAAAGGCCATTCCTTTTTTTAACTCATATCAGAAACCGTCAATGAAAGACTTTATAAGATATAGGTACCTACTGCAAACATTACTAGGAATACGAAAAGTGTCTACTGTTCCTATGTACATCTAATTTGCCTATTTACCTAGCTCATTTCAAAGTAACTTCCTATTGTTTTGAACTTCCCCTTTATTATTAACTAGCGACCCGCCCCAGCTTCGCACGGGTGCAATGTTATCCATATAAACCTTCCTCTTGAATCACTCTATCTATTAAAAAAAACCGCATCAAAATCCGTTGCGTAGTTTCAAAGATTTAAGCATACAAAGGGACATAGGGACAGAGAAAGCGACTTTGTTTTATACTATGTAGTGATATTATCTGCATTTACATGTTTTAAGACATCATTGAGTGAAATCATCGCACGTGTTCATTTAGCTCTCCAACTAACTGTTAATATGCCAAAATCAGAACTCCACGTCAAACGGGATGTTACTGAATGAAAAAGGCGCTCAGCAGTGTGAACAGACAAGCGTTCATCATAAAACTGAGTATAGTATACTATGTATTATGCAGAAAATCTGATTATAAATATACAGTTTCCAAGAAAATAGCAAAGCTAACAATACGTGTTTAAGGTTTAGAAATAAATACAAGCTTAATTAAACGGCATTATTATTAATTTATTGCGCACTTCGTCCCATTAATTAAATGCGACAGTACTATTGTCAGGTGTTTCCTCTTATTATCCGCAGTATTTGCATGTTACGATGTTTCATTCAATAAATCCATAGTGTAGTCAATTGTACACTGCGTAATATAAAGGATTTGAATAGATACGACAAAATTACGAGTCAGGTATTACACGGATGCAGATTAACATAAAATTAATCGTCAACATCATTTGTCTTCGGATACATTACCCAAACTGAACAATATAATTTATTTTGTTGTACTAAGACTGGTTACTGCCTACCTCTTGGACTCATTAGTCAAGTTATATCGGACTACGTGCGTTACGGGGAACACGACTGCGGGAATTAAATATGACTTTTATGAAACCTCATCAGAAAAAGAAATTCCCTAATAATTAATTGAATTAATTACGTTTCGTTGTGATATTTGCTCCTTGCTCCAGTTGAGAGATAAGGGCAACAGGGCCCATTAGTGGATATTTATGGCCTCGATACAGACCTATCTGACGACATCCTAGTAAAATAAATTGACAAGTAATATTTTGTGGTGCCAATTTGCGGCGCTTGTTCGTTTGGCCTGAAGTATATGGTGGTGTGGAACTGTGGAGTGCGCGGGCGGGTGACAGGCGAGCAAGTGCATGGTGGTGCCGCGCGTGGTGCAGCGTGCAGGCGTGCAGGCCGCGGTGGTGGCGCGGCGCGGGAGGCTGCTCGGAACTGGTCCGGCGGCCGGCGCACGCGCGGGGCAGAGTCTCGCGGCGGCCGGCAGCGACGCGCCACCGGCCAGCCTCGCCACTCAGTGCACGCGCTGCCTCGCCGCCGCCAGCCTGCGTGGCCGACCGTCCACCACGTTCCTCGCTCCCGACAGACCCGACGCACACTCACGTCACACGCGACCTACTACTACTCACGATAAATCTCCCCCCGATATTACTGAAAAAATAAGGACCCTCGAAAACTTTGCAAATATTTGTAACACGTGAGTTTCGCCACCACTGTTTCTGTTTACATTTTCCGAAGGTGCTATTTTTTGTTTTACCAAGTTTCTTTAAAGTGCATCGCGAGTGAAGTTATTATTTTTGAAGGTGCTTGAGGAATCAAGATATTAAATTTTAAGGTAAGAAAATTTTTATTTACAAAATTCCAGAAATGTTGACATCGTCCCTGGGGGTATGTTTTTGAGCTATGTTCATTATGAACATATTTAATGTTATATTAGAAAGTCACTTGCACAGCAACGAAACAAGTTAACGTACTATAAGTAAGCAAGTAGGTACTCGAGTTGATGTAACCTCGTTATGTTGGGGCAAGTTAAATAATGTCCGATTCTTCAAACACATTTACATATTTGGCAAGTTCGAAATCTCAAATATATTTGAATCAATCATCATTTTCCTTATTGATAATGGCTAGAATTTTTTACTTCAACATAAACAGTCAAACACTCGCGAAGATAATAACAATGTTTGGCAAAGTTTCGCAGGAGTTGTAAAATTAAGTTAAAGTTATATAATGACGTTAAAGCGCGATACTAGTAAGTGTACGACTATTACTAAGGTAACACGACTATAAACCAGTTAATGATGTGGTAACTCTAATATGATATTCATCCACTACGAGCGCGAGGTATACGACACGCGCATATTGCCACGAAGTTATTCGAATGTCACTTATCATACAAGTCGAATAAATTTAGAAAGCTATCAACAGAAATTAAAATATAGGCAATAACAAATAAAAATCAGTTGTCGCGGATACAGTCGTAACTCAGCCCGACTTTAATTGATTAAATTTATTTTTAATTGGCTTATTATATTGGTAATTCTAAAGTATTTGGATGTTAGTTCATTATTCTCATAACTTATTATTATATTCATCGGAATTTAAGGCTATCGGAAACCATGTTGGTGTTTTTGTTATTGTAAGTTCAGGGTATATCGTACGCAAGGAAATACGCATAAAGGAAATAATATTATCACTATAGTGTACTCATCTACCGCTATTTGTTTACAAATACATGGCTTCTATGTTTATTTATGTGATAAGGCTAAGTCATAATACTTAAACATTAAATAACTCGTAAATGAATACAAATGGCTGATTTGAATGTGATCCCAAGTTGAATGTCCTGAAACCTAATTGTGAAGAAAGTTGCATCACATTATGAAACAAAAGGTTGTATGATACAATAAAATATAGTACAATGATATTACAGAGTAGACAGATACTTTGAAATCACTGGTTTCGTAATGAAATGTTATGAAGTATTATCAGTCAAGTCTTGACCTATAAAAGAAAGAATTACAGCAGATTTTTGTAATTTTTCTTACAATTTCTATTATATACTTGTTTCAATCGACATATTTATTTGTAAGAGTTATTAGGATCATCAACTTATATGATCCTAATAACTCTTACAAATAAATATGTCGATTGAAGTCTTATAGTATTGAAACAGAAATGATTTAAAAATACCACATTCGAAAATGGCGTACGCCATTGTCAGCGGCTACTCTTGTAAGTTTCGGGAGAACTGGTTGCTAAAGGTTTTGTAATATTAGCAAATCTATATGATAGTCGTGAGTCGTTCGTGAATTGTCTTTTGTTATTCCTTACCAAAAAGTTGCAGAAAATAAATGGTAAAAACAATAATTATTATTATATTCAGGGAAATGATTTAAGCTCTCCCTCAGAGCTTTAAGCCCTAGGCCTTCAACTCGAAACAGCTAAAGTAGACGGTTGTAAATTCTGAATATTTTTTTGCCTTGTGTCTGTCTTATTCCTCTCTAATCAATTCGAGTAGGGTAAGTAAGTCTTAGAAGTTCATTGTTGGCAGGAAATCAGGATGTTGTTATTTTCAGGATCTGTCTCCAAAAACCTTTGTACTGTCGAATTTTTAAACCTCTTAACTCAAGTCTCGACATTAATGTCTGAATGGGGGCCAAGTAGTAGCCAATTGTAGCAAGTAGGTCTATAGTTAGGCTAGGAACAATGTATGATTATAGGCCTGCAGTCTCCAATAAAAACTGTATCACTGGCTAATATGGATTCAATAAATGACTGTGTAATAAGAGAAATCGTATTCTAGAGCGCAGGGATCAGAATATTCAGAATCCACAGCCAAGTCAGCCTGCCAAGTACGGTGACTACGCAAAAATATCCAGACGATCTTTAAAAAATCCTAGTTTCAGATTTGATGTTGAAAAACGAAACGAAACGAAAAACTAGTAAAGAATATTTTGATGGTTCACTACGTTGTTCCTGGAAATTCGATAAAAACCCAAGTTTAACCTTGTGCGTCCTAGCTAATATTCTGAATTTCTTGAATAAATCCCATACGTTACATGCTGATTGATTGTAAAATACACTTAATTATTCAATAGAGTACGAAACATGCAAACGAATTTGTAACATTGAAGTTACATATTAGTTACATCCGCAATAATCCCATAATCCCTATGAATAAGAAGATTATTACTATTACCAGCAATAACAATTCATTGAACTCCTTTGTTCTCAGTTCTTTTTTATTCAAATATGATTCACGAGCCAGACAGAAGGCAATAACCATAGATACATGAATCCCGACTAGAAGCGCTCCCTATGACGACACTATGCTTCATCGTTTCAGCGAAAGATTGCATGACTAAGCAATCATTCATACAGTCGCTTCTAGCATGCAATAGTTTGTAACAACTGTATGTCTGAAGTATTACTTATATCTTTAATTGTATACTTTTATTGTTAACTGAACAGCGTTGTAGTAAATAAATATCGTACTTCATAGTAAACATTACATAATTCTTTAACAATAAGATGTCGTACGTCCTGTTGTATCGAAAAGGAAAACCATGTCTTTGTGGCAATTATGTTTTTGGCAAACATTCAAACTTTATATCCGCAACAATCTATCAAACAAAAGGTTCTTTAGGTATTACAATTTTTTAAATACCATCCATTGTTTGTTGAGGCCATAAAACACAACTGCAAATCAATCATTGAGATGTTGTCACTGGTAAACTTGGATACTGCGTTGTTACATTTCTCTGGCCTCTAGAACAATTAAAATACTGGGTCTAAATTGTTTTAGATTTCCTCTTGAACGTCCTTTCTTAGTTATTTAATAGTGACGTAGATAAGTACTTAGGTAAACATTTGAAGTAAATCTACCAATACATAGATAAGCGTGTGTAATGGTCATTTTGCATAGTCATCACATATGTTTTCAAACACCTATATACACCTACATTATAGCTGCTGAAAGAAATACTCGTATAAGCTAAAACAGCCAGACCAGTAGGTAGGTAGGTCAATAAACACGGCTTGAAGCCGTGTGCAATACCTGTTCAACTTTCCTTAGTGGGTACTCTGACTACTCGTATTGTTTTATTACCTTCCGAAGATACGGCACAACTAATTAGGATATTAGTGATGTCATTGTGGACATAATAAACTTTTAAAGAACCTACTGCAGTCGAAAACAGTCGATTTTGGAAAACGTTTCGATATCTGCTTGAGCTTCTATTTTTTTCATGATTACTGGTTACGAATTTACCACATTCTACAAAGTAATTTATGGTAAACTAGTCTTGGTAAAAAACTTTATGTAAGGGCATTGTCTTGTGCTCACAAAGACTTGGATTTCCCAACACATTTGTGATACACTATTTATATCATAAAGAATTCACTGACCATTGTCTCTTCGTATAATATAGCCAGCACTTAATCATATCGAGTACCACAAATAATTCGAGGACATTTTTAGAAGTCGTTGTCTAGACGACGCACAATCAAGCACAGATTGTGTAGATTTTTCTGAACAATGCTAGGATGTTTAATTAATACAAAGTGTAGCGCAGATAACCTTTAACTGGAAGATAAACCGAGTAATTTCACTCAGCGTTCTCACGAGCACTGCGCTAATTAAAGTTAACTCGCCGTCGTATAAGTTAGGACACTTCAGCTCCACGGACGTAGTTAATACTAGAAGACATGTTTACTACTTTCTTGTTAGGAGAACCTTTTCAAAACGTTGCCACAAGTTAGTTTTCGTTCTCTGTCGGAGCTCGCCGCCCATAATTATTGGTTTTCAAGCGATCCGTTTGCCTAACTGACCGCCTTTCGTCTTATCCTAATTATGTGTCTCGATAGTAAATGTACGGGTTTGTAAGTAAATGCTGTTTAATTCTGTCTGTGTTACAATATTGTTTATGTGTCACATAAAACATGATAGCTATTTTGTTAAATAATGAGTTTTATTTTTTCTTAATTTATGTCTGGACTTAAGCAAGCATGTATGCATGAAACCTGGTTTAATAAAAATTACTCTGACTTCATTGGCGATTATTATATTGTGAAAAAAAAAACATAAAACATAATTTATGAATTTTCGAAATCATAAAAGATCTACACCTGCTACGCCGTAGCAGCTTGTAGGCATTTTGTAGATATTTATGAACATTTTTAAAGTGTAACCATGATTTTCGTATAAGATTTTATCGATTACTCATATGAAACTAAGCCAAAATCTTTACTTCCACCTGGTTTGTATATCTTACCGACCGTTATTTTACTCGTATATTTTTTGTATCTATTGCGGTTCGTAGCTGCCCCAGCTGCGTGGCGTATAGAAGATCAGAATTTTATCACTAAGATGGTATTATGTGTAAATTAATCTGCACTAGTTCGGCAAAGTTATTTAGTAGTTAAGCAAGTAAAACCACTATAAGAAGGTTAGATGTTTTTTGTTATTGCGTAGCAACTGGACATAGTCGTCGTAAAATCTTAATTTCCAAATACTTTTTAACCCGGATGTTGTCATAAGTATAATGAATAATATATGAAGAACAGAGTGTAAAGTACGACCATGCAATGTAAACAACACCACACTGCGCTCCAAAACACAAATTACCGACGTTACTCAAGAAACCCCTAAGCTAAAGTGGGACTGGGCTGGCCATGTCTGCCGTATGCCCGACGAGCTGTAGGCCAAAATAACCAGGATGTGGAGCCCTGACGCAGACAGAAGGCGACGCGGTAAACCTCGCAAGAGATGGTGGGACGAACTGGATAAAACCAAAGTCCAGTGGCCCACATTGGCCCTGGATCGTAGAATTTGGAAGTCATGGGGATGGGATGGCACAGGCTAACAGTAACAGAAAGGGTGTAAAGTTCTTCATCCCCCAGGAGGATGGAGGAATTCTCCAACCGGACGAGTGTTATGTCTGGTGGGTGGACAGTATATCGATAACTTGTATAGCGCGATCCAGAATTTTGATGTAAGTTCACCCTTTGTGACATAGATGACGCTGTAGTACTTTTTGTACTGTATTGCTGAAGCACTTTTTCTTCCGTCCACTCCAATTAAGAACTAATTAATTCCGATCACCTACCTAGTCCCTGTACTAGCCATCCATCTTATGTATCTGAGATATATTTACATGTACTGTGTTAATATGAGGTCAAACAGCCGTGTAAAATCCATTTACATGTTATACAGGCGCAATTATAATGGTAACAGATGTTATTAGAATAATTATAATGATTTAATATCACTACATATATTATACGTAAGCCAGACATTTCGCTATTAAGTCTACTTTCATCAGCCCCGATATCAGCTTAATGAAGGCTCATTTTATGTAAACAAAGAGATTATTACACTGATGAAATTGTACTGCAATCGAACGAACAAGCTGACTCTTATCGATAACAATGTCATCGAGTAATTCAATCCGTTGTGACGTCACACATGATCGTAATCAGTAAATATTTGAAGAATGTTTATCATGTTGTTATACAGACGAGGAATCGATGAAGAGTACGATTGTTTTCTTCGATATCTTAATTGTTTATCGATTATTGCATTCCGATACAATAGAGTCTGCCAGTGATGTAACCCTGACGATAACACCATAAAAACAGGTGAATAACGATTGTATTGTCAGTCCTAATCGAGTAGAATATAGAGTCGGAATATCTTCGTGGTCGGTTTCATGGCAAAGATTAAGATTAGGAGCGTAACCATTGAAAGTTTGGGCTTTTTCCAAGAAACAAACGTTCGTTTTATGTTAATAGAAAACACTTATTCACTGGATACTGTGTTTATGTGGTGGAGGCGCTAGAAAAACGATCCAGACGGGAAAACTGTAGTTTACATATCCTTGAGTTTTCTTTTCTTTTCAATTGACCTAGTTCGTACCCAACAATGGTTTAAACTGATTTTATTTGCCATAGCTAGCAGTGGCGAAGGTTCTGTACAACTCGATTCCTACCGGATTCCCTTGGAAAATGAAAATGACACAGACAGTATATATTCTATAGACAAATAATATAATCACATTAAAGATATGTACTCCGGTTTACCTCTTACAAAAGTTGACCCTTCGCTACTGATAGCTAGTTATATGTCCTGAAGCGAATTATAAGGAGTTATTGCCGCAGAATGTACCTCAAGAAATATTTTAGCACTGTAACTAAGCCTAAAAAACTGGCCAAGTGCGAGTCGTACTCACACGCACATAGGGTTCCGTAGCACCAAACAATATAATAATATATATTTTTAAGGCATTTGTTCATATGTTGTATTGTTTTACATTCATCAACAAAAGTAAATTGGTTTTTCATAGTATGTTAATGAAAAACAAAGTTGTTGCTGCAGTTTGATGAAAAAGTCCCATATCTCAAAAAATAAACATCAAATCTTATTCAAACCAATTTCGGGTTGAAAGTTTTTTTACGTTCTATAATCCTATATTTTTTTCAGAATTTTTCTCCTCTTACTTTAGAAATTAGAGGGGACTCTTTACCACTTTGGAAGTATTTATCTTTCAAACGATTGACGTTGATAGAAAATGGTTTTAGGAACCTCAATGTCATTTTTAAAGACCTATCTATAGACACTCCGCACGTATAGGTATGATGAAAAAAATATTTTTTAGTTTCAGTTCCATGTATGGGGAGACCCCCCTTAATCATATATTTTTTTATTTTTGTGTAAAAACCTTATAGCGGTTCACAGAATACATCTAACTACTAAGTTTCAACTGCGTAGTCCTAATAGTTTCAAAGTAAAGTGGCTGTGACATACACGGACAGACAGACAGACTTGGCAAATCTATAAGGGTTCCGTTTTTCGCCATTCGGCTACGGAACGCTAAAAAGAGTCTTCTGTAATCTGTTGATCTATTATTGACAGTTTTTGTAAACTTCGTTTACCTAATTAATCCACCAGCCTGTATGTATATTCATAATTCTAAAATCATATGCAATGAAACGCTGTAAGAGGTAAGTAGGTTGTTGTTCAATTTCCTCAAAACTGTCAATTAAAATGATCTTTATTGCTTTGTATTACAAATTGAATGTCAAATCATTGTGTAGGTACACTGGTAATGAATCAATACTTTTTTATTGTTCATCTGTTGTTTATCGTCATTGTCACACGTTCTATTTCACCCTGATAAAACTCAGGCACGTACAGACTCGTACTGACAAGTAAGATGTAGATAGTCCAACACTTGGCAACTAGTTTATCTAGATTCTTGATGGACGAATTATACATGTTTCATGAAAAAAAACGTCAATATTCAGTTGGATTATGACTGATAAGTATACCTAGTAATTATCTAAAGTGTGCTACGTTTTTTAGTGATGAGGAATTTGGATCAGTCTTCATTCATTATATTTTAATTACAACTTGAATGAATAGTCTGCGACCCCCTTATCAGGAGTCAGAGTGGCGAGTACTGGACTCAATCCAAGTATATTAAGTTGTGCAACTGTACCGCCTATGTATGAGTATTGATAATAAATATAATAATAATGGAATATTTCATTGAACATTTTTTTTTCATTGATGTTTCTGACGGATTCCAGGCTCGGTTAATTCCAGTGGTGCTGTGATATAAATGTTTGATGGGAAGTAGGAATTAACTGCGCACTTATTAAAAGACAAATATCATGGATAGCTGTTTAGTTGAATTAGAATTTACGGAATTTATCACTGAAAACGTGATTTAGGAAGTAACAATCATGTTTTTTCCGTTTGTTTTCGGTGTTTTGTTAATTGCCATTTTTGTAAAAAAAAGAACCAGTAAATACGGCGGCGTGTTCTGAACTCCCATTTGTAAACACGGGTATCAAATTCCCTTTATTCTGATAGTAAGTATGAGATTGCGACAGGAAACTGTACTTATAACTACATAGCACAGATATCTCACGAAATCAGTTCTTAAGTCTCTCGTAATCTTTTAATCTGAATGTGCTATTAAAACGGATTTGCTGATACAACTTCATAGCATTAGTAGCACGTGGTTTACTTTTTTAGCAAGTTAAACAATTAGATAAAGTTTAGCGTGTAAACTCACAGTTTATAATTTATCTGTTGGATGAATCTGAGCTTAAATATAGTACAGATTAGTGCTACAATCAAACAGATATAAAAAAATTGTTGTAATAGGGTTGCTAAAGCTGGAATCGGGAACTGGCTAGAATTTTGTTCTAAAAGTATTTTAATAGCTGAATACCAGTATTTTACATGGAGCGACTGCCTATCTGACCTCCACAGCCCAGTTAGTACTGTGCAATACGATACCCTTTGGTAAGACTGGTTGTCAGACTTTCAGTCCACTGACTACCGATAACGACAACCAACGGATAAACGTGCATGCATGTTAATAATGTTTATGTGCAAATATATCTTTATGTGTTTTGGCGAAGAAATAAATTAAATGACCTAATCTGCACTGCTTTAAGATATGGTCAAATCCATGTTCAGCTCTTTGGTTGTAGAAATGTAGACCATATTACCGTCATTGGTGTTCTATTTCTCCCGCTTTACGAGTTATATACAATGTTACTAGCAATTCTGTCAGCTTAATTCTGGGGGAAGCCCGTCAGATTGCACTGGGTGCGTACACGCAGCTTAGCGACTGTCGTTGTCAGCCCTGGTTTCGGGTGCGGCGACAATCAGGCTGCGTGGGCATATCGCGGCGGCGCGAGGTCGCTCGCTCACCCCGCTATCGAGGAACGCCTCATTAGCTCTATTAATAATTCAACTCGTATCTCAACCCTATTGTTCTACCAGATTATTTTCCATTCGTTAACTATACGCGCCTATACGAGTTAATTATCTCTGCGATGTGACATTTTGTTGCTCTTGAAGATTGGGTCTTTGTAAACTTGCGTGTTGTTCTTAAAAGGCAATGTGCGGTTCATGGCCATTTTCTCTTTGAGCAACGTTTAATATTTTGCATTTTATGGTATTTACCTTGTGAGTTTCCTTGTCCTGTGGAATGGAAATTTTGGCATGTTTTTAAGGACATTATCATTCGGGAAGAATATTACTTACTTATGATACCATGATGTTTTTAATTTACTCTGGGCATTACAAAAACATCAGATACGTCACAACGATCTGATTGCTAAGTTTAGGTATAGACGTGACGATGTAGATGTCAGGTAGTAGGCTAGGTAGGCGTGACCAGGTGAGAGGGCGTGGCACTAAAGCAACCCTCCCCACACCCGCCACTCGCACTACTGTTCCAAACAAAAAGGACCCTCGGACCAACTGCCATTTGACCTCATCCTTTAAAACATTTTGGAAGTTTTTATCGTATTGTTGATTTCACCTGAGAAACTTCATAGGTCTTGCCGAATAGTCTACATTGAAACTAATTTGTAACAGAATTGTATTGAAGTATAATGCTAATTAAAATAATAATGTACCAATGTAGGTATTAATAATTTATAACAACGATTACAGCTAATATAATTTAATAGCTACTCCTACACATGCAATTGAAATTAGTAGCAATAAATGTAATTAATTTAATGATAATACTCAAAATAAAGCGTATGGATAGCGCAGATAAAACTGTTTTATCTCATTACCGCCAGACTTGTTATTATAACTTTAACTAAATTTTGTGCAGATTATTATAATTTCCGCATAGTATAATTTAATCAGCATAAAATTTAGCTACTGCCCACAGCTGGGACTCTAGCCTCCTCTATGTGTTAGAGAGTGGCTCGTAGTCCAGTACGTGAGCCCAGTGCGAGCTAGTATCACAGTAAAGCCTTTAAATGTATGGTTCTAGCACATGCTTGTTTCTTTCGCCGTACTTTACAGCGGTTCACCGTTGTGACAAAATAATGTCATCATTATCATCATTTCAGCCGAAAGACTTCCACTGCTGGACATAGGCCTCCCCCAAGTGTCGCCAAAATAATGTGTACAAAGTTTATTATATGTATTATTTACAGGCACTTTCCAAAGTCGAGGCCAAGAGGTGTTCTAGAGGAAACCCGAGGATACTCTCCTCAGGGAGGAAGGGACACCTCTGATTCACAAGTGTTCAAATAAATTAAGTTTTTAAACAATAAAAATATAGGAAAACTAAAACCTTTAGTTTATAGATTTTATTTATTTTTATTGCCATTATTTTTTATTTGAGTTATGGCCTGATCAAATTGCGTAAGGAACTAGTTTTATTTATGGTATAAAACAAAATAACTCAGTTAAATCACATTAAAACCGCGCTTCCGTGTAAAACCGGAGGGACTCTTGGTTTTGTTTATCTAATTATTCAAATTGCTAACGAAGACGTCATTTAAAGATAAAAATATCTCTTATTCAAGCTGTTCGTTAACGTTTCCCATAGCTGTACGGCATGGTGAAAACCCGACATAAATCAAATCCCATTTGACACTATTAAAATTGTAAACTTCTCCGTAGCATTACTCAGCGTCACCTAGTCTCATCCTCCTAATACCCTTAATGGATTCTTAAATTCCTCTATTTTATTGTTACACAGTACAAACAATAGTGATACTTTGCGAACATGGAATGTCTGTCATTTGCACTAAACGGTAGGTTTTATGTAAACCTCAACAATGCGAGAAACTACTTAGGACCTGTTGTACTTCCTGGTATATTTATACATGAGCCACTTACCTCTCTTTATCCTCTTACCATAAAAAAAACACTGTTAAAACTCCACCTGAACAAGCCACTGGGGATCCTATCAGTGTTAATAAGGAACCAAAGAAAAACAAAAACTATAATCCGCTTGGAAAATACAAAGTGTAAGTTACCGTCGAATAATGCGAAGGTATGAAAAACAAAACATGAAGTTTACGAGGTATTTGGATTCTATGCAAGTAAGGGGGATAACTCGTTTGTGTTCGTACGTAACCAATGTAGGTAGATATTTACCTGTATAAGTACTAGACACGGTACGGGTAATGCATAGATTAGGACTTAGTCGCAGGACACACAGGTAACTGCACTGGCTCATAATCACCATAATATGGGAAATAAAACGGTGAACGTGTCTTATTTATTCTTTTAACAACACTAAATGCATATAAACCTGAACACTCAACAAACAAGATGACGTCACAACTCACAAGCTGTACGCAAATTAACTCACTAAATAGAGCGGATTCAATTGTGTCGTCCCCAAAGCATCTGCTGCTTAATTGTCATTGTATCGGATTAATGTCGGCGGGATGATGACCTGCCGGCTGCTAGTAATGTGGCCGGAGCCCCTCGGTCCCGCCAACCCGCACTCATACCAGCCACTGTTTGTAGAGGCCACTTAATGGACATGTTGTGTTTGGGCTGTTAACTCAATTAGCTGCCAGACGCTGCCTCGTCAATCAACGGTACTCATTGTTTTAACGCTACAAGGAAATCTTCAACATCCAACACTGAAACTACGATTTCTATTTCATAATTAAAACCTTCGTAGACTAAGTCCATTCTGTTTAGACACACACTAAGTAAAATTAAAATTAAAACAATGATAATTCACAGTTTCTTAGGAAATACCCATTCGCACATAGGTACGAACCGAATTTATCTTAGATCGACAAACAAGAGGTAATTACGGATTCGCCTCCAATATTTGCTGAAGATAAATCGCAGCACAGTGGCATAGCGATAATCGCTGTATGAATGATATAAATAACGTACTCCTTGCACTTTGCATGGTTGCTATGCAAGCGAACATTACCAATTGTTTTAAATTAGGTTTCATGGGGAGCTACGCAGACTTCTGCATATTGTGCGAGGATTTAAAGATTTAAAAATAATGTCTGTTGAAGATAAGCAAGATTAGAGGGCTTATAATGGCAAACAGGGTATTTACACATTTGTCGGTTCTTTAGAAACACACACACTAAGTAGTTGTGTGAGGGTGTTGTCTCTAAATTTTGTAATCGGTTGTTACCCCTTTGCAGAGACCTGAATGTAGATTAGGCGTTCGATTAAATAATTTATCGGCTGGAACTGGAACCTAAAAGAAATCCCGGAAAAGCGTGAAGTGCGGCGCCATAAAAAATATTAGAAAATCCCTGAAACGAGACGATCAGAGTTCAGCAAGATTCGAAGTTGGAGCTTTTCCGCTACGAAGTGAATGTGAGTTCGTCAAACAGCAAATTTCGCTGAGAAGTGCACCCTGGAGGTGTCGCCCTGCGATCATCGAACCTGCTAAGAAAAAACCTGATCTTGTTTCTCTCCGCTTGTACAGTTAGCTGCGGAGCATTAAGTAATCGGAGCCGAGAGCGACGAGATAATGTTGCGCACGCGTGAAATATATCCGAGCGTTTTTATTGCGACCGCGTTCCGCTCCCGGACTGGTATGCGCGTGTCTCTGCGCCGAAGAAATTCTGTCGACGAGTGGTTTGCCTCACGGCGACCTTGTCGCGCGCACGCAGCGTCCCCCCTCCCCCCGGGCAGGCCGCAGCGCCTGCGCCGGCCCGCCGGGCGCTCCTCCGTTGCTGCCTCCGTGAAAGTAGGTGACGGTACGACGCCCGCTGCGGTGGCACCCGTCTTCACACTCGCTTGCCACTTGCGGGCCCTACGCCCGATTTTAAAAGCGGCTTTCTAAATGTTCTCGTATGCTTGTACCTGTATGTGACTGCGTTAAGTATATGGTCCGTCTGCAGCTGTCATAGAAGGCACTTGATAAAGTTACATAGCAACATCGTCTTTCACATAAATATATATTGGCAAACTAATCGAGTCCCCAGACGCTTTGCACATTGCAAAAAACTTCAAGATTAACGTCATACTTGAACATTCTTGAGGAAAAATATTTAAGACTTTTAAATCGATTTGATTATAGACAGATAATTTTGCTAAATTACTAAAATTACCTCGTCTAGTTAGAATGTTATGAGGGTTGTGTGTTTAGCTAGTCATTAGGTCGGTGATTGAGGCTTGATTGCTCCCATTGAATACCTAATCAAACATCATCAGTGCTAAGTTATCGAGATCAAGTCTTGTTAATGTCACAGTCGCAGTTTTTACCATAAAGGGGCACAATGTCGTGGAAAAATAACGTTTTAATTAGTTATATTTTATTCGTTAAAACATGCCTCATGAATTACACATGCAATTAACTGTAAACCCTGTGATTGTAGGCTACTTAGGCATTCGTGTAGTGATGTCCAATTAAAATAATAATTTATTAATGTGATTTCTTTGTATAAGCAGTAAATAATTAATACACCGGGCGCTGTAATGAAGGGACAAACCTCATTCGGATCATTTTGATATCCAGCTCTGATAACAATTTGTCCGACCACACAATGGACAAAGTTATTTTCTGAATCAACAGTCTAAAGACGGTTATAAATATTGTATTTTATTATAAATCAGTTATAGGAACCGTGTGGGACTTTCTTTTTGCGACAGTTTATCAGTAAGCGGCTTGCACAACTTATTCGAAGAAGCATTCCATTTTGAATAATGTCCACGTAGAACTCAACGAATACAATCAAATGCTTAGCGCGGGCTTCCAGGATTGCTCGCGCTTGCCCACTCGGCAGCTCTTCGGGGAACCTGTTGCCTCTCAGCCTTTCAGTTAGTTTCCTTCACATGTCTTGTGCGATTGGTCGGTCGTTGCTGTGAGGATCTCCAACTCACCCAGTACGTGCCATGTCTACAGATTTCAAAGTTAGTACCTCTATCATAACATATAGTATCAATATACATGTGCTCAGTGCTCAGTACACGTTACCTACAAAAATCCAAAGACTCCACTCAGGAGGCATCAACAAATTTATCGCATGTATCATCTATGATTAATGTAAGTTAAATTGTAAGTAGTCATTAAGTAACAAAGCATCTAAGATAACATTATATGCGTAGTATGCTAATAATGTGTTTGTTATTCTTATATCAACTTAAACTTTTTATCGCTTCTATTGTCCGATCGGTATTTTCTCGATTAACAACGGGATGATTGACATATTCGACAAAAAATAAAACAATACTAGTAGCGCATGCGGGTGCTACTGGCTTTTATCTGACATTCTCGGAGGCTCTTGCGCAGCTCTTCATTAATGTTTTGTTCACTGATCTCCTCAACGGTTCTTGGAAATTACTGATTAATATTATCACTTATTCTAGTTTCTAAGAAAAAAGACTTCACTTGAGTTTCAATTGTATAAAATGCTTTTGCACTTATAAGTTTTTCTTCGACGTGAGTTTTTCTGCCGTCTGCGCCGGATGTAGAGTTATGACGGGTAATGAAACTTTTATAATTAGCTGAAGTATAATATCAAGCTCCTATAATTATAATTTAAATCAAATGAATTCCAACGGTGCGTTTTCTTTATCATTTTAACAAGGATTCGTTAACTCATTCCGTGTTAATAAAGCGAAGTATGTTTTATTTACATTCTACAAAAAGTGTACTGTGTTAAGCGATTCAATTACGTTTTTATGAGTTTTTTTATGAAGTGTGCCTAAAACGCATTACTGAGGAGGATCTGAAACCGGAACTAGCGTAATTGACAATATAGTTGAGATGAGGTTCTGAGTGCGGGGTCGGGCTGACGGCGACGACCACTCGATTGCCGTGTAAACGCACTTAATATGAACCACTTTTTGCTTCACTCTGTTATTATTAATGAATAAATGCTATATGTCCGAGTACTCGAGGTCAACGTACGTGCGGAATGTTGTAAAAAATGCGTTAAGGACATCAGCCCGGCGTTCTATCAAGTAGAACCGATGGTCCACTATGCGCGGGGTCATTCATTCTCTCATTAGTTTTGAATTATTAATTAGACCATGAATCGCGCGGTATGCTTGTTATGATATAATTCTCTATAATTTAATGTAATTCGATTTAGTTTTCTGTTTAGAATAGGAAAGAAGTGTACAGCTATATTATGAAGTGAATCGATATAAAATGTTCGTCTCCTATTTAGTGTAGTTTCATCTCATTTAATTCTGAACATTAAACTCTAATTACGCCAAATTAGAATAGGTAATTTTAAGATAAAGTGCCAAACTGTACTATAATGTTTTCACATAATTTACTACTGCAATAACTAGTTAGAAATTCCTTAATATTTATTAGTCAATCTCAATAAAATATATACTAATAAATATTTCGGGATTTAGTGAAATTCTATAATAATACTGTAAAAGATAGTTAATCGGCAACATCATACAGATGATACCGATTACCTATCTTTATTATACCAGCTTCACGTGAGACGTACGTAAACATGTATCACGAACACAAACGGTGAATCGTGACGAAGAAAAATAAATAAACATTCAATCAAATGGTAAAATAGAAGGAAACTTATGACTTCATCACTTCTTTTCAATTTGAGTATTGTATCAGAATCTGACACACGTAATCGGGTGATTGACAGTAATGTACTAATAAAAGTTATTTACGTTTGGAATTTGTCGGAAAGACGTAAAGGATAAACTTACAAAAAAATAATAACTTCATTAATTTAGTTGTATGTGGACTGTGTCGGTTGATTTTTTGCATAATTTTTTAAAAGTAGTTTTTGATTTAAATACCATACTTAATATAATATCTTTATTAAAATTAATATTTCAGTACGGAATCTGATCAAGTTATTATAAATGCTTATATTCTAAAAAAAGATTATTGGGATCGATTGTCCTCAATTTTCTCAAATGCACCTTTCTCAGTTTGTCGCTGCATCACCCAAAGGTTAACAGATGAAAAATGGCTTTGTCATTAAGTCCGCCTCTGTACACTTCTGTGCTTAAAATACAAGATACTGTCAAAAATAGTAAAAGGGGCTACGCGCCTGCGAGTGCTACGCCAGCCGCCGCCGTCGCGCATCGTAGCGGGAATCTGTTTTTGACGTACCTAGCTCTTTCTTTCATGAGGCACACGATCAGTTTGTACTCACAGTTTACACCATTCTGTCTCTGTTCCATATCTTGTATTTATGAATACTTTTTCATCTTCTACTAACTAATTCTGTTATATGGGGGATTTGGACTTTAGTCCACCACGCTAGTCCAAGTCTGAAGTGGGAATGGGCTGGCAATGTAGCACCAAATCCGCCCGGAGAGATGGGCAACGATCTTCACTCAATGGATGCCTGGAGGAAATCGCCGTCGAGGTAGACCGCGGCGAAGGTGGTGTGACGATCTGATCTCGTTTGCGGGGCGAACATGGCCAGATATTGCACAGGACAGAGAGGTTTGGAAGGAGAAAGGGGAGGCCTTTGCCCAGCAGTGGGACACAAAAATAGCCTAAAAAAAAAACTCACTATTTGACGAAGTTTTATTTTTGATGATTAGCTAAATATTATATACATTTATAAATTAAAATAACCTAAAGTAACTAACTTAAAAACTGGCGTCAAAAAATTCCTCAACGCTGTCAACTAGTAATGTACCCAAGAGACTGGCGGCGTTGCCACGTGGTATGGCAATGCTAAGCCTTTGGCCAAGGTAAAAACCAGCCCTTGGTAAAGTAAAGTACTTCTATGGTGCTTGACATTTGTACTCAAGAATTACTCTCCCCGAGAACTTCATGATGTTCTACAAAAACTAACTGTTTTCTGTATTTCTTTGCTCCAGGTGTTACGCGTGTGTGGCGTGGCGCGCGAGTGTGATGCGCGGCGGGCGGAGCGCTGGTCGCCGGCGCCGCGAGTAGCCGCGACCATGCGGGGCCGAGCCGCACTCGCCGCCGCCCTGGTCGTCTGCTCGCTACTTAGCACGACACACGCGTCCTCCGCTGTCATCAGTGAGTCCTCTTGTTTTAAGAAGAAGGCTTCTTCTTATTCTTGTTTCCAGCCAGTGAGCAGTCTTGACTGTGCCGGATCAGGCCACCCCATACGTCTCTGCAGCACCTCTTTTGGAGTGGAGTGAAACGCTGCTGGAGTGCTCTGGTTCTGTGCCGGTCGATTTTCATTGTCAAACCTTTTCATGAACATCGCAGAAAAGCTTTTTTTACATAAGAATGAGCTAAACAGCGTCTACAGAGCTATATGTATTGCCAGCACATGTGTTTACAACTATCAAAGAAAGCGTTATTTGCAACAATACAGCTTAACAATAAGGTTCGACAGATCGATTGCGCAAGGCACGACAATTGGTCCGTTGCGAAACCCGGACCGTTCCCACATAGATCACACATTCGTTCGCCTCTCGATCATGACGCGCATAGTGAGCGCAAGCGCACCTTGTTTATAGTGCTAAAACCTAGGTTTGTTCGACAGCGAATAAAGTGTTATATTTCAAAGTGTACTGAAACACGAACACGATGTAGTGGGTGTTGAAATATTATTCGTACCAAGAAGTGGGTAAAATTTTGGGTAGGTTATTACTTTGAATGTGACAAGGGGTTTTCCCATTGTTTAAAAAAATGTAATTTTCCTTCCTTTCAATCGCTTGTCGCTACTGAGTCAATACTCACCTACCTACTTATGTATATGTAACATACAAACTTCATAAGAATCCAGTTACTACAGTTTTAAATCGTTGGTTCAATCGTTAGATAAAACGCATGGAAACAAGAGTATTTTAGTACCGTACCTATATACATATATGATATATCGCAGACTAATGATTAATGGACAAAACTTTTAAATTGAGGCACAAAATGAAAGGAATCGTAGCGAAATAGAAAAATAATGATATAGAGACGTTAGAAGATTGCGGGTTATTTATCATGAATAGTTTATTATTTGCGTAATAGGCCTCTACAACTTCATTAGGTTGTATTCAGAAGCCATTGAGATCAAATTGATAATCATAGTCGGTTTCAGGGGGTATATGAATAGGTGCTTAATATAATGTTATCCCTAGGCTCAGAATTACTATCGTTGATCGCAGCAGGAGCAACTTTCTAAAAATTATTCTCATCTAGCATCCATTAGGTATTGAAATGGCCGTTAAGTGCATATCTTGTAATCGCTTTATGGGTATTTCGCGTATGCCTCAAATGCCTGAAACGCTGCAATTAAATTGCGTGTAAAGTGTTTAAAGTACCGTATATTTTCGATATTTGCATAATTTCGTGTCACTTATCCGGAATAATAATATCATTTAGCGGTAATGGAATATTACTTTAGTACTTTAAGCTCGTATAAAACATTAATTTCAAGAATTATGAGCGCACCAAAATATATCAAGTTTGTAATGGTGCCATGGTGGAGAATAAATTAAAAAATAATATCACACTTAACCAATTTTATGGGCTCGATAATTTTATAGTATTTATAAAACATAATACATTATAATTATTATCACGTTCTTAAAGTTAATGGCATTGTATTTGGTGTTTTGTGATGTTTAGTAACTAGGAAGATCAGGTTACAATATACAAAGTATTGTCGGGCGAAACCTTGAACGGCAAACACGTGTTCTAATTATATATGTATCACTTACGGGGAACTAGTGCATCCAAAAGTTATTATGTTACTACCCTAAATAAACAAAACAATACAATGAAAAACAATGAAACTCGTAGATATTAACCAAAAGAAAGTTTCGTAGACCCTCTACGAGGTTACGAAAAAGGTCTACGAAAATACTACGCGCCTAAAAATATTCGCAAACTTGATCGGAAACCACTTGATATTTTATTACTTGAACCACTAATACTATTATTTAAAAGGATTTAACGTTTGACCTTGAAATGGTGTATCGATTCTTAATTGGGGCGACGACGATCCGAGTGTCACATATCATCTCTATTAAGCCCCTCGACGATACGAATCAATTGAGTTATCATCCCAACGGAACAAGTTCATCCAGCTGAGGACAAGTTCAGTGTCGAACTGTGACATTGCATATCGACATTGATTCACGATTAAGGCGCTTATCTACACACTGTTATCAACACTCATCTAATACGAGCGTAAAGGACAGTCGTGACTCGAATGTGGGTTAAGTGATTCAAGGGCTCATATTCGTATTATGATGCGTCACTAGCATTTCATACTTCTTTCACAACTTTTTATTTCCGTCGCAATGTATGCTGTAGATTTCTATAATTTAGTTAGAATAAGTTTAGTATAACCATGTTCTGTCTGTGATTGTTCTTATTAATTTAAATTATTGACATCAGTCATGCGGAGCTCCTATTTTAACACGCATTAAATTGTGAATATTTATTTAATCAGAGCTTTAATAACCAACTTCAACAATATGAATTACCTATCTCATTTGTTAATTTACAATTCAGCGAATTATTTATAAAACCGTTTACCTTGAAAACAGCTCGTTGCTAAGAGATATTATGATATGTAAATAATGTAAATATGCTGCGTGCTCACAAAATTCTATAAGGCATAGTCGTCCGTCGTCCATACAATTGAATTGAATGAGTGATTCATTGTTTCTAAATGAACTTGGTATTTAATTGAAGCAACAATGCAGTTATGTGGTCGCGGATTAAAGGAATTTATTCTGTGTTGTAAAAACAGCGCACTAATATTAGCTACGAGTAAACATTTAGAGAGGAATTCTCGTAGACGAGCACATATTAATTACCTACAAAAATATTGACGCGGAGGCAGGACAGTCTGACCGGTGCCGGTGGCGCCCGATGGCGACGTAATAAGAATGCGGATCCGTGGATCTAAATCAAGGTAACATGTGATCAGACGCCCGCGACATCTACACACAGCAGCAATGTCGATGTCATCCGTACGAAGCTTGACGCGCCGAACTTCTACCACGCTAGTACATCTTAGAAGACTCAAAAGGGACTTTGTTCTGTTTAAAACACAATTTGTCGGAATCTAGGCTTTATAACATGTTTTTTTTCAAATAAATATATTTGTGAAAACCTCACTAACTTTGTTTCTATTTCGTTAGGCAAACCCGTTTACGCCTATTATGTGATACAATGACTTGTTTAGGTTCTTGCTATGTTACGTGTATGTTGCTATGCGGGGACATTCGGTGCACTATAATATATGCAAGAATGATGGTTGTATCTTATATTTTTTATAGAACCGTTGTGTAGGTTCCGATTCCGTAGACAGTATTTTTAAACCGTTTCAATAATAGCTCTCCAATTACATTGGAATTTGGCATCTCGAAGGACGACAACATTTGATTAAGCTGCTCTATCAATATATCTCTCTTTTGCCATTAATATTATTTACTATTATAATCAATTTATTTGACGTTAACATTATGATAGTGAATCTACTTATCCTTATTTGCTTGATTACTTATCGTACAGATAATGTCCTTTCTCTGTTTTGATTTGCGTTTTTTCTACTTTTGAAAGAAAGAAAGACTATCTTATCCTTTTCTGTGGAGTTCTGTTATAAGTTCGTACAAATAATGATTCGTCAGTTTCAAATAATTGACTATACAAAGTAAAATAAATTCGCTTGCACACAGTAGTGCAGCGCTCGGTGCACCGCTATATAGGACAGTCGTTTCCCACGCATGTTGCTTAAACCACAGCCTCCTCCGCAGTTCGTGGTCATTCGTACGACACTCGGCACTACTCGGCAGGTATCGTGCGTGATTCGGAATCGCAAGCTTGTATAGCTTTTCAGCCTTCTCATTATATTTTGAGCCTGTCAGCAGCGCTATTGGGAGATACGGCATGTTCTGCAACTGCTTCATAATGTTAATAGCTATTAAGATGTTCTGCTTCGTTTGTTTCAGACTTTTTGGTTCTAACTTGTCTAGTACCTATAATTTTAACATATGACATTTCAAAATTCAGCTGTTTTACCTCTGAAATCCGTTTCAAATCCTTTAATCCACAATTTCACTTATTCGAAACAACATAGACCAGCCATGTCGCAACTGAATTCAATATTATGCATTCGATACTAAATTACTTCACTTTTGGTCCGTAGTCCAGCAACTGGGCTCTAACTCAGGTTCAATTACTGGCGCTAAATAAACAATTAACATTATGTTGTAATTGCAGAGGGGCAGCGTGCGCCGTGCTCCAACGAAGGCGAGCCTGTCAAGCTGCAAGACGCCAGATTGGAGCAGGACTGGAGCAGTTGCTTCCGCTGTATCTGCAAGGTAAGATCTTGGAATCATCCTCTTATCATAACTTATTTGGAGTTTGTGTTTCTTCTTTAAATTTCAGCCTTATCTTCATTACCTTCATCTTTTAGTCTAAGATATTATGAATAGATGTTTTGTCTTTTAGAAATCGTTTGACATAATTATGACAGTGACATTGGTAACTTACAATGGACACCTCTATTTTCCATTGTACAAAACTAAAAGGTAACCAATGATCGTCTGTCCTCTTAATTTTATTTATAGTTTATCTTGTTGAGTGTTAATTGCCGTACAGCCTACTAGGAAAACATAACCCCAAGGAGTTAATGGCGCACCTTTGGTCCTACAAAGATCGTAATAGGTTAGCAACCTTTCTAAACAACATTTGTATGAGGCTCAGCTAGTTGTAGAGACGTGTCAACACGTGGTCATCGTCGATCATGTCTTGCTCCTTCAGCCACGTGGGATAAAAAGAACTATGGCCTATATTTACTTTTTTGTAAAATATTCTCATCACGTTATCAAAGGGTCCGAAAAACCAACGGCCATTAATCCGAAGGTTAACCTATTTGCAATTTGCCACCTAAGATTTATTTAAATTCCAACGTGATTGGAGCCGTGTTTAGCTTACAAATACGATGATATTAATCGTTCTGCACACGTGCTAAAGATTCTAATTGAGCGTCGGGAGACGTAGTAACTGCTACATTTATTTTAATATAGAATATGAAGTACCCTAACAACAAGGATGTAAGCGCCATTATTATAAAAAGTGTTTTGTCAGTTTTAACTAATCGAATAAGAATTTGTTTAAATATATCGTTGTTGTTTACCGTCTGTTCTATTTAAACACAAGGAATATTATTAGCTTAAGTAAGTTAGCTTATGCATAAGCAATTTTCTTGCTCTTATAAATAGATAGATTACAATACAAATCTTTGCAGATTAACGCTTGATTAATAAGTAGGCATGTGCCATTTGACATAACGAGTATGTACTGTTTTAGATGCAACCAATTACTCATTGCGTAGTACTATTAATAAGTTATTCTGCGGTTAAAGTAAACTTGGGTTCAAATAAGTTATTCTAAGTTGAGAATAACTTACGTCAATCTTGCATTCATTTATTCCGATTTCAACAGCCTAATCATCTTAGAGTTGGATCGTAATTGGAATTGGTATCATTTGACATTTGAAGCGTTGAGAAAAACTCAGATGAAACTGATTACCATCGAATTTACATCGAAGATAAAGATCGGAAGATAAAGTTGGCTAGACCTGAAAAGGTATTCATAATAATGCCGATGTTGTTTTGTTATTCTTATTAATGAACAGGTGGATTGGCAGTAATTAGTTACATTTAAAAGTAATTAAAATAGATTTGAGATAAAATTAATGAAGATTATCAATTAACATTAGCAACTTGTGACTTGATTTGAAATTTGAAAAACAAGGCTTAGAATATCATTAAAGAATTAAAATAATGTAGCCTTCATAAGTATTACGAAAGCCATGCCACAAATCACTTAAGAAATCATCGACAAACATTGGAGCTGCTTGGTGACAGCACTATCTAACAAGTTACACACTTATCGATAATTGTATAAATGTGAGGTGTGAAATACAGCACACAGGTATCGTAATTGTCTCTCGGGGTTCACTTATGGACCGTTTGTATGCCTATACGGCGGTCAGTGTCACCAAATCAATTTATCACGGACCAAGTACAGAATAATAATTCTAAGTCGCGCGTGCGACTAACTCACACCTAGACAAAAACTAGTCGTTTGATTAGCGTTCTTCTTGGAATTTCTGAACGTTTAGTGATGGGATGCGCTTTTTGTTAGGAAAGTTTGAGGGAGCCCTAAGATAGCCCTTTTCGTAAACCATGATGTTCTAAAACGCTTTAAAGAGAACTGTTTTAAAGGCTTGATAGTGACGACAACTGGCTTGTTTTGAGTTGGTTTGGAAGTGGTCAATATTCCTTCAGTAACAAGCAGATTGAATTATTAAAAGTCATATTTCCTAGTCATCATCTGCCGAGCCATTTCCAAACTATGTTCAGGTCGACTTCCAGTCTTAACCGGATGTAGCTGAATATCAGTATTTTACATGGAGCGACTGCCTATCTGACCTCCACAAACCAGTTAGTACCAAGTAATACCGTAATATGATACCCATTGGTAAGGCTGGCTGTCAAACTTTCGGGATACTGACTACCTCTAACGACTGTCAAAGATCTAGAATTAACAGCCGCGACAAGGCACGAAGGAAAACGTAACAAACAAACAACAAACGTAAGGTTTGCTGTAAGAAAACCCAATTCTGGGTTAAGCTCGCCGTTGTACATAAGTTATATACTGTAATTTTGTGTGTCCTACTTTTATATTTTGTGTGCAATAAAGACTAAGAATAAGGAAACTCGATATGTTTTAGGTGGTCAATCCATCCATACAACCTAGGCAAAGGCGGCTTGACCTGAAGATAGTCTCTAGTGGCTGTTTTTATTTAGTGACGAGCTTCTAGTATTTCCTAGTCACTCTTTTAAAATATTTTGGTCTTTGGAGACGCTTTGTTAGGAGACTGTGACGTAGAATTGTTTTCAATTTTCAAAACTATGTTTGGGCATTCGACGTTTCCTAGACGAAATGCTTACAATTCGATGTTAATGATTCCAGTAAATAAAGTTTCATTTGAAATTAGGAATTAGGTTCAATTATCTCTCACTTAGACAAGTTAGGCTACTGCCTAACATGACATGTGTTGAGTTGTTCAGAGATGGAATAAAGTAGTCACTGTGTACTTATCTAGTATAGTGCTAATTGTTACTGCAACTCTGTGACGTTTCACATGCCATCGAAGGACATTGGAAATAAGCTGTTATGTCAACTTCAAGCCGCACTTGTTTAGTTAGTGAACTTGTAAATTCCACACATGTTTGATACATATTGAACAGTTTGCTAGGTTCTTTATGGCTATGACCATATCCATTTTGGTCCTTAGAATTCCCACGACACAATTGGTAATAAATTTGAACAAGACGTTGTTTTTGATTAAAATTGATTTATATGAGGAGACGTAATTTGGTGCTAATTAGCGCAATTGCGTGTAATGTGCGATGTGTTGTCGTGGCGGGCACGACGCGCGTGCCGACGCAGCTCCCGGCGCGCGCGCCGCCTGTCTGCGCAGCGCAAAAACTGACAATGCGGAACCTCTTGACAAGCACAGCGAGCACAGGAATCCGACGCAACTGTTACTAACATTCCATTATTATTTATCCCCGACCGCATTCCTCAACTTAGATTTTTATTTGTAATAGGTAATTACCCACAGAATCCGCCTTCAGTTTAATAAAGTGGCTCTCACAATAGTTCAAAGTGTTTGGTATTTTATAAAAGAGTAAAAAGACATAAATACGTGATCGCTGCACAGCTGTTGTCGCGGACACGACATCAGTACTTACGTATGTTGGAGCTCGACAGCTCGGCGGATCGGCAGCGCAGAGTCGGCGCGCTCGGCACTCGGCAGCTCGGTACCTACATATATAATGGTATTTCCCAGCCGATCTCACCTCGTCGGATGACTTGCGCGGAATTCGAAAGCCCATCGCGAGATTTATCGCTTATTCTGAATTAAAATATACATTTGCTTACTTAATGGGCATTTTTTGTCACGTGCCACGTAGCGACTACGGGACAAACATGTGGCGGATGGTATTTTTTATGATTTATCAATGTTTTGGACGTCTGATGGAATGTAGGTAGTGAAGGTTAATTGCTTTTTCTTGTATCGACATTAACAAAGTAAATAATATTCGGTAGAGTTGAGATTTAAGAGGGCACGAGTATAGCGGCGAGCGTCATGTTGACCCGAGGGTGCCATTAGTCTTGCTTTTTTATACAAACCAGTAGCCGGTTGATAGCATCGCAGCTCCCGCGCACCGCTTACTTTAATGAGCCACGCCATTTATCGACGCGCGGATTATATGCGCCTGCGACGCGCGACGTACCAATGAACTTCGCGTCATTACGGTTTAGGAAGCCTGTCCAACGGTCCACTTCTCCGACTTACGTAACACGAAATGGAACCACCAACACCATAAAATGTGTGTAAACTTTATCTCTGCATCTACTACGATCGAAAAGTCAATAAATTAGCGACATACCAAACTCGTGATCCAGTTTTATAATTAGCATACGAGATTTAAGATAGATACCTAAATACATTGCAAATCATTGTTTAGTGAATAGTTTCAAAGTTTTTCATAAACATGAATATTAATTCGTTTTTCAAAAAAGTTGCCTGGCTATAATTGGAATTGGAATTATGTACAATTTTAAAAGCTTCTAAGCTGCTAAGTGCCAATAAAACATTAACTAGATACGAAGTTGTTCAATTACTGAGTTTGTCGGCAATCGGCTGTAGCTGTCAGTGGTCAGCATGTGTCACATAAACTATTCAGCGGCCCAAATATCTCCAAGTTTATCTGCTCTAAAAAATAATCAGTTTAGACTAACGAATGGTCTAGCTCCGAAATGAATTTATGTTTGTATTATCACGTCTCCAGCACTGCGTGGCATTGCTTCATAACTAACACAAACGCATTGCTTTAAGACCAGAACGGATCCTAAATAAACAGTTAAATACTACTGTACCGTAATAATAGCTCTCGAGTTCCTTCATGACAATATAATTGAATCATGCGCAGACGCAGTAATTCCTAAGTCTGGCTGACAACGTGTCCATCGAACTGTTGCTTGATAATTAAGTAATGTTACACGAGAGGCTATTTTTATCCAGGCCCTGCAGTCTATTAATATCTCATAAATTGTATTTTATAGTTACAAGTAAATTGCTAACTCAAGTACCTGTAATGATCGCACGGCGTTCGACTCAAGCCAGCAACGGCGCGGCGGCACCCGAGAATGTATTCAATAACGAGAGATATTTTAAGATTATTGCTCATAATTTCAAAATCCCTGTGTTATCTCGTATTTGATTCTTAACTTATTTACTAAAATAATGATTAGTAGGAGTTATGTCATGAGTGGCTGAAAGTAAGGGGAAGCGATAGAATCGCAGATATCTGAGCATATATGCGTTGCTGGACATCAAGAGGGATAACCTGCGGTAGTCAAGTGCACGTTGTATTCAAATGTGAAAGTGGGTGTCGTTGCCGGCGGTGGCGGGCGCGGTCGCTGAGGCGGGCGCGGGCGCAGGTGGTGCGAGGCCTTGCCGCGAGCGCGCGCGCGGTATGCGGTCGCACCGGTTCTTCTAGCAACGCGTATTTTTTACACGCCACACATCATCGACATTGTTGTTATGTTTTGCTATGATGCAAAAAAAATCAAGTTTAATTCAGTTGCAGGTATTTACACGGACTTTGAGCCGTTATACCAAGAACCAAGAAGAGCTTTCGTTCCATATCCGCGTCTATTTTAATAATTAATATTTACAGTTAGTTGCTTTTAGTGCATAGCTGGTGTATGAGTCAGATTAGATCGGTTTTTGAGAATTTCTTATAAACGCCGAAATTACGAAGATTTTCTACATACACGGAGTTCGCAGCAAAAGACCAGTTTTACGTCAATCACGAAGCCTATTTTATTTCACGCAAGTAGCTTTAGAATATCAACAAATCATGTGTCAGTAGTACCTAGTAGCTGAATGTTTATTCAGTTATCGACGGAATAGATAACATTGTTCGCATCAAATGAGTATATCAAAGCGGAGAGGAGGCGCGTGTCGCGCGCAAAAAATGGTTGTTGTGAAGGCGCCAGCGCGACAGCGGCGGCGCGCGCGCACCCACTCGCGGCCTTGTGTGCAGCCGCGCCCGCGCCGCCCCGCCGCCGCGCCGCCCCGGGATCATTTACTAGACTAGATACAATTACAGCTTATAAGTACCTGCCTTTAAATGTATATAATTAGCACTCCATTCTAAACTCGATAAATCTACATAAAAATAATTATATCAAGGATTTGTTCAGATTGTACTGGCTGTTAATTGTCACACTCTTGTGCAAAACGCAATCAAACCTAACTTATTTAAAATCTTATAATACATAAAATTCGTTTAATATCCTTTGCATAGCATTGAACGGTATTATTTACTTAGCATCTTGGCATCAGCGCGCTTTGCAAACCGAGTGGGCTGAAAACTGGATAAGTTTTGTTTTCCTGCTTTGTAACTTAGAAATGGTTATCTATGTTATATAGGCCTAACAAATACTGAAATAGTTGACTTTGTATGTAGGTTACCTACCATATTTTGTATCTACGTAATCTGTGTATTTTGCGTAACCTTACAATATTTGTGCTACGGTTGCTAATTCGTATTTGATTTTATCGCACGTTTGCTTGCGTTCCCGGCCTGACAACTTTACAGCATCTACAAAGCATGATTTAATGCAACCGTATACCTACCAAATAATTAACTAACTAATTGTACTCTCAATGGTTGTTATTATATTTTATCGGATATTTTCTGGTACAACATCGATACATTTCGGTAATATCGAAGGGACGAATGTCCTCACCGCTTCCTGGAAATTCACGCAATTTAACACAAGAAGACCTCAAATTATATAATTCCGAGAATATGCGGAAATACATGAACCGAATAAATATAATTAATTGGAAATAGAGTTTGTAGTATCGGTAAAAAGACCACAACATGACTGTTTATCTCATTCTCGGAATGAGTGAATAAATACCTATGCAAATAATTCATAATAAGTAAAGTTCTTTACGTTAACGGTTTACGTTTACGTTTGACGACACGGTTGGCGCAGTGATAGCTAAGCGATTGGCTGCTGCGCTGCGAGTCGCGGGTTCGATCCCCACACGGAACAAATATTTGTGTGATCTACAGGTAGTTGTTCCGGGTCTGGCTGTTTGTGTATGTGAGTTTAAATGTTTGTAAACGTACCCACGATACAGGAGAAATTACTAGAGTGGGGCAAAGTTTAGAAAAAATAAAAATAAATACTTAATTGAAGTATTAAACTCAGCATGTAAAGGATACTAAGAACAGATGAATCTACCAAGACTTTAACATGTAGGATAAAATGAAGAGAAACACAAAAGGATGGGTTTCATGAATTTGTACAAATACATTAGCTCGAATCAACAACCAACCTGTAAGATAGTTATAATGAAATATATGGTAAAATCAGCTTGTCACTATCGTCCTCATTCACTAATTAAAACCAACAAAATAAATTAAATTTGTGTAGTACAAACCTCAAACGAACCGACACCAACAGATCTGTACAGTTGTTTAGAAGCCTGTGCCTATATGTGAGAAAGCTATAAACAAAAAAATGCTATTTAATGATATACAGTTGCTAGCTTATTAAGGACATATCTTTATAAGTTTACTACTACATATTGGCTAAGATAGCCTGATGGTTCACTACACCTGCCACCGAGTGCGTACGTGATTAAACCAAAGCGTAATTTCATTGAAATGCTTGATAATTTCAATCAGCAGTTTCTTAGTAGTTATATTACAAGAAATACTGGCTGTGTTGTATAAAATGTGGACGTTAACATTCATTTAAAATGTTTATCTCTTCATTTACATAATGGAGTCGCGATCTACACAGACTGCTCGGGGACGGGCCAGTCCGATGATTCTCGTTTAAATTTATGTTAAGCACCTATTTGGTTGCTGTTTTGCGATATTCTGATAAGTACACATTATACGCTGGTACAATATTTTTGATTTCCTTATAGTTGATACCTTATGACACGAAATCTGGAGCAAATGTGCTTTTGATCTACATTAAAATCTGTCTCATAAGTGTATAAGTATATATTTTTAATAAATAAGTTCCATAATACTACAAAGTACTTAGCTTATTTAGCTTTGTAAAAACCGAAAAAGTACCGAAAAAAGTTCGCGAGCGGATACGGTGAGTTTCGTGTGTCTGGAACAGAATCGAGTTGCGAGTGACAGTGGAGCGGTACTGAGTGCAAAAAACGAACAAGAAAGAGGGTAGACCGATTTGTCTGCTGATAAACACCCACCCGCAATAACTTCAGTTTATCCGTGATCAACAACAACTGCTTGCAACAGCGCCGAAATATCGGGAACTCAAAATTAACAGTAAACATGATAAAAATCCCGTTTCTAGTGTTAATAATAAGGTCATCATCATCATATCAGCCCGGAAACACCCACTGCTGGGTATAGGCTTTCTCTTTTTTCTGCCACACTTCCCGGTTCCGTGCATCCCTTATCTTATAAATCCATTACCTAATAATAAGGTGTTAAGTGTTAAATGTCAGGCAATAGCAGTGGGAGCAAAGTAATTGCATAAATAGGAGAAAAAGCCAGTCTACATTACGTTACCTCTGTTGCATTAAACGATCTACCAACGCATTCGAATTCTACCACGAAAGTACTGGCACTTGAAGGAATCGTTTATTTACAATCAAGTATACACAGTTTACGCAAAATTTGATTATTTTCTTTATTAAATGAGGATATTGTATATCACGTGATTGTGTAGCTACAATCGGATGCAACCTCGTAGACCCTCGTAGCACTCTCGTAGATCTTATCTCCGCTACCGAATCTGAATATTTTTTATGACACACAATTACACACACCTGTTGTATTTATTAGTGCCTTTTGTTATTGAGAGTAAATAATTAAAATGTCAAGTTTTATGCATAATTTTTTAATACTTATGATTTTATAAATATTTATATTGATTTAGTTTAAATTAATTATAGTTTTTTTTTATCTATTATAATGATATTTAAAAATAGCAGTGATGATATTGGATCTCTAAAAATATACTTTAAGATATCAGATCAATAGATAATGATAATGATTTATCACACTACGTGCACAACGACTGGTGGATGTAGTATTGTAGATGTGTATTTTCTTTGTGATATCACTTACTACGTGAGTCCCAGACGGAGATTATCGCAATTTATATTCGGTTTTGGGTTATTCAAGATAAATTTGTTAAAAAAAGTAAATGTGGGTAACTAAGAACGATACTGCAATAAAAAGTTCCAGTGACGTAGTCTCCTAGGTAATCTGTATCTACTACGACGTGCTAACAAACGTTGTTTTGGCTTGCACTAACAACCAAAAATAAACAAATTTTCAGTAAAATAGAAATAGTGTTTGAATTTTTAGCTCTCCGGTATGTGAGGTAGTCAGTATGACGTAGAACTTAGTTAATTTAAACGAATAATTCACTAAACATGCGAATCATTACTGAAAAACGCCTACGGCTACCTTACTAACCCATTTTTCAGTGCAGTCTTTCAACAAGTCTAGTGCGGAAAGATAATCAGCTGTTACATTCAACATCAATTATCTCTTATTTCCAGATCGCAATAAAACAGAACGTTGCTTTAGAATAATATTATATTTCGAAAACAGAAGTGAAGATCTTTAAAAAAAGACACGAGGTGCACAAATTAATGAATATTACAACCGTTTATTGTAACTTGGAACAAAATATCAATCACTGAAACTAACCCGAACCGCCACAACTCATAACGAATTCAATTAATACGTAATTGTTTAGATAAGTAGCGAGTAAGTACACAAAACAGGAAATTATAAATCTTAAAGCCCTTTGAGTGATATTCCCAACAAGAGTCGCCCAGAGTCTCTCACGACCAGCGACAATTCCAAGTTGTCATTCCTTTCCATAGAACTACCATTCGTACGTACAACGTCTTTTATTCCTATTACTATGTGAAACCTCATTTCTTCCTAACATATATTATCGCTCTTGGTATTTAGAACAACGCCAGCATGCACTTTATTTGTAAAGTTAACATTTTAAATGCATTAATAATTGCTTATCTTTTATCAAATCGTAGCTATTAATCATCATGATCATAATAGGACACTATTTGTTCGCAGTATTTCAAGAGCGAGGGCTTAACATTAACAAAGTGGGTATCCTTGGACGCTAATCTCGAATCAAGATCGCAGTACAATACTGTCTTCCTGATATCATTAATTCCCAGGTTTCCTCTTTTGAATTAAATGAATGAATTGAATACATTATGCATGCAACAAGTATATTTGCAATTGAGACCACACGACAACTTGTTAATGTATCGGCTAACCAGTATTGGCATAGCTTAACAACCTATTTGAAAGCACCTGTGCTCTATTCAAATCACTAAATACCTTACGTGAACAGATGGCTTGTACCATTTGTTCCATGAAATTAAAGCTACTTAAAGATGAGTCAGTCAAAATAATCTTAAATATAGATTTTTCCAATGAATCCGGGTACAATTTTCACCTTAGCTACCCCGATTTGTCTAACCAAATCTGTGTTCAAAATCTGTTCTATTTTGTTCGGTGCCTACACATTATTTATAACAAGTAATGGCCAGTCGACAGACTTACAGTTATTATACAACGCGTAACGTAAATATTACGCTATTTGAGGGTGATTTCAAAGAGAGCCGCTCGTGAAATTCGGCCGAAGTATTGAAAAGTAATAAACATCAGAGCTGTAGCGACCTCGGTATATACTTCGTTATATATTGAACTAAAACAATCGGGGGCTTCTTTTGTTCCTGTTGGTTTTATCGACGGTTACGATTTAACGAATATCCGCACTCGTGATATTTGCTAACAATTAGTAGAGATGTTTCTGCGAACCGCGGTATTATAAATTACTTTGTATAAATTGCTTTGTCCCTCTTTTTCTTTATACGAATACTACATTTCACTATTTACATTGCCTTATCACACGCTGAGTGTCGGAAATTTATTACCATTAACTTTCAGTTTTATGGAAATAAGCGAGAGGCTCTTTTATCTCCTCCAGTATATCCAAACGGTCATTAGTGTATCGCAATTTGTGTTAGGCCATTAGGTAACTGAAGTTCTTGACTTTTATTTACTCGGTTGGATAACTTTGCAAGTTTGCTTTATTTAATAATTATCTGTCATTGTAAGAAGAACGAAAGAAAGAAAATACTTTTATTTGGCACATGCCACAAGTGCACAAAGTATACAAAAAAAAGAACTTGAAAACTTAACTCATATTATTTAAATCTTAGGAGATGGATTACGTCACAGTAGGTTCCATTCATAATACAAATCATTAATTGACTTGATGAATGTGATGACAAAAAGCCCAATTGTAGAATTTGTGGGACTGTTAGCCCGTCACAATAGTGCCAGGAGTTGGTAACACGGCAAACAGTCACGAACAGAGCACTGTGAGCTGAACGATGGATTATCCGCTCTAAGTAAATAAAATAAAGTTTTATATTGGTTAACTAGCTGTTGCCCCCGACCTTCGTTCGCGTGAAATTATTATAAAAAAATATTACTTTCCGTTTTTTAATCGTATTTCGTTACCTATTTCAAGGGTTTTAATTTTTTGCGCGGAACCCTAATATTTTTCTAAAATAAAAGTAGCCTATGACACCTATGATATGTACCTTATAACATCAGCTATCGGTTCAGCCGTTTCGGAGATTAGCCGGAACAAACAGACAGATTAGATATATAAAAAAATATGTGTTTTTGTTATAGGTACCGTATATACGTAAGTGTTTGTGTGATGAGCATGGACATTTGTTTCCGAGTCATGGATGTTTATATGTATATTAAGTATGTATTTACAAACAAAAAGTATCTATGTAATAGTATCAACTATCTGGTGTCCACGACACAAGCCTCGTTGCTTAGTGTGGCACCTAGATGGCGCTGTGTGTAATGTCCAGCGATATTTATTTATTTATTTATTTATACTTTCATATGCATTCAGTAAAATGTCGTTATTTTGGTATAACAAACATACACTTCACTTTTATTTATTTGTATAGATGTACATGTAGATAGTCTCGAGGACCACTACATCTCCGTTGCGAAGTTCTCAGCGATGGGCCGGTGCGCGGGGCTGCGCCTGAGTTTCCTTCGAAATGTTTGGTGTTAAAACGTTTGATAAGTTTACAGATTTGTGTAAATATTAGCCTCTAATATTGATCATGTCTGCGAGCTTACATGCTAATAAGTTGCTTGACTTCTTGGGTGGATATGTTTTTTTTTAACAGAACATTTCCTGGAATTACTTTGACGAGTCACAGATGAAGGATTTTTGAAGCTGTAGTTGGTATTGATATAATCAAGAGTTCTTTATAATAACATTTACTGCTTTGCGGAGAACCTTTGCTAAATCCAGACATAAAAAAGTAATCGTAGTTTTGTACAACAGCTAAGCAAAGACAATCCCAATGTAAGTAATAACAAGTATTAACAAAGGTAACATTCTAATTATAATCTTTCAGGAGATATATATTTTTTTAAATTAACGAGTTGATCCCAAATATTTATGGTGAGGATAAAATGTCAATTAATGTAACTTAGCAAAAAATATAACGAGGCATTGTGATCTATTTTTACCTATATATGTTATGTGCATACATACAATGTGTACATATGAACGTGCACGCTGATACCTACGAGCTACGAGTACCGAGAGGTTATTATGTAGAAAAGCAATTAACATTGACTGCGTCTGCGCCACGTGCCCATGCAAATGCGTTACAGAACAAAGAGCCGTAAAATAAACGCATACAATTACGACAATGCTTTTTGATCTTATTATGGATGTCCACACTTCATACACAGTTAGTACTCGGTCATAATATTACCGTTACGTATTAGATAATTTTAATTGGTGTTTTGAAATGTGCATTTGTTCATCAGTTCCGTTTTGTTTTCCTAATCAGTCTTTGTGCTCTCGGCGGTTTTTATTGTCGTGTAATGTTGGATGAATCATTGCATTCCTTTGCCTCGGTTAGACAATATGACCGCAAACGTGTCTGCATTTTATGGCTTGCTTACAAAAATTGCATAAACGTATTGTCATGCTTTGTGAAAGTGAGTTCAAATATTTTGTAGTGTGTATGACTGCATAATGTTTTGTGTTTGTATTTAGTTCAATGAATTGTAAGTACAGTCAGGGAAATTAACTGTTAAATGTAGTAATACTCTATGAATAATTGCGATGCTATGGCTATACCATACGACTGTTTGAAGACTAATAGGTAGTTTCCATTTTAATTAATTGTAAACTTAATGTTGATCAATTTGCTCAACAATCATTTTCCTTTAAGTATTTAAAATATTTGATACAAACATGTTTAATTTAAGTTCTTTTCTATAATGTATTTTTTTCCTTCGTTAACTGACCGGACGTAAATATTGCTCTAAACGTTGAAGTTAATAAAGTCTACAGTCCAAGGGTCGTATTATTACAGTAGTCCGTCGCCCAGGAACATTAAAACAACATAAAGTAAAACCAATCTCTCAGATGGTCGTTGCGCGGCACTCGCAAACTCGTCAGTACATACAATAGCTGACACACTTTATGTATTTCTACATTTCCATATCAGCATAGCAACCACAACCACATAAAAGATAATAATAAAAATAAATGAAACAAAGTGCCAATAAAATCCCAAATACATTCGCTGCATATTAAAACTGTAAAAAACTGACAAACAAGGATCCCGAATAAGGAAAAGTTTCAGAGAAACCTCTTCTGTATCAAAACATCGACACGAGCCGCGGCTTCGGTCGCTCCCATTCTTTGTTCTATATTTTGTGAGCAATAAAATATTTCGCTTTACCTGATACCACCATCCGCTCATTAACCAACCAATTTTAATTAAAGCTAGCGTGTAATTGGTAGAATAACGCGATAAAATTTATTAATCATTAGGTGGTCTCTAAGTCACTTTGTTGTTTCCTCATAAAATATTGTACCTGATATTGTACATGTGTAATGTAAGGACAATTTATTTGCTATTGTCAATGTAACTGGTGACAATCCTTAGACTTATGTAATTTATGTAGCAGCCCTCGGTAAATTGTTAAGGAATGCTTATACAATTGTACATCCGTGATGAATGCTGACACAAATGTGAATGCTGAGAAACAATTAGTTGGCTACTTTATTATTAAATTATTTACTCGTTGTACAGCAGCATTTTAACGGTACTTTTATGGAAAATCCAGTACCAACTATTAATTAATTAGAATTGAATCAAATGTATCAATATTGATAACATAAATAAATTTAAGTAATCAACTGGGGCCGTAAATCAATAGGACACTTGAAATAAATGTCTAGGTCAGTCTAGTTCAGATGTTTTGATCGATTTTATATGAAAAAACTTTAAAATGAGTTTGATCAGAAATTAGGTGTGCTGATAGCCTTTTAATAAATATTTTATAATTATGTGTTATGCCAAGTTCTAAAAAAAAATCATTGTTGGACATCAAAAGTTGACTAAAAGTACCTACAAATGGGTTCAAGATCCGGTAATTTCCTTGGAACATGATCTTGCTAATGTAATCTTGGACATACCACTGTCCTATAATAAAAGCAAGCATTCTGACGGAATCTGGATGCTTAGTGAAGATGTCATTCCCTACTAGCAGCTGTTTAATTGTTTATACTTCAAACCCATCTTAATATTTTCTAGAACGGCTTCGTGGAGTGTCGGAGTGGCGTGGAGGAGTGTGGGCAGATGGACGACTGCGCGGTCGTCATGCCTCGGGAGGGATGCTGTGCGAAGTGCAAGGGATGCTGGTACAACGGCACCGAGCATGCCTCCCACACCGAGTGGAACGAAGAAAATAAAATCCTGAGGTGTGAGGCCGGAGTCATTACCATCACCAAGCCAGAGTGCTACGTGCCCTGCGAGAGGCCCAAACATCAGAGGCATACCCACTATAATTGTCCTGTTTGTGATGGTGAGTTTTACGTTGTTTTTGGCCTTATTAGTACTTCAGCACTGTTCTTTAATGTCCACGTAATTTTGCTTCGTTTTCAAGTATAACGAAATTCTATAGCAATTTAGAAAAATATGAAACGTACTTATCTTACCCCTCTCAGAAGGATTGTGAGAATGTGTGCAAGTCCATGTACTTAATAAAACCTTCTAAAAACCATAGTGACTTGAAACAATTTACAAGCCATTTCACGCCAACAGTTCCCACCACAATTGTCGAGTATCTCTACGTTATTCATCTCACATAATGTGAGAGCGGGGCGGGGGCGCATGGGCGCGGGGGCGCGGGCCTTCGCTGGCGCAGCCGTGTCTCGCACAGCGCTGCGCCCGCGCCCACCCAGACGCGCGCGCCGCAAAAACAACCACCATGATCCCACACAAAACAAACACACGCCGCCACGCGAACTTAATAAAACCATAACGACAAGCAATTTACCTGTGCTTCCAAACCTTAACAAGTTTATTAAATTCCATAACAAATAATAGTAATTTACAAGATGACGACTCGATATCGCTTTTGAATATCGCCGACACATTCCTAACTATCGTTTTATTGCCTGTGTTTATATTTTATTAATTACCCGCCAGTCGCTAAGCGGGGAGATCAAGGGATCATCGGACGTTGCACCACGCTTCGGAAATAGACGAATTGATAAGGTGTTTAACGTTCCACCTGCGCCTGCGGCTGCCTAGTGATTTTTCACATGTATTTGTACTTTATCGCGACAATTCGCCCACACACGGCACGGCGCTAAGCGACGACGGAACACATAACACATGTAACGTGACATAGCAACGTGATAGACAATGGACCACTGTGCTATAATTCCAATCCCGTTTCTTGCTCCATACGAGTCAGAGATGACTATTACAATAACAGAATAATTTAGTCATCTACTGGATGTAATTTAATATATCACATATTGAAGGTTACATGATACAATACAAAAAAAAACTTGTAATACAATTATTTGTTATTCAACAACCCGCCTATAAAAGGCTCGCGATGAGGTATGTACATAGAGGTGGCGCCAAAGAGTAATTACTCCGTACGTGGATGCTGAATAAACAACAAAAGCATTTAAAGTCTGCAATAAAATCCCAGATGAAGCGTGAATTTGTACAAAGAATTGATTGTTGAAATTTTCGTGGTAATGAAAACAGAAACCAATTTTTAAAATGTACTTTAGTAATGAAGGGGTCTGGAATTATTTTGAAATTGTTTTCTGCGCGCGGACCACCCGAGACGCGCGTTTCGCGCAGTTGTTTCCTCTATCGGATGCCTACTCTATAACTAGAGACAAAGAAATTGACAACGAAATAAGGTCTTATTATAGTCGACGGGGGTTCGTTAAAATTATATTTGTGGTGGTCTGCGAGTCTCCCACGGCGTTGCGTCTCTATTATTGTCCATAAATCAAAAAGTTAACAACCTACTTAAAAGGTTGGGGCGGGTGGGTTTTTGTGCGGTGGTCAAAGCGGCCGACGAGGCTTTGCTGCGGGAACCACGACGACGTGTGCCCTCTGTTTGTTTGTTTTACGATCCCAACACTGCATTAGATTTTTTCTTTACTTGTTAATTCTTCACGATTCTTCTTATCGAAATGGGAAATGTTTTTATGGAGCTTAAGTGAAAAGTGACGATTAGCGTGTCAGTTATCGAAGCTTGAAAGCTCTACCAAACATAGAAACGGCGGTTCGATAAATTGGCCTTTTAAAATAATTTAAAATAATTAAATTGGAGCCAGTATCTGTAATAATTTGTACATAGTATTTCTCTCCTAACATAAAAAGAAAGAAAAAACCAAAGAATGCGAACCCGCTGCTAAAAATAAGCTTGAGGAAGAAAAGTTTTAACACGACAAAAATTTACTAATCTATATTCAAGTGATGTTTCGTAAACCGAGTATTATTAGGTATGCCTGCGACAGAAACCTGAGAAATTGAAATAATTAGCTTGTGATGTACTCGTACAACCGTGGCGTGATGTGACTTTGTAATACATAGTTTATGAGCACATGATACTTTAACCGAAATTCAGAGGAATATATCTTCGCTAAGTGTTTGGGCGTGGCCGTTTAACATTCTTGCTTTGAGTTGTCAGCAGTCGCGTCCATAGTTTTTGAAAACAATTATAATGATGGTATTTAGATCTTCGTACATCACCATATTGTAGGCAATATAATACACAACACATGTATTGGGGACATCTAGGATCCAGATAATCGAAATGATGGCTGGTTTGTTTTCATTAATGTAGTAGAATAAATCAGAATATAATTGACTCTATTGTCAACATATAAAAATATACATGAATCATATGTTTCGAAATCGACAAAGGCTAGATAAATATTTATAGCGTTGTAACAAAACCTTCATTACACAACCAGATTTATTATCGAATAGCGCATATGCTGGGGCTTGGGGGGCACATTGTTTGACAGAGCACATCGCTCATATAAACGGCGCGCACCAACGATGAATACTTAATTGTGTGCCTTCAAAAGGACAGCCTACTTTGTGTAGTCTCTAGTTTTACGACAGACACTTGACCGTTTTCATTGTCACAATTATGTGCGGCGAGGCGGCCGCGGCGGTCCACCGCGCCTTGAATCCAATGTCCGTGCCTGTTGAATGAAACGCAATCTGAGTTTCTGACTTGAGGACAAAATAAATATAAATATTGTACACTGAACTGAAACTAGTTAAGCTAAACGCTTTATTATTTTTATGTGACTCGCCGCGACTACGTGGTTTTACAATAACCGTACGTACTTAGACCATACGTCTTATGTAGATAAACCATGCTCAATTGCTCAACAGTGAATCTATATCATTTTTCCATTGGAATCCCAGCCTAATGTTTTTTTTTAATATTCTGCTCGTATATTCTACCATCATAATCGTATTCTGGTCAGAAATAAACGAATACTAGAAAATACGGGATCACGTTCTATTATGACGAATACATACCAAAATGAACAAATGTAGCGCTCAGGGAAGAATACCGTCGCATACAGCATTACCATAGTTAAGAAAGTGTTCAACGTTTACGTGAATCGTGCTCATGTGGTGTGATGTTATGTGCAAGTCCGAGCGAGGCGGCCGCTGCACTGTGCACAGGGGTGCGCAGGTGGGCAGTGTGCTCTGTGGGCAGCGCAGGCGCAGCGGTGGGCGCGCCGTGTGCGGCCGTCCGCACTACGTCATTCATTAGCCCTTGATTGATTCATCGTCTACCCGCACTAATTTATGGAGTTTGCGCTTTGTCGTAGTCACTGCGCCGCCAGAGGCCTCATTGCCATTTAGCGAACAATGGCTGGGATTTTTGTTTTAAGCTTTTACTGCTAATCTAAAGAGTTTGTTTCCCCTAAAAGGAATCTCTTTTGTATTCATTTATTTTTATTTGTTGAGGGATCGAAAGGACGTTTGACTTTTAGCGCTGCTATAAATTCATGGTAATGAGTTCGTGTGTAAAATCTTAAAAGAGTTTATGGTTGATTAATAGGATCCCTTAGCCTTGAAAAGGTCTGTCTATTGTTTTACGATTTTTTAATGTATGATTTTAATATTTCAGAGTGCGTGATAAACGGGCAGCGTGTTTGGGAGGGCCGCGACGTGCGCATCCCGGAGGAGCCATGCTTGTCGTGCCGCTGCGTGCGCGGTGCACTCTCCTGCGCCAAGCGCGCGTGTCCCGTGCTGCCGTGCACGCTTGCGCAGCAGTTCACGCCACTCGGGGAGTGCTGTCCCAGGTGCACGCATCCAACCTCCGATAAAATACTACCAAGTAAGTTTAACAGTTCATTTTAAAAACCTTCTTGACACCACCATGACACCCTGGTTGTAACGGATAAGCCGCAAAGCCTTCAGCCGTTGTATCAGGGCAATGCTACAGGGCATACAAGACAGGCTACTTGAGTATTCACTCATCTGTTTAGGTATGGAGTAAATTGTGAATTGGTGCATCGACAGTAGCTCTTTAATTACAGAAAGGGTAGTAAGCATAGACAGTTGAATCATATTGCGCTATCACAAAGTGCGATGCTAACGATAACCCGGACACCCTGCCTGTATGCTTAATATAATATGTCAGATCGCATCGTGTCTATCCAGTCCACAACCTTAGTTGGATGTGGTTGGTGGGGGATATACTGAAGTCGCGAAAAAAGGCAGCCGTTCCATACATTTTGACGATTAATCTTGACACAAATGTATGGAAGAGCTGTTTTTTTGCCGGTTTCACCGCTGGTCCGTTAGTAAATTTTTGTTTATAATTTTTTTATTAGGTAATGATGACTCCTACATGGTTAAGGGTAAATTTATTAATTAATTGGTTCACCCAGCAGTTCTGTGTACAACATATCTTAAGTTTTACGGGTTTACAGTCTTGGACTTACACAGACGCCAATTACAGGTTAACCAGCATTTACAAAAATAAACGATAACATAAGAAAAAAAACAAAAAATTAAAACGAGTGGCTCTAGATATGAAGTACAACAGTAAACTCCACATTCACATTTGAGAGGTAAATAAAAACTTTTGATTGAACATAGACTGCGATAGCCAACTAAATGTTCAAGTTTAGTTGACTGGCTCTACTTTCAACACCTATGCATACTGTCATAAGATGATGAATTAATGATATAAAGATAGTAACGAAAACGCTCTGCTGTCAGTTTAAATGGAATCGAAAGTCATTATAACACCAATTAAAATGGTTGGACCCCGAACTATTTTTATTAAAAGTTTTGGACACCGTCTAATATATTTCAATCTCAGTTTCAGGCACCATTCTATTGAAGCCTTGTATAATTGGGAAGGAGTACCACGCACACCTGAGCCCTTTCCGTGTGGATCCGTGCACGGACTGCACGTGCTTGAACGGCACGGCGGTGTGCACGCGTCACACGTGTCCTGTGCTCACGTGCGGGGCGCGTGCACTGCCGCCCCCTCCCGGCAAGTGCTGCCCCGAGTGCCCCCAGGTCGAGGAGGCTAAGGCCGCTTGTGTCATCGGCAGGAAGACTTACCAGGTTAGTTTAAACATTTGTTGTTTTTGTGAGGAGTTGGCCTACTGGCTTAAAGCCTATTTTATTCAATGCGACTGCCTTTGTTTCTTCTCTTCTAAATTGATCTACGATTTGCGTTTTGAAAATATGATTCAAGGTTTTGTTGTTTGATTTTTAAATGTATAGAGCCGGTATTGCATTTGACAGTAGTCATCTGGAAGGACTCAAAGTCTTATAGAACTCTTAAAGCAAGGTTATAAAAGAGATTTTGTCTTGATTTTGTGTCAATTACCATTTTACCAAAACTCGATTAGTTCCACAGAAAGTGTGTTATAACAGACCTAACAACTTACCTATCATTGTATGGTTACAGGACGGTGAAACATGGCAACTGGATGCCTGCAAGTCATGTGAATGTCATGGGGGCGAGCCCAGATGTGCCATGGAACGATGTCCAGTTCTGACCTGCCCTCCAGACCAGACGCTCCGGCAACTGCCTGGACAGTGTTGTCAGAAGTGTGTCGACATCGATGGTATCTGTACGGTGTTCGGAGACCCCCACTATAAAACTTTCGATGGAAAGTTTTATAGTTTTCAAGGATCTTGCAAGTATCAATTGGCTTCAGATTGTGCTAATGGCTCGTTCTCGATCAGAATATCAAACGATGCTAGAAATACCTCTCACTCGTCGTGGACTCGAACGGCAACCCTTCGTATAGGCCCCACTAAGATAAATATGGGCAAGAAGATGCGAATAAAAGTTAATGGACATAGAGTGCCACTGCCACATAAAATAAACGGAGTTGCAGAAATAACCCGCAGTAATGGATCTGTTCTACTAAAGGCTGATATCGGTATACAGATGCTATGGGACGGTGATGGTTTTCTCGAAGTGACAGTGTCTAGTGTGTATAAAGAAAAATTGTGCGGTCTCTGCGGCAATTTTAATTCGGTAGCTAGAGACGATATGAAAACTCGTGATGGTAGGCTACTCAATGATACTTGGAGGTTCGGATCTTCATGGCGAGTAGGAGGAACGCGGGCGTGCACGCGGCGCCAGAAGCGTCCAGGACCGAATAATTATCGTCAGTCTAAGCTGATGAAGGCTCGACGGTTATGTCGTGGATTTTTACGGTACAAGGCATTCACTGATTGTAATGGTAAAGTGAATCCCCACAACTACCAAGAAGCTTGCGAGGTGGACGCGCGCAGTTGTTCAGGCACGCGGTGTCACTGCGCGGCGTACCGGGCGTACGCGCGCGAGTGCTCGCGGCTGGGCGCGGAGCCGCGCGCGTGGGCGCGCACGGCGTGGTGCGAGGGCCCGCCGCCGCCGTGGCTGAGCCGGCGCCGCAAGGGGCCCGGCAGCCGCGCGCCGGCGCAGAAGGACGAGGGCCTGCTGGACCCCAGCGCGGTGCCCAAGCCCAACAACAGCCGCTCCCGGCCGCCACCTCCTATACTGCACTAATGTATTTGTGGCGATGCTTATACTAGTCAAAAGCCAGTGTGGCGACGTGAGGTAATTATAATTATTTAATTACGAATAAGTCCTATTAGTAGGTTTGTAATATTGAGTTTTAAATAGTACCTCTAACGCCCAACAAATATTTTGGCTAAGGTTTCAGTTAGTTAATGTTAATGTTTAAATAACACTGGATTCCGCAATTAATTTGCAACAATTTGTCTGAATCCGTTAGTATAGTATTAAAATGGAAGATGTTTTGGAATGATCTGCATTGTTGCAGCTGTTGCCAAGATTTTATATAAATAATATAACAAATTATTATTAAAATGTAATTATTTACGCTAAAATGTAGTACGCCTTGTTTCAGAGTATTATGAATATTTCGCAACTGGACTGTTCGTGGGTTGCGTCTCAAAGACACAGCCAGCTTTAAAAGGAATGAAGATCTATCTACTTAAACAGTATTCATAAAACTATTTCTAGTTAGGTAAACAAGAATATTATAACTAAGACCACCTGTATAGCTCACTATTGCCTCGCCAGTTCCGACCAGCATCCTGTCGCTCATTCCTTAGAAGTATAGTAATCATTTGGATCGGAATTCAGTATGCTAGCTGCTCTATATGAACAATAGAACCGCAAGTAACGCTCGATATGTTTGTAATGTAGAGCATTCTGTTTGTTTGCTGGTTGTTAATATGTGATAGGCAAGCACTATGTTTTCATTTATGAAAATAAATTTAGTAATTTATTGCATTGTAATACTAAACGTGTCTGTAAAATGTGATAATTAGCTTTGAATATTCAGGCAAAACGGACGTTTGGTAAAACATAGTTCAAATTGAGATCTCATCTGTAGGTAGTTCTTTACGAAATCTTAGATAAATCTAGCTATCCGAAGCCAAGATGCTAAAGAGATTGTGAGAGATATGTATAGATGTACATACACATATGCATTAAACACTGTTACACTAAGGATGAATAGCTGGTGGCCTACCATGACGTCTTAAAGCAGGAGCAATTCCAGTGTGAGAAAGAGATGGCGCTAGATGACCTGCATAGCTCTATTTCCCACAGTGGTATTTCTCCTGCACGTCATTGTAACGCCCCTGTAATGTTTTAATCGAAGACTCTTTGTAAAGCTTAGTTGTTAAATACGTTACCAATGAATTTTAATATTTGACTTTGATGTATTGTAAAAATAATTATTTAGCTGAAGAAATGTTAACTGTGTGTTTATAAGGTATGTTACAGTTCGCGCGGGCGAATGTGTCACATCGAATTCTATTGTCTTTTGTGAATGTGCTAAGTGCCATCAGAAGGCGGCTAAAATCTACTAAATTGTGATAATGATATCTGTCAATGCCTCATTGTTCTACGATCATAGCTTACTTATACACTATTTACTTATATTATTGTATGTATGTGAATGTCCTTCAAATTATGCGCGTAACAAATTATAATATAGTGTTTAAATATATTCCAGTATATTATGTATATAGGGTGCTTTATTGTTCGTCTGCGGAACATTTACTCGTGTCTCGTTCCAGTCTTGATATTGGGACTTGGGAACGAGCCAAAAAGATACATTCTGCTATATATTATGTAATGTTATTTTATTTATTTAGTAGATGTCATCCGATTGTAAAAAAGCCGCTAAACTCTCTTTTTATTATCTGATTTTATTTCACCAAGACTCCTTTACAAAATAACTATTACGTACTACTTAATTCGTATTATTAAGCACGGTCTACGTTTTATGTAGGCTTTTAAGTTATTTAAGAGATTTTATAATTAATTTGTTAAGTGAAATTATGTTCAGCAAATGTGTCCAATATTATTTAACATACCTACCATGCCAATAATTTGTATGAATCTTATTGATTTATTTTAATTGAATACTTATTATAAAAGAAATGCATTTAATTAAAATATTTTTTTTTTACTAAATGGTAGGTATGCAAACGCCATACGAAATTGATATAGCTATGTCAAAGAATGTGAGAATGTGGGTATTTATAAATGTGTCATAAAATCGTAAATCATCCTCGTCATGTGCGTATATTTTGTACATATAAGTACTGACCCAAGGTATAATAATATTTTGAATGTTATTTACTTATTTGGCGATCCTGATTATAATGAAAATGATGAACAAAGAATTACGTAATAAATAATAATTACTATTGAAATGTGTTTTTATTTAGTTATTCAGCCTGCAGTAATGTTTAATTTCACAATAATTACAATTCTTAAACGCGGAATGTGATCTCCAATGGTCCCATTACTTGTGTCTGGCTGACCGCCAAATATCTTAAAGTTTTATGTCATCAAAATTATCTAGGACAATTTGGCGTCCGCTTTAAAAACAGAGGAGTCATTATATTTATCTTGAATAGAAATCTTAAGAAATGAAATGATATCTCAACATTCTCGACACGAATATTATTTTAAGAATTAGTCGTTCTTACACCGCGTTGCGGTCTAAATCCGTCGGCGGCGGTAATGTCGGAGACCTCATTCAAACATAGGTAATAGAATAAAAGATTTATTAATAAAGTAGATATAAACATTATACGCAATCACACACATCAATTAAACAAGAACAAAATATTATTTTGTACAATACATACATAATACTTGAATGATATTGACCAATGAAACAGATGTGATGTTTTCATTCTATCGCTTGAAGTGATCTCGTTCAATGTTCCCAAGACTCGAAAGGTTGAAGTACCGAAATATAGTAGAATTCCTTATATTAGATCATATAAATATATAAAAGTGTGTAGATATACAAGTTTATTCTCCTGTCATCATCTCCATGAACTCTGAAACAATATATTAATTTGCTAAAGTAGTGTTCATATGTACAAAAAGAATGAACTAAAACTTTATTCTGTATTAGTATCGGCACTAACTAATTTGCGTTGTTCTAACTAACGTTACGATTTGGCTCAAGTCCATTGTTCACCCACTGCTGAGTTACATGTAGGTTTCTCATATTTGGCGTTTTCATTATGGCCAGGTATTGGGGGACGCTGAAGATGAAACCGGACCAGAAACATAAATTATACTTAATGTTTTAAAATTGTCTCGACCAGAATCAACCAAATATAGATGCCTAAAAGCTGTATATACACAAGTTTGCCCCCTTAAACCTGCTCCCTTGTACTAGATGCCCATTTCTGCTGATCTTCTCTCGAATGTTCTAAGGCTCTAACTACTTCTAATATGAGTGGTTATGTCTCACCATCGAAGTCCACGGTGCCGCTGCCGTCGGTATCGATCTCCTGGATGATGCCGTCCAGTTCAACCTCTGTCAGCTGCTCGTCCAACTCGCGAAGGATCTCGCGCAAGCTTGACGTGGGAATGTAACCGTTGCCTGCCAGGAAAACGATTCATTATTGTCGGGAGTTTGGGAACTTCGTTTATTTTAAGAATTGACAGTTTAATATGACCAAGTTTAAGAAGTCTTGAGGTAACCGACACTTCAATAATTCATGGCCTTTCCAAAATAACACATATTTGTAGCTAGTAATTCAATAAAGGCAAGAAGATTATTTTTAAAGACATGGATACTAGTGACAATCTCCGAACCATTTTTAAAAATGCCTGTGAGGGTGTGATTCTCACCTTCCTTGTCGTATAATCTGAACGCTTCCCGGAGCTCCTTCTGCATGGCTTCCGCGTCCTCCTCAACGATGAACTTGGCGGCCAGCGTTACGAACTCTCCGAACTCAAGACGACCCGACTCTGGAATTCAAACATTTCATCTTATTTATACTCTCGTGTAGGACAATGAACGCAAAAGCTACCAACTTGATAAATTGTGGTTGGTACCAAAATTAACGATGGTAATTATACAATTTTGTTCCCATCATCTAGTACAGATATAGATGCAGGTAAGCAAATACCTTGGTCTGGCCAAGCTATTTGTAATCTAGTTTAACTCTTGATCTTTACGAAATTAACATAAAATGTAATTCAAACTAACATATATAGGTAGCATAACTTCGCTATATTATTAAAGTTGAAATTAATCATAACATAACTATACTGCGTTTGAGCTATAGTTTAAAAATATTCTGATAATCTCCAAAAAATAACAGAGAGAGCACAGTAACACAAGATAAAAACTCACTGTCAGCATCGACTTCCTCGATGAGCTCTTCAAGGATTTTCTTATTGAAGGGCTGCCCCATCATCCGGAGGATGTCAGCGACGAAGTCGCAAGGGATGCTGCCCGAGCGGTTGTGGTCGAAGCCATCGAACGCCTTGCGCAGGACTGCAACAAACATCCTGCGTTAACTCATCCACCAGAACATTACGTAACTCAACTACTAATCAAACGTTCGCCGTCTCCTACCGTCAATATTTAGCGTATGTGACATGATGTCAATTGTACGTTCGATTTGGTCTAGGCTTGAAGACTTTTTTTGTTCAAAATCCGTTTTGAAGACCAGAGAAATGCTGTGTTGCACTGGCAATAAAACTAGTTAAACTGATCGTTCGACTGGGCGCTTAGCGATGAGATTAGGACATCGGTTCAATGCACTGAGATGCGGTGCGAATAAGTTGTGCAATGCAGCTATTTCGGTGCATCAGCGTAGTGCACCGGTGCGCTCCGGCGCGGCGGCGTCGCGGCGCGCGCGTGTCGCAGCGCGAGAATCTAGGGCGACAGTAAATAACAAAAACAAAACCAACGTACATGTCTCTCATGCCCTATCAAACACTATCATGTCCTTTTTCACAACATTCGTGGACGTCAAATTCTTAAAAGCTCTGAGTAGGGCTCTTCTTAATTTGTGAAACCGTTAAGATCTGCTTCAACTAGGTACAAGAGGTGACATTTTGGTGTACCTATTAGTAAAACGCTTTAAATCATGCTGTTTCAAAAGGACTTGAAAGATACTGTTTTTTTTGACCTCATACACAGTTCAGTATAATATTGGTCAGTGGCATAGCTGGTCGTGGTCATATCTTTCGCAATACGATACAACCATGAAACGCAGGCGCGTCTAATTCGTTGCGTTCGAAATAGTTTTGAATTCATAATAAATTATCGGAGTATTTAATGGACGGCGTAAACGAAGAGTCACTTCGTAATGAATCTTTCACTCATTCATGTTTATTTAGTTTAGCTGTCCACTTGCACAAACTACTTATCGCTCTTTACGCAAGCACGTATTGGCACACGGTTTACGAGTATGAGTCTATGACCCTAAACTATATTTAATTCAGCTATGGAATACTCTCAAAACCGATAACATGTACTCGTTGGAATAAGTTAATAATCATTTCCGATGACTAAACGACTGTAATAAATTTTTCATCATAACTTTCTTGACTTTTAGTTTGATAGCCGTAATAACGAACGTGCGTCATCGAATTTAATATAAATATATAAAATTCTTATGTTGCTCACCGAAATAAACTCTTTCAGAGTTTTAATGACTTGCTTGAGTGATAAATAGTAGAAGAGATTTTTCATTCAAGTTTATATATTTTGATTCTAAAGGATATATCCGTCACTTCAAAGCAAACAAAGGCGTTTCATTGTCTTATAATACAAAACCCATTTAACCCATGTTTACGGCTGATACTGGATACCTGCGTAAACTTTTGATCTCATACGTGACATGGAGCTACGCACTCTGAAAGCGCTGTGTTCGACTCAGGAACAGCACGGCTCCTGCATGCAGTTGGATTTTATTTGCAACCGTTTTAGACATGACACACTGAACCCAGCGCAACGCAACTTTGTTGCCATATAACTGCTTTTACGTCTCAGTGGGTTCTGTACACGGAGTTCCTTAATTGTCTCGAGCTTTTTCTGGTTATTTAAGCGTAAAAAAGTTTTACGAAGGTAACGGTACATTTAGTGTGTCTAGAGACGTATGGCGGTAGAGAAGGACCTTACACACGACAATGAAGACCTTCAATCGGTACAACACGTGTCGAAAAATTCCAGTCGAGTGAGTCATTTTATTCTTTTGAATATTTTATAATATGTAATATCCGCTACAGCAAGCTAATAAATCTAAATCTGTGGACAGTGGCACATTTCACCGGGTCTAGTTTCCTCAATTATTCAGGGCGACGAAAGACGTTTTGTGACTAGCGCAATTAGAATCAAGGATGAAGCCGACGATAAAACTTTTTATCTTCTAATTATCCATGCATCACAAAAAAACGCTATTTACAACTTTTTTTAATGTTATAATCAGTAGAGCGCGATAACGCAGCTCTATCGAACATTGTGCAGCTGTTCCACGTTATGTTGGCAACCAAATAGTTTTAAAAACATGATTTTTATTTTTGCTAGAGTGTTAATTTTAATCGTCAAGACTTCTTGGCAGTTGTCTCAAAGTCCCATGAGTTTTATTGCGTTTTTTTTTCTAGATTTTAGCTGTTTATTAATTACCAACCCACAGGCGGTGCGGTACGCTTGCGAAATCGCTACCAACTCCTCATACGAGCGCTGCTACTGCAATCCACTGCAAAGTTTCTTTTTTTAATTCAAGGCACGGGCGAAACCAGCTTTATGCCTTTATCAATTAAAGTTGTTTGTTGTTTGGAACATTTCATATCGGGTTTCATATCACAATCATCTCAAAAGACGATTCACATAATTCTTTTATGACACAGTTAAACATGTTCTACGTCAATATTATTATGATAAACTGCGGTAGTTTGTTCTGGAAATTGTGAATGTTCGCTATCATGAATGAGTGTAGGGACAGCAATGAATCACTATAACAAATTGCAATAACAGTATTTCGTGCATTTGGCTTGCAATCGTGATGTCCAGCACTGGACTCGAATGATTTAGGTTCCTTGGCAGATATCGTGGAACATAAACGATTTACGTGTAGTTTATTGTGGACATCCAAACTTTAAACAAACTCGAGTAGGTGTTGACTCTGACATCCAGAAAGTGTCTACTAAAATAACTCAAAATATTAACGACATGTTATGAAAATTTAATTTCTTCTTTGATAGACTTATTTATAGTCATGGAAGTTGGTAAGCTGAAAAAATATTTAAATATTACACAATTATACTACTGTTGTGAAAAATAAGAACATTTATATTAACCTTAATGTGTGTAAGCCTGCCAGACTTTATACTTTCAATAAAAAAGTCCCTTACGTTAATCCCGACTTCAAAGCTCATAATGATTTCAGAAACAGATAAACGTGAGTAGTTCAAATAAAATGACATAAAATAGGTAAGTTTCCACGAAAATTGTTTTACGCGTTTACGTCAAATAATGAAAACAGGCTGTCCTCACCTCAATTCAAACATTTTGTAGTGAGTAAGTGAATTCGCGCCGCTTTCATGTTGTATACGCTGTCATTGTATGTAAACAAAGTAATGTTGTAGGAATCGCAAACTATTGTAAACATTAGGAATAGCTGTAACCGTTTGAATACCGAAATAATTTTAGTAATAAACATTAAACCAGTGGCACACATAGCGTGAGCTTTCAATTAGTCATCATTCAAATTTAGAACCGAAATATCGATAATAACGGTACACAGTTATTTTGAAGTTCTGGGAAATTGGTTCCACGTTATTGGTTAAACAATGACGATAGCACGTTCTATCTGATTTCCACGGTCCGTTGGCAGGCTTCCAGCCGTGTTGCCACGCCGGCCGCCGCGCCCGCCATCGACCAAACACCCAAGCCGATTTTATGATACGCCCATAAACAAAAAACTCTTGCACTTCGTTATCCGTATAATGATTGATGCAACATTCAGAATTTCAAAACGTCATGCGAAGTAATATTTTACCATCTCAAAATATGGTTTAAAATAGCCTATATGTTAAGTAACATGATACTTTTCAGGTTTTACTGTGTTATTTTATGTTTGCAGTAAAGTTCCCAGTAAATAAATAGGTACTTAGGCCAAAAGACAGAAAGCCTTTGAATCTAAGAAGAAGTCGTTACTTTTTCTTTAATTACATCTTTTTTACTAAATCATTGGCCATTGAACAACTCATAAATCTTATCAGCAAAATAAAAATAAGAATCGTATTCGAGAGACAAACAAAACAATTAACTAGTTTTATGAAGAAGAAGTATGATCGAAATAAACTTAGTTGTGGATAATCCTTTATAATCTCTTAATTTGTTTTATAGCAATTGAGAGAACATTCCTACCGTTTTCTAGAAACGGATTTCGCAATACGACATCATTGTTTTTTCTACACTCGAGAAAAATATCAATTTTGTTGTAATAACATAAACAGAACATCCTCTTGTCTTTGTGTATAAGCAAACGTTTTCATTTCTGCAGACAAGTTATTATCAATGTATCAGAACTTCAAACGTGCTGTTTGTTTTTATCTTTTCTTAACGACACATTCCAAGACTTAAGCAGTCGCCCCATTTAAAATACGGTTGTTCAGCTGCATCTGGTTAGGTTGGAAGCCGACCCCAACTAGTTGGGAAATGGTTAGGCAGATGATGATGGCTTGCTAATACTGGCACTGATACATTTAATTATTAGTTTGTGTACGTCTGACGCAACATGTTCACACTTGTACTGTAAGATTAATTAAACTAATTAATTGGAGATATATTTTATTAGATTTCCCACAAGTAACCAGTAACAGATGTTGCTATATCTACTTGGCATGGCAATGCATTGAATGAAGGCAGTAAAACACTTCCGATGTTCAGATGTACAAAAAACTATTTTCCCGAAACCAATCTATTTTCCTCATGCACACTTTTGCACATTTCTGAGTCAGAAAAGCGCCTATATCAATGTAAAATATAACAAGATTTAACGCATGGCTTACAATGTGAATACTCGAATTATTGTGATGTTTTCCTTAAAATGTGACAACTGCAAAGCTAGAAAATTAAGCTTTGCAGTTGTTACATTTTTAAAATTAAAGTAGCTGCGAAAATTTTTAGGCGTTGTGTTTACGTTATTTCTTTTTAATTACTTTGAATTTTAACATTCTTTTGTGTCATAAAAAAGTGGTACATTAATTCTGGGCCAGATAAACTTTCTGGGGTGTGCTTAGTGTAAGTTCATAAGCTCTATAAATGATGCATTACGAAATGAGTATTGTAAAAGAATAATATTTTTATTCAACCAGGTACTGTTTACAATCGTATTCATAGTACAGCAACAAAATTGAAAAGTGCAATGTAAATTAGAGGTTTATGAACAGTTTCAAATGGCTGGCACACGAACAACTACACATATTAGTTAATCTTCATTACATTTTGACAAATCATGATCGTGCTGTTTCATGGATTTTAGACACATAATAAATTGTGGACTTTATAACACATTTGGTTTTATACGATAGTAGGTACATTTTTCTAGCTTTTTAAAAGTATAGCACGTCCTATATAGGATCTTTTCCTATTTTCGTCTTCCTAATTAAGCCCACATGCAAAATTTAAACCATTAATTCTTTTCGCCACGCATGAGTCCCCTTTTATTAACTTCATCCTCCATTGTATAGTTGGCGTATCGCCAATACAAAGCTTGCGTTTTTCCATCATTTATGTAAACATTATAACATTTTCATGTTTTATTTTAAAACGTATTTATTCGAGCGTTTGGATTAAAAATAAATGTTAGCAATAGGTTTCATAAGGTCAGTGAACTTACCGGCAATCTGTTCTGGGGGGAGCTCATCGGCCTGAAAGTTAAATGGAAATATGATTTTCATATTGAAACAAAAATATTAATCATAGCAATAGCAGAAAGCTATTTAAAATAAAGCCCGTCTTATTATATATCAAAGTTATTGCATTGTATCTGAATGTTTTCAAGAATGTTTCATTGGCATTATTTGTGTTGGCAGAGGTAAATAAAAATATTTTCGTGAAAAGTAATGTGCACGAAAATATTTATTAAAATACGTAAGTTTCTATGCAGATAAATAGCAGTGTGTGTGGTAGACGCAACTTTTCCGTGGGATTGCGTTACTAAAGCATAATAAATTTATTTTATGTGCAATTGAAACTGAAATAGACCTGTTGGACTTGCTAACATGCTCCAACATTTATATCAGGCAGACTTTAAATACTTAAAACTTTATGATGCTTTATTTTGAAGAGTTTAAAACTCATGCAATTGTAAGTTACTTAAAAGCAATCATTATTCATGTTTTATTATCATTAATTGCAATCATTCCTTAACGTTCGTATGTATTCATGTTCTATAATCACAACTAAGAAATTGTATAATATTCTGATGAATTGCAAGTCAAATTGAAAGTACTTATATAATACAATCTTAAATTATGTAGAATGTCTCCTATAAAATATTGAAGTTTCGCAAAAATATTTTAAAATTTACAGCAAAAAGTAACTCCTCATCATACATTATACGACTTCTTTCACAATATTTAATTAAATAAAAGCCATGTTACACGTATTATTTGAATCCGATTACAAGTACCTACACAAAATTAATATCAATAAACAAAAATACGTACAAAATTAGAGAGAAGTATGTAAATTGGTAATTAATTTGAACGCTACGACAGGAACTTGCAAACATGAAATTCCTCTCATTGTGTTAAAAGCTTTCTGTAAATAAATTAACTGATAAATTGCTGAACCTGTCTATTAAAAGTGTAATTGTATTTCATTTAGTGGTAGGTACTGATAAAACTCACGAAATAACTTTACCTACCTAATAGCAATGTTACCAAAAATCTCACAATACGTTTGCATTGTCAGTATTATTTTAACCACGCATTATAAAAGTTTTAGTACAATGTAATGTTATATGTTGACATCTACATAATGTTAAGTGTCATGTTATTGTCACATGTAGATTTAACTGTTAGAAATAACAAAACAAACGCTAAGTTAGTTGTCACTTCCGCGACGGCTGTCACTCAACCACGAAATCGTTGGGCCGTAGACGAACACAGTGACAGCACCTGTTAGCGTCCACTCAACGGCTATCACCATTTGTTTTCTTCTCAAATATCCCCTCATATTTCATTTTGAATAATTAGTAACATGCCCAAGTCACATAATTTTAAAATAATTTTTAATAGGTAATGTTAAAGTAAATCGATTTATTTTCATTTTCTGGACACCTACCCAGTCTGCTGTATCCAGAACCATGTTTGATGTCACTAGTTAACACTATGAGACGCACAACACGACTGCCCGCTAGTCTGATGTTTCCAGCGTTCAGGGTTATTTCTGCTGCCCCACGAGTTAGGCTGGCCTTTCTGATACTTTCATATAAACCGGGCGATGTGTGCGGCGGCGGCGGGGTGAGGGGGTCGGGGAACGAGGGGCCCCCGGCGGCCCCTTTGGCCCCCGAGTCCTCCCCGGCTTCCTGCGCTTGCGCCGACCAATGGCGTGAGCCTCAAACGGCAGGATGCTAAAGTATTTTTAGTAGAAACGTGGTTATGAAAAACGTAAACAAGCGGTGCGTGCGATGCTGAAGCGTGTAATGTGCCGCCCGCCCCCCGTAACCTCGGCGCCCGCCCAAACGACCCAGCTACTGCTGTTTCATAAATGCGAATAATTAGGTGTAATTTTAAGTCGTTTGTCGTGTGTAGGCAGTTTATGATTATGATGTTAGGAAATTGCAGTTCTTCTTTCATCGACGCTGTTTTTATAAATTATTATCGAAATAATTTTATTGGTGCCTGTGTAATAGCTGGCTACCGACGTGATTATCAGAACTAAGGAAAATTTTGCGCTTTATTAAATTACTAATGTATACATTTTCCTATTCGATCTCTTTATTATATTACCTGTTGGATCCGCTCGAGGGACGGATAATCGTAGATAAGTTGCGAATGTGATTTATTCAACGAGTGCGAATAAGCCACGGTTGGATGAGCTGCTAATTGAGCATGAGAGTAATTATGTGTATGATCCAATGGCCCACGCGCGTTTACTACGGCTTATTTTACTAGGTGGCGTCAATCATTAGGGCATCACACGCCATTAACTTTTGCGCCATTAAAACTTGAGACGAGAGGTTCGGGGAGATTAGCCGTGACGTCAGGACACGGTACCTCTTTCGGCACCAATATACCTTTGTTGGATTAGCTAAGCTTTGTTTGATTTACGACAAACGCAATGTTACTCATGAAAATCGTAAACTGATAGTTGCTGCTGTGTTGAGTACGACGTAAGTAGGTACTGAGGAAAGTTTACTTTAGTAAACGAAAGAGAAATATTTATAAAGGAACCAGCTAGATGTGCATAGCGGATGTCTGTGATGGTTTAGCAAACAGCAATACCAAACTAATGCGTTAGTGGAATATTAAACTTGCGGAGCAAGAGCTATCGATATTTGTTAGTACCGATTTAAACTACGCATTGAGCTTTTCTTAAGGTAAGGAATAGTGACTGAGGATAGCAGTAGCGAAGGGTCCATTTTTGTAAGTGATTTTATTATTTGTCTATAAAATACTGACTGTGCTATTTTTCAAAGGGAAGCCGGTAGGAATCGAGTTGTATGGAACCTTCGCCACTGGAGGATAGCATTTTCGATGTACAGTAACGTGAAAAAGCTTCTAAAGGTATAAATGTTGTAATAAGACCCTTAACGAAGCTGAAAGGCACTTGTTTTCCCCGTCATTGCGATATTTTTTTTTGTTCTGGACCATACCAGGGAACCTTCTAGTTACGGAGATATTGGGAGTTAAATTTCGAACTTTTTCACATGTTTCTAATGTATTTTTTTTACTTTAAACACCTCCACGACTCCTGTACTATCCAATCCATCCATCAGCACAATGTTTTGAGTCCATTACATTGAGTCCCACCGTAAAACGTGATTTTTTACCCCAAAATAAAACTTGTTTCCCAGCAATAATTTTTGCGTTAAGATACTTAGTTTGATGTACATAATGCTTGGTTGACGGCTTCGTTAAGGGTCTTGTTACACCCTGTATGGCGTGGTGTAATGGCGGCGGCGTCCTACCTGAGTTTTTCATAGGCGCAGTCTAAAAGCAATATACTAGAGTCATATACTAGAGTCATAGGCTGGTGCATTATTACCATTCCTGAGATAAAGCCGTGTGCCTGTACAACTACACCGGGCACCTATACCCTTGCATCTAGGGCGCAGCTAAGCTCTTGACGACAGAAATGGTGGTGGCAGATAGTACCTACCAGACAATCTCTTGACGACCACAATTAAAAAATACTCTACCAGAACTGGAAATTTTAATTCTGGTTGAGTATTCACATAACATAACATTACGACTGTATTCACCGAAGGGTTAGGCAAAGGTGTACCTAGTAGTACACCCACATTTCGCCAGTTAAGTTTTAAGTCCCATGTAATTGGGGGCGAAACCCTATTGCTATCAACCGGGCACAAATCCAGACTCCGTGGCTGCTACCGAGAAATTCCTGATGGAAAAACGCTTTGCCCGACCCGGGAATCGAATCCAGGACCTCTTGCTCAGCAGTCGTGCTTGCAACCACTGGACCGACGAGGTAATATTCAGTTTTTCCAAAATCCATTAAGAATCCAGTTCAACACCGAAGAAACTGAATTCTAATGTAGAATAATTAATTTGCCTTTCGCAAATGACCTGCTCCGATAAATTACTCATAGATCAGATATTCTGTACAGGATTACAGTAATTTATAGAAATATGAGAAAATGAATTACTGAAACTGTGGTGCCCTGAATAACAGGCCCATTGAGCCGCTTTCCCGAAATAAATGGAACAAGAAAACTAATTTTACAGAACATCTCGCCTTTATTCCCCGATAAGCAGAGGTATAGGGGTAAGTAGAGGTGTACAGTCACGAGCACCAATATGTATACAATTTCCTAAATATAAAATCAGTTTTTGCGAGAAATAATGATTGTAACATAAAGATATGAGTTCCAGAATACTATGTTCGTAACAACATGAAATTTTAATCAGAACAGTAGGAGAAAAACACTTTTAAAAGTTGTTAAGTGTTTACATATTACTGCTCATGACTGTATGTAGTACAGTACCTACATCCACATTTCAATGGTTACGTTTAATTGTGACAGGAAGTGGAGGGGTCTGAGAAATTCATAGGAAATATTCTTTATAATAAGCTAATAACACTTTACCCGACCCGAGGATCTAACTTAGGACCCAACGCTCAACAGTCGCATTTTATTATTCAGGGAAATTCAATATGTGCTTCAGCTCTAATTAGAACACGACACAAGACATGTTGCCAACACATTAGTGGTCAAAAATCACGGTACTCGTCATTCATCACGTTATCGTGATTTACGTGTAGTTCTTGCGTCGCAAATTAGTAAGCTGAAGTTTGGCAAAAGTGTTTTTTTATGTTCAGATATGTATTTACCGATAACCGGTAAATAATATGAAAGTATTGTTTTAGAGTACCGACGCGACGTTCTTATTCGTTTACGATTTACAAGGCGTACCGGGTGTTGGTAGGTCCCGAACTTTGTATATATCATAATCATCGCAGATTCGCAGCTGTTATTAATTAGCCACAAGCTAAACTTTGTAATGTGTTACCTACATTTATTACTAAAGCAAGTGACTTTTCTGCATAGATCCCTTGAGATTGCTCGAAAGATTTTCGTGTAACAACTAGTTCCATATAATGTTTAAATTATTGTGTTTTTGCCTAACACCGCACCTGAGATGGTTTGGATGAATTACTTCTAGAGAAAGCTGAAATATCGAAAGCTACACTCGCTGTGAACGCAGTTTTACAAACATCTCCAAGACGAAGATTGATTTAACGAAAATAGACATTGTTTTTAAAACATGTCCTTTTGATATTGCGAGTATGTTACTCTTTCAAAAATGATTAAACGACAATACCAATCCATCATGAGGCGCTTGTGAAGCTTGAATGGAGATTTGGCACAATGAGAGTTTTCTACAATAACGTCCTTTCGTCCCTAGTGCATTGCTCCCAGTGGCAGACTAGTTCCACTACTGACTAGCATTGAGACCGTAACATTTGGGATCATGACATGGCAGGTTTCGTTCTATTTTGTAAATAAATCCTAGTCTCGCGTAGTGCAATGTTATTTTTATTTCCCCGCGGTTATTGCTTCATTTCATGTTTATTTTGTTGCTCTATAAATTTGTCAAGCTTCGTGCTGATTGTTGCTTCGGAGAAAATGTTTTGGTTTTCTTAATTATGTTATTATTTTGTTCTTTCTGTTTAGAGGGATTTCTAATTTCGTTCGCCTTTACGTCTAGTGATTTATAAAAGAAATTACAGACTGGACAGTAGTATTTGACCTGAATTTAGGTAACTACCTGCAAAGTACAAAATGTTAAAATCTTTGTTTAGGTTTAAACCTCCTCTAGCAGCGCGGAATCACAGTTTCGGCATGAAACTGGGATTCCGCGCTGCTAGAGGAGGTTTAAACCTAAACAAAGATTTTAAACCTAAACAAAGGCGTACGATAGCATTCCTGCTCTAGCAAATGACCGTTCTGAGCGACAGAAAGGGATGGGAGCATGGAAAAGTACGATTCCGTGCTGCCTGATGAGTTTTTTTTTCTGGTGGGAAATCATCAAATGACTCCTCCAGCTCTGGGCGGAGCAGGAGGGAGTGTCAGAATTTTACTAACCAAAACCCATTCATGTTCCTTCATCGCCCTTTATGATCTGGGGCCACGGTATCTCTTTCGAACAGACCCGCAGAGATGAGGTTAAAAAGTATTTAAATCCGGGGTGAATGACGAAGCGCTCTTACTCGTAGTGTTCCACATCTTTTAGGTACCATATTTTGCAAGTGGGTTATGTAATCTCCAAAATCTATTTTTCCAGACATTACTCTGCAAATCCAACGTCAATCGATTGTTTTACTTAGCTTAGACGTAGATTTTATTAATTTTTTCATCACCAGATCGAAATAAACTATCGAAGTGTAGACTCAGTTAGACTTACAGAAAACATTTTATGAGTGAGCGATGCGAATATTTTCAGAAGACAAGCTCTGTAAATATCCTTCGAATAGGTATAGTATTAATTCTATTTAACATTCCGTATAAATAATTCTGTGAAACACCAAATACAAATTCAGATTATGTTGTTATTTATTCATAATAGCGTAGAAATTAAATAATGTTATATGAAATTGTGTGCTTGTGCAGCGTTATTCAGTAGTGTAATGTAACGGGTGGGTGCCAGTACAAATGTACTGACTATAAATCAATCGCATTTTTATGAGCACTGGAAATCTCGAGACAGGTTATTTTGAGCAACAGTTATGGAATCAGCAGTTCGCAAAACAATTCGAATTCAAGACAACTGTCAATGGGGAACTCGAGATCAATGATAAAACGACGAATAGGTATCAGTCGACATGGTCTGATCAAGAGTGACCTATTATTGTGCACCTTTCTATAGGTATTGCTATACAAAGATGCAGCCCTCTGCATCTTTGTATAGCAATACCTATAGAATACCATATGTATAAAGTTAATAAGGTTAAATACGTTAAGCATGTAAAGCTTAAAAGCATTAAAACCAGTAGTTTAGGAGGAGGGGGTCTATGTTAAAATCATAACAATACGTAGGTACACCTATTTATTGCAAGAAAAGTTTATTCAATTCGGATTTTTCAGCAGGCCTCAGGAAATGTGTTTTTTTTTCTGACTCTAAATTTAAAAGGAAACACAGAGCAGTTCTTAGACCAGTATGTGTCCGTATCGTATTTTTTTTTTTTTAGGAGATGGCATCTCGCAGTTCAGCCTCTGAGGCTGGCTACTGCTTACTACACCTCTAGATTATATATCAAAGGCACATACTAATCAGGATTCGACTTCGTCCGACATACAGGGCGTAACAAGACCCTTCACGAAGCCGTCAACCAAGCATTATGTTCATCAAACTAAGTAATTTCCCGCAAAAAATATTGCTGGGAAACGACTTTTTCTTTGGATGAAAAATTACGTTTTACGGTAGGACTCAATAATACGCACTCAAAACATTGGATGGATGGATTGAATAGTAGGTACGGGGGTCGTGGAGGTGTGTACAGTAAAAATATTACGTCAAAGAAAAAGTTTGAACTTTGACCCTCAATATTTCCGTAATTACAAGGTTCCCAGGTATAGTCAAGAACAAAAAAAATATCACAATGAAGCCGAAAGACACTTGTTCTCCCCACAAGTGTCTTTCGGCTTCGTTGAGGGTCTTGTTACAACCTGTATACATATAACATAAGGTATCATCGATTTCTACATTACTTAGCCAACGCAGCTGCTACGAAACTACGTAGCATTATAATTTAAAATCTCTAGCTACATTTCATACAGATACAATCTAGAATATGAAATATTTTCACACTTGTTTCTAGAACGAGCTATCAACATTTTTTAACTAATAAAACGATGCATCTGCAATATCTAGTCATCCTCATACATCACTATGTGAGGCCATTAATAAATCCCGTATCTTGTTACCTACCTAGGTGCTCTGTAATATCTAATGCAGCCTTTTTGCGCATATCAATCAACATCAATCTTCAAAACTGAGTAAATCAGAATTGACAGGGTACCTAGATAGTTACTGACAAGTTTTATTGATTAGCTTTTACGAAGCTCGTTGAGCGATAAGGATAACAGTTGAACAGATTGCCAAATTCGTATACAGAACAGGGGGGTTACTATGACCTCTTAAAACAGGAGTAACTCCAGTGTGGGAAAGAGACAGAGATATACAGGTCGTCTAGCGTCATTTCTATCACACACTGGAATTACTCCTGTTTTAAGACATCATGGTAGGCCACCAGCATGATTTTATACAAACCATTCCGCTCTACCTTTATTATTAGCATTTTGTTTCGCTTCTAGACGAGTAGGTACCTACCTACAAATTGAAATGACGTGAAAAGAAAATATGTGAAATCATGCTCTAGTTAAATAAACATACGGAATGATCGTAACTACAATAATACGAGCGAAGGAAGAGTTGCAGATGTTATTATTTAAAACTATTCCTCGGATATATAATTCAACTAGTTTACGCGATCATTTTGCAGTAGTACACGTAACACTATGGACTAGATATTTCGTGGGAATTAAAGATCTAAAGTAGCACTCACGATGCAATCTAAGTAATCGGGTTAACCCTTTCCCTGCCTCCCCCGATTGTTTCCATTGCTTAATTCCTATTACGTAAATAACCCTTCTTTTAAGCTTCGCCGCAGTCGGGTAAAAATGGAAAAGCTCATTGTTTTTTTGCGAGCTTTTGTAGGTGGGTATTTTATAAATAAGTGGCACCTCTATTCACATATAAAACATGTTGAAAAGGTCATTTGTGCCATCCCAATATATATTAACAGCGCTATAAAGTTTATAAAGAAAAACGCGTGTTGGAAAATTTCGAACTCTGAGAATTAAAATATTTCGTGATTCTAAAATATTCATCCAGTGTTATTCCCGCTTCTCATAATTATAGTAGTAGTTAGTAGACAAAAATATATTTGTAAGCCCTGACTTATTATACGGGTCTTCGAAATTATTACAGTACTTACTCGTTCAAATTTAATTTATGCCTACCCACTTACGATTTGTAATAACAGAAATGATTTATTGGCAACCGTTTCCCTTTAGATCAGTCCGTTACTCTGATATATATTTCTGTTGTAAACCTTTTATTTTAAACTTAAGTTTGTTTCTAAATCATTTATATGAATATTTTGTTTACGCCTACATTGGTTTGCTTATTTTTACAGGCATTTGATTTATCAGTTACAAATGGGCAATTAAGGCGCAATTGCAAAAGGCAATTTAAATACCTAATGATCGTGGTGGAATTTAAAAACTGAAACTTACAGTTCATACTGATTTTATCTTCCTAATGCTAAGATGAAACTTGTAATTATTTTTTTGAATTGAGCCACGACCTTAATCATCTAGGTTCCTGAAACCATGAAAGCTTCTGGCAAAGCGTTTCCCGTAGAAAATTTTCATTAAGATCTGTTGTTGAAGCTATTTCTGTCTCACGTGACGAAACCATTAATGGCCAATTATTTTAGATTTCTTACAGACAGATTGTGTTTTTAGTTCTCAACCTTACGAAATGAATAATAAAGATTGATTAGACAAAACTGTGAGTTACTAAAAATCCCTAATGTACACATCGGCCCACGCACCGTGTCTCATATGTTTACAGAATGGTGCACGGCTGTGGATTGTGGAATGATATGTTTCAACGTGAAATAATGCTCCCGTCCGAACTTTAGCCCACTTGCTGTTTTATTGTGTGTACGCGATTCGGAGTTTTATCTCGTACAGCTGGTTGCCGGATAATCCGAGTATAAATAGCGTATAGACAACAAAGCATCAACAAATCCAACTCGTATCGGGTACCGCTGCTGCCTGTCGAATGTTTAGCGGTCCGACTCGCCTACTTTATGGCCGTTCTAAATTATTAAAATTGTTCTATTTCAAGACTCGTTTCGTCTATACATTCACGATAATATTCAGACGTAAATTGTTATCAGATGGACCAATCTTTTAAGTAGTGAAACCAGAATACCGTCGCCACATTATCATCAGTAGAATCAGCTAGGTAGGTAGGATCGTTAAAAAGCTCAAGGTGAAAAGAAAATTCTGAGAAGATATAGATAACTGGCTATTGCCTACGTAGGTAGGTATATGGGTCATGTACATATTAAACAGCTACAAAGGTACCTTTATTATTATAACAACTCATGCTTGCTTTTCGGCTTCCTTTGCGTGGACCGACATAATTATTTAGATATCTAGTCACATGTTTCAAATTAATTTGTTCAACTACTGACTGACCACGCAAAGTCTAAATCGCGTGGTCTTTAGAGTTTTATAGTCATCTAAACAAACGAGAGCTCGAACGAAAAAATATACCTACCTACCCTAGAAGATTAAAAACAGAGCTTGAAAGTTTGTACCTATGGCTGTGTTTGGCGGCCTTTATTATTATTAAAATCATTAGGTAAATAGTAAGAAAATTTGAATTTCGCGGGCTTCCCTAGCGCCTCAAACAGATCATCTTGTACACATTTCCCCTATTCCGTTTCTAAAAGCTACGCTAAAGCAGCCAGCCAGCTTGTACTATGTACCTACCTAAACAAAAAAATCTAAAATATTATCAAATTATTAGACCCTGCTACTTGTCATTATGAAATAATTTAAGTCTTGAAAATACCGAGGTGAATCAGTAAAAAGCGAGTAGGTCCTAGGTACCTACTTACTTCAGACTTGGGACTTGTGCCGTACAGACCGGGAATCCACACCCACTGGTAAGCTTTGAGATCTTCAGTGCCTCGTCAAAACACGAATGCGAAATCAAGCGATAGTAGGTAAGGTACACATTGGAAGAGCAGGTACCTATAAAGTATCAATGTACCTACCTAAACGAAACGTGGCAACGGGTTTTAAAAGCGCAGGCCACACCGCGAAGCGAGGCGAGGGAAACTATATACTGAACGAAGCTTTGGCGACAACGATGTACCTACGGGCCGGCGAGCGAGGCGGCGAGGGGAGCGTTCCGTTGAGGTACCTCGCACCGGGCGAGGCGGGCGAGGTGAACGAATAGGTAGCATCGCTGGCATCGTCGTATATTTCGTTCGCAACTTCGCATCATTATTTTGTATCGCTGACGTACCTCAGCTCGGTCTCAGTATCGGTAGTTCGCGGAGTGAGTACCGAGCTAACTCGCGGTATGGCCTGCGCTTAACTTTTAATGTTTATTGTATTTATTTATGATGTAGATTCCTTCTAATCAATGAGGTTATATTAACATCATTGCTTCTAACTGTACAATTTTGTTTCAAACCATGTTTTGTAGGTCTGAGGTTTCAAGCGATCCGATATCTACCGACAAATTAAGATGGCATCCTGTAAAATCGGGTTACCCGATTTTAGAATTTGTAATGGTAGAAAATTATGCATTCTATTTAGATAGTAAAAAACTTACTTGACTCGCGGTTCCTGTTTAATAAAACGTACTGATGAACCTCTCCTTAATTAATGGCTAACATTGGATAACATTATTTATTGATCTTTAATAAGATATTTGTCACGTTCGTAATTTCAAATGCAAAATAATTTTTCATTTTGTTTTAAAAAAGATACTTACGTTTTTTCATGTGGCATCATATGCTTAGTTTTTCCTTTTAACTGCCTGTATTTTTGTATTAATCTTTACCTACATACAGCCTTTTCAGTCTTACTTAGAAAATATATAGGTAGGTATCTATTTGCTGCAGGCTGGCTATTATCCGACAAAAAAAAAAATAGCAAAACCATTCGGTTTTATTTTTAATGGATTTCTTTTTTTTCACAAACGACGTTTATTTAACATAATCTAGTGCCTGTATTTTTGTGCAGCCTCTATAATCAAAACGTCATGCCTTTAGAAAGTATCTATTTGCAGAAGACTGGCCGTATTCCAACAAAAAACGTATTCCAGTTTTTTTCAATATTTTTTCTTCTACAAACGGAAAAGATTAGACTATGGAATTATGAATTAATAAAAAAACATGACACGTAAGTTACAAAAGTTGCAGGGATCTTAGAAAATGTACGTAATCAAAGATGACTGGTTAATTGCCATAAATACCTTCAGAAAAATACCTACAAATGTTATGTTGTAAGGACAAAAATCTAAGGAATTGTATTTGTTACAGTTTATAATAAAGGGTGTCACAAGACCCTTAACGAAGCCGAAAGGCACTTGTTTTCCCCATGGGGGCTCCATTGCTATTTTATGCTTTTTGCAATCACAAAAACTTTATACTATTAATTTTCATGGGAACGCATCCATTCTAGACTGACAATGACAGTCCGACAATCAGTCAATGTCAAAAATGACAGAAAGAAACTGAATTTGACAGTTGATAGGTGTTCGATTTGTTTATTTTTAATAGTTAAGAACTTTTAGAATCATCCTTTGTTGTAATTATCTACTTTCAATCATAAAACAATGCTAAATGATTGAGAGCTATATTCAATCTTTAATTTTTTGATAAAAAATGGAAAGTTACGTAGTTATATCTTTTATTGGTGAAGGATCGTTTGGTCGTGTTTTTAAAGCTAAACATAAAGAAACTGATGCTATTTTGGCTCTAAAAGTTATAAGAAAGGTATGTTGTATCTCTAAAAGTTATAAGAAAGGTATGTTGTATCCTTAAATTGTGTGAATTCTTGACTCCAGGGACTAGTTTCATGTTAAATTTAATAGTTGTTAGCCAAGAGTTTACTTACTTTCATAAAAGTAAAACTATTGTATTTCGCGAGTTCACGATTTATGAATGAAACAAGCGACAAAAAGGCATTATTGTATGCACTGTAATAAAGTCTAATAATTCTCTAAAATCTAAAAGCACAGTTAACAATTAGCTTTCGTTTTACAGTTTTTATATTCCCACAGGAGTGTCTGTTTCTAAATCTAAATTATTTTTAACCTTTGATTTCTTTTAATTACAGAAAGGGCGTTCAGTCAAAGACTTGAAAAACTTGAGACAAGAATGTGATATCCAGAGACAGCTAAAGCATCCAAACATTATCCGGATGATAGACAGCTTTGACACCGAATCAGAGTTGGTTGTAGTCACAGAGTATGCGGAGAAAGAGTTACATAGCATCCTTGCAAAAGAAGGATGTTTGAATGAAGATCAAGTTAAGAAAATCACTTGGGATTTGGTCTCAGCATTGTACTACTTGCATTCCCATAGGGTGCTTCATAGGTCAGTTCAGAGTTGACTTTCTAAGCAATTTCAATTTACCATTGAAAGCTGGTATTTTTTTTATATTCCTGTGCTTGTTCAATTTAACCGTGACACTTAGGAAATTCAGATTATTTGAATTTGAATTCATGTAACGCCCAGGAACTTGGCAGACTTGCACAAATAGTAAATCCACAAATCAAAACTGGGAAGTTGAGAAACCAAACAAAAGGCCTCATGGTCAACAGTACAGCAGTAGCAAAAGTATGGAATCACTTACTTGGAATTGATTCCACGCGCTCTTGAGTACTTAATAACTAGTTATGAATAATAAAAATGGTACCATTTTAAAGGTAAAACTGTTAACTTTAAATTGATACTCTTGAAATCCATTTAAATCACACCAGTATTTAAGGAGCTATCCCGGATTGAGTGAAGGAGTTAGGAAAACAGAAGGATAATGGAAAAATGATAAATGAAGAAAACAACAAAAATTAATTTATAAAAAAATTATTTGGCCTTAAAATTAAGTTTCAATATTTTGTGTTCCCTCCGCTCACCCTAATAACTGCACGAAGATGGTTCTTCATTGACCTAATCAGCTTCTGAATCGATTCTTGCGGCATACCTTCCCACTCAGAGGAGTGAATGAGCTGAAATCGGCTTAGATGGAGTATCTAAGCCGATTTCAGCTCATTCACACTTGAAGGAGCAGGATTTCTGGAATGAACCCTCCTCTTCAGTTCATCCCACACATGCTCAATGGGATTCAAGTCCAGGCTGAGCGCTGGCCAGTCCAATGTGGCGATACCGACTTCTTCGAGGTATTCAGTTGTGACACGGGAAGTGTCACAACAAGCGTTATCGTGCATAAGGAGGAAGTCAACCCCGATAAATCCCGCATAAGGAACGACATGTTCCAGCAGAATATCGGAAATGTAGCAGTCTAAAGTTAGACCGCCTCCTCGTCCCCCGCCAGGCACGAAAACAAGCTCCGTTATACCGTCGAAGGAAATGCAGGCCCACATCATACAAGAACCGCCCCCATAAGCCACTGTCTCAGCGAAACAGCAGGAGAGAGGGAGAGAGAGGTTGACACGATAAATGATTATTCATAACTAGTTATTAAGTACTCAAGATCGCGCGGAATCAATTCCAAGTAAGTGATTCCATACTTTTGCTCGCGAGTGCAGATCAACAGCAGTTTGAGTGGTAAATAAGTAGTTCCAAGCTTTAGACAAAACCTCTTCGAGCAGTCATAAGTCTGGTTAGCCAGTAGTGCTGTGTAAGAATTCAATATATAGTACTTACACAAAAACATTCTATTTTTCAGAGATTTAAAACCACAGAATGTGTTACTGGACAGTACGGGACGTGCCAAACTATGTGACTTTGGTCTAGCAAGAATCATGACAAATGCAACACACATTTTGACTTCCATCAAAGGTACTCCGTTATACATGGCACCAGAATTGATTGAGGAGAAGCCTTATGATCACCAGGTTGGTTTTAATAGACTGTTTAATATTAAATTCAATTAACTTTTTGATCATATTTGAGAATGATGTGCATGGCTGCAAGTGACTTATTAACACAGGAACTTCTTGCAAATGTTTAATTTACATTGCTTTGTAATTCAAGTTGTCAATAAGTTCTTGTTTATTTCTCATGTATGATATTCAGAATAAATCACTAATTACAAAATAAATTTCATACAATGTGGTTTCAGGCTGACTTATGGTCCCTCGGTTGCATTGTGTATGAGCTGATAGCAGGCCAGCCTCCATTCTGTACGATGTCAATATGGCAACTGGTGCGGATGATCAGACACAAGCCAGTGCAGTGGCCCAGCTTTATCAGCACTGAAGCTAGATCCTTCTTGCAGGTATGTGTTTATTGTGTAAATGAGACACTGTACACAAAAAATGGCTAAATAAATTTCAAGGTTTAGTGATTTGTGTTGCCTTAAAATCCTGTTGACTTAACTTGTGGAAAGGTTACATCAAACTATGGGTCATTCAACAATGGCCAACATGGTATGTCTACTTAATTGCTTGTGAATTGTGATACTCATTTTCAGGTCATAATAACCTTGTTTTTCAAAGGATAGGATGAGTGTAAAAATATTGTGGCTATTTATCAAGTTTTAAAAACTGGTTCTACATTGTTTAAGGGTCTCCTTCACAAAGATCCAATGAAAAGGATGACTTGGCCAGAAATTCTGGAGCATCCATTTGTTTCTGGCCATGTGACTATTCTGCCAGAAGATGTACAGAGTGAATCACCATTCACAAAACCTTTGACCCACAGCCAGCAAGAGGCCAAGCAGCTACAAAGAGAAAAAGTTAGCAGTAATACAAGGTGAGTTTTATTATAGAGCCCTTGAAATAATTGTAGGTGCTTTCATTGAAAACGACTAGCAAAAACTTAAAGACTTTTGCTTGTTAATCCAGCACTAGCAAAAACAAAGTATTCAATTCCATCCATCTCAAAATTCTATTAAATTCCTTTTCCCAGAACAATACCTGAACACAAACCAGAACCAAAAGAACATGATTTGCGGAACGCGAGAGTAATGCAAGCGATGGAGTGTATTCCTATGTCAGATGACGACAGCGTCAGAGCGACCAGCGCATTCAGTGTACGAGACAGCCTCAAGACTGACGACGAAGACCAATCACATCCCATCACTGCAGCCAACGCGAAACTACTCAAACACGAGTACAATGTCCTCAACAACTCCAACCTCGTTGTATGCAACCTAGAAAACAACATGGCCCAACTTATGGCAGCTAACAAAAAACAATCAGATCTCAACAAAATGGATAAGATTGATGAAGAGAAACCCAACACAGAGAAACACGTTGAAGAAAAGAAAGCACAAAAACCTCTTAGTGCCAGTGATAGTCAGAAAGAATTGCTGGATGTAAAACAAAAATCGAAATCTATAGACACTGCATCACAAAGCTTGGAGCATCCGAAAAGTTCTACTAAATGTAGCAGTGACGTTAGTTCTGGGCTTAGTAAGAGTGTACCTCCTTCTTACAAGCAGAAAATATTACAATTTTCTCGTGATAAGCTCAGATTTGGTAGTGGAGGAAACAAGTTGACAAGAAGTATCAAGAGATCTTTTCACTTCAGCAGAAGTTGGGACAAAAACAAAAATGAAACTCAGCGACGGACGAGTGAACCTACTATTGAGGTATCTAGCTTTATCGATGATAAAGAAAAGTGTTCTAAAGAGGAAAAAGATCAGGATGTTGAGAAATCTGAAGTTATTGATGAAACCTCTGATGATAAAGAAGTCGCTGATAATGATAGGATGCTGAAAACTGAAGACAAAAGTGATGGTAATAATAATTAATATTTACCTGCTTTAAGTCCATAATTATTTTAAAATATAAGAATTTTCTATTCTATTAATAACTATGTATGTTTATTTTTCAGTTAAAGAGCCAACTTCTATAGAATTAGAGGAATGGGAAGCATTCCTCAACTCCAACATTAGTGAAGTTATGGATGGCGATGTGGAGTCTCTAACGCAACTAAATATGGTATGTAGCAATGTCTTGCGATACTAAATTCGTCACAGAATAGTTATGTAAGCATTAATTGCATGGGTGGGTTCTTTTATTGCTCCATTGTTTGATATTGGTACCGATATCTACTCATTGAGGTTCTTATTAATAATCCAGCAAACACCTAAAAAGTCGTCCTATAAAATCATGCATTAATTATATCATAACATAAAAATTAAAACAAATTCATTAAAATTAAATTAAAATTTTACACTTCCAAAGGCTACTGTACTTTTTTAGTACGTTTTGCGTAAGAAAAAAAAAATCTGTAACCGCAAACCGCAACGACAAAACCACCCGAATCGCTGTGTTCCTAACTAACTCTATGAAAACAAAAACATGTCGCCATCTATAGAAGTGTTTTTATAAAGTTGCTTCGCCGCTACGGTTGCGGTCGCCTGCTGAAATGTGCCTTTGTCCTGCTAACAAATGTATACTGCTGATCGCTGATTTTTCCATTATATTATTAATTCCAGGTAAGCATGGTGATAGGCGTTGTGGGCAGCGCAGCGCGCGCCAGCGGAGGTGGACGAGTTTGTGGCGCTGTTGCGGCGCTTCTAGCGCTGCCGGCGCTTGCGCACACACTGCCGCGGCACACGCTGCTTAATATACAAGATGTGAGTTTATTTTACTAATTACTATACAGATACACGAGTATGATATCCTTAGCTTTTTCTTTTTCCCCGATAGAAATTGTCAACTTGTTTCCTCCACTACCAAATCTGAGCTTATCACGAGAAAATTGTAATATTTTCTGCTTGTAAGAAGGAGGTACACTCTTACTAAGCCCAGAACTAACGTCACTGCTACATTTAGTAGAACTTTTCGGATGCTCCAAGCTTTGTGATGCAGTGTCTATAGATTTCGATTTTTGTTTTACATCCAGCAATTCTTTCTGACTATCACTGGCACTAAGAGGCTTTTGTGCTTTCTTTTCTTCAACGTGTTTCTCTGTGTTGGGTTTCTCTTCATCAATCTTATCCATTTTGTTGAGATCTGATTGTTTTTTGTTAGCTGCCATAAGTTGCGCCATGTCGTTTTCTCCACCCGGGGGGTGTTGGTAAGGTCCCGCCCGACAGTTCTTGTCGGATTTTCTTAAACTAAGAGTAGCGCGACTCCGAATTTTGATGTTAGTTCTGCCTTTGTGGCAAACATGGCGCTGTATTACTTTTTGCACTGTCCGCTACAAATTTTCGTAACGAAATGCCCTTATTATTAAAGCCATATTTTAAATTCAGGTTTACCTCGAAGCTAAGGTGGTGTACAACTTCGTAGCGGCCATCAATACGCTCATGAAAGACAGCAAAGACAACGACGATGGAGCCCCTGACAGGTAAACATAGCAAAATTCTTCTAATTCCAAAATTTGCAACCTGCGCGAATTCCGCCTGTAAACCGTCGAGTATGTACCATTTCCTCTCTCGTGAGAACACAAGAACGGCAAGGAGGTGAATAAAAAGATGTCTGTGAATTTGATGTAATTGTATACTGCTATCATTAATAGTCCTTATTTATCTACTTGTGCTTCGAAAAACACGTTAAGCCTTTAATTCGTAGATCTTTGACAGTCTTTACAGGCCCGAAAGTCTGACAACTAATCTTGCTAAAGGGTATCGTCTTACCCAGTAACTGATTTGTGGAAGTCTGATTCAGCTGCATCTGGTTAGGCTGGAAGCCGATCCCAATATAATTAAATTGTTGTTAAAAGACAAGGCAATTGATGATGAGTAGGGAATTAATGTATTACCTTTCAAAGACTGCAGGGCGTGGCCCGCATGCTGGAGGTGTGCGCGTGGCTGTGCGTGCGCTCGTGCCGCGGCGTGCGACAGTTCGCCACCGCGCTCAGCGCGTACAACGCGCATCCAGTCTTCACCAGGCTTTTAATGCACTGTAAGACCAGTTTATTTTATTATTGATGCACAGACAAAGATATTTAAGATACTGTAGAGAGGTTTTCAGAATAAACGTCATATGCACGATGTGACGTCTTAAAGAAAAATAACATAGTTGCTAAGTTTGACACGTCACACTTGTACTGATAGTACACTTCGGCTCTTGCAAGTAGGTAAAATTTTTGTACATGTTGTCCCATCTATCGTGCTTTTTAAATGGCTTTGCACTTAGGTCAAGAAAACAGATCTACAATACCCAAGGTTTCAACCAAGAAGTACAGCATAGATCATAATGAAAACATAGTAATTGGACATTTGAAACTCAAGTTTGCGAATAGGACTCTAATTTATTTCTAAGAAGATGACGTCATAGCTGTCTAGCCGTAAAAAGGTCATGTTACAAACAAATTATAGCTCACATTCGCTTAGACGCCTGACGGATGATACCCATATCTCACGCTAAGTGACATTTCAAAATCACCACAAGACATTTTGACGTAATGCTAAGATTATTTAAACCGAATTATGTCGTCTCAGTGTCGGATCTCCAATTAAATGTGACTTCCTGTTGTTTAAAAACATTTTTATTTACAGATTCGAAATCTCCGCGAATAGCACTGAACATCGTGGGACTTCTCATCACTGTACTGCAAGACTTGCCGGAGCATGCTGATGTGGTGGAGAAAATACTCTTTGATGAACCAAGTTTTAACTTCTTGAGTCTAGTAGAACAACCCAGCGATGCGTTGAGAATGAGAGTTTGTATTCTGATAAGTTTGCTCTGTACATTCTCCTGTACAGCGTTTTCAGTAGCGATGGACTCGAGGTGGAGTAAGAAAGAGACTGAATCTATTGAGGCTTTACATACTCATTGCAATGTGGCACTAAACAGGGCCGCTAGGCTGGCAACCAAGGAGCTCACTAATATGCCTTTTTATGTTAGCTAGTAAGATTTTATAGGATACTGTATACATTCGGAGAGTACCCCATATTTCTCTTTTTGACTTTAAAAAATATTTAAATAATTATTTAAAATTATATTTGGCTTAGCTAGTAGATAACCCATTTTAAAGCTTGCATTTTATATCTTACTAGGTATTAAGAAATAAAGTACTCCAGATCAAAGATAATAATGAATCTCCAGAATCTGATATAGGACAACGAAACCGAAATAAGGAATTGAATCAATTAAAGTTAAGACTTAGTTAGATCTCGAAAGAAACATTATATTGATATTATGAATGAGACGTCAATCCAAAGACTAACGGCAATAGGCTTGTTATAAGTACAGGCAGCGACAAAATATAGGATTTAACTGAACATTCAAGGGGATCAAACCACTGAGGAAGTAAGATTTTTATCTATATCTATACTAATATTATAAAGAGTTAAAATTTGTTTGTAAGTTTGTATGTAGGGGGGTAATCTCTGGATCTACTGAACCGATTTTGAAAATTCTTTCACTAATACGACGTTACATTATCCCCGAGTGACATTGGCTATAATTTACAACGTGCCCGTGGGATAATTTCCGACAAAAACGCGAACGAAGCCTCGGGTAAAACCTAGTTATATGTAAAACGATACATTTCTTGTCAGCTGTCTTGTGTTCATTCTGAAACACCCCATGTTTTTATTGAGATACCTTATGGGTGTAAACAGACTCTTAACGAAGCCGATAGGCACTGGTTCCACCCGCCAGTGCGATCATTATTCGTACTGGACCATGCTTGTAAGATTCCGATAAAGTTGCGAGTAAAATCAAGTTCCAGCAAGTTTTATATTTAGGTGATACTAATTAAAAAGTCTGTCAATTACTGTTATCAAAACGTCGTGTTCATGTAATATGCATGTATGCACATATCATGTGCCAAATAAAAAGGCCACTTTGGAACATAAGTATTTTAAAACATATAATGTAGCTTACAATGTATAATTTTGCCTGGGACATCGTGGCACGCCCTTTTACCATAGACTCGGTGCATGAATAAAGACCGTTTTTTTTTATTAAGGGTTTCGCTTTGTTGTGTCAATGATTCTTTTATTTGTGTTGAGCATCCCCAGCGGACTGAATGCCTGGTTCAAGTTTGTGCCATGTTATCCCTGAGGATGTGTATAGCAATATTGTCATGAAAAAAGAATGTTCAGAAATTACAAATATTTTATTATGAAATTTAATATTGACTCAAAGTTACTGTAATCAGATGTAACATTTTCCAAATTATTATCTTTACTTATACTGATTAAAATAAGCATTATAATTAAGGAATGACGCAGAACTAGAAATATCAATTTTGACGAAGATAAAATTCCCGCTGCTTTATCAAGTTACGCTTTATATGAATAGGTACTCCATTTATGTCATAATGACAAGCATGTTATGAGAATTACGATAATATGGTATACTTATATTCAGCCTTGAACCGAATGCAATCGTCCAAAATCTAAATGTACGTAAAAACACAGGGATCACTCCAAGGTTAGATAAAGTAAATCTTCATAGCTAGTTAGGTACTACCAGCTATTGACTGATATCCCCTTTGTATTGTTAATTTTACTAGGTTTGCCTAAAACTTCGCAATCATAAAGTATGAAGTCGAAAGTTAGTAAACTGTGTAAGCCGTTGCTAAAATAAAAGTGAAAAAAGTTTAGATGAATAAACCAATCACACTCATGCGCGGTGCCAGCCTAAGACTTTGGGGAGGGGTCACACAGGGCCGTAGTCAGGAATTTGGTTGAGACGGGTTACCCCGAATAAAATAGGGAGATTGGGGAGGAACTACTATGAACAACTTTTGAAAAACAAAATTATATCAGCTATCTCTGGATTTACCTATACAAAACGGTCATGGTCAGGTTTATTTCCGGGAGGTGCATCTTCGGCTTCCCGAAAAGTATCGAAGTGTCGATTCATGCAAGATATAATTTTGTCGACTTATACAGAAAAGCCTATCAATTGAGAAAAGCTCGTAAAATTAAGCAGTACAATACAGTAATACAGTTTTACGATGATGAGAACGCAAAAGCGAGCGAAGCGAGCCGGGTGCCTATTTATTTCATTTGAATCCATGAGTTCAGAAACATGATCACGGTCCACCTAGGCCTAGCTCAGGGAGGGGTGGCTATGACGCCCGGCATTGATATGACATTAGGGTTCTTGGTACTGATAGAATGCAAGAGCGAGAGATGAGAGATTCAAAATTAAAGCAGCCCGCCGCCGCCCCTTGTATTAGGTTCTTTTTGTTTAAATTGAAAAACATTTATTATGTTTGAAAGATATTGTGGAACAATTGTAGAACTTCAAAAAAGGCAAAATTTAGATCCTTCTAAGAATTGTTACTGAACAAATAGCCTTCCAACGTGGAAATTGAAAAATGACATCATTTCGCAAAAACTATACGAACATGAACTTTGCATAAATGACCTCATACAGTACAATGACATGAAGGTCAGAATGAATCTCTGGTCATCGACCGATTGACACAGTAGGTAGGTAGGTACATTTGTTATTTATCTCAGGTATTAGATTAAAAGTATTTAAAACGAGTGGATCTCATGACGAGATTTTGGTCTTGGTAAGCAACAACCAGGGCATAGATTTGAGGAGGTAATTTGATATCACTTCTCCTGTTTTAACTATGAAGTATGTTTTTAGTGGGGGTTCATAAATAAACAATCTCAAGTACCTATCTATGATCATAATAATCGCAGTCAAAATCTAAAACTGAGATTTCAACCGAACATTTCTTCGTTTTAATCGGCCTTTACAAGATGCAGCCACAGAACCTCAACCTGAAGTTATTGTTTACATACTATTAGGAAAATGTTGTCTCAGGAGGCGCCATATTCATATTTTATCTCATTTTTGTCGCGCTCAAAGACTATAAAGGCAGCCTCGAGTAGCTTTTAACAGTTTGCCCCAATTGAATAAGCTAATGTAGCTGTATGACATTCTAGTTTTGTGCGATCTTCGAACCTAAGAATTTTTTGTAGGATTTTGACTCCCATTTTTCATCCAAGTAATTCCCAATTACAGAATAAAGGGTGTAACAAGACCCCTAACGAAGCCGAAAGGCACTTGTTCTCCCCGTCATTGCGATCATTTTTTGTTCTAGACCATACCTGGGAATCTTCTAATTACGGAGACATTGGGGGTCAAAATTCCAACATTTTCAAAAGTTCTTTTTATTACATATTTTTTGTATGTATGTTTTGGGTACGTTACATTGAGTCATGATAATTCACCCCAAAAAAAAAAGTCATTTCCCAGCAATATTTTTGTTGATGTACAACATAATTAGGTTATACATAGGTTGACGGCTTCGTTAAGGCTCTTATTACACCCTGTATTCTTTTACTTAGTCAACGTTCATAATATAGGTGTTTTTTTTTTTTAAATAAGAGTGAGCTTTATCCTCATTATCCAACCTTCGGGTGTCCTCCTAAAAAATCTGAACGATTATGTATGGTTCAAGGCTGATGCATGCACTTTTATTATATAACAACAAAAACAAAGAGGATGTAAATACCCAGATAACTGCATTCAGATTAACTTTATCTAACCTTTGCATGCCCTCCTGTTTTTACTCGTAGATCTGAACGATTGTGTGGTTCAAGGCTTACTAATCGCATGCACTTTTCATTTGATTAGTTGCAGTTCATATGAAATAATAATAAATCTATAGATGTAAATACCCAGATACCTGCATTATGATTAAGTTTATCTAACCTTTCAGTGTACCCCTTTTTTTATTCGTCTAGCTGTGAACGATTGCGTGGTTCAAGGCTGAATTATCGCAAGCACTTTTTGTAATATTTGTCAAGTAGCACACGTAATTCACTTATTTTATCAAATGACAAAATGCACGTAAAGTTGAGCGTAAAATTCGGAAAACAAAATTGAATCGTTTGTCATTGCAACCACTACAAAACAGAGCAAAATGGAGTGTAGAAGAGTGGAAACGCGTGGAAAAATCGTATTTGGAAAAACAGTGGGTAAAGGTTCAGAAGCGACTCTGGATACCGGACGCTGTACGGTATTTTCCTGACAATATGTTCGTACAAGTTTGACGAAGGTAGGTACTGTATATTTCAAGCACTAGGTAGGTAGCAGGTACCTACTTACACTTTGAGTCAGATAAGTTTGACGCTCTGAGGTTTCATTGGACGACTTCCTAAAGAGTTACTAATGACCAGTTTACCGTGGATATAGACTAAAATTTGCCTGTTCAGAATAGCTGAATAGATTGAGGAGACTGTTATAGATACTGTAAATGTTATAACTGGTAACTCCCAGTAGGCACAGTTGATTTGTCAGAATATTAAGAGCTATCAATCGGAACGACTGGCTGTATGCCTTTACCACCACGTGGCTTAAGAGCGGCCAACCCGTCATACTTTTCATACAAACGCTCGTACGTGATTATGCAGTTGTTACACATCTATCTTTGATTTTTTTTGAACTAATAGGTATTTTGTGCACTATATCTAGGTCCCTATGGGAGCAAAAAATAAAAAATTGTAGAAACAAATTCAGTGTAAGCTTCCAAAAATTGCTGTTTTTCCCAAATTTTAACTGAACTTTGGCCGTTCATAATGTACTCATAAACTGTAAAAGTGAAAAAAACATCCCGATAGAAACCTTGCACATGTAATGGAGATTATTAATGATAATTATTTATTTCTTGTAACACTTATTCAAAAACACGTATTTCCTGGGACAAGTTTAAGAAATATTCGAACACTATTTTTCGTTCAAAGTCATCGCGTTAGGCGGTATGAGGTGCGCGGGAGACGAGTTGTGCGGGGTCGGGGCGGGGTAATACCACCGAGGGAATTGAAAGCCGCCGTTGAGGCTTTGGATGAAACAACAAGCGTTTCGACTATGCTCGCGTTGACGATAGACGGATCGGGAAGGACCCTCTTAATGCGCGTGGGTCATGACATTTTGGGGGGCGAAAATCCTACACGCCAATGGACAAACCTAAAATAGCTTATCAATTATTAACTTCATGCTTGATCGTTCCAGAAGAGTACCATTCCGAGGCAGAATTATAAAATTTCCGAACTCGCTTCGCTCGCTAATGCATCCTGGCCTCCGGTTACTTTTATTCTCATCTCTGTATGAATTTAAACATTCGATAAATAAGATAAAAAGGATAATATTGAAAAATCCATGACGCTTTTAAAATAACCCACTTCGGGGACTGTTTTCTGTGATTTTAACAACCAAAAAGACTGGATTAATTTTGTAATTACTTGTATGTGTGTAGCTACTTAACAGGTTTGAATACATATTAATTATAATATTTTATAGTGCATAAAAGTGAATTTATTATCTTGCACTTAAATGCCATTTATGTAAAGCCTAGTTCACATTGTCTCGATACGCGAGCGTTTATCCATACCTACCTTATTATATTAATTTCTTAAATATATAGACTACGTTTTACTCTTTTCACAAAAAGGACCGCTGTGCCCTAGCCGACATTACAGGCTGGTTGTATTTAAGCTTTTCAACAAACTTATTATATTTTTAAATAGTTGAATTAAAAAAAAACAATCGAATATTTAAAGATATAAAAACTAGCTTATGCTTATAAATAGGCTCCAACCTATTCCGACAAATGGTGGCGTGATAATCATACATAGTACGCTTTTTCACTTTACAAAATGTCGTTTTACTGGCAGCGTTTTGTTCCAGTGTGTTGCTAGGCTTATTTAATTAGGCGCATATTGATTTATTTTTATTGGAACTGATCACATTTATTCAGCAGCGTGCGTCACGTTAACTTATAATAATAGAAATCTAGTTGACAATACGACTTGTCCTAGAATATCCTTCTGTTGAAGTAATGGCTAGTATGTTAATTTCAGAGGCGATGATCTCTGACTATGGCAAAGTGGCCTTCATTTATGTAAATTATACAGTGTCGGACTAGGTAAGTAAAACAATATCTTTGTGAGGAAATCATGACAAAAATAAAAGTTGTAGTTTGTATAGTCGATCCCGTAATGGTTTTATAACTCTAAGATTGAATACAACGACGAGAGGGCCTAGACAGAGTGGCATTCTAACAGCGAAAATGATGATTGATGGAAAGGCGTTGACATAAGCTATCGAAAAACTTGCTATAATTCTATTGTAAGTCGTTTAGAGATCTGAAATGTCTAGGCCCTATGGGCTATTTGTCTACGCCAGTTAAATAGTTTCAACCCTATTGAAGATTCAATTTACTTGGAGTTATTGTCAAAGTAGTAAAGTTACAAGGTCGACTTTAACTGATGACAATACGCCTTATTTTGTATTTTTATTGGCAGCTATAAGTACCTACCTATAAGTTATTTTTAAATGTGTTAATGTATTTGCAGCAGCTAAAACTTAATAGGTCCACTTAACATAATTTATTTATTTGCTGTCAAGCTCAAATCATATTTAAAAAATACTTATAAAATAATCTGTGCGACGCAGTGCCATGTTAAACTTACGAATATTTTTTAATAAAATCTTTTCAATATGTGAAGTTTCAGTTTTATTTGTGTTTATTTATGACGTTATCTGTTAATACAAAATATGAAGAAACGGTGACGATGTTTACATCCTATCGTAATTAGATACCCACAGCCACACCGGGAGTGTTAATGACCTGCCAACGAATGCGATTAATTATAAACAGCGCTAAATAAAAACAAATATAATCGTATATTGGCTTAGTGCATTCGCATTATTTCGCATCAAGATCAAAGACTTGTGTTCTTGGTTGTGCTTCACGTGCACTTTATGGTGGGTTACATAAGCAGGTGATTGGCCGGCCTCGCGGCGGTTGTGCACGGGCGCCTGCATCACCGATCATGCACGTTCGTCGTTCAAAACTGCTGCCACGCAACCGGCGAGATGCGACCTGCGACAAACGTGTTAAAGATCAAAGTACGACTAATTATGCGAATAAGCAATTACCCAATCTTAGTATAAAGAAGATATGTTTCCGTATTGCTTGAGTGCACAAGTACCTACCTACCGGATACATTGCTTACCTAATCAAGAATAATGTCAGCTCTGTGCTCAGCATTCTAGTGTCTGCTTATTTACCTACTAGGCGTCATAGGTTTCTACACATCATTATGACTAAGAGTTCAATGAACTTGCTAAATGCATTTCGAATGGTTGGTTTGGTAAGCACCCGACGCATTGGCGACGTTCGTGAAACGTGGAGTTGACAAATATTCCGCATAGATACCACACCTACTTTAAAATTGTAGATACTTACATGTCTTCATCACTGTTCACGTAGTGGAGAGTTTTCGAAGACGGATTCCTACCCGCCTCGATTTTTTTTCTCAGGTGGATACATAAAGGGTGTAACAAGACCCCTAACGACGCCGAAAAGAACTTGTTCCACCTGTCATTGCGATATTTTTTTGTTCTAGACCATACCTGGGAACGTTGTGGTTACAGAGATATTGGAGGTCAAAGTTCCAACTTTTTCACAAGTTTTTTTTTTTAAAGACATGTTTTTAATGTTAGATTTTTACACCTCCACGACCCCCGTACTATTCAATCCATCCATTAGCACAATGTTTTGAGTCCGTTATATTGAGTCCTACCGTAAAACGAGATTTTTCACCCAAAAAAAAAGTCGTTTCCCAGCAATATTTTTTGCGTGATTTAGTTTGATGTATGCTTGGTTGACGGGTTCGTGAAGGGTCTTGTCCCTGTAGGAACTCCAATAAAAACAAATATCCAGTCGGTTCTTCAAAAACTGACCAGTTAAATGGAATCTTCATCAGAAATGAAACTAGGACAAGCTCTGCTTGTGGATTTATGATCTGCCTACTAATGTTATAATAGATCTTAAATTCGTGGATATAAAAAAAACTTGAGTAGGTAGGTACCTATCAGGTAGGAAAAGGTTTCGCAACAAAAGTCACACCTACTTTGGTTTATTCACATAGTAACAATTTTAAGTTTCAACTTCTGGACATGGATCCTTCGAACCAATTCGCGTAGCAATCGCAGACCCGTCGTAGCGGCCATTTATTTGTAATAATTTAGCAGATTTAATTACCTAATTAAACTGTTTTTTTTTTTTGAGGTTTACTGCTCTGATGATTGAAGATTCTTAAATAGTCGGTATTTCAGAAAATATCTCATTGAAAAACCATGAGTAATCTATACTAATATTATCAAGAGGTTACGGTTTGTGAGGTTGTAGGGGGTAATCTCTGATGCCTAATGGCATTAAGTCCGCCTATGTACCACTATTGTACATGAAGTTTAAATAAATAAATAAATAACTACTGAACCGATTTTGAAAATTCTTTCACTAATAGAAATCCACATTATCCTGGGGGCCATAGGCTAAATTTACAATGTGCCCGTGGGATAAATTCCGACCAAAACGCGAGCGCAGCCGCGGGCAACAGCTATAGTTCATTGTAAATTGAAATGTACAATTGCTGAATTGTCGCAACACAACAACAACTTATTTGCCACAAACACAACAAACAGGTACCTAGTTACTTATGTACCTATCTAAGTGTATTGCACTGACTGGAGATTAGCCTCATTGGTAGTGCCGACAATGTTCTGTGTGTTGATGAACTGTAGCCCAATTCCAGGGCTCTATTGACGTCAACAAATAATAATCACCCGTATAGTCTGCAGCTTAACGGGCATCCTAGATGAAAAACATCTGAAGAATTTACTACCGCATGTGTCATTGTATGCTCGACATACATAAGGAAATTTCCGTCCCTGATCTAGGTTTGGGGAAAACCACACAGAGTTTCATACACTTTGTATTGTATTGGTGCCTATTGTCGTACTTTCATTGAATTTATGGTAAAAAAGTGGAGCAAAAGACCACAATTAGGTACCTATCCATTCAGTTCGACTTTCCTAGTAGGCAGAGCAGCTATATTTGATGTCTTATTGCCTATTCAGTGACTCCAAATGTGCAAAAGTAATACACATAAAAAACTATTGTTGAAAGCAACTTTTGTACAATGGATCAAAATTCAGTCTGGAATTATCTGGGGCACAGGAGATGAAATAACAGCTTGTGATTTTAAAGACGATCAGGAAAAGAAGCAGGCCAAGAAAAAAAAAGCTTTTACCGTTGTGGCCAGTCTTAGAGAAGACCAGCCATCAATTAGCCATCGTTGTGGGAGAAAGGTACCTACTTATTATATAATACACAAGTGTGTCTCTTAGCATAGGATGACAATCCAACATCACCCAACGAAGAGAGATCAGACGCAGTAGCCTAACGGGATATACAAGGCTCAAGGGTATCAAGTGTGATATCCAACAGTAGCAGCCTTCTTTTTTTTTTTTTTTTTTTATCGATGGGAAATCATCAAATGACCCCTCCCGTTCTGGGCTGAGCAGGAGGGAGTGTCAGACTTGTACTGACTAAAACCCATCCATGTTCCTTCCTTTGCCTTTTATGTTCCAGGGCCGCGGTATCTCTTTCGAACAGTCCCGCAACCCTGGCAGGCGTCGGTCCTTATGGACCCCTCCCTGTTTGCTGACTCTCCTTGAGGCGCGCGTGGAACACGAACGCGCCGTCGACACGGCCTGTCGTCATAAGACGGACGGACGGCGAACTAGCCCATAGCTCACCGTCCACAGGCCCGCGCCTACGGTGGCCGGGGGCCACCACGTGGCCCCCGACGCCCGGTGCGTCTCCCGCGGCGGCTGGGACGTGAGGTTCTCTCCCTCTCACGTTCCGCCACCTCCTTCGCTAGCATGACTGCTTCGCAGAAGGAGGTGACGGCGTCCCATTCCGTCTCGCTCCGGACCATGGATTGAACCAAGGCCGGAAGCGAGAGGTCGCCGCCGCCGATCGCCGCTACGAGGACACGGCGGTGCTCCGCCCACGCGGGGCAGATCTCCACCGTGTGCTCCACCGTGAACAGTAGCAGCCTGATTTAGAATATGGCCACTGCCAACTTCCAAATTCCAAACTTCAGGCTACTACGAATGCCGGCCATACACCATGCTTCATAACGTCCAATCGGCATGATGCTGCAGGCTTGATGCAATCTACAGTTCGTCCCTATACACCACACACGGTCAGTTTAAACTGTCCGATTGGACAGTTTAAACTGACCGTGTGTGCCGATTTTCTTATTGCCGCCATTGTTCTTCAACTGAACGTCGCTGCCGATTGGCAGCGACGTTCAGTTGAAGAACAATGGCGTCACCAGTGACACTACGATGTTTAAGCTGTTTTGGGCATTTTACTCGTGATAAAGAAAACAAAAAAAAAAAAAAGATCGAGCAGAGTGTTGCAAACAGTGGTTAATGAAAAGAAATCTTGACTCTACTGAACTGACGATCGCCGGCCGCCATACCCTCTCCAATCGGCTTGATCAAGCCAAAAGAATTGAAATTGGATTGTGCAGTCAAGTACTTATAACTGTCATGCCAATCCACGCCCACACACGGTCAGTTCTAAATAATCCAATCGGCAGCGATAAGAAATGAGAAATTCCAAATAAGAATACGAAGGAAGTTAACATTGTAATGATGGCTGGAAGAGATTTCTAGATGTTTTTGGAAGAATAAGACACATGTTATCATCATCAGCCTTATAGACGATGGCGATAATGATGCAGCCCAACACAGTCCAATTATAATGGACATACGTTTTATTTGATTTAAGTTTCTCGAAAGTTTCACCACGCCACAATTCCTGGCCTCTCGTATCTAGTTTATGCTAGCTTCTTTAATCAACCTTCTTGTATTATCTGAGTTATAGCTGCCAAATTCTAAAGGGTTACATGAAAGTTATCGGGCAGTGAGGCGCGTATCAATATCGTGTAATTCGCTACTTGGAAGACAATGTTGCGAAAATTCTCGAATCTTGTTATTAGATAAAGGAAAAATGGGAGCGGTTTCGATATCTCGATCATTTTATTGGATATAATCTTTTCCTTCGAAGTTTTTTGGCGCCGACATAAAATCGATTGGGATATTTATCGGGAAGGGTTCCCCGCACTGAAACCTTGCTGGAGTTTATAGGAATTCATTGTTGTGCGAAGTTGGTAAATAGGAATCAGTAAAAGTGTAACAGAGTAGTATTAGAAAACACTATTATAATTCTAATGTGTCATCATGTTATCGATTCGTAGATAGTGATCATAATATCACCCCAAATAACTACCAAATACATACTTAGGTAGGTATCTATATCGTTGAGTGGAGCAATGACCAATAATCGCCACTACCAAAAATGTGTAAAAAGAAAACTAAAATCGAAAACCCTTTTGTTTTATGAAATCAATTCAGTATCATATCTACGCAATTCCTTAAAAAATAGGTTAAAGATATTGTATGTAGGTGCTTTATCATTCAAGATAACACCATACATATCCAAGATAGTGTCGAACCAAAAAGAATTTTCGACCGATAGCGTTTTTTTATCATAACACAGCACGCTATAAACTCGGATCACGTATCTGTATTTGCGCGACCGCTGCGGGTTCAACGGCCTCGCGTATTCACTGTATCATTGGGTCATGAGTATTTTGACAACGCACCGCGGAAATTATCTAATCGGCACGCGGCCGCGAGGACACCGGGTCAACGACTCCGGCCAACTCGCCGCGGGCTCGTACCGCCTCGACGAAAGTGAAATGCGAAATACCGATACAGACAATTAGGATGGCCGAATTTGTTTATTGACTGGTGGGTGGTCGGCACAGCTGCACGCCAACTACCAAATATGGAATTGTTTTCTGGACTCTTACTTAATTTCAATATTTTGAAACATGGTTAAGAAACTTTACTTAAAAATGCATGATATTCTTATTTCGCGTGCATATTTGCACCACAGTACAATATGAGAAGATTACCGCTACGAAGGCCTACAATTTCGTAGCAGTTTCGTAGCAAATGGCAGGTGTTATAGCAAAACGGTATTTTTTGCAGTAAAGTTAGGCTGTAGCGTTTAGTTAAATCAATTTTAAATTCGTTTCTAATTATTCAAGCCGTATTACGTCCGAAACGATCTCACAAAAACTTTTACGAAGCAGCCATTTGTAGTAAAAAAAAACCGGCCAGGTATGAGTAGTACTCACACACACACAGGGTTCCGTAGCACCAAACAATATAACAAAATATTTTAAAGGCTCATTCATATCTTGTATTGTTTTACATTCAACAGCAAAACTAAACAGAGTTAAGCTTTTTTAAGTTAATGAAAAACAAAGTTACTGCTGCAGTTTGATGAAAAAGTCCCATATCTCAAACACTAAACATAAAATCTTTTACAAACCAATTTTGGTTGAATGTTTTACACAATATATTTTATTTTATACAATTCTACATTTTTCCTCCTCTTACTTTGGAAATTAGAGGGGGGGGGGGGCACATTTTATCACTTTGGAAGTGTCTATATCTTTCAAGCGATTGACTTTGAGAAAAAATGGTTTAGTAACTTAAATGTCATTTTTAAAGTCCTATCTTTAGACACGCACTTTTGATGAAAAAAATAATAGTTTCAGTTCCATGTGTGAGAAGCCCCCTTAATCTTTTTTTTTGTATGGAAATCGTAAAGCGGTACACAGAATACATCTACCTACTAAGTTTCAACTGTGTAGTCCTAATAGTTTCGGAATAAGTGGCCGTGACATACACGGACAGACAGACAGACAGACATGGTGAATCTATAAGGGTTCTGTTTTTTGCCATTCGGCTCCGGAACCCGAAAAACGAAGTATATATAATATATATAGAAATATATATAAAACAATGAATGCGCAAAATATGTAAAAGAGAAAAAAAAACAATTGAATCATGTGTAAGTGGCCTAAACAAAAATACAAGTAATATGGGTTAGTACGCTCGGGGTCGATGACACTTCAATACTTGCTCGACAGATTTGTAGGCATAACATAATAGAATCGTGAGAATTGATGACCCACATTAATGCTGTACTAGAATTCAAATGTAAGTACCTAGCAACTATGAGCCCCGCGACTCTGCCTGCAGTAATTCATCTTAGCAAATTTTTTGTTGGCGCAACTACAACAGTCGGATTAATTCGAACTACGTAACTAATAATATTTTTTTAAATAAAATCGGACTCCTCTGGTAATATAATGCTGGCTCCCATTATATTTGGGAAGGATAGCAAAATACCAATATAAATACTTATGTAGAATTATGATGTTCGGATGTAAAACCTGACAAAGTAACAGAAACATCGAAAAAATATGTGCATGGATGAATTTGTTGAATTTCAAACATAGCGCAAATCTGTACAACCTACACTAAAATGCGTGCAGAAAAAACAAAACCGACTTCTAAAAAAAAACACTAAAAACGTCTAAAATAACTTTACTTTCGGAAGTCGGTGTCTTTGTTTGTATCTTTTTTGCCACTGACTTCCGAAAGTAAAGTTATTTTAGACTTTTTTAGTGTTTTTTTTAGAAGTCGGTTTTGTTTTCGCAGAAAGTTTTTTTATTTTACCCTTTTTAGTTGTAGTATACCACACAAATTCTTGTCATGAATTAGTTTTTACATTGTAACTAGAAGTTAGTTAAAGTACTCGTCAAGACGATGTAACAAATCTACTAGTTCCTGTTAAGAATTAAAGGATAAGAGTAGACTTGTACATTTAAAAATTTAATAGAGATATGGATGGTTTTACAAATGAGATAAAAAATTAGTATTTATAAAAAGACGTATTAAACCCGCACTCTGGAAGTAGTTTTAGAGTATATACACACATTTAGTAACACTGTTGGTGAAGCACGATGAAACGTAGAGGTGGAGATGTAGGACGATGCACGTTCTATCAGGTCTGCTCCACAGGAAGGCGGCGTTCTGAAGAACAGGAGTTGAGGTCCTGGTGGATCCTTGAGTTGGATCACCAGCTTTTAGACCCAGGGAAGCTCCGCGAGATGAACAGCAGAGATGGCACAACGACAGTTTTAAATAATAAGATTGGGAGTAGTAGTCCCAGGTGTATCTTTTAGATGGTACACCTTCAAGAATCTGTCTTGTCTCCAATTTTAAGAATTCCTTCAGTCTCACATTCAAGAAACGCTCTCCCGTCTAGTCTCGTCTCGACTCGTCTCCACAGTGGTCTCCTTCCATTTTTGAATCTCAGTTTTTCTTCTTGCGGCCATATAATCATCTCATCTGACAAGTGTAGTCGGCCAGGACATAACAGACTTACTTCATAAAACCATGAGTGCGTAAAGAATTTATAAATATAATTTAAAATTAAGTTATTACTAAACAATCATTATTATCTATAAAATACAATATTTCAGCTAAACATTGAAAAATATAATTTAGAATAGATAAACCAAAAAGTATTCATCATAGACTAAGCTAGTAAGAAACTCTATGACAGAAAGAAAAAGTAACTGACAGTTTGACAAATCTGACGTACATGTCACAACATTGAAAATTATGAAAATTTATATTTTATTTCAGCAAATATAATGAAAACGAATCGTATTTAGATCGATTCGCTGAGTACAAAAAAAAAAACAATAAAAAAGGATGATAAATGGTATATGGTATGACAATTGTAAGTATAGTACAAAGTGTAAGTATAGCATATACTATAATCATACGAGCCCAAACTCGATGAGGTTTTGTCGTTTGATAACGGTGTTCCTATGGCCACCGTCCAGCTCCATCATCAGACACTGGATACCGTTTAGGACCAAAGTACTCGTCAAGACGAATCATACGTGCCCAAACTCGATGGGATTGTGTCATTTTATTACGGACTACCTGTGACCACCTTCCAGCTCCATCACCAGACCCTGGGTACCATCTAGAGACAAAGTACTCTACAAGATGAATTATACGAACCCAAACTCGATGGGGTTATGTCGTTTTAATGGAGTTCCTATGGCCACCTTCCAGCTCCATCATCAGACAATGTTTACCATTTAGGACTACAGTACGTGTCAAGACAAATCAAACGAGTCCAAACTCGACGGCGTTGCATCGTTTTATTACAGAGTTCGTATGGCGACCTTCCAGCTCCATCATCAGATCAGCTCGATGTCATCATAATATTGCATTGTCTCGCAATATACACATGCGTGCAAAATTTCAGCTCAATCAGAAATCGGGAAGTGTGTCAAATTTAACTAGCAAGTATCACGCGATGCCGCGTGATGTACATCAGAGCGCCAGCACGCGACGTCGCGTGATGTGACAATTAACGTGAGGAAAACAACCAAATTCCTAAACCGATTTTGATGAAATTTCTATGGGACCAATCGGGAAGCATATCCTTTCAGATGAAAAAATATTTTTTCAAATCGGTTTACAAATGACAGAGTTCTGAGGTAACAAACAAAAAAAAAATACAACCGAATTGAGAACCTACTCCTTTTTGAAGAAAGTCTTTTAAAAAAACTTCAAACCTACGCATATTTAAAATGGTGATTTAGCATAATTAAGTTAGGTACCATCGGGATTAAATATAATCTTTATTTAAGAAATAATCAATGCCAATGTTTATTTTAATGTTCTTTTATATAAATTACTAATGAGCTGTGTAAATCATCGCCAAAAAATTAATTTGCAAGAAAAAACGACAGATTCCAAAATATAACTTTTTTTAAACTACTAAAAAGTGGAAAATAATTTTACTTTTGGAAGTCGGTGACTTTTTTTTGTTTTTCTTTCTTTAGTTTGTTTCATTGACTTTTTTGCCGCCGACTTCCCTTCTTCCGTTACATAATTTTTACTAACTTTGCTTGAGTAGCTAATGAGTTAGCTCCCTTTAAAACTATTTTTTTCTTCTTGGCCTGTATTGATGACATGATGGTTCCAATAAGAGTCGTTTTTCTTGTAATGAACGATTTTATTTTACGTTTTTAGTTGTACCTAGTAGGTATTCCACACAAACAATTGTCATAAATTAATTTTACATACTAACATGTCATCAACATACGCCACGAAGATTGGTCCCCAATTTTTTCACTGATTTATTCATTGTAGCCTTCAGCACCCCCTGCTCAACAGAGGTCAGAGAAGAAACTAGGTGTTAGTTCAAATAATTTCGATTTGGTTTTCTTGGGTGCTTATTTGTGAAAATAAATGCTAGGTGTGTTCGTTTGGGTTTTCTCTAAAAAACTCTGGATTTAAATTTATTTGAAAGTCTAGTCGCCGAAAATACACACACACACACAGCCTAAAAGAACAGTATTAAACTTGTACTGTCATTTCTGGGATATCTTCTGGTATTGTTCGTTATTTTAAGCTCCCGATATTACGACGTTGTTGCAAGCGCCATGATCTCAGGTTGACTGGAGAATACGGGTGGATGGAAAATATATTGTTAGGAGCAGACAAACCTGTCTACCCTCCTTCTTTGTCTTTTGCGACGCGCACTACTGGAACTCGACACTAATCACGGCAAAACACAGTAAAAGTTTCACCAGATTTTGTGGAGTCCTTATTACGATGCCGGCTGTTATTTTTGAGCATGCTTAAAACTGGATTCCACGTACTTGACAGTTTGAATCCATCCTCTCGATTGAAATTTTTGTGTTTTCTTATTTCAATTGCTTCTCTTGTTAGCCTTGGTAAGTAATGTTTATCCGTTGACAAAATACGTGGCTTGGGCAATTCAATCCGGTGATTGGGCTCTGACTGCAGTAGGTATTCAGCTATGGCAGATTTTTGCTCATCACTGTTTTTCACAGTTTTTATGTGCTCTTTGTTGCGGCATGCATGAGACAGTTCGCTTCGTTTGACCGATGTATGAACTGCCGCAACTGAAGTCAATTTTATTCACCCCAGGATGTTCATACGGGATCTTAACCTTCGGGGAACGCAGACATTGAGGGGTAAACACGTTAAGCAACCTGTCTTGTCCGTTACTCCATGGTTACTCCTCTATTATGACAAGAAAGTTGGTTGTCGCTCCACTGTAGATCTGACGGCTCTCATAATTTTTGGTCTTACTGGTCCAATATTAGTTTTGGAGCCATGCTTATGTAAAACCTTTTGTACGTGGGATAATTCACCAGTAAGATGTTCAGAATCACACAGACCAAGTGCGCGATTTGTAAGTGAGGTAGTAGGTACTTTATTTTTATTATTGTCAGTGAACATTGTAACTTGATACCATTGCGTCTAATGAACCTTACATGAACCCTTTGCGTCTGTTATTCTAAAGTGACGCACAATCAGCTGGTATTTATATTAGTGGACGTCACAAAACCCACTTTTATACTCAGTTTGTAATGAGCATGTTTACGTAGCACCTCGTCATAGGTACGGTCACTGGGATTCCCTCACTCATTAACGATTTATTTTTATCTAAGTGCTTTGACCATTAACTTATTTCACAGTTTTTTTTTCGGACAGATTACGTTCTGGCGACCGGAAGGCAGCTTTGTAGGGCCTCTCACGAGTAGGACTGATGATCTGGTGAAGGCCGCGAGGTAGCCGCTAGATGCGAGGGCACAGGACCGGGCGATGTGGTGACGCTTCGGGGAGGCCAGAGTGGACATCTTTCGCCAACTTCTGATATGACGATGACGATGTTGGTGATGATTTTTTGCACAAAACATAACATAACGCAACGTCGATATATCCCGAAGAGTTGGCAGATGTGTATTAGTACATCCATATTTTGTCAGTTGTTTTTATTTTGAAAGCTTAAAAATTGTCATTTAGTCACATAAAAAATCAGTTATATAAATTGCCTGTGATCGGCAAGTAGCGAATTCAGAAATCGATTTATTGCTTCAATTTTTGTTCAGCTGGTAGTTTTATCTCGTCAATTTTCATCAAAGTAATCATTCAATTGAGTTCAATTTGGTCTTCTTTGATATTGGATCCCGCGATTGCTAACGTAGATAAAATAGTGCGCATTCAAGTCACCAATTAGTAATTACGGAAGTACCAATTCATACTCTTTTTTTTTCATTTGCTTTATCGATTTGACACGATATCATCACCAATAAAAAAAAAACCTAAAATCGCAAATATACATCGCAAATTTTTGCTATCAAGTTTTAATGAAACAAAAAATTTTGTAAATAGATTTTCCTTTATAGTAGGTACTAGAGATACACAATGAGATCCATGGTGTCATTGTTTTTATCATAATTCTGATTTGGGATTTGATTAGATGCGCAGTACGTTGACTTCAGATCTAACTAGTGCAAAAAAACTTCCTGAGTTGGTCATGTAGGTTCATCGCTACAAATACACAAAAAAATCTCAAGGTCTCGAGTTCTTGACCCACCTACCACATTGCATTCCACACGATTCGCTCATAAAGTTCGTCGACCGATACCTTAATTACTGTAGTAGTAGAATTTCTATTAATCATCGTCATTACAAATAGATACCAAAAGTAAAATGGACTTTAATTTAATAGCGTGCTAGGTATAAAATAAATTAACAGCCTAACCACGTGTATAATTTGCTGAGCATAACGTGCCACTGAACGTCCTTGTCAGAGCGTTCAACCCGGAATACAAGCGAGCCGATAAAGGTCAATAAACTGTTATCCAATCTCGATAGCTGCTTATGTAAGTCCTCCACACGTTATAATGTGATGACCTTCACAGTTTATTCCCCTACAATAGAGGTTGTTGACATATATAATACTGGCTCATATTCTTATTACGTAAATACCTATCTGCGCAACAGTTTTTAGGTAAATACGTGGGAACATTATCTTATGTTTGTCGATATGAATACCTACAGTTCTTATACAATAATAAGTCTTTAACCTCACTAAGAGTTCATATTTTATTAATAGATATCCCTTGTCGACATCAACATCACATAGGTACCTACCTGTTTAGATGACGATGTTCTTAATTGATCACATCACATCTGCACCAAATGTATACTAATGGCTCCTGCTACCTAATGAGAAGTTCAAGATCACTCATCATCACGAATGTGGTATACCATCATAATGATGTTGAGAGCTTTACACGTTTTTGTACTTAATTATATAGATTGTATTTGTCAAATAAAAATACGGAAACTGAAATAAACGAGAGTGAGATATGAAAACAAAATGTCAAATGACAAGGGCAAATGTGTTACGATGTTATGTAATATGTTTTCATGGAAGATTGCACTCAAATGGGGTCAATGCACTTTCATACTCTGTCATAATAGTTACTTATTCATTGGCAGCTGCACCAGTTTTGTAATGAAATGCAGTGACAAACTTGTTCTAGGAATTTTCCAATCCTCCAAGATGCAACCATTCTCATCAGGTTTTTTATTTAATAATTAAAGCAAACGCCTATTTTTGTATGAAACAGCTTTTGCTTAAGTTAGACCCACTTACCATTCCGTATCAATGAGATCGCAAATGTATTATGCTGAAAAAGAATCTCCCAACTGATACCTGATAACCTTGAATTTACGCAAATACTGACACAATAACATATACAAAAATGAACAATCATCCAGGGCGATGCTGGAGCCCACTGACCCAAGAATTTAATTCGTAAAATTGTTGCGTTTCTAACCAAGTTCAACGAACTTATTATAAAAACAACTTTCAATTTTAAAAAGCTCTCTTTTCTAGTCTTTTAAAAATAAATACATGGCCAAAATGCATCAATATCTATCAGCATTAATGCTTAGAGTGGCCTAAATGCCTCTTATAATAAATCTTACTAGCTAAACGAGCCCTATTCAGTAGCGAAAGTTTGTAGGTCACTGGGTCAGTAGTGAAGAAAGTTATGACAAACACTTTTTATGCTAACAATGTACGATTAGAAAGATAAAACTATTTAAAAATTATATAAATTGTATAATTTTTCGTCCGATCAGAAAGGTGACAAATCAGGTCAATGAACCTAGATTTGATAATAGAATAATACCTACATATGTCATAAATAATATGATAATACCATATTCCAGTACTCATTGTTGTTCACTTGAATTATTTATCAGCAAATCAATTCAACACGTAATAGATAAAAATGGCTTCGGCCGCTTAGTACTTGTATATAAAACGACTCGGAGCACCTTGAGTCATTATTCAAAACCAAGTATTCTGCACACTCGGTCAAGTTTTCGCACCGCAGCTTCATAATACGACAAAATATTAAATATAAATTGTATTTAAAATTCAGCAGGCTTGATTGCTTTATATTAAATTACAAAAAGCTTTTCAGGCCTTTATGGTAATTTAAAAATATTTTTTCAGCGACATTAACAGCTGTAAATTATTTATTATAAATTTAGACGTTTCTGAAATCAGACAAACTTGATTTTGCCTTTTAATTTTTATTAGCAAAGATGTTTCCCAACTTCTTTTATTATTGTTTTCTTATAGTAGCTATAAACTATTTATCGAGTGATATAACACGTATTTTTATGTATTCAACGTTATTGTTTTGGATAATATTTAAAAACGTTAAATATTATAAAAGTCTTCCTCCTGGTAAGTCTATTGCTAGTTTATATTTTAAGTTTCCTTGAGTCAATTATTTTAATTCCTGTAATTATAATTATAATAACAGTTGCTTGAGATTTTGGAAAGTAGAACAATAAGTTCCAGCACTCCTTCATTTTTTTAAACTTTAGCCCATTCCCGATGCAAATAATGATGTACTAACCAGTTCTCGTACTTTCAGGACCATGGGGTATCCCGTTACTGGGCATCCTGCCTTTCATGAACCGCCGGCCTCCCCACCTGGTCTACCTGAATATGTCCAAACAATATGGTGATGTGTTCTCCGTGCAGTGGGGTAGTAACCTCGCCGTCTGTCTCGGCTCCACTAAGCTCATGAAGGAGTTCTTCAGCAGAAACGATTCTACTGGCAGACCTCATACTCCATTGAACAACCTTTTGGAAGGATTTGGTAAGAAAAAACTACATCTTTTATCGTATCCAGAATTATTATGGTCTTAATTTTATCACTGAGCAACAATAAGCTGCCCTGCTTGCATCATGAAACACGTATCGCTTTTCAAAATATTTTAAAACTCGTTTCAGGCTGACTTGTTTGTTATTATCTTAATGTATCTTATTATTATTTTTAGGAATAATCACAAGCGAAGGTACCCTCTGGAAAAGGCAGCGTCAGTTCCTTCATGAAAAATTCCGATCTCTTGGCGTCAAGCTTTGGCCCAACACCCGCTTCGAGAAAGATATCACTGTAAGAAAATTACAATTAATCAATTAAAACCTACCGTTTTGGTAAAAACGGCAATGAATTCTTGGTATTAACAGTTCCATTTTCCAGGTGGAAATCGAAGAATTGATCGCAGAATTGAACGACTCCAAAGGTCAAGCCTTGAACCCTTCGCATTTGTTTGGAAGACACATCCACAACGTTATTTGCCAGCTGATGATGAGCTTTCGCTTCGAAGCTAATGACGCAGCCTTTACCATGTTCAACGAGAGAGTGTCCCGAGGCATGAGACTGTTTGGAATGGTGCTGATTGGAGAACATATCAAAGCCTACTTGGTAAGTGTATTAAAAAATATTTATTGTAATTTTGAGGTAATCGAAAATCAGTCCCAAAAAATTTGATTTTTAAAAAGTCCACTTTTAGGAGACGTCTCTTTATGGAATATACCTTCACCAAGATTCTATTCTCGGTGATAAGACTAACTCGTTATTATAAAATTACTAGCTTATAGCTTATAGCCCACGGCTTCGCCTGCGTGCAGTTCTATTCCAGGTTGCAGGTTCTATTCTGTTGTTCTATCTATCTCTGTGCCGAATTTAATCTAGATCTGTTCTGCCATTCTGGCGTGATTGAGTAACAAACATCCATCCATACATTTGTAATAGTAATAATTATATTTTTGGCAACCCATAAAAAACCCCGAATTTAAACTTCCGCTAACACACGGCCATTATGCTACGATGAACTCAATGGTCATGGAGACCGGAGGTTCATAGACCCACTCCTACACGGTCAAGGTTGTGGGTTCAACGCCTGCACCACTGACTTCTTCAATGTCGTGTGCAATTCTAAGTATAGTAGCTAGGTGACGTAATGTTCTGCGGAAACCGAGTCTTAACGATAGGTACATAATGTTTATGGGCGGTCGAGCGGTTATTCAAGACCTTGAATTGTTTATCCAACTTTCATACAAAACTATTTTGAATCATAAATACCAAACGTGCTTGAAGATTGATTTTACCAAAGCATTCGACTCACTTCAAAATCATTTGACCGTGCTAATTAACGATAACATTTTCCTCAATGAAACAATTAACTGTATTGTTTAATTTATTTTACAGAAACTTCCAGGCAAAAAGCAAGTCATCAACGAAATTAAAAGAAATTTGGTGGATGTTAGCAAGTTTCACCGTGACCACATAAACGAGCGTGTCAGGCTACGCGCAAGTTTACCGGAGCGCAAAGAACCAGCTGATCTTTTGGACCACTATCTGGACAAAATTGAAGAGCAAAAGTCCATGGATAAGAATGATAAGAATTATTTATTCCCTGATGTTGACCCTGGTAAGAAGCTTTTACAAATCTCGATTCTTTACCGTCATAAACTTACAGTTGCTTCTATTCATAACAATGAAACCTTCAAACAATAGTAACTGAACTGAACACACTTTTTCAGAAAAACAAATAGTCCAAGTGATGAACGATCTATTCTCCGCTGGAATGGAAACTACTCTGACGTCACTTATGTGGACCTTCGTCATGATGCTTAGGAACCCGGCAGCTGCTGATAAGGTGCGGACTGAGCTGAGGAAGGTGGTAGCACCTGGTGAATCGGTGACCATGGCCCACCGTCTGCAACTGCCATACATTGAGGCTGTGCTGTTGGAAACTATGAGGATGGTGTCCCTTGTGCCTTTGGGAACCACGCATGTCAATCTTGTGTAAGTTACTGACTTTAGTACCTACGTCTTTTCATTAAACTTATAATAGCTTCATGGCCTGTAAGTTCTCCTTCATTCTTTGTAGCTCAGAATAATCGTTGTCAAAAAAAACTGCTCATATTGAATGCTCTATAAAACTCTAACAGTTGGTTACGTCAAACATCATTAAGTTCATCCTAACCTAATATCAGATGTAGAATTGACATTAAGCTAGATCCGATTTAGTAACACAATCTAGACATTTTGTAATCTAACGTTGGTGTATTTTTAATAGCCACAATTTTTGACAGGAAACATAAAGATGATAATTGAAGTTAAAGTGTGAACAGAATGCAAATTAAATAATTATTGACAAATCCGAACCAATTTATTGGCAATAACATTAATAAGTAGTTATTGCCACCTGTCTTAACTATAATCATGGGCTGAGATAAATGAATATTGAATAATATTATGAGAATGCTCCGCCTATTACACGAACATTAGGTTGTATTAGTTTGTCTATCAACCCGCCATTAAAAAAATATGATTTTTGAAATAAAATAGGATAGATTCAACTTAAATTAATTGATTAATCACCAAATTTAGGTTTCTAGACACCTCGCACGCGCGTCTAGCTAAAAGTTTTCATGAAATAATATTACATACTAGCTTAGACCCGCGGCTTTGCCCGCGTGGAGTTCGGTAATTGTCCCACGCGATAGCATTACCTGGGATAAAAGTATTATAAAGTAAAAGTATTTGTATTAAGTATGTGTCGACCCAGGCTATAAACTATGTGTGTAAGTGTGTATTTATAAGATTAGTAAGATAATAAAATTAATAATTCATTTTTTTCATCTGCAGGGATTGGAAAATCGGAAAATACACTGTTCCTGCCGGCACTCACATTATCCCACTGATCAACAAAATGAACATGGACCCCGACATCTACCCGGAACCTGAACTGTTCAAGCCTGAAAGATTCATAAGAGACAGCAAGTTTACTGTAACAGGCACTTTCATGCAATTCGGAATTGGACAGCGAATGTGCATCGGGAATTTACTGGCAAGAATGGAACTTTTCCTCTTTTTCTCCAACATCTTGAATAACTTCGAATTCAGTATGCCAGAGGGAGAAGATATTCCTCCGTTAGAGGGTGTTCTGGGAACAACTCATTCTCCTATTCCTTTCAAGCTGTGCTTTACGAACTTGAAACAGTAATTTAACAACATACGTACAAAGTGCAAGGGGTCAGTTCACTTTAAAAATTGAAAAAAAAAACTTGCGTGTGTCACTTGTTGTGTTCTAAAACCGATAATGATGAATTAGTTTGTAATATTGAAGTGATTAACTTCGCGCCTATTTTGCGCTGCTTTGGTACCTTTACGTTTATTATCTTTAACTAAATATTTAAATTTATTTATTTTAATTTTTTGGGGAATATAAGGTTTTTTTTTGTTTCAACTACTAACATACCTATTTTGGACTAGTTTTAGGTTTAGTTTTGTAGTTTTTTTAGTTTTAGTGTTTTAAGTTTTGTTTTTACTTTTAGTTTGTGTTTTTAGTTGTTATGGAATAAGATGTTTAAACTTAATATTAGTTTCATCCGCCTTTACATTTAGATTTTGGCTATTTAATATCATTGTTTGTTATTAGAAGCAGTATTTGTTTAAAATCATTTGTATCCGCCGGATAACTTGGTTCTCAACAAATATCTCGCATTGGATCGTTATTCAAAAGCTTTACCAACTTTCACCAGTATACTTCCTAGGAAATCGTATTGTTAATATCTTTAGCACAACTATTGTTCAATCGCAAACACGGTATACAAGGGTTGTGTGTCTACAAGTGTACCTATTTAATAACTAAGTAAAGGAACAATGTAAAACATTGTTCGTAGCCTTTGACAAAGGTAAAAGTCTATAATATAGTGCTATTAGTGACATTATTAATTTAGTTGAGTACGAGTATCTTGGACAGAAGCTTGGGTAGCCTAGTAATTAGGTATTTGCTTTGTTCAATGGTAATATTTTCATTAATTGCTTTAATTACATTATACTTAAGTTATATAAATTCAACTTCGAAAACTGAGTTTGATACTTGTATCACTATACGTTTATATGATTAAATAATCGAAGTACAGTGTTAAATAATCTTAATTTCATACAAGTATTCAAAGACATATAATGCGTTTCGATAAAAACATTATTTATAGAATTATCCGCCAGCTCAGGTCATCTTGTGCATATAAAACTTTGTTGTTCTTTACGATTTGATATTATCACCTTACGTTCTGGCGAAGAGCACGTATTCGATGAATCGACAGTGATAAGTCGACTATTCGCTTGTCCAGCAATGTATGAATAATTACCTACTGTCTTCCAGTTACTTTATAGATAACCTAGGTACTAGGTATGCTAGATGTATGATGATGACGATGGTAAAATATCAAAATATGAATTCACAAAGTCATGAGCACACAATGTTACTCATGATCATAATTTGACGTAAATATTATAGAATGACTGTTTGACATGATTGTATAATATTTGAGATTAATTTTGTTCATCAGTAAGTTGTTTTTGTTAACATTTTTTTTTTGTTTTGTTGCCTTTATTTTAATAAATGCTTTCAATTAATATGTTGGTTTGAATTGGTGTAACACCCGAAACCATGTAATTAACTATTTAGTTTAAACTTTCGTGGTTTTGAACCACTACATTATCTCCATTCGTTCTTTATTGCGAAATCTCCAAAATGGGACTAAGCATTTACGGATTAAGGATTAAAGTCGATTTTTTAAGCTTTATTTTTTTACTAGCTTCTGCCTGCAGGTTTGCTTGCACAACTTTTAACACAGTATTATAGTTTCTTTAATAATATAGTTAAGGCGCCTCCCCGAGCAAAACGCAGCGGTAGCCGTGTTTTGTGCAGTTTTTGGGAGCTATCTACTCTTTACCAAAAATAAATACCAACTTATAAAATAGACATGAAATTTCTGCATGTTCTTGACTCCAAAATGGTAGTTTTGGTTTTTTTTTAGTAGTAAAATGTAAAATTAATCTCCTCACAACGAAACCACAGAAAAGAGGCAGGATTATTGATGGCTTGCATCTCCTCGTAAAGTAACCATCATTTTGATTTTCTTTTTACACTAGATGGTAGGCAATTTAATAATAAACATTATGCTAGTTTTATTTTTTTCAAAAGACCTAAATTTGATTTTATAAAGATTTTATTCCAAAATCTGAGCGTACTCGCTACGTATATTGCTATTTTCTATCTCACGATCTTATGCTGGGTGGCGTGCGGTGAAAAGGGACGAATCCTCAAGGTTATTTGGTCAGGGTACCGCCTTAAATCATGATGCGAAAGACACGTGGTGCCATCTATTTTATCATAAGAACGTTATTGTGGTTTTTCTCGGGAACAGGTGGCCTACCATGACGTCTTAAAGCAGTTGTAATTCCAGTGTGAGAAAGAGACAGCGCTGTATGGGTCGTGTAGCGCCATCTCTTTCGCACACTGGAACTTAATATATATATGTCGGAGACGGTCATTGGTACGGGCTTAAAATGAATCACAAGTACGCAGTGGTGACATCACGCGATCTACTTACAAATCTATCCACACCACAGCTTGCTTGTTACAGAGTCTAGATGGTAAACTCTGAGCCAGCAGTCAGTGTCTCATCGCGGCCAAGTTAAAACCTCTTGGAACTGTACCCGATTCATTGTGCCCCGTGTTATTTTGTTAAGTTGTAATCTCAAGTAATTCGTTAGTGTTGCTAGAAACAGTGTATCGCTCTGTGTCTTTTCATAGCACGAAAGATCGTCTGCCCACGTGATGTAGAAGCCTAGCGGAATAAATCCTGACACTCCGACATATATATATAACCACCACTACTTTTTTCGGGATGAAAGGTTGCCCTGTATCCGTTTCTGTACACCTGATAACGTATAGGTATGAAAATTTTCAGGAAGATCGGCCCAGTGGTTTAGGAAAAAAGGTAACAAACACTTACTTTCGCATTTATAGTAATATTTAGGAAGGTTTAGGATTTTACCAAACTCCCTTACCTTTTTTTTTCTGATGGAATATCATCAAATAACCCCTCCCGCTCTGGGCTGAGCAGGAGGGAGTGTCAGACTTTAACTGACTAAAACCCATCCATGTTCCTTCCTTTGCCCTTTGTGTTCCAGGGCCGCGGTATCTCTTTCGAACAGTCCCGCAACCCTGGCAGGCCTATCGGTCCTTGCGGACCCCTTCCAGTTTGCTGACTCTCTTTGAAGCGCGCGTGGATTGAACAAAGGCCGGACGCGAGAGGTCGCCGCCGCCGATCGCCGCTACGAGGACACGGCGGTGCTCCGCCTACGCGGGGCAGATCTCCACCGTGTGCTCCACCGTGTCCTCCGGTCGATCCTCACAATGGTAGCACCCGGGCGTTTCCTCCCGCCCGATTCGGTGCAGGAACCTCCCGAAACAACCGTGTCTGGTGAGGACCTGCGTCAGGCGGAAGGTGAGGGCGCCGTGGCGCCTCTCTAGCCACTCCTCAAAGAGGGGACTTATCGCCACTATTGTGGCGTGCCCTGCACGGGGTGGCGACAGTCGCTCTCTCCATGTCGCCATAAGATCGCGCCGGAGGTCTGTCCGCTGAGCGACGATTTGCCGCGGCAGCGGAGTTACGCCCCGGCGTAGTGCCTCCACGCACCACTCATGCAGGCGCGCGAGGACTATCGCCTCCAGATCCCATGGCAAGGAGGCTCGCCGCCTCGCCGGAGATCGTGCGATATTCCCGGACCAGCCTAACGGCTACCACCTTTTGGGGCGCGTTCAGGTAGTGGGCAGCTCGCCGCCTCAAAGAACGCGCCCACACCTGGGCCCCGTAAAGGGCCATGGACCGCACGACCCCCGCGTAGAGTCTCCGGCAGGATGCTTTTGAACCCCCCAGGTTGGGCAAGAGCCGCTTGAAGGCAGCCCCGGCCCGTTCCAGTTTGGGAGCCAAACGTCGGAAATGCTCCACGAAGTTCCACCGGCTGTCGAGGACGAGACCTAGGTACCTCAACGTCGGCTCGACGCCGATGGGAACCCCTCCTACCGTCAGCATGGCCGGATCCTCTCCACGACCATCGCAACCCCGCATGTCATTAGCTCGGCCGCCACCTCGTGCGACCTCCCCTGTGCCAGCACCAGCGTGTCGTCGGCGTAGCAAACTACGCTGACACCGTCAGGGAGGTCGGATCGCAGCACCCAGTCGTAATCGATGTTCCACAAGGGCGGCCCTAGAACCGACCCCTGCGGAACACCGCACGACATCTCTCGCCGGTTCCATTCTCCGCTGCGACCAGGGTAAATGACATACCTGTCCGACAGGTAGTCCCCGATCACACGACGAAGGTAGGTCGGCACCCGGTGATACCGGAGTGCCTCCCTAATGCAGCTCCAGGGCATGGTGTTGAAGGCGTTGGCGATGTCGAGAGACACCGCCAAGACCACTCCACCCCGGGACACCGCATACCCCGTCGGTTGGGCTCTCACGCGCATGATGGCGACCACCGTCGAGCGTCCCCTGCGGAAACCAAACTGATGTTCCGCAAGATAAACTCCCATACCTTAGCCTGCCTTTCAAAGTGTTCGATGTCCGCTAACATTGCACTCTTTGCAGATTCTGCAATCCCTATAATTCACACCACTTAGTGACAACCCTAGTCCGGTATAAAGTGGTCGTTACTTCCAAATTCAAAAGACCATTTGCTAAAAAAAGCAAAAAAAAAACGTATTTTTTCCGTATTCAAATTCGCACTGAATGGATTGTATAACTCTGCGATTTGCATAACTGAGCACCATTGTAGGCTTCAGCATTCAATTCTGGTGTTTATAGTACTTGCTTTAAGAACCAACAGGGGTGGCCCCCACTGTTTTGTGTTCACATAGAATATTCTATGGATTATATAATGCCTATTTTGATAAAACTGGTTGTCCCTTTTATGATGTTGACCTCGTAATTTTAAATCAATTCAAAGGTCGGAAGGGAGCCCCTATTGAATGGTTTTCATAATAGCTAGGAGCTTGACCTTACAAAACAAGTTCAAGGTTTTATGGTGGAGTTTCATTACTCTAACTGATATAGGAGTAGGCAATAAGATAATATTTGTAATACGACTTCTTTCTTATTTAACTCATGTTTCCAGCCTCTTTTCTACGATACAAGACAAAATACAATTGTTTTCTTACGTAATAAAGTAACTAACCTACATCTCACATTGTTTTGCCTGAATTGAGAAAAGTAAACCAGCATCAGTCATCAGCACAGATTGTTGAACTTCTATTAATTACCACCTAATTATTACGAAATATATTTGTCAATACACTTTCTCGAAGACTGGTTCATAACGCACTAGGATTAGGTTAAACATGCAATGTATTTCACACGCGTGGATTTTTATACTTTTCCGCACACGTGCGGAAATTAAAATATGATAACTATACTTGATTGTTTTTTTTTTAAATCTGGGCAAAGAGATATGTGTCTTTTGTCTTACGGCGTAAATATTTTAGAGTATTTAAATTGCATTTTTAGATAGAATATCATAGATAAACATGATTATTTAAAATCAATATTTACTATTATGAAAAAATTAACATTTATGTTCTTATGTTCAAAAATATTATAAATTCTACTTTTCATATAAGGCTGTTTAGCGGCATTATGATGCCGCTAAACAGCTTTGCTTCTTCTTCAACCAGGCGAAAGCAAAGCGAGGAAAAAAGCTATAATTAAATCACAAGTTTCATAATTCCTGACAAAAATACTTTCCGTTATAATATGTTATTTCTTCGATAGTGTATTAAAAACCGTCGTTTGATACGCGTGGGGATTTGATACTGCATTTCTCGGCTCCATAACACCCAGCTTGCAGCTCGGGTGTTAATTCCGCCTCGAATGCAATAACTAAGTTTCCCTACTTATACAAAAATGTACTATAGCACTTGAATAATCCACATTAATTGAATTAAATAATCATTTATTAGATTTTCGTCTCCTTATGATACCCTCCAACATGACATTTATAAAAAGTCTTTATGTACTAATTAACAGTACCAAACTAACCATATAAGTCTAAGTAGTTACATTAAATTTGTGCGCTCGTTCTAATTCTCTAGAAAAAAAAATTATCCTGGTTGCATTTTTATTAACTTTTCTGTGGCAAACTTTTTACGGAACGTATCTTTAAGCTTGCCACGTGTAAGCCCATCATCCGAACCTAATCGCCAAGGTTGAAGGGGATGAATCATGTAACGCTGGACCTGCGACTGCGCAGCGACGCTAGAGCAGCTGACAGCCATTCATACAGACCTTGATTTTGGACAGTTAATGCCTGTTTTTATTTTTTTAATATTACACTTACCCCAGGATGTTAAAAAAATGCATGATTTATCATCGCTTTTTAGTCAACCGAATTTGACAATATTTTTGAAACATATACCTCGAAAATCGGAATGTCCCGAATTTGTAATTTCTAATCTCGCATTTCTTAGTTTAATATTTTAGTGTCGTTTCTATGGGATTTGTATTAAATTATATATTTATTATTATATATGATTTCTTATTTAAAAACAACGGTTAATACGTTATTTTGACGGGCTGATAGAGAGAAATACTGACAGGCATGCACATTTGATTTGAATAACAAAGGTGAGCACAAAGCAAGGATTTTCCTAAAATCCCTTAAAGGGTTTATGATTTTATAATTTTGAAGATAGCATATCCACGTACGCGCGTGTACTCGAGGCCTTTACTACGAGTAATATATTCATTGAAGAGCAGAATAAACAATCGACAATCTTGAAAAGATCAAGATTTGCACTTAAATCTTGAAAACAATAGAACTGTTGACACGCAATTTGTTTCTATCAGAGGTAAACGCGTAGAAAACAATCGTACTTTAAAATTGTATTTCATTAAAATAATAAGCTTCCGCGTGATTAGGTGTTCCTTCAATAACAAGTTACTCATTTACCGATATTTATGTCCATGAAAAATAAATATTTTGACAGAGAAATGTTGTAAACTTTTTGTGATTTTGCTCCTGATGCTGATTCAGGTAGGTTTTCCTGTTCAGGACAAAATATGTAGACGTACTTGTTGTTGTTGGCTTGAGAAGCGAATATAATATCATCAACCATTAACTTAGGAAAAAAAGTATTTGAGGAAACTCGATATCTTTTTTTTAAGAGCTGGCAATAGACATACGCAATTTTTTTTAAACCTTTTTGAGGTACATGTATACGAGTGGAGCGGACTGTGTGTTTTATTAAAAGTGCTTTGTGGAATTTCCAAGGCTAAATTCAGCGCTGAAAGTTGAAATTACATCATTAAAATTAATGACTCTGTATCACACAGGGACACCCCTATTTTTTTATTCGTAATTTCACATCGCTTTTGTGTAGCGGTTCATAGAAGACATGAAAATCGACCTGCTCTCTGAAATTTTAAGTGTGTGGTGCCAACAGTCTCGGAGTAAAATGGCTGTGACATACGGACGGACGGACAGACATACAGACTGACGGACAAAACAAATTAAAAAGGGTTCCGTTTTCGCCATTTGGCAACGGAAACTTAAAAACCTGTCTCTATCTACTATAAATTTTAAAACTGAAAGATTGTTTTAACTACTTATTTTTTTTTTTTATAAATTACAAACAGCTAGGCTTTTTTATCAAGAATTGAGAAAATACAAAATATCGTATTTTTATGAGTAGGTAAAGCTGATTAAATAAACAAAACTCAATCTTACAAGATTGTAACAATCTCATTTATGTTTACAATAAGTCGCCTATTTGACCTTGAAATATCGCAAATATTTATGAAAGTAATTTTTTTTTATAATGATTACACATATAAACACGCGCAAGTTTTACGACTGTAGGGTAACCATATCGTTCGAAAAGTCTTTACAAAAAGCAGGATATTAAAAAACTTAGCTTAACTATTAACCTAGTTTCTTTTGTATCTATATTTTATATAAGTCATTTAGCTTTTCCTATATAAAATTAATGTGTATTGTAAGTTAAAAATGCTGAGATTATGAATTGTTGATTTATTAAATGTTTGATATGTAAAAAAAAATTATATGTGTAATGTGTATGTGTATGTGTGTGTATTGTTTGATGTGTAAAGTATTGAGATTTTGAATCGCTGAGATTATGGTGTTGAGATTTTCAATGTTGAGATTATGATTGTTGATCTTAGGTCCAACCCCGAGTGTAACACGGGTAAAAAAAATCGTCCCGTGGTACTACCGGATCGCTTGGTAGTTCTGCGGGTTTTTTTTTGTTTTACCCGTGGTACTACCGGTATTACCACGGGCAACAAACGGATATATTCCTCTTTATTATGTACACCATACAAAAAACAGGTATTTTCACAATGTCATAATTATTTTCCTGCCCTCGTCCTATGTTACTTGGGGTCGGCACATCACGTTTTTTTCTTCCAGTCTCCCCTTTCAACCGTTATGCACGCTATCGTTTACTTCTTTTTCACTCATATCATTCCTCACACAATCTATCCATCGTTTCCTTGGTCTTCCTCTCCCACAACCTTTGAATAGATTTAAGGGAGAATGAGACACAAAACACTTTCTTTATATATCCTATACTCCCTAAAAAGGTCCCTTATGTCGACAAGTCCTACGTTAATTAAACGCTAATTGGACACTTAAACAAGAGCGAATCGTACTCACACGCACACAAGGTTCCGTAGCACCCAACAATATTATAAAAATATTTTGAAGGCTCACTCATAATGTTGTATTCTATTACATTAAACAGCAAAACTAAATTTGTTTTTCATAGTATGATAATATTTTATTTTAAATAAAAAAAAAAACAAAGTTACTGCTGCAATTTGATGAAAAAGTCTTATAAATATTTCAAAAACTAAACATCAAATCTTATTCAAACCAATTTTCGTAGATTTATTTTACGTTCTAATAATAATACCAGCCTGTTACTGTCCCACTGCTGGGCAAAGGCCTCTTCTCAACAGCGAAGGCACGAGCATTGATCACCATGCTTGCTCAAGACGGGTTGGCGATTTTAAGACTTTTTTTATGATAAGTCCTGTTTTCCTCACGATGTTTGCATTCACCAATGTCTGTGATGTCCAAGATAAACTTAGAAAGTACAATATGAATTGAAATAGTCACACTTTTACGTTTTATAATTCTAATTTTTTTCAGAATTCTCCTACTCTTATTTATTTATTTATTTAAATGTCATGCTCAACAGTGGTACATAGGCGGACTTAATGCCACAAGGCATTCTTTAGCAGTCAGTCTTACTTTAGAAATCAGAGGGTGGGTACACACATTTTACCACTTTGGAAGTGTCTATCTTTCAAACGACTAGACCGGTGTCTAGTATAGACCATGTTGTATGAAAATGCTGGCAGATTGCCACCCTGCAGCAGAACTTCATTGCAATTTCTCCGAGCCTTGAGACCTGTGCAGTTGTCACTCTGTCAATGTTTGAAATGTTTTCGTTTTGAACGACAGTTTAAACATTTGACATTGAAACTATTGAACGGTTTGAAAATTTGTTGTGGTTTTACATGGATTACAGGTTGTTTACATGGGTACACAAACAAAGTATATAATTATAAGGTCCCATTAAAATAGATGGATAAATTTTAACACAGCGTTCAGTACGTCTAACCAAAGATATCCAACCAAAAAAAAACACTGATTAAAGTGATTTTATTTTGACCTAATGGATGCGTTTATTCTTGACTGCCGCCGGCAATTTATTATTTTAGGTCAAAATAAAATCACTTTAATCAGTGTTTTTTGCTTGCATATCATTGCTTAGACGTACTGAACACTGTGTTAAAATTTGTCCATCTATTTTAATGGGACCTTATATAACACTGGTTTCATAGTTTTCATTTCAGCACAATTAGAAAGCTCTACGTCCAGCTTCTTTGCACCAACTCTGTGATAAAACAGAGCCTATACTACGAGTAACTACTACTACTAATAGACATGAATCCCACATAATCATCATCTTCGTGCCCGTATCCTATTTTACTTGGGGTCGGTGCAGCACATTTTCTTCTTCCATTCCCCCCAGCCAACTGTCACCACGCTATCATTCATTGGCCTTCTCTCCCTCTCCATCCTTCAAAATTTATATTGATCAGTGTTTTATTCACATAAGTACGTTTCACCCCTCCTGCACTTGTCTGTCACTGGCACCAAGCTGGCGCCACTTTTAAACTGATATAACTAATTATTTCTTACTTTATTTATTTAAAACTTACAGCGCAAAGTTCAGAGGCAGACTTAATGCCAGGCATTTTCTACCAGTCAACCTTTAGGTCATCCGGACACAAACAGTGGTAGGTGAATATCTGAAAATAATTTGAATTGAATACTAAAGTGTACCTACAACAAGGATATTTAAACTACTATAATAAAATAACAAAATATATATAAATATTTATCCTTCTCATCGTCACTTTACACATCCATCTCCTACATATACACTTAGTTATAATTCGACAAGCATAATAATATTTAATATGACCTTAACCCTCGATTAAGTGTCGAGTTCATGAAAATAAGGCGTATTTTATTTTATTTTCAGCGCATCATCAGCTCATCACTCAGCGTACTCCTATTACGCAATAAGGTTATTGCATGCAAGAAAACACTGCATTAGTTTGAAAGACAAGACTGTTTTGGCCATTCCGGATTTTTACATACCTACTGACACTAACTAATAAATATTTTAACTGTGGAGACTAAGAAAGTACTATAATACTCGTAGTGTGGGTATCGAATGAATTACATAAAAAACAACTATTGCATAAAATAAAACCACTGTTCGTTTGAAATAAATCTTTTCGTATGAGCTTTTTTCTGACACTACCGAAGTTAAAACTGAATACTATGATTAAAACCTAATATAGATCATTTTAAAAGATCTTGATTTTACTGAAACGTCATAGCTGGCATTGATAAGTGCATCTAGATTATGAGCCCGTAAACGGTTTCTGCTGAACGAAAGCCTTGAAAGGTCTGCTTGAATGACTTTCAGGTGCATTGCCATTGTCACTATGTTTTTGGACAAAGGATATACCATAATAAGATACTGATAGACCTAGGTACCTACTGAAGGCGCCATACTCGTAGCCAAGGTGGAGGCGACTCCATGGCCCGACACGCTAAGAAGTAGTAACCATCTTAAGAACATTAAAAACTAAGTGCAGATGACGTAATGCAAGCTGTATTCAAGCTGCATTTCCTGTGCAAGAGCTTATCACAAATAGTTACATAAGTGCGGGCACGCGCGGACGCTCGGGCGCCGGTCTGACATTAGCCTAAGGTCAAGGTGAACGCTATTATCCTTGTCATGTTACGTCACCGAATGGCGCAACTGAATGCACATCAATCGCACTGACATTTGCTCATTGTTTACTATTCGTATATAGCTGTGCACACTGAAATTATAAAATCGGTAATTACCGAAATTTTAGTAAGTATTTTCGCTGTAGCTTATTCCCAATGCTCTAAAGATGCCAGGCCACTAGGCATTGCCTAGTGATCCATCGTTCAATTCGCAGCTGCACGTGTCTAATGATATCGTGTCTATAAGTCTACAATTTAGTCGTTTCGCTTTCAATGACGCCAGATGTGAATGCACTCATTGTCCTAAAAAAATGTCTGCCTACATTTGAATATCTAGGTCACGGCATCACCCACTGCCAATAGCTTGAAAGATTTCACTTTCAGTCATTTTATTTAACGAGGAAAGTGGTTCCTATTTTTAACCGACTTCATTACATTCTTGTTACATTTTATGACATGAATAGACAAGTTTGCCATATTTCTTAGTATGATCTACAGCTGCTGAAATAGTATTACGGCACAGACAAACAATATCAAGAAAATTAATCAAAGCTGGCAATATCTACGGCTACGGGTGCTTGCCGAAAACGGGCAAATAACAAAAATATTAATAAGACTTTCTTATGGGATATTCCGTAATATGTTTGGTTTTTTTCCGTAGGTCTTAATATTATGTAATAAAGAGAGAAATGATCAGGTTTTTGTTCGAATTTCCTTGAATTCGTAATCGCAGGCACATTTCGACATGACAGTTTCGAGTGGTAGGTATCTATGACACATCCTTTGTTTTGCAGGGTTAATCTATCACGACATACGGTAGACAGGGGGTAACTTATATTTATATGGCTTCTAGCAGCAGAATTCTACGGTAATCCTTCTTCATAGTATCACTTACATGGGTTTAACTAGACACAAGAATAACCTGATTTATAAATAAGAAATGGAACCCCCGCGTCTTCAAATGATAAACGCGAGACATTGACCTCGTTGCGGCTCGTATACATAAACAATGGCTACACGGGTCTGTTATCTAGTCGAAGTGCATCTATTGAGAGCTACTCACATATGAGTGCACGTGAACCGGTGACAACCTGAACTACGTTTCAGCAACGTTCGGTTGTTGATTGGTGGAGAACTATAAAGCTTCGTAGAAATATCGGTTATTTGTTAAACGTTACTTTTACGTACATAATTGATGATAGAAGCCAGTTTTATGCTAACCACAGTACCTACATACAGAGTGTAACAGGACCCTACACGAAGCAGTCAACCAAGCATTCTGTACATCAAACTAAGTAACTTTACGCAAAAATTATTGCTGGGAAACGACTTTTTTTTGTGAAAAATCAGGTTTTCGGTAATACTCCATGTAACGCACACAAAACATTATGCTGATGAATGGCTTGAATAGTAGGCGGGTAGTGGAGGTGTTTAAAGTAAAAATCTTACAATAAAAACATGTATTAAAAAAAAAAAAAAACTTGTAAAAAAGTCTGAACTTTGACCCCCAATATCTCCGTAACTAGAAGGTTCCCAGGTATGGTCTAGAACAAAAAAATCATCCCAATGACGGAGAACAAGTGCCTTTCGGCTTCGTTAAGGGTCTTGTTACACGCTTTATACTAGAGACGCAATGCGGATTTCAATTCAATCACAGTGATTAGTTGATTCCAGTACATCAAAGCCTCAATGCTTAGTGTTATCCTTGCTTTCGAAATCAAAACATGCAGCAAGGGCATTCTGAGGGAAAAATTATTTATTACTGAAGTTTCATAAAAATATGGCTTTAATTTGCATAAATTAAACATAGCTTGTTTGCATACGTTGATCGAACTAAAGAGGATTTTATTTAGAAAACCATTCATTCAAAGTTCATAGTAAGAACTCTGAACTTTGAATGAATGGTTTTATCGGAATGCGGAATCCAAAGTGTTCATGTTTATGGTGAATTAAAAATATTTGTAACTATTTTTCAGATTTTTGCACTTAAATCTACTAAGTAGAAAACTTAAATTATACATTAAATTTTGCACAAGAGTTCCATGAAACAAAATGTTGAACAATAAGAGGTTTTTTTTTTTAAATTCATTTAAGCTATAAATATGGGGTAAATAGTTCGTTTCGCTATTTTTACCGATGCCAAACTACATAGAGACTACGGCCTAATTGAATTTATTTTAGTATTTATGTAACTTTCCTACATATAACGATACATTTTCATAACAAAGTATTATTGTTTAAGGAAAATATGGAGCAAATGTCTAATCTAAACGATTAAGTGAACATTTATTGCTTCTATTATTTATCTACTAGCACTAGTAACGTTAATAAATAATGATTTATCTTAGAGATGGGCAATGTCGACTATTTTGTTTATCGATCGAATTGATATTATTCATCTTACAATCAAATGAGTAGCTATATGATTTTGTTGAAAAGCCCCCAGCCCTACCTATTTTTTTTTTTGATAAAACGAACAAAAACGGAAAAAAACGTGATTCTTTTTTCATTAAATAGACTCTCATCTGAATTATTTTTGATAAAACAACCATTCGAATAATTTTGATACTATAAGGGCCTGTTTCACCACCTACGATTAAGTTCCCGTTAACTTATTTGGCAGATAATTAATTCATATAAATTCTGTACCATTTTTGAATTTATAGTAGAGTAGAAGTAGAAAGAAGTTGAATTTATATGTAGTGGCTATTCGGACATCGTTAAATAGGCCCTGAGTATTTAGACATTTCCCATCACTAGACAATAAAATATAAGCAAAATAGTAGTAGTTGCAAATGCATCGTTTTCCTTATTAGTATACCAATGCCGAGGTCGCCTTGCGTCCTGCTAATGCTTTTATTACAAGTTATATAATTGTTTTTATTACCTCCATGCGAAATTACTACCTGTAATAGGAAATATACTGGTGCAGCACCTATCGGTTAACATCATTGGTTAGTTAGTTGAGTCTCTGGGCAGACCAGCTATTCTTGCTGATATAATTTTGAAGGGTAGGCTATGCTGCCTTAATATTGTCGTGTTTGAAAAGAACTTTGCCTTAGTAAAGTTTATTTGCAACTATTATAAGAAACCTTTCGTATTTTCACCGCTTAAAGACTACTACGCGTTTAAAGCTTGTTTCGAAGACGCTTTCAGTCCCATCAAACATAAAATTGTTACATCACAAATTTTTATTAGTTGAAAAGATGGGCCAAATATGGCCAAAATAAAAAAAAAGGATAACGAAAAACTGGTTAGAATGAGGATTTTTTTCTGCACACCATCGTCATCTTTGACGGATACATGCAATATCGGACGGAAATAATTTGCGTAATGACCACGCCTTTTCTTGACGTGCAGATTTTAGCAATCTGAGGCGGTCAGGCCTGTTTGCGTTGGCCAATAAAGTGATTTTTATGTTGAGTGAAGTCAGCTGTAGAAACACAAGCTCTTTGTCAACTCGATGATTTTACGATTATATCTGAAAAAGAGAACCCACTTCTTAGTTAACATTAAAAGTGCGTAAGACAACAGTGTAACTTTCACGACGCAGAATATATAGATAGAGAAACCAGATATCCCCAAAAACCCACAAATTACATGATCACAATTGACAGTCAGACGGCAATACAATCATTGAGTAATGTTGTGGACCCTTGCGTAACGATTGCGGTGCGTAAGGTCACTAACATCATCTAATTTTGCACGCTTTCGTAACATTCAACTAAGTTAAAATCGAGCACGCCACTAATATAATTCCTGACATCAAGGCAACCACGAATTAGATTTTTAAACAGAACAGAATTATTGCTGACGGCTGTACGGAATTATATATTGCAGAAAAATCATGTCCTTGATCTAAATAAATGTTTTTTTTTTAGCAATACATCACGTTTGTGAATTCGCAACTGTTGCTGAATGATGCCTATAGAGATCGGATACAGTTGTGTAAGTCACTCGTGGTCGATGAAACTTGTGAGGTAAAGAGCCTGTTTCAATTATTTTATAATTTAAGCTTAGACACTTGCCATAGCCCGATAGGAGGCAAACCAGTCCGTAGGAGACCTGAAAATATCAAAAAAAATCTTTGCAACACTTTGTAAAAGAATCGCGCGCAACATAAGGTGTTCTTTAATGATTTGTTTACTTGAATGAAACACTAAACACGTTTGCTATACTTTTTTAAACATTTAGGAATAAAAATGAATTCTTCGTACACAACATTCATCATTGTTGTTTATCCTCTAAGATAAACTGAGGTCTTCATCCTGCGTTACGTCAGAAATGGGTATTTTTATCCCACGTTTTATTTGTTTGTTATTCTCGGAATTAGTTGGAACAAACAAATAGTTGTTTATTAGCTTTTGAAATACTCCTATTTCTGAGTAAAATACACCATAGCCATAGGCTTCTCTTAAGATGTGACGTGCGAACGCCTGCGTCAGAAGAATTTGCGCAAACCATCTTAGGCTGCCTAGAGAACCTATAACAGCATCAAAGAAACACGGATAACAATTTGCCCAGTCTTCTAAGGTAAGTATTTAAGTGGAGTAAGTTTTACTAGGGTGTCAATGGAGCCATAAATAGTATCTATAATATCTGACTTACGTCATCAATACAAAAACTTTTACAGAAAATATTTATTCCTTATATTTTAATAGACAGATGCAAATTCTATGAAACTTATTCATTGTGTCTTTAAAAAAAAACACAATCAATAGGTAAGAAAATATTTTCTGTTTGTAAGCTACTTTATATTATTACTGATATTATACTTAAGTATCTACAAACGATTTAACGTATACCTACAGATTATCTTAATATTACGCAAACACGAGCTTTCGTTCGCGATGACATCATACTCCTACATTTGTACCAGTTATTCAACGATTAATTATTAAAACAATAAATGTTTGAATTTATGAATCAATCGATACCTACGTACACAATTCATATAAATAGGAATTTCATTAATAACTTAAATATTATGATATGAAACGGAATAAACAGTTTCCTCAACCCTGTCTTATCTTGCGTTTCAAGAAATGTTTCAAATGGGAAAAACATGGTATTTCCCGCAATGTTAAGGGCGTTTATCAGCCACAAATAGTAACGAAAATAAATCTCTAGACAACGTTCGACGCAATTGATATTTCTGTGAAAATGTATGAAAAAAGCTCTGATGTTAAAAAAGATATACCTTGAGGTATAAATGGGTCATTGCATAACGTTAATTAAAATGTTAATAGGTGAGTATGTACTATGGAAAGTTAATGTTAAGCATAAACATATAGTTATTGGCTTGGCGAAAGCTTTTACTTTTAGCGCTACAACAGGTTTGACAGAGTACAGACGGGTCAAGGTCGTGCCTCACAAAAAGCAGTTTGTCGCCGCGAGCACATTCTTACATTCGGACGGAACCAATAAATTCGTCTGAGCAAATCCATTATGCGACATTTCTCGTATCTACGACTTTAATTGCGAATTAGTAAGAAAAACATAATTTTAACGAGTTTGACACCCACTCGCACAGGTGTCCCCCTGCCTGTTTATCAGTGTCTAGTAGGTACCTACCTAGTTCTCAGAATGAAGCGTTGGCTTGATAACAAGAGGCGATTGACTCCATGTCTGCTGCCCATTTATTACGTCGATCCACATTTATTATTATCTTTACGTTGTAATCAAATTAATTTGGAATAGATCAAATTTTATCACGACCTGTTTGGTTAAAAATTATGGTGAACTTATAAGTACCTACATATCAATTTTTCGATCTTGTAGACTTTAGAATGGGTTGTAGAGAGGGGAAATGTTTACCAGATGATCCAGTTAAGGGAGAATGCTCGTTTTTTAAACGGTATTCAACTTAAGGTGGATGCGCAATGGTAGCCCGCGAAATTTAAATTTTCTTACGTTTATTGCAATTTGCAGGTCAGTGTCAGGTTGTATGTTGATGAAAATATGAATCGCGCCACTAACACGTATGGAGTTACAGAATTATAATCATTCAAATCATCAATACAGCTCTCCAAGTTCATATAATCACATTCAATAGCTATTTCATGAAAAAGTCACTCTTTGAGATTATATGAACTTGGAGGGTTGTATTGATGATTTGAATGATTATAATTCTGTAACTCCATACGTGTTACTGGCGCAATTCATATTTTCATCAAAATACAACCTGAAACTGACCTGCAAATTGCAATAAACGTAAGAAAATTTAAATTTCGCGGGCTACCCTTGTGCATCCACCTTAATGTACCTCTGTGTAAAAGCGTTTAATGCTAACAAACTTAACTGTCTACCATTTGTCATACTCGAAAGATTATAGACACCACGACTTGTTTTTCTTTCAATTACGCGGCATACCTAGTCAGAAGAAGTATGAATTGTGTTGCTTATAAATCATGACTGATATAATTAAAGAAAACAAGTCTAAATTAATTAATTGAGCGATTTTGTTTTAGAATACATCATACCTACAAATGTGTTGATACTCTTATTGCGCCATCCCATCTTCCTAGCTCATCGTGCTGTGCTGGGGCTGCCGCTGCGGCTGCAGAGAACCTCAAGCGGCGTAAATATAGTAACCTCATTGGTAACTATATTTTCGAGCCGTTTGGGGTTGAAACTCTAGGACCGTGGGGTCCGAGCGCTCACAGCCTTTTCAAGGATATTTCAAAACGTTTAGTTGACACTTCCCGTGACCCAAGGGCTGGCTTTTACCTTGGCCAAAGGCTTAGCGTTGCCATACAACTTGGCAACGCCGCCAGTCTCTTGGGTACATTACCAGTTGAAGGCGTTGAGGAGGAGTTTTTTGACGCCATTTTTTAAATTTGTTACTAGGTTATTTACCTTAGGTTATTTTAATTAATAGATGTAAAACTATAGAATAAATATAAATAAATATGATTAAAAAACCTACAAATTAAATATTAATAATAATAATATGGCCGCTGGTGGCCACGCGCAATCACCTGAGCTACTGCTTGCACTGGTCGCACGCTGAGCGCGTAGTTAAGTATTTGCTTCTACCCCCTCATTTTATAAATGAAATTATCACAATAATGGGATTAAATGATGAATGCCTCATGTTGTGATAAGTTTGTAACCATTGTTATTATATAAGTATATAATAACAATGGTTACAAACTTATAAAGGTGCTTCTAGCCTGTAAACGTGTTTGTTATTATCATTACTGTGCTTGTGTTACTGTTGCTTTATTTTTAAGTTCACAGTTCTGTACTTATATTTTATGATAATAAAGAATTTTTCATAAAAGCAAATATTTGTTATAAATAATCATGTTTATGTATGATATTCTATTTATAAACACAATTTAAATACTCAAAAAATATTTACCCCGTAAAGAGGCATATCTCTTTGCCGAGATTAAAAAAAAAATCACCGCTCACTATAGTCATTGAACCCATTTGGACTTAGTTTAAGTAATTAAGTATAGTAATCTGTGGAAATTTTTACTTCCGCACGTGTGCGGTAAAATATCAAAAATCCATGCGTGTGAAATACATTGCATGTTGAACCTAATCGTTATGAACCAGTTTTCGAGAAAGTGTATTGAAAAATTACACTTCACTCACCCCGCAATCACAAATTGACAGACGTGCACAAATTATCGAGAAAAACACTCTGATGGCGTTTTATAGTTTTGCTGCGATCGAAAAGGATCATCTTACCTCATAGGATCATCTCGTATACGTTTCCCCTTCTATACGTACCTGTAGTAGCAGATACTCTGTTTTCTACATAATTTTATTCACGATACCGACGTGTGTCATCGTGTTCTAATAGGTTCGTGGACCTGTTAATTAATATCTTGAAATTATTATGAAATAATAATATGTTGATTACTAGCCACAAATTAAATAATATGTTTTCATTATGGAGCACGTAGAGACGTTAACTACTTCTAATATAATTATGATATTGTATAAGTGTTTTGATGATAGGTCATTATTTAATTATAATTTATATTATTTTCAGCGATGAATACAATTCTGATGGTTAGGTACTTTAAACTTAATACGAGCAGCATCAATTCTGGTTATTTCAGAAGGATGACATTATCATTGTGCATGCGTAGGTAAGACAGCCAAAAATGAGTCCAGCGCGCCCACCCTTGACCTGCTGGGTAGTTGCGCAACGGAACCCGAAGGTGTGCAGACGTCGTCGCAAGGTCGCCAGAATGAATTGGTCATCTTTTTCCCTGCCAAAGTGAACTAACTCTTTGATTTATTTGTTTGTAGTAGCACGTAGATTGTTCAGGGTCAGGGTCTTTGTTAACTAGTTTGATTGTGACTTTCCTACGTAATGATAATAAGTATGTTGGAAAATTACTAGTGTAGTAGTTCAGTAAACCGAAACAAAGTTTTACTTCGATGATATGTATGAAGTTACTTTCACGGTTTTATTGTTACCTATGTATTAAGGTGGAAGCGTCAGGATAACCCGCGGAATTCAAATTTTCTTACGTTTTTTTCAATTTGCAGGTCACTGTCAGGTTGCATGTTGATGAAAAATGACTTGCGCCAGTAACACGTAGGTAGGTAGTTACAGAAAACTCCATTGAATGACTTTTTCATAAAATATTTACAGAATAGGGTTAAATGAACTTAGAGGGTTTTATTAATGATTATAATGCTGTAACTACGTACGTGTTACTGGCGCGACTCATTTTTAGGGATCCGTACAAAAAATGAAAAAAAACGGATCCCTTATAGGATCACTCGTGCATCTGTCTGTTGATTTTTTTTTTATACTAATTTGATTTTAGTTTTTTTTTTTACCATTTATCGTTTTGAATTTGTTATTTTTATTATCGTTGACTTTTTTTTCTCTATTGTTATGTTTGAATGGTACTATTTATTTTTAAAAAATCTACGCGATGTATATTGTTCCGAATAAATGACCTATGACTTACTTATGACTTATGTCTGTCTGTCCGTCCGTCTGTCACAGCCAATTTGCTCCGAATCTACTGGACCAAATCAGGTGAAATTTGGTAGGATGGTGTAATCCTATGACTCAAACACAGATGGGCAAAGTATTTTTTTTTTTTTTAATATTTGTCATTTACGGCCCGGGCTGCGGGACTTATCGAAACAGGTACCGTGGCCCCGGAACACAAAGGGCAATGAAGGAACATGGATGGGTTTTAGTCAGTAAAAAACTGACACTCCCTCCTGGTCCGCCCAGAACAAGAGGAGTTATTTGATTATTTAAAAAAAAAGGTTTATTTATGGGAGACAAATTAGGTAAATAAAATAAAAAATAGCAAACCTTACTGTGTCTTATATCAATTATTGTATAATAAATGATTTTGATTTTATCCATGAAAGAAGACGAAAATTGACCATTACCCCCCCTGATCTCCGAAACTAATGAGCCAAAAATTTTGAAAAAATTCAAAATATAGTTCATTGCTTGTAGATTACAGGAAAACCATACCATATATTCAAAAAAAAATATCATATGAAAATAAAGGGGACAAATTAAAAATTTGCTTTGCTTTGGCATTGTACGGAACCCTCTCCACGCGAGTTTAACACGCACTTGGCCGGGTGTTTTTTCAACGAACAACGCGACACTGACCTGCAAATTGCAAAAAACGTAAGAAAATTTGTATTTCGCGGTCAACCCTGACCCTTCCACAAATTGTGTTATGACTATTTGGTATAATGTAACAATTATGAAGTATTTAATTTTTTTTCCTCGCTTCCTTAATCATTAATTAGTTAAATATACAGTATTTTTGTTAAACAAACAATTGATAAGACAATAATTCGAACTGATTCGTTATTGTTAGTGTTAAAATACTGTGATAGACTTCGCGTCTATAAAATTCTATGGCTTATCATGCTGTTTCCATAAAAAGCTAATTGAAGTAAATAGGCTAAAGGTACATGTCAGTTAGTAGGCTTGGTTCTAGCAACGTGACATGACGGTACGTTCCAGACATAGCTACATGAAATAAACACCATTAATGGCACTTAAATAAGTTATCTGCAACACTTCGAAGTCGTACCAACGTTCCTGTGGTACCAGGTTTATACGGTCTGTCTGCAGAGTGCGGTACTATAAGTGATTTATATGTTTACTAGCGGCACTGCAACCCCCGACTTAAACTATTTCTTAGGTACGCTCTTTTTTCTGAAAAAGAAAATTTCTGTTCAGTTGGTCTGGTAGTTTCTGTCTCAAGTAGCTCCACCAGTTTCTTACACAACTTTTTTGACTTCAGCACATTCTTCACACATTTGACATTCCACCTTGTCATGCCGAACCAAAAGTACCGCTACTTAAAATATATAGTTTATTGTATCTGTATGTACATATTTATTCTGGTCTCTATATTCTTTATTGTATATATACGTTATTATTATGTTAAAAAAAACGATGACACCACACACTGAGAATTTCTCCTGTATCGTGGGTGCGAACATTTAAACTCACAAACAAAAACAGCCAGATCACAACAACTATCACACAACACAACAACAGACACAACAGAACAACTATCTATAGGCCATACCAATATGTTCCGTGCGGGGATCGAACCCGCGACACGCAACGCAGCAGTAAATCGCTCAGCCACTGCGCCAAACGAGCCGGTTTTTTTACAACACGACTGGTTCACCTTGTTTACAATGTACTCGTATTTACGTTGTCTCTGCCGGGTTCGTAGACCGACCATGATCTATCGTCACCTAATGTACATTGTACGTACATATTTCGTTTATCATCACTTTTTCTATGAACGTATCTAAGTACTTAATAATTTACAAGTTCGCTCGACGCGACTCGATGGCGACGCATGAAACAAAGCCGGTCGGTAATAATTCCGCATTATAAATAATATGCTGGTAGTTCTTGGAGTAGGATCGATAGACCACCCTCAGCAATTTTCATAATAAACCATCGCTTGCCTACAACGATGTCCCCTCTTCATGTATCGATGTATTGATCGGTTGCATTTTGCAACTGAATAAGTAAAACGTAGCCGGTCCATTCTTACATTTCAAAACTCGGTATAAAGTTAATCAAATGGTTTCATGGCAATAACTTGTTAAAATTATAATAATGATGCGTAATTTTAAACTTAAAATGTTATATTATGCATTAATTCACTAAACCTAACCAATATTAAGCGATTTTTATGTTACTGTGTCAAGGAATTCAGGGTGATCTCATGGGCATTCGCAAAAACCTGCAACTAATTTGTTAACGTATAAAATTTTAGGTAGGTACCTACGCGGTTCATAATGTGACTTTTTTAGTGATTCGGATGATTTTCTTTTGTAGTATCCTTCGGGGAAAGTTCGTATTCAGCTACATCGTACCTACTCTATTATAATAATATGGAAGTGATTTCTACAAAATTTTCATCAAAGCTTATAATTTAATTCAAATTTTATTATGAGATAAGATAACTTTTAACTACTTATTGAGATAGCGATCGTACTACGAGAGCCCACCTGTGAAAAATAAAAGCAACCTGTAGGTATAGGTACTCGTTTAAACCGGCTTCATAATTATTATTGGAAATGATCTCAAGGCCACGGAATGAATACAATTTTAAGAAAAATATCGAATTATTTATAACATCTTCAGCATATTTTTAGATATTGCTGCATTGCTGATGACCCATGTTGCATCGCCGCAGGGTATCTTCGATGGTAAAAATAAGCTAAAAATTGCCGTTCGGGCGTCTAATGAAAACCCAAAAATTGTAATGATAACGTGTTAATAAGTACCTACATCGATTTTCTTTTACAGACAGATTAAGAGTAAAAAATAATTTACAAGAAAAAAAACTAGAACTGTACGATCATTTTCTGGTAACTTGACACGAAAACTCAACCTCATACAAAAACCGACAACCTTATACCTTAGAAGAATATCAACGTATTCGGTTAAAACCCCTTAGGTAGGTGTTACGATGAGACAGTGAGTATACGCGACCCACACATCATTAACTCTACAGCGTCGTATGAGAAAGCCGCAGGATCTTTTACGAACAACACAAATAATTTGCGAAACGAGTTCATGTAAGTACTTTCCTCAAATTAATGAGAATATTCTACGCAACTGTGTCTTGTCTCGATAAAATTAATGGATAGCTCCCCTTGTTGTTGTCAAGCAGGATTGCGAAATATTTTGGCATGAAGCTGCTAAAATTTATGAAAAGCAAACATTATACCTTACTCTGGATTAAAATTCGGAATATCTAACAAAATATTATGTAAAGCAAGAATTTTAGTTTAGTGAGAAGGGTCTGTTAAGACCCAAAATAAATCGATTATTCCCAAAGTCCACCACCGGCTTATCCACCCCGTGCCGGACAGCGACACAACCTTTTCAAAATGTTCCCCTTGGACACCACTGGTGTCTAACACATTTTTACCCGACTACGGCGAAGCGAAAAGGAAGGGTAATGATTTTAGCAGTCTGTGTGTGTATGTAATATTTTGTATAATATAATATGTTCCTCCGTAGCGCCTAAACTATTCATCCGATTGTGATGACTAAGGTGTCAATCGATTCGTTATTATAGCCCGGGTAGTATAGGCTTCAACTATAGGAGGAGTCTATTTTACCTTGTGAACTCCCCGAATTTAATTAGAGCGTGATTTTTCCGTAATCCGGATTTTTAAATGTAGTAGTCACACAAATTCTTGTAAAAGGTTGTGTCGTTGTCCTCCACGTGGTGGACAGCGAGAATAATTTTTATAAATGGTTTCGCTGTTTACTACTGGTGAATCATCGAAATAAATCATTTGTTTTAACGAGGTTCCTACATCCGATGTATGGAATGACATATTCATGGAATTTACTTCAAATCACAATACATAAATCAATGACTAAATCTTAGAACGATCCCTGAAACATTACAATTCTTAGTGGAGCGTACTACATACTCTTAAATCCATAGATTTATATAAATCCTATCCACATTCGGTATTTGATTAAGTGGGTACCTAATCACATCCATGGCCATGCCCCGTGGCCTGGAAGGGGTATTCCAGGCTATCAAGCATAACGATACGAGACATTCTATTCCTGAAAAAGCTTTGATGAAGATAGACATACGACTATGAATATTTGGAGCTGGTTTTACATTTATTGCATATTGGTGTCACTTACAAAGTTAGTCATTTTAACTACAAGTTTTTTTTGACACACTTTAAAAAAACTGTGTTGTGATTGTTTTGACCTAAACTGAAACTGGTTGTTTTGACCTAAACACAGGTGTGGGCATAAAAGTAACTTATTTTGAAGCTTAAAGCTGAAACTGGAATGTTCTGAAGCTACAGGGTGAGGTGAAAAAGCTGATTTAATAATAATGATGTAATCAAATAAAATATGATAACAGCCACTATATATATCCATAAATAATTAGTAGGCTGTTTGCATTTAAATCTCGACATTGGTCAATTTAACTGATAGTGATTGGGTACGCGGGGAATATAACCAAACGGAAAAATAACACTACTTCAACAGAAAACATTCCTATGGCCTATTACCACTAACATGCTCCCACTTATTTTTATCAGCCACCTCTCCCGGCGCCTGATAGCAGAGTATTAAATAAAAAATATTAATTAATTTGAATTTATCCTTTCCAACCGAGGGTGCTTGTGCATTTAAAACTACTAGTACATACGTAGGTATCATTTAATTTATTACTAGCTTTTTCCCGCGGCTTCGCTCCCGTTATGATCTGAAATTATCCCACAGGAAAGTTTTAATGATTGTAGTCTATTATGATACTCGGAGATAGTGTGAGATTCCTATTAGTAAAAGAGTTTTTGGAATCGGATCAGTTAGTCGGTCAGTTCCGAAGATTACCCCCAACATAAACATATATACTTTACCTCTTTACTTGTATAAAAAATATTTATAGAAGCATAAATAGATATGGACTAAGATACATGCTACAACAACACAGCAGCACAACTGGCTATCTTAGCCATGTAACAGACAGCCAGACAGACTTTGGGGGCTAGTTCGCTGCAGATCAAAAATTAGTCTCACCTTGATGGACGATTAACCGAGATATGTAGTCAAATAATACGGGTAAGTCTAAATTATGCTCAAAACTGTTTATTGTGCAGATGTTTCTTTTGATGTATTTTTTTGACTCCCTAAAAAGGGAGTCAAAAAAATATTACGATCCCGATTTAAAGAGCTCTTTTGGTACCTACAGGTCCTTTACGCCTTAAATCTGGGAGTCCCTGAAAAATGTGCCGCATGTCTTAAATCTACTCGTAATGTTCACCAATTCGACTTATTCTACCAATCTACAATGTGGAAAGCCTAAAAGTAAATCAAAGCTAAAGTTTAACCTTTTTTACTCTCATTTAAGTATCCATATCGCATCAGTATAAAAAAAGACCCAGCAAATACTTCTCCTTGTCCCTATTAGGTACTATGCAATTAATATGCACAACTTTGACTTTGAGATAAACGAAATGAATCATCTTACCTAGTATTTTCAAGTGCATAACCAGAGATTCTCAGACGTGCTACACATTCTGTCTCACGTCTTATCATAAATGAACTGTCAATGTTCCATCAATCAAGCACTTCGTTCGATGCCACTGAATTGAACGTTGGTTATTTATATCCTACTTCATCATCTGTTTTTATATTTCTATGTTCATCATCATCATTTCAGCCGACAGACGTCTACTGCTGGACATAGGCCTACCCCAAGTGTCGCTACATTGACCGGTCCCCTGCGTCTCGTATCCAGCGGAGCCCCGCAACTTTCACCAGGTCATTGGTGCACCTAGTGGGAGGCCTTCCAACGCAACTTCTTCCGGTTCGCGGTGGCCACTCCAGAACTTTTCGGCCCTATCGGCTATCCGTTCCCTCCGTCCATCCCCATCGGCCATCCGTGACCTCTTTCTCGAAGTTGGACCTACCTAACTGTACCGTTTGCCCCAAGTAAACATAATCGTATACAACTTCGAGTGTAGAGTCTCCGATCTTGATTGGAGTGGGTGTTACATGGGCATTCAACATGACCTTGGTTTTGTCCATGTTCATTTTAAGACCCACTCTTTCGGAAGCTCTACTGAGGTCCTCAAGCATTGAACTGAGGTCCTCCATGGTCTCAGCTATGACACTATATCGTCAGTAAACCGAATGTGAGTGATATACTATATATGACGTTGATGCCTAGCCCTCTCCAGCCCAGAACCTTGAAGACATCTTCCAGTGCAGCGGTGAACAGTTTCGGAGATATTTTTTGTCTCACACGCTCGCTGCAGGTTCCGAAGTCTGGTCCTGAAGTCGGACTGATATGGTGGCATTTTTGGTATGGATGGTAGTCGATTTGGCACCGTTAGAGAGACCAAAAGATCGAATCAAAGGCTTTCTCGTAGTCCACAAATACTAACCAGAGAGAGAGGACTACTTACTTGCAAATTATAATAGGTAGGTACCATTTGTAAGCTTTGCAGCTTCGTAAAGAGTAGATAGTGCTCAGTGTCCATAGGCTCAATTTCACAATTTCACTGTTCAATGTTTGAACGTGTTTTAAGCATTTCTAAGTTAAAATCGTTAATGTCATTTCTAAATATAAATTAATATTAATATTTATATAAAATCGGTCCACAATACGTATATAGAACGGCCGTGATTACTGTTCCTACTACGATACTAATTAGCATAATTTGCTACGAGAGCTAATCGTATTTTGTGACGCACGTGTTCATACAAATTGTTTAAATATATTGTAGATAAATACAAAACGAGTTCCAGTGATCAAGTGCTGGCCCTGAACTCGGCGACCTCCTTACTGCCGGCTATTACAATCAATTGCTACCATTGCTTGTCTACTGCTCCCGGTAGGTACCTGAATGTCTTGATTGTACTTCCCTGTCGCAAAACTGCGCACTTACTTTTGTGTAAGGACATACAACATTGTTGCAGAATGTTATTAGGTACTGAACGAAGAGGAACAATGTTGTATTTGGGTACATTGTGATTTATTCTGGCTGCTGCGGCTGTTATGTAAGAGAGTTAAGTGGTAAGCTTCCAAATGTCGTAACGTATGCTTTATAAATCTAAATATTTTATTGGGAAAATGTTATGAATCGACGTTATCTTTAAGTTTTCACAAAATTTTAAGTGAGCAAATATTTATTATGAGCTTTTTCGTAGACCTTTACGATTAAAAGAAAAATGAACAAGTTTCTTAAATGTTATTTTAAAATGTTCATCTTGACTTCGAAAAACGAAAAAGGTAAAAGGAACGTCGTTGATAAATAGGTTTAAATCGCCCACGCCAATCGCCCTTGCCATCAGATTTTAGTGAATTAAATATTTGTTTTTTTATTTCACTTTTTATCGACATTTGTGAATAACAAAAAGTACGTTTATTATCAATGCTATCCGGTATATTTTGCAGACATACCTACGGTTAAATGTAGTACGTCTGCGAGTACAAAATTCGTGAATTCACGAATTGCCCAATAAAGCAATTAATTACTAGTGTCTAGTCGATCAAGCAGAAAAGTAATGACCATTCGCGTTCAAAAATTTTGGTATTTATCTACACGACTTTTAGTTTTGGCCACTTTGAGCTGAAACCCGCCCAACAAACATCTCTCAGTCGGTAAGACATGAATATTTATATAACAATTTTTGTACCCACTAAATCGAGCGGAATCTCGTGTAAGCAAGAGTTATATCTGGTAGGTACAGAAATTATTATTGGTGTATCTGCTAAAAAAAATCATACATAGTATCCAAGCTCAACAAACGGTTGCGAAAGGCGTCTGGTCAATTCAGGCAAGTCACTTGTAGACTAAAGAATCACCCCAGAGAACAGCGGCAAGGCTGATGAGAAAATCTTTTTGGCCATTCGTTTTTTATTAATAGTATTTTGTAGGTTACTAATTAATAAGTACAAATGCTAATTGTGAGTATTATGTGTCATCATAATCCGCAACAAAGCAGATACTTGAGACTCAATCGGAATTTACTAGTTTTACGGTCAATGACGGACTAAAATCGTGTTAATCAAATAATTCCTATGAATTAATTAATTTGTTGAATTAGTTAATTAGATAAGAAAAATATTAAATTCAGCAAAATTCTATACAAACCTACTAGTTGTAGGTTTTTAGTACTAAACTAACAAGTCTGCTGTTAAATCAAGCGAAGAACCAATACTTTTCACCTTTTTGAGCTTTCTGTGATAAGGCAATTCAGAATCTATTCAGATTACTTTCGATTTTAATGTTCGCAAAATTGTAACTAATAAGTACAATTTGATAACAAAACTCATTGCGCAGATTTATTTATTTAAACTTTATGTACAATAGTGGTACATAGGCGGACTTAATGCCATTAGGCATTCTCTACCAGTCAACCTTTGGGTTCAATAAGAAAACGCTGTGGTAGGGTACAAAATAATTATCTAAAAAAATCAGATTCAGCAGATCACGATGCCTAATACCTGTTACCTACCTATTATAATATACACTTAGCGCACATTTCGTATCACGTTTATGGTATCCAAGTCTGAGAGGTTATTGCCCTATTGCAGTTCGAAATAGGATTTAGAAGGAATGTAATAAACAAGAATATTAAATTACTTATATAATGTCAATAAACCGTGAATAATATTGTGAATGACGTGAATCATGAGTTAGCTGCTACGAAATCCCTACAGTGGCGTAAAATAAACCCACTACAGTTGATTCATATCCTGTGACCATTCATATATTTAGGTGGTACCTAATTTACTTGTTCGTAGCGTGATGTAATTCGGTACGATTCAATTTGTTTTATTTGCTAAAAACAATGATGTGATGCATATGATGAAGATGACGTAAATAACGTGAGTAATCTCAATTTTTATATATGAGAGGAAAATAAACTGAAAAAATATAATATCGACCGAGACATTTCTTACAATTCAGAAAAAGCGACCTCTTCATCAACAGGTCATGTTAAAGATCGTTTCAAGTATAACTTGCAACCTTTTACATTTAAAAATAAAACCTAATGTCAATGAGGTCAATTTAAGAGTGCATTGCCGAATTTTTGGGTCACCTTGTGTTGTATAATTTATCTATGACTTTCACAAGGTTGACGTTAATGCCTGCTAAGTTATCAAGAGAGCGAGCCGCTTCATATCGATAACGTTACTAGCGTTAATATGTATTATAATTAGGTATGTAAATATTTTGCTTTGGGCTGACGTTGGTGAAATTCAGAACAACAATAGTGAGAATTGGAAATAAAATAAAGTGAAGATAGTGTTATATGATAACATACCAAAGTGATATTATAAAACTGCTTGCTTCGATAGGTATTACGTATATTTGGTTTATTTTTCATGATTCTGAATTTCATCTCGGAGAATACATTTTTGTGGTCGGTATCGATTAAATTTAAATGTCATCAAAACCCAGGAACGATAAAAAGAAAACAAAATATGCATTTATAAGCTTATTATAGTTTTACACAATCATGACACGTTCTTATATCCAAGATACAGAAAAGTTCTTGTATTAAAAGTTTTGTCGAAGCTCTATACTCGTAAAATCGTAAAAAGATCCCACAATATTCTCAGCGCTCTAAATTATTAAGTATGTTTTCGAGAATAACTTTATTTTCCAACATAACTTTTGACAGTTATGTTATTGGAAACTGGTATTCCCTATTCCATTATAATATGTCAAATGTCAAAAAAGTCTTGGATTTTGACACAAACAAGGGACCGACAAAGTTATGTATGACATTATTTTGTGCTAATATTAGATTTAAACAAAAGACAGATGAAAGAGTTATTTTAGTTTTATTCCAAATAGTGTCAATTATACAAACAGACTCTTGTTGTGAAAAATCACGTTTTATGGTAGAACTCAATGTAAAGCACCCAAAACATTGTGCTGATGGATGGATTGAAACAGTGTTTAGAGTACAATCTTACATTAAAAACATGTATTAAAAAAAAAACTTGTGAAAAAGTTGGAACTTTGACCCCCAATATCTCCGCAACTAGAAGGTTCCCAGGTATGATCTAGAGCAAAAAAAAATATCGCAATGACGGGGAGAACAAGTGCCTTTCGGCTCCGTTAAGGGTCTTGTTACATACACCCTTTATATATAGCCAATTTCTTCTACTATCACTGAGTAAAAGTGAAAGTACAGGAATGTCTCTAACAAATTTTAACACAGGAAATGCGTGACTCCTGCACTATGGTCATTAATTCCTTTCCTTTTTAACCGACTTCCAAAAGGAGGAGGTTATCAAGTCGATGGTTTTTTTTTTACTATTTCCTTCATATTATCGCAAAGCTTCCAAAGATTACCAAGTTTTTTTACTACTCACTACATAAGTAAATAACTAAATAGGCATTCATACCCGTTACATTGTGCGTGAGGGTGCAAGTTATGAGAAAATCAATATTTATGGTATCAGAACAGTATGGTATCCAAGGTCATACAAGAATGTACACGAATGGTGTGTGGGATTGTGCTATTGGCCTACAATTTTCTACTAATTAGCAACGCACAGAGGCGTGGGCTTCATTTGATTTATCTGTACCATTTCCAGGTGACCTGAAGTATAACGCCCAAATTATCTTTAAATGGCCACTATTATTGAGTAATTAAGCGGTTATTGGCATAAACGTGATTCACTCTTTGAACGCAATACAGAATGCATTAGCCTTATCTACTAATTATGCACTTAGAGGGCGTTAACCTGCGAATCGCGCGGATTTTCTATTAAATTATCGAAACTTTCCGCGATGTTTTATGTGACCAATACAAACTGAGCTGTTACGAGTTTTCATGAAAATCGTAATACAGAAAATGTTAAAGAAGAACATTTACAAAAAAAGGTTGCATTGCTGTTTAGTATAAATTAAGAGTACTGGCCATTTGGCCAGTCAACAATAGTAAAAACCATATAGCATAATATGAAGAATAAATAAATCGAAAACGTTAATGGCATCTCAGAATTATTTTGAGTAAAATGTCCAGTAACTGTTAAGTAAATATTGAAATTATAAAAAGCACACAGTAGTTTCAAGTAGGTACTTACCCAAATACTTATTATATTGCAATAATACATTAGATGGCAATGAAAGTAAAATAAAATAAGTTTCAGTAACAAGTTTAAATTCAAATAAACCTTTTTAGAAGACTTGTTAGAACAATGTCATTTTGACAAATAAGAAAAAATTGCCGGGATCAAGATTTGAAAGTGTTTTCTTAAATTTTCCTACGAATATTTTACACAGTTTTCAAAGCGTTCGGTTGTATATGTTCGTGTAACTTATCGTACGTGTTTCGTTTTATTTTTTTGTACTCATCGAAGTTTTTATTCTGTGTTTTTAAGAAATCTTTCCGAAGTTAACAAATTATGTTCCTGAATGCCTTCACTTTGAAACAATTTTAAAGGAAACTAATCAGGTAAGCACGTTTTATTTTTTGATTGGTAATGCGAAAATGTTTGAAAATTAATGATTTTAATATTGAACAAAAAAAAAACAATACCTACTTAAATAGTCACAGTCAGTATTTTTTTTTCACTTACGTCAAAGTTAATTTAAAAATTAAGCTTTTTATGTTACACTTCATAATTATTATGTTTTCATTTTTTTCAAAACAACGCGGGTTCTGAAACAATCTAAATAAATCCTAAAAGAAAACGATTAGAATTTCTATTTCTCTTTTCAAAGATAGAGTAATGACTCAAATTAATAATATACAGTTAGTTTTTGCAACGCAGTTACTGTCCAGTAAGCATTAAGTAGGTTATCAGTTGACCTGAGAAGTGCGTCGTTGATAGATTTGGCTAATGACGTCACAGGTCGCGTGTACTATTATTAGGGCTTATTCACAATGGTCATAATCAACCTATAAAACAAAATTATTGAAAAATACGAAACAAATAGACTCAACCTACGATTTAAAAAATAGCTTATTGAGGACTTAAAAATATTGATGTCTGCCACTATTTTCATTACACAATACAACTTTGTTTACCGAAAACAGTTTAAGTTATACCTTATTGAAAAACAATATGCCTAATGCCGGATATCTAAGAAAGTAATTAACGCTGTATGCAATACGAGTTCCTCGAGTACTGAGCAGTAGTACTAACTAGTTCGTATTCCGTGCCGTGATAAGGGCTGGCGTAACCGACCCTTCAGGGAAGTTAGACAATCAAGATTTACTCATAACATTAGCGCTCTGTTTCCATTCAAAAACGTCGTAAACACCTTTTGGCAATTGCTCCTTATATTGAATCCCTTAGGAGGGCGTGCGAGGCGCTTACGCAAGCCTTTATCGATTGGTCGCGCTTGCGTTGCGCTCACTCCGCTCTAAACGGGTCGTTCACCCCAGCCATTCACGTAAATACGTAGATTTGGAAACCTCATGGGCCAGCTGAGTTGTTGCAGTTTCATTCTTGCTTCCTACCGCCTACAAAATTGAAGATGGATGAAAAAAGATTGCATGTAGCAGAGATAAGAATGTTGAGGTGGATGTGTGGTGTGACGAGAATGGATAAGGTACGGAACAAGTATAATAAAAGAAGTTTAAAAGTTGAGCCAGTTACAGAAAAGTTGAAAGGGAATCGTATGAAAATGTGCTGAAGAGGGACGAATCGCATGTAACTAAAAGAGTTATGAATATAAACGTTGATTGGTAGAGAGGGAGAGGAAGACTAAAGAAACGATGGATGGATTGTGTGAGGAATGATATGAAAGATAAAGGAGTAAATGATAGCGTGACGGTTTACAGGGGAGAATGGAAGAAAAAAATGTGTTGCGCCGACCCCAAGTGATATGGGACAAGGACAGGAAGATGATGGGCCTACAAAGTTGATAATTCAGAATATTTTTCAGTTTACTTCTTTAGTTTTGCCAGACTTTTTATCCGAATTCGTTTAGTTAATAGGTACTGTAATACATAATTGTGATTAATTCAGAGAAATATTAACATTAATTGGAGTCTGTGACCGAAGTCTCCGACATATAAATACAAGCGATCACAAACTTCCGTTCGTATTTATTTGCTACCGTTTGCTTTTATTTCTCTTTGGTACTTTCTTGTTACTCCTAATTGTTTATAATAATTATTATTTTATTTCATTGATAATAATACTTACGTACTTTTAAAGCTAAATGAACCGCCATTTAATTACTTGACATAAAAGAACCTAAACGGTAAAAAGCTCAATGAGTAGTGTGCGTAGTATGGACATTGCATAATTACATTCAACCCTCGAAAAGAAGCTTGGTCTAACAGTTCAATTATCTATGTAAACTATAACCAACACCTACCTGTCATCAGAAATGTTTTTCTTTAGAGGCAAACTTCTTAAGAAGCTGGAATCTCACGTCTGAGCAACTTTGTCCACAGGTTCGCTGCAGTTCTGCACTGAGTAAAAGTATTTTACTTTCCTTTTACGTGATAAAGGAAAACGGCATGTCATCACAACATAATCTGTTTACTATTGCTTACATAATACACACAACAAATTGTGCGAATGACGCTTAATACGTAACGTGAGGAGCGTTTCGGGTTACGTCGCGTTGCAATCCCGGGAAGACATTACGGTTTCGACACGGTCTGAACTGGGCAGCGCGAGACACTTCCACGTAAAGATATGCGAACCCCGTGAGATTGTATACCCACCAGAAATGCCGCGGAAAAAACTCACTCTTTACATAACCTTTGCTGCACTTCACTTTTCACTTAAAAATAAATAAACAGCACTGACACACGAACACTACTCCTAAATCTCTGATGACTGGCGGGTAAAATATTTGATATTATATCCGGTGTAATTATATGCAACATATTACTCAGCGCCTAGAGGTGACATTGCTTGTAATTCTGCCCACCACCCGCAGCAGTCACTTGCAGTGAACGTGAGGATTACTCACTCAGTAAGCGTATATGTTATCCAAAAATCCAATTGTCTTGAGCAACTGAAATACAAATAATCTGACTTTACAACACATCCACTTATAATGATTCAAGGTATTATTGTTTATACTTTATAATAACACAAAACATCTTTTACCCGCGAGTGCTATTTAACAAATATTAAAAAGGAGAACATTAACGAAATGTCAGAGAGCTAACCACACATTTCCAATGCAAAAAACGCAGCTGTTCTTTCTCATATCCATATAAAAGTTGAAAGAGTTTCAACAGCTGCGGCGGGTATCGACAGCTTTATGTCCGAAATACGAAACATCGATACAGCGCATCGTTTCGTTCGAACAAGATAGTACGTTATCAACAAGGTGTTCGTTACATATGTCTTACATTTCGCCAAATGTGCAATAATTGTGCATCGCACTAGGTTCGGTTTAACGAAAAGTCGTAGTAAACATATTCATGGATTTTAATTTCAATTAAAATTTCTAATAGTTGATAGTGAATTATCTTACCATTTCAGTAGTTCTTATGCCTAGTTTTTACCAACGTATACCTAGTAATTTATTAGAGAACCTCGAAATTAGTAATTTCCACTTTTTAAAATGAGTGTCAGAAAGAAAAATAGTGAGTCGCCGAGACTCGCCTAATATGAGTTGTTTGTTCATTATTTATCTGAAAGCTACGCCAATTGCGGGACAATTCTCTAAAAACCTGAATTAAGGATTTACCTACCTGTTGTTTTAAAACCTATTTGAAATTTGTTTTACCTGCACACATGCACAAGGAAAAATTATATACTACTCACACAGTTACATTACCTTAATAATTAAAACAAATTATTATTCCTAGAATTATTTATTTTAAGTTTAGTAAGTTCATGCACTAATAAAATTAAGGTTAACCCGTCCGTACAAAGTGTCAAGTAGTACAATTGTTTGGATTTTACGGAATACTTATCACAGTGATTCGATAAGCCTGACACAACAAATGGAATATTATATCGTTGTACTGGTGTGGGTGGTCATATTATTATAATCTGTTTCGAAACAGTACACAGCGCGCCGCTATCAAAACAAAATAATTATGTTTTCCATTACGCACGCAAAATACTGATTATGTAATCAAAAGAAATGAACTTTTAAGTGTAAAAGCTTGACTTGAGTACACAGTAAAAAGTGATGGCGACCGGTACGGCGCCGGTCACGTGACGTGCTCGTGTCGTAGCCTGTAGGGCTCCCGGTTATCACCCGTGTTATCACCCTGACGTATAGGTAGTGCAAAAATGGTGTCACCTACTTTTTGCATATTGAAGGTCGGTGATAATAATTTTTATTATAAAAATCGTGTAATCATCAAATCAGTCGATCTTCGTGTCACGGACAACCAGAATCATGCCTACTTGAATAAAATTCAGAGTAGGTACACTTTTTGGATGCGTGTATGTTAATTTTATTTAAATTATGGAACAGAACGTCTTAATATTATGCATGTTACTTTAGTAACGATCAAAAAAGTTACTCTGTCTGTATATGACTTTATGTATAAGTACCTATAAATCTCATTTCAATAAAAAGCTTGAAGAACTGAAAGCTCTTATCTCAAAATCTCGATATCTAAATCAATTCCTAAATTTCTGATAAAGAAATATCATTAAATACTCATCAAGTATACAGTAATCCGCATAGTCTATATTTTTCTCGGTTAAACAAAAATATATCTATAAAAAAACTTCATTAGCTTAACGACAAGTGTATGTACATACTTGCTCAAAGTTAAAATTGATTAATTGACAACATAGTTCAAAGCGGTTACTATGCAACGTTGTAATATTTAGACAACTCTGAGTAACTAGGGGAAATGCGAAAATAGACACATGAACAAATTGATTCATTTTTTTTAATCAGACGCGAAAGTCTTTATTTTATATTATTGAGAGTCAAAGCTCTTAAATTTTGTTGAAAGTTTCTTAAGAAAGTTTGTTTAAATTTAAACTAATCTTAATACAAACACCGAATATCGTTAAATTAGGAGCAGATAAAAATAATAAACATCAATTTAGCCCTCCGAGTAATACTAAAATATAAATCTATAAGAAACAAGGTCTCCACGATCCACACCACATGTTTAGAGCTTATAACCCTCCATAAAATTACCATATTATCACAAGAATACGGACATATACAAAAAAAGAACGCATTGAAATGCTTTCCTTTTTTTGGTAGTTTTTTCTTTGTAAGGATCATGGCCAGAAATCAGTGTACGCCCCAAATTTATTCAGTCAGTGTCAGAGGTTGTACGATAAATTGTGGGGCTTCTTGTATGCTATGTATGTATGTGTAGCTCACGTTTCTATCCCACGTGATCTTATTAAGGGTAAAAAGGGTACATCGCAAACATATTTTTGCTCGACTATTTATTACAATTATTAGGAGCAGAAGTTATTCTTCTACATATCTTTCGAAGGTATCAGGGTATATTATGGGAAAATTATTGATATTTATTATGCTTTTATGCCCTTCCTACCCTATAGTACGTTTTGTTTTGACTTCTCGAGCACGCCGCTGCGGCGCCTACAAGGAAATGATGACGAATCACTTTTCACAATTGAGATCGAGTAGACATTCTCAATAAGTAGGACACTCACGCGTTTTGTCTAATTTCACTTTTTTATTGTTAATATTGCATAATAAATCAGTAAGTAATTAAGTGTCTAAATCGTTAAATCGTTAATCTGATTGCCTTAAAAAGTGAGGGCTACTCGTACCCGCATCATAATTTCGTAATAGCTGCTAATTTTCATAAACCTCTTAGGTATAAATCAGGTTTATGAAAAGATAAGATTCAGAACAAGGTTCATTCTGCTACACGTGTAGATTCTGAAATAAATCAGACAAGCACTGAAATTGAAATAATACCTACTAACAAAAAGCCAGTGAAGGCTACTACGAAAATTCGCACATACATTTATGTCAAGGAGTAAATAATCGAGGATAAACAAACACTGCGTGCGCGCGTATGTTCACTGACGTCGATGTACCTATTGTCAGTAAGTACGTAAGACGGCCTAATTAACTTCCATTAATGACAAGGCGTTGAATGGAGCCTCTTATTAATTACCTAAATCTGTCAATAGATTTGTGCTGACGCAACGTCGATTATTGGAATATGTTGTTTTTTCCAAGTTTTATCGCGATAATATAATCTGGTGTCTCCTTGTAAGGAACCATCAGATTCATGGGAATCTGTCGAGTTTTTTTTACATCATCTATTTGAGGATTTTAATTCTACGAACAAACAAACAAGTTAAATAAGGATTGCCGGAATTTGATTTGATTTAGAGTTCCCGTAATTTTAATATTTTTCTTACAATTATGGAATTGTAAGAAAAATATTAAAATTCTAAAACTCGAACAATTGTAATGTCATCTATTTGTCACGAACTTTATACCAAGTAGATACCAACGCCCACTAGTGTTTATAACTGGTTTTACTTGTTTGCATAATCAATTTATATAATATAATATCGCATTAATGAATCGTTATGTCATTGTTATCTATTAAATACTGACAAGTTGATCACCAAACTTAAATGGCCCAACTAACAGAACAACTAAAAAAGGTAATTACTTAGTTAACGAACGACCAAGGTATTTATAAGCAATTTTACTTTTTAGATTACTTCTCTAGAAACTTGGTAATATTAAGTGAACAAAAACAATAAAACGAAATCCTCTAATATTTTTTCCTTACAAGAAAAATTACAAGAGTTGAGAATTTTTTTGCTTAGAAACAGCAGCTTCCTGAAAATAATAAGAAATAAATTATCACGGAACATTGCACATGAAATAAATATGAGCAAAGACGCCATCGCCAGTCGGATTTGGCAAGGAGAAGGGAAGAAAAAGATACTGCTGTAATAATTTAAGTATAATCGCGTATTAATTCGCCTCATGCTCTCAATAAATTGACGATTTAAACCATGGTTGCTGGTAAGAATCTTTTGAATTGTTTAGTGCATGTCTTCTCTTCATCTTCCTCACTTGTACAGAAAACTAAGAGTACAAAAGCCCGCGTTGTAATATACGATGCTATGGTCAAAGTACTATATAAAATGTAGGATATAGCTCTCTTTTAACAAGTGAGATACCGGTTATAGTCACTAGACTTTGCTTGATAGTTATTACAATTATTAAAGAAATTTATTGTCATTTGAACACTTTCATACAACGTTTTTCCATGTGCGTGTTCAGTACACATTAATTTGAAGACTGTAGTGTGTATACCCGAACAACGATAATTATATTTTTAATCCATCATTATGTTGTGTTCAAACCTTCATATTACAATGATTTAATAATGCCAGACACTTATTATAATTGTGACAATTTATCCACAGCGTGGTTACAGTAGATCTCAAGTTTTTCAGTAAAAACTCTGAAAATTGGCTATAGAAGAAGGCGCCGCATGTTCAGTTGGATCAGTGCCAAAACTATGGTTTCACTAGAGAACCAAGACTTTTTATTTCTACATAGTTTTTTTCCATCAGAAAAAAATTGTTGGTTAAAATCGTAATGACACAAATCTGCACAGATTTGGGCAAATAGGATAGTTGTGACGTGATAGTCACTTTAGTTATCATAACGCTACGATAGGGCGGAAAGCGCTACGCACATTGCTAACAAAAGTTATCGGAAACACAAATACGTATTTTGTAGAATCATTGAATACACAAAAAAAAACATATATCCTCGTATAAGATATTCAAAATTGCCAACCTGTTAAGTCTACAAACAATATACAAAAAATTCCACGCTCTAAGCAAGCACACTCTAAGCAGATAATAAAGAGCCTTCAACGATATAAATATCTCTTACGATTGAAACAGGAAGTAAGATAATGCTAGTTATATGTCATTATGGAATTGAGGTCAATGAAAAAAAGTTAACAATAATTGCTTATTAATATCTTTAGTTCATCTTCAATCGTTATAATATTATGATTATGTTAACGGAAAAGTATTTAATCTGTCATTGTATACAATTCCTAGAAAATGTGTACAATTCCTAAAATAGATGAGAAATCCGTTATATATTTTGTAATATGCACTTTTCTTAGGAATTCTAACCATTTCCTAAATAGCGATCGGAAATGTAAGTACAGCGGGGATGGCGGGCGAGGGGCGACTACACACAGCTGAGAGAGTCTATCGTACTCCTGTTTTTTTTTATGTTACCCTAATATACTTCACACCACACCAACATAAACAAGACATTGTGGCAAGGAAAACTTAGGATGCAAGAGCGAGCGAAGCGAGCTCGGGACTTGGGGCACTCCGACTCTGGACAGGTTAGGTTACTTTAAACCCTGCAGACAGAAATAGGAGCCCCCGCGTAGCAGGGCTACGTCGACTACGCCTTATTACAACATTTTGATATTTACCTTGACGTCGATTTTATTCAAGTTTTTATTTCTTTTATTCACTGATAGCATTTGTATTTATATATTTCCTAGTATCATAAATAAATACATTTCACAGGAAATGTGTGTATTATAGAATCTTTGAATCATTATTTTACACATTTCTTAACTAGGCTCGGAGTTGTATATATTTTCTAGAAATTGTGTACAATTCCTAGGTTTCATATATTTCCGGTAACAATTTTAATTCTTGGTATTTTGTTTGTAACAGTTTGATAAACGTGCCTATTTAATACTAATTTATTAAAGTCAACTAAAAACTTCCTCATTGCCACAAAAACCTTTGAATACATTAGAAATGAAGTGGTTTATGATAGTCATCATTATTTAAAATGTGTTAATAATTTACAGGATATAGCGAAAATAAAATTTTCCCGAAATGAACCCAAAAGATTTTCTTTCGGCAACACGGTCCCATGTAAATAATTGATTTTTAATTCCAGAAGGTATGGCTTTAATCTATAAGAGTACAAACAAAAATGATATTGTTGTATAAAATGAATTGCAGAAGCAATTCTTGTACTTAATCTAGACGTGGAAAGCTCGGGAAGCCTGTTTTCAGAGCCTGAAGCTACGAGCACATACACATACATGGCTTTGCTTGTCTTTGCAAGAATAAAACTAAATTTCTTGCCAAATACGTAAGTACATGAAATAACAACATAGGTAATGGGTCTAAAGCTGAGCAGTATTTTATCCATGCATTTCTCCTTCTCCCTATTGCATATCTTCCTGTTAGTAAATTTTGGTTGGCGACTGTATTGTTGCTCACCATCAAAATTTTCAGAACGACAGTCTGTCTAATTTTAATTATTTATTTAATTATGGCACTCCAACGACTTATTCACTAATACATTTTTAGGGGTAGTGAACAATTAAACTTAAAATCTAGGGTGAAGTTGTCACTTAAAGGTGTGCACAGCACTTACATAGATATTTCAAGTTTTTAATATAATCACATAGAGTACAAATTAAAGCTAAAAAAAAAACTTACATGAAAACGATATTGCAAATTAAAAATAAAGAAAAGAAATAACTATTTTGTTGCTCTAAAGAATCACACAATCAATTACAAATAATAAATAAGTAATAATGTTATTATTATAGATATTAACTGTGGCCACTGTGGATCAGAAACAATTGTCTACGAAATTTCAACAGCTTGCTGGCGAAGATGTCAATACTATTGGAACGTATATGGAGCTCATTGTACTCTCTCATCATCCTGTTCATTGTGCCGAATGTCCGAGGTTGGGTCTGGTTGGGCATGGAGTGAATACATGTAGGTTGCGTTTAGATCTGGGTGTACTATGGCGAGGGACAGATATATTAATTTCGACGAGAAGCTTCGGAACTTGTATAGATCCATTAATGATTTTATGAAGCAAAATCAGGTCATTGCTATGCCTTCGCTGTTTTAAAGTTATAATTTTGAAGTGACTTAACCTTTGCGAGTAATCAGCGTCCAGAGGACAGCTATTAGATTTGTACCGCAGATAGCGTGTAAAGCTTTTTTGAACCCGTTCTATGCGATTGACATGAGTACCATAAATTGGATTCCAAACAAGTGACGCGTATTCCAAAACAGTTCGAACAAGTGAATTATAAAGTACTGTTAAGGTTTGGACAGTTTTGAAGTCGTAACAGGTTTCTTTTTATGAATCCCAGTGTTTTAGCGGCCCTAGAAACAATAGAGTCAATGTGAGGTATGAAAGTAAGCTTACTGTCAAGAAGAACACCTAAGTCTCGGATTTTGTCGATTTTTTTAAGTAGTCTGCACAGCTTTAATGCAACATTTCACACCCCAAGCGTGAAACTCGCTTACGGCGCGTGACCAGCGTAGCGATCAATGCACACAGACGTCTAATGTGTCTGGGGACGATGCAGTCGCTCAAACGCAGCGTTTTATAGCGGCAGCTGCGCATTGGCCTTCCACAAAACAAAATAATCGCGCCATTTTTTTAACTACCTATCTTTAACCAAGTCTACCCTGGGTTTATCAGTTCCGTTAACGATGGAAACCATTATATAACCGATCACGCGACTTTAATGCGTCGAAGCAGTAATCTAACAATATCGGCTGATAGGAAATATCGAAACTCGATAACAGTCCAGATAAATCCGCTGCAACGATAAAAGGGACGGTCATTGATCTCTCGGCCTAGGAGCAAAACGTGACTAGTTAATTTACTTATACGAAACTGAAAACTGATATTGCAACTAAAGATATCGTTACGTTTGTATCGTACGGTGGTCAGCAAACTTAATCGATATCAATCGCGGTTTCGAATGCTTAGCACGGGACACTTAATATACCGATGTGTCGGTAGTTCACGCCCATTTGATAGCCCCACCTCTGTTGATACCTCCTATCAAGACATCACACGGTACTGCCCTCAAGCCACGCTGCTTGCTTGTTCCTCCGCTATTTTTTAAAATCCGGTTTCTAAATAAGGGTAACACTCTTTCTACCCCCATTGGAACAAGGCGTGAGTTTATGCATGTTACTTATATTTTAAAAAAAAATCATTTGGTTCTGTAACAAATTTTTACATTGTATCGAAATTTTACACTAAATTATAAAATCACTGACATAAATAAAATTACACTGCTGTAACTAAAACTAACTGACTGGCCCTGAAGAAATAACGGAACAGTGTCTTATGTGAGCATGTTAGAGCGTAGACTCTAATAGGTCTTGAACAGACCATCATTGTAATCGTATGATGAACCTGTTGTTTTAACATTGTCACCACTATGTCACTTTGTTCCCATATTATGGGAAAATACACAACTCTCTCTTAAATAAAAAGTAGATCTCCGCTCCGAGCCTGTTTAGTGGACAATTATTGTCTTAAATTATTTACTGTTGTATGTACGGAAAAGTCCGATAAAAGTTCATTCTAGAATTTTGTTCGGTGTTTATAGGAAATTCAATATTGCCACAGTGAACAACTAACGAACGAACATAATAAAATTGGTCATACGTTTATCTTCAATAAGCTTTTCAGGAGTGGAAAAAAAAAAAGTGGAAAAGTGGAAACAAGAAAATGCGTTTTTTTTTTCTATTGTATGCTTTTCAGGATATCTTTTTCGCTTTAAATTCGATTTCAGTTACGACACATTCAAAGAGATCTAAGTACGAGTAATCGTAGTACAGATCAAAAAGGTTCTATGACAAAAAACAGTAACTACTTACTATCGAGGCTATGTTATTTTTTTATGATGTCCCTTAATTTTCGTAGAATTTCCGTCAAAAGTTGACACAAAGGTTTTTGGCACAATAACGTGTCCCTGACTGTACAATAGTACAGGTATTCATTTCATGGTACAATTGATGTAGCTAGGTAGGCAGCGCTCGCAGTAATCACTTATAGGATTTCAAAGGCCATTGTTAACAGAATTCGTTGTCCTTAATTGCAATTTTATTTTAATTTTCCGAACACAACTATAATCAAGCCGAATTTTGAATTGAGCTTTTACACAAACCTTATTTAATTAAGGGGGAAAATATTCTCCCTCGACTCGGATGCAAGAGCATAACAGTTCAATTTCTGGTGGTCATTAACGAAAAAAATGAATTTTTGGTTCTAGTTTCACGATAAAATGGGGATTAATTTTGGCAATCAAAAGTGATTTTTTTCCGTTACATTTAGCTAAATCTGGGGGTGCGTTAATTGTATGCCTTTTTGACCAAATATAACTAGGTACTACTACTTTATAATTAGACAACGTTATAAAAACAAACAATAATTTTGCTAGAAGTTTTTTCAGTGGGCTTTTTTACCAAAACAAAACGCAACTCAAGACAATCAGTAGAATTTTATCGTGGGTTTTCTTTTTATTATACCTAAGGTTATTTGTAATTTAGTGTTAGATAATATAATTTACCAACTTTTTCTTACGTAACTGATAAAATATTAAATAACACACTTCTTTGTTTACATTGTCATGAACATTATTTTTCACTTTGACAAAGATTACTCATACACAAAACAACAACTGTGTAATAACCTAACAATAATTATAATGACGTATTACTCATATTATGAACTTTGTTCGTGAATTATTGTCTATTTTGCTTAAATATTCTTTGTTATTATGGGATTCTCAGACAATGAAAGGCATATAGTTCGTAGTAAGTCGTTAAGCCATGAAAGCTGCATCTGCATTGTGAAGATAACACGGGTTGCACTAATCCGACTATTGTTTGCTACATTCTAGCTAAGAGGTTTAAATTAGAAGAGGATTCTGTTTTAAGCTTTTACGGTTTACAACTAAACTTATAACCGTCACTTACGGGATATCTTCCGTGATTGCATGGCACTTGCAACAGCGTCAAAATATCGGGCGCTTTAAATAATGAACAATCACGGAAGATAACCCGTAAGTGAAAGTATAAGTTTAGAAGAGGATTGTCTTCTATGTAGCGTAGTATTTTGTTTCTACTACGTCATATAGTTTTTACTGTACCCGTAATATACCTACCTACTGTTATATATTTGATATTATATATTTCTACGAGTATACATAATCAATCACATCAGTCACATCAAAACTCCTGAACTAATTGCTGTACGATGCTTCAATAAACTTACATGCGAAAACTTGGGAGAACCTCGCAATTATTACAAGAAAAATGAAATAATATTTAATGTTACTTTAGTGAAATTGCAATATTATAGGACTTGGGAGCTACACGCGGATTCGGATAGTCATGATTCAGCATAGTCTAGCAAAATCAAATATATTTACATAGTTATAACCGTTTGTTGCCCGTGGTACTACCAACGGTGTTCGCGAATAAGCCATTCAACTTAGCTCGAATTGTGCCGAGCCCAGCCGACTCGAACATAATTAAGCGACCGTAGATGCTAGATGTTGATGCTGGAGACACACGGGACCGGTCAATGTGGCGACACTTGGGGGAGGCCTATGTCCAGCAGTGGACGTCTTTCCGCTGAAATGATGATGAGATGTTGGACGAAGTTAGCCAATTGGCACGACCGAATGAAATCCGAATATCTATTTGTTGTAATTACTTTAGATTAGCTTCGATTTCAATAATCTAACGAATCAAAAGTGTCGGACATGTGTGTAGGGCCCTTAAGAGTTTCGCTAGTCCTTATCCTTATCACCGTACACCGTGATTTTTTAGTCGTCTTACAACGGCAGGCCACTTCATGTATCCAATGACTACTAAACATTCATACAAAGAAATAGGTATTTATGAGATTGGAATAAATAAAAAATAAAAATATTATTCATTATTATGACGCATGACGTAGTTGAAACACCCTGTTGCGAGCGATGATCTACTCGACTCGTGCTGTGGGTAGGTATGTTCTACCATTTGACACGTAAACATTTTTAACAGGATGTTTCATAATCCTAACGTATTTTTTATTTTTGTACTTATTATCTTAATTAATGGTAAAATAGAAATAATGGCACCTAGAGGATTTTATGTCGGATACATTGAGTGGAACACCTTAAAATGTCACGGTGTATATGCAATAGCAACTGCTACGTCAAAGCGCATTTCAACTAAAAGTTACACATAGATGTTAATTATGAAACACATACGAAAATATCGGAAAAAAACGGACTGAATTGAAAATTTTCCTTCTACGAATGTTATTTCAACTAAGTTATAACCACAACCATGTCGAATATTTAATTATAAAAACCACAAAATGAATTATTAAAATAGAATACGTAATTATTAGTTAACTTTTCGAAATCTGCTACGAACAGTAGGTAAAGTAAAAGTTCCTGTTCCTACAAAGATCACCTGCCTCTACCTAAAGACTAAAGTTTTCATCGCTTCTGGATTTATGTGTATTATCTTAGAAATGTGGCTGTACTATTAGGTACACCTCTGGATAACCGTTCGGGGATTACGTAAGGCGTAATGTTATGTTATCTGAGATATTATTCCCACAATTTTATTGATAGCTCTCGTTTATCCATCCATTCTCCGTTCAGATATTGTCACCGTATGACGCTAGTAGTAGTACATGGTAGTAATTTCCAAGAGGTCTCTGAGTACCTACGTAAGTAAGATTGGTCCATATCTAGTAGGTATTTACTGTTCATAATAGTTAAGTCATTGGAAAATCTGTTTTCGTTAGAAGCATATTATGTCCTTAAGTGAATGTCAATACTATTATAACCTACCTTTTAAATGTTGTAATTTTCAAGTTTTTAGAAGCAAACAAAACTGTTTAACTATGATAGCGAACGCAATTGTTTTATTTTATTCGTAATCGATATCTAAACAAGTTTAAAACACTATAATAGTGAGCCTATTATTAATAGTTTTATATTTCATAGTAAAGGTCATACAGTCAGTAAAACAATACGATTGCAGTGGTGGTATGATTAGCAAGCAGCTACTCTCAGTTATCGTGATTCAAAGTGAATGAAAGGAAATATTAAATCGTTAGTCTTCATGCTACATAGTATTATAATCAACTACATCGTTGAGCAAGGATGTTATTCTGGATATCATTCAAAAAAAGATGTTATATTATCTTACTAAAGTAAAAGTTGAATTATTATGTAATCGCAATATTGAATACATAAGCATTGAGGAAAACCATAGAACGCAGATTATACTGTCTGGTTTATGTTTATCAAATTACTGCAATCTTAAATAAAGACATAGACACACACAAAGACATAGTGCACAAGTGAAGTATTACTAACATAGTTTTAAGGTTCTATTTACTAACACAATTTGTATTTTATCATATGTATGTTAGTATGTAAGGTATATATCTACGGGCCAAAGAAGCCTGAAAATAAATGGGTGTTGTTGTTGTTAAATTTTATCGATATTAAGATAGAATAGCAACTAGGTTACTGACACTTTTCCGACTGGGTCTGAGTGCATACGCACTACGCTTTGCTCGCAATAGGTCAGATTGTGATATTTGTGCTCTGAAGTACCAGGAATTTTAAACATACGAATAATTCGTGCCAGGAGGAATATGAGGTATTCTTCCTCACAACACCATCTGTGTATAATCATAATCGGTGCGCTTACCTTATATGCATACCTATCCGTTTTCCTGTTATTACAAATGCAGTTTTCATCTTGTTAAGTTACTAATTGGTCTTCTGAATCATCCATAATAGGTAAGTACTAAAAATAGGAATAAAGGTATGTGAATGAAATATTCATGCACATTAACATTTATTACTAGGTTTTGTAAGGCACCTCGTAAACTATAAAATAGGTGATTCACTACGAGGTCTAATCCTCAGTTAAAACATAGCTAGTATACTTAACTACTTTTAAATCATCTCACTGATTTTGGTTGATACACAGAATGCTAACCACTTATAACATTCTGTAATAGTGTTTAACGTTTATATGTATCTAAATGTCTAAGAAAAAATATTAGATCACTATACTTAGCACTTCATAATTTATACATGTAGAAAGAAAATGTAGACACAATTATATTATTAAAGCGCTTTTTAATGAATGGGGTATGCGATCTCGTTGAATAATTTTAAGAGTGATATTTAAGTGTCGCTTAGAGGTCGAGCGGCGTAGAAGTCCGCCCAAGGCTCTCAATCGCGAGTCGTCGACCCGCCGTCACCTTGCCTCGCGCCAACTTACGCAATTCGTTAATCTTATCATCTGCATGCGCACCCGCACGACCTCGATCTCCCCTCTCACCCCTCGCCGAATTTCGACGCCTACATTAACATCAATAGGTAAAGCAAGTGAGGTCATCCCCAAAGTCAACTCTTATTTAACATTCGAAATGGGTAAGTACATTCACGACTACGACATCGAATTCGTATCACTTAATGCTTAAAACTTTTATCTAATCATGTAGGTACTTTAGTTTGTAGAACTTGCGTAGCACTAGTATTTTTACAAACGATGATAACTACGGTCAATTGTTTTGTTTTATATTTGAATTAAAATTAGATCACGACACTCAAAATGAAACGCGGTCTACATTGAAAAAATATAAGTGGTCTACGAGTGGAGTGCTACGGGTTTCGTAGCGCACCGGGCTGCCGCGCCGGAAAATCAGCGGAGAGAGGAGCGCCCGCGCCGGTGGGAAGAGCCTGCGCGCGCGCCACCCCGCCGCGTATTTATTCGCAAGGCCACGCCAGCGGCGCGCCAGTGCGCAGACGTCGGTCGCACGCGATATACAATCACTGAGTTCTCGGCATCGCACTATCGCGATTTACAATCCGCGTACTAATGCTGCGTATCATTTACTAACTAAAAAAATAAATACAACAGTTGTTTTTATTTATTTGAAAGAACAATATAAACAGATAAAATGATAACAATACTGTCAAATTCTAAACTTTTGTGGGGACTATGGCAAGTGGTGAACTACTGTGCTTCGCGTACTTCGCTACCGCTGCTGCTGGGGGCGGGCGCGGCGCTGCTGGCGCTGCGGGTGGTGTCGCAGCTGCGCGAGGTGCGCAAGCTGCCGCCAGGGCCCTGGGGCCCGCCCGTCGTCGGCTACCTGCCTTTCCTCGGAGTCCGCCACAAGACCTTCCTGGAGCTTGCTCGCAACTACGGTGCTCTGTTCTCCGCGCGACTCGGAAACCAGTTGACGATCGTTCTTAGCGACTACAAACTCATCAGGGAAGCTTTCCGAAGAGAAGAATTTACCGGACGCCCCAGCACCCCGCTAATGCACACTTTGGATGGTCTCGGTAAGTTGGCAAAATCTCAGAATAATTTTGTTAATTTTATTGCAAATTCGCCTTTTTGGATTTTAATTGTTTTGTTTTATAATTTAATTGTACAGTGTTTGCGTCATCAAAATCTTTCGAAGATCACATTGCATTTCAACTTTTTCTGCCCTTTTTTGATTGATATTGATTTTTAAATTGATATTTTCTAAAAAAAAAAAACAAAAAGTGCTTAATTAGAAAATGTTTGATAGCCCATAACATACCGGCCAGAAAAGTGCACATGTGCATGTGGGCGTCACTAGCCCGTCCCTCTCGCGGCGGTGCGCGAGCGCCGCCCACCTCGTGAGCCCTCACTATAACTCCTCCCTCTATGCAGGCATCATCAACAGCGAGGGCCGTCTCTGGAAGAGCCAGCGCCGATTCCTGCACGACAAACTGCGCGAGTTCGGCATGACTTACTTGGGAAACGGCAAGAAAATCATGGAAGGAAGAATTAAGGTTCGTAATAATATTATTGTTATCCTTAAATCCATAGTATTCAATTTGTTTTATTCGTGAAATCATTGGTTTTCAACAATATTAATGGGGTTATATTTGTTGTTTAGAGCGAAGTTTACGAGCTGATCGCTAACCTGCACCGGTCGGAGGGAGCACCCGTCGACGCGAACCCTCTCCTCGCCCTGGGCGTGTCCAACGTCATCTGCGGCATCACGATGTCCGTGCGCTTCAGTAACGGCGACCCTCGCTTTGAAAGGCTCAACAATCTTATTGAAGAAGGCATGAGGCTGTTCGGCGAAGTGCACTACGGCGAATACGTCCCTCTCTACAACGTAAGTAGTAACATTCATTCGGCTTATTAATAACTGATAACGTTTCCATGAAATACCTAAATATTGAGTTTGTAAAAAAAAACTAACAGATCCTGTTTTTTCACATACAGTACCTTCCCGGCAAAGCTCAAGCACAGGAGAAAGTAGCGAGGAATCGCGAAGAGATGTTCGCTTTCTACCAGACACTGATCGACGAGCATCGTGAAACCCTCGATATCGATAACGCGAGAGATCTCATCGACGTCTATCTGATCGAGATCGAGAAGGCCAAGACTGAGGGCCGCGCCGGTGAACTGTTCGAGGGCAGAGATCACGGTAAGTTTCATACTACAATCAAATAGTTTTTATTGAATTACAAGAAAAAATATCTTGTAAATTGTAATGTAAACATTGAAGGTTTCTAATAAAGATTATTATTTTCACAGAACTACAACTGAAACAAATTCTTGGGGATCTATTTTCGGCTGGTATGGAAACTATCAAATCATCACTTTTATGGATGATTGTATTCATGCTGAGGAACCCCGAAGCGAAAAGGCGCGTACAGGAAGAACTCGACGCCGTCATCGGTCGCGAACGGTTACCAACAATTGAAGATATGCCAAATCTTCCTTACACCGAAACAACGATCATGGAGACGCTACGCTTGTCCAATATTGTGCCCCTGGGAACAACACACTCTCCTACAAAGTAAGTATTAAAACTCTAAATTCGGAAGGAAATCTATGTTCTATGTTAAGAGTTTGGTTTCCGCACTTAGTCCTTAAAGTGGACCATTGTACGTGTCCGGAAGGAAAATTTGATTAGAAGTAATTTTGTAGCAAAATTACTTATCACTACCTTTTTTTTTTCTTAGGGATGTCCACCTAAACGGCTACAGGATTCCTGCCGGCTCTCAAGTTGTACCACTCATCAACTGCGTACACATGGACCCCAACCTGTGGGACGAGCCCAACAAGTTCAACCCCAGCCGGTTCATCGACGAGACAGGCAAGATCAAGCGTCCCGAGTTCTTCATGCCATTCGGCGTCGGTAGGAGGATGTGTCTGGGCGACGTGTTGGCGCGGATGGAGATGTTCATGTTTTTCTCGTGCATGATGCACCAGTTCGACGTGCAGATGGAGATGGGAGACGCGCCGCCGTCGCTGGAGGGTACGGTGGGCGCCACCATCGCGCCCCAAGCGTTCCGCGTAAAGTTTAGCCCGCGCTCGGTGCCTGCCGCAGCCGCGCCCGCGACCGACCACCCGCACTTGCGCCACGTCGGCGCGCACTAGCCGCAGCGCGCACCACTCCGCGCCACACCGCGCCACAACCCGCCGCGTCGCGCCACATCGCGCCTAACCGCGCGAACAACCCACCAGTATTCAATGATCACTCGTTTTAGAGCGAATCGACAACCATTTATTTAAGTCTTTATTATATAAGTGACGACATCGCCGTCGCGATGTTTGAGGCTGTGCATAAAGTGTTCAATTAAATAGTAGACCGAACGTTAGTTATATTGATGTTCCCATCGTTGAGATTAAAATGACGTTTGTGGTTTGTGTGAATTTGCAGTATTAGCGTGTTGGTAGACTAGAATGATAAGAACTTCAGCAAATCACACCATTACACACTGAATTAAAGGTTTACGTTCTAAGTTCTAGTACCTATACCAAAATAAAATGTAGAATTCTAGGTCATTATTTATTAGTGTCACTTGCGAGAATGTGGTCAGTCAGAAAGCCTACAGTAATGCAACAAACACGAGATCACACACAACAGATCTCATGTGTGTTGCGTTACAGTAGGCATTATAAGTAAGTTATAAGTGTTCATTTATATGTTTAGAGTAGCATGTGCCTATTAGGTATGAAGTAACATTCCATGGTAGTGTTACAACCAGCAACTAGTCTAGAGCGATATCCTCGCTATATAATAGAATAACACCTAACTTTAATGTTCTTGTATTGTACTAAATTCATTGTGTTGCAACGAAGTTGCCCTGTCCTGAACTTCAGCCGAATAAGTCTGTTAGCTCGCAGCTCACCGTTGTCTGTGTCACTATTATATGCTTTGTATATAATGCTCTATTTTATTTTGAGAATGTATGTATAAGTAATAAATTAACTGTGAAAACTTTGAATTGAATACCCTGTTTTATTAAAACCTAGTAGGTACACCTACCACGAGTTCGACGGAAGAGCAAAAGTAAAGTCTACCTCTACACGCAGAGTTAAACACAGGCCTGGGGGCCTAAAATGGAAGCTATAACAGAATCATAACATAAATCACGTTAAAAATTTAAAATTCTTAAAATGGTCTCTATGGTTACGACTACAAAGTCTATTTTAAGATTTTTACATTTTTAATCGTATTATGATTCTGATGAAGCAGCCATTTTTAGCCTCCAGATAATATCATTAGTTGGCTATGTTATAAAATATTTTTACACGAAATATCGAAGGAGCCTCCTGGCATTATTAATCAATCGTTTTTCTCGCAAGATACATAATCTATTCCGATTAAATAGCAATTAACTTAAAATTCGTATGACTTACAAAACAAAGTTTATTGAACTTTTGGTCTTTCGTAAGTGCAACATTTAAATAATTTAAACTGAATTAAACTGGTATGCTAGTTTGTAAAGGTGCAGTTGCGTGAACATAAATACTATTAAGTAATGTTGGAGGTGAATGACCCGTTGACAGTCTACGTCACAGATATAGGCACGTAGACCCGTACAATTTTATACTAACGAGGGTATCGACAAGCTGACATTACTCACGGTCTTTCCCATTACTCATGTGGCACCTATCGTATACTATAGGTACTACCTACTTCCTTTGTTGTAATAATTAAATACACTCACGTTTCTGCCTGTAATTAGCAAAAGCTTTGCAAATTAAACGCATTGCAGAATTAATATTAATATAATTAAAAATGTATTCACGTGCTGTTTTACAACCAAAGAAATAGTGGTTCTCATACATGTTGCTTTTGCGGAAAGCTTAATACATCATTAATTTTTTCATGCAGGTAACTTTCCTGACCTTTCTGAGTACAAAGCTATCTTTGTTTCTACATTAAATGCCAAATATCAACTCGAAACAATTTTCTTACTGTTTCAAAAGCAGTTTCAGACTTATACGCCTCATGATAAAAGCTGGTTCTCAATTTATTTATTACGTAATGTTTGACGGCGAGCTATGGGCTAGCTCGCCGTCCGTCCGTCTTATGACGTCAGGCCGTGTCGACGAGCGCGTTCGTGTTCCACGCGCGCCTCAAAGAGATGTCAGCAAACAGAAAGGGGTCCGAAAGGACCGATGCCTGCCAGGGTTGCGGGATGTTCGAAAGAGATACCGTGGCCCTGGAACACAAAGGGCAAAAGAAGGAACATGGATGGGTTTTAATCAGTAAAAGTCTGACACTCCCTCCTGCTCAGCCCAGAGCGGGAGGAGTTATTTGATGATTTCCAATCAGAAAAAAAAAATTAAAAAATTTTAGCACTATGTTCATATAAAGGGTGTAACAAGACCCTTAACGAAGCCGCAAAGCACTTATTCTCCCCATCATTGCATTTTTTGTTCTAGACCATTCCTACCTTCTAGCTAATGAGATATTGGGGTTCAAAGTTCCGACTTTTTCACAAGTGTTTTTTTAAATACCAGTTTTCAAAGCTACAACTTTACTTTAAACATTTACACTACCCCCGTCCCAACTAGCAAAATCAGTACTTATAACGCTCTCAAGACTACTTTTATTTTTACTTTTAAATTGTTTATAATACGCTACAAGCCTGGATTTGGGCGCAGTTATAAGAGCGTTTATTTCTATAACTATCTTATAATCAACTTATTAAATGTTACTGAGCCCTATAATATACTTGACGAAGCGCAATAGCTTCTATAATGATCTGAGACTACACAATTACAAGCACAAACGCTCTTGTTAGTATCTGATATAAGTATCTTAAAGCAATCTTGTTAGTGTTATAATGCAATAGTAACGTACTTAGTTTTTGGTTATAAATATATTTTTGTTGAGTTTGTTGTTGCTTCGGCTGGTGGTTCCGGTTGTTTTGTGGTAAAACTTAATAATAACATAAGTTTCTATTACTATTATTGTAGAATATTAATTACAAAATATATCGTTATTATGTATAAACTCGTGGGGAAGTCATTTTTACTGTAAATATGTACCGCAATTTAGTTAGTTTTTACAATCCCCTCCGAAAAATAGCACATTAGTATATTGTTGTAAATAAAATATTTCATCAATTCCTATGAATATTCGCCATTGCTCTTCATTAGTTACTTTGTAGAACTTTATAAGTAAATTAGTACTTGTAGCAAGTAAGTAAGTACTTTATAGGGAAATTAGTACTTGTAGCAGTTTCAGCCCAGATAACTCGCCTCCATCGGCCTCCATTTTAAAACAAATTAGGGTTCCCTTGGAATATGCCTGCTTTACCTATTTTTCACTTTTCTCCTGTAACCGCCACTCGTTTTCAATCGTTTCCAATCGCTTAAATTCATGTTTAGCTTATTCACTCAACAACTTAAATTCGACAAAATGGCTGAGGTTTACTAATAAAGTTATTGATCTAGTAACTTATAAGCTTTTTTAATCATGAAGCGCTTCTATCAAGTATTATTAGATTTAAAAGAGTCTTGAGCAAAACCATAACGCCGCAAACTTAAAGTGATCTCAGCTAAGTGTGTTATAATATCTTGTTTACTCACAAAATGCTATTATAGGATCAAAATGGATTATTTAGTTTTACTGTAGACAATTATAAGAGACTTATTCCTAAAAGTGTCCTATAAGATAATCTTGTAGCACAACACAAGCTACAAGTCTGAGATATAAAAGCGAATGCACTTGAGAATATCTACGCTTTTGAAATGCTATTACTGGTAAAAGTGTCCTATACATGTTTTATAGGTAAGTCTTGTAGCTAACTATAAGACCGAGATATAAAAACTAATGCGCTTGAGTATGTTAAGGCTTGGCAAATTCTATTACAAGTTAAATAGTATACCGCAATGCCTTTATAAGAACGTTATTAGTAATGATAGACTTATAGGATTACTTTGCTAGTTGGGGTACTATCCAATGCACCGCACAATGCTTTGAGTGCGTTACATTGAGTCCTACCGTAAAACGTGACTTTTCACCCCAAAAAAAATGTCGTTTCCCAGAAATAATTTTTCCGTAGAGAAAGAAGTACTTGATAAAAAGAAAAAGATTCAAATTTTAAACACTTTTTTATTCGAGCGTGTATGGACTAATCTACTTCTACATGCATTAAATGCCGCTACAAACAATCACAAAGGATCACAATAGAAAGAGACGAGTGGAGGGCACAGGGTCAACCCGATGGTTCCTCTCATCTCCTCCTCTGAGGGTCGGTCGGACGCCAGTCGCACGCGGCGGCGCCGAAACAGTCGCGCGACTAAACCGCAAGCCAGCATCCGAGAGAGCTCGTCGCCTGGACACATGCGTTTACCTGTGGATTAAACGGAAGTTTCTGGTGAATCCCCTTCTTCATCATCTTCATGCCCTTGTTCCATATTACTACGAGTCGGCTGAACAAGTTATCTTTTTCCATTCTCCTTTGTCCTAAGCTATGTTTCTAAGGATCGGCACGACACATTTTCTTCTTCCATTCCCCCCACTTAATCGTCACGCTATCACTTCCTTTTATTTCTTATAACTTTTCACACAATCAATCCACCTTTTGCTAAGCCGTATTTTACATCCATCAACAATTTCAGACGTATCATAATTTTACTAACATGCGTTTCATCCCTCGTCACCACATACCCATACCAAGCCAAACGGTTTCCTTTCAGCTTATAAAGGGTGTAACAAGACCCTTAACGAAGCCGAAACGAACTTGTTATCCCCGTCATTGGTATCATTTTTTTGTTCTTTTGTTTTTGTAACTAGAATGTTCTCAGGTATGGTCATACCTGAGAACATTCTAGTTAGGGAGATATTGTGGGTCAAAATTGCAATTGTTTCACAAGGTTCAATACCAGATAAAATTCTCCTTTCACAGGTTATGTCAAACTCATAAAAATCCTCAATTTCTCCCTAAGGAGAGCTTCCTTCGCATTTACGAGACGACAGATCGTAAAACAGGATTTTTAGAAAATAAATAGAAGTTCCGAAGCATGTAAGGTTTTTTGTCGACTACGCGGCTTTGTTAGTTACGATCCATCTTGTGAAAGGTATCATTTAAATTGAACTTATTAACTCATTGTTAATATCTTCATAATTAATGTCAACGTGTTTGAAAATATGAATGACAAATCTCAGTATCATTCAATATTACGTCACTAAATTGTTGATCGTAACTAATTATTATGCAATAAATATTATTTGCGTCTGAAATTTGGTCCCAATTATTTAATAGGGAACACACCTAATACATTTCGTAGTTTTATAGTCAGGGAAAAACCAAATAATTGCGATAACGACACCCGCGTTTCATGCCATGATAAAGGGCAGGGAGAAAACCTTTGAAGAAATGCTTTTTATTTATTCGATGTTTATTTAGGGGTTAGGACTTATTTATTATCACCAAAAATTAGTGACTTGTCTATTGCCCATACACTGTGTGTCCACTTAAAACCAAAGAGACGTAGCCCTTTATCAGACAGATCATGGAAACCTTTCAGTATGCTATGATTGAATAATGTGGCTTTTTCGGAGAGTTTTAAAATGTTTCCTGTTACAAATACATCCAATTGAGATGTTTCTAATGTCAAATAACAATATTGATCAGCAAATAAAATTCAGCAGCTCCATTCCAGTTATTGCGTCTAATTTCGATGTAGCAACTCCTCCTAAGTAAAGAATTGTTAGATTGATGTGTAAGAATCCTAATCAGAATTTAAAAAAATAACTGCCTATGACATACAGAAAAATAAATCTCTTCTGAACACTTGACAATGGTAATCTAAATCTTTCTACTAAATATTGTTGTTATTTCTACTAAATATAGTTATCAATCTTTCAGCTCCAGTGTAAGGATAGGCATAATATATAGGCCTACTTACAAATAACTAGCTGTTGCCCGCGGCTTCGCTCGCGTTTTGGTCGGAAATTATCCCACGGGCACGTCGTAAATATAGCCTATGGCACTCGGGGATAATGTAGCTTCATAATAGTGAAAGAATTTTCAAAATCGGTTCAGTAGATCCAGAGATTACCCCTACATACAAACTTACAAATTTTACCTCTTAATAATATTAGTATAGAAGTATAGATAGAATAGTATAGATTATTAACAAATGTCTAACGATAATGTATCGCGGTTATCTGAATCCAAAGTTGTCCGTAGGTACAGAAAGGCTAAAATAAGCAATAAGAAATCAAAGTAGGTCTCTGGATTCGAATGAAAACGTATTTTAAGCCTACCTACATAATTATTATGTTTTCAGTCTGAGAATGCGAGCTATGTACGGTATCCGAGGTTAAGTGACATTAAAATAAAACCTCTTTTATAAATATTATGAAGCTCTTATTATGTACCTACATTTAATCATCATTCTTTTGGTTCGGCGCAGCATGTCTTCTTCTTCCATACTTCTCTATTACTCGTCATCTCATCAGACACCTCCTTTCTTGCCATATCATTCTTCATACAGTCCATCCATCGTTTCTTTGGTCTTCCTCTACTCTTATACCCATCCACATTCACACTCGAAACTTCCTCACGACATTTACGTCATTCTTCCGTATTATGTACCTTCATTTAATAATAATGAAAATTAAAACAGTGTTATTTGGAGACAGAAATAATGTTGACGATCAATTTTTCATCGGACTGCTATCTTCCTTCTTAGGTACTTATTATCTGGCTAGTGAGCTTCTAATTAAGACCTTAGACACCTATCTCATTGCACAAAGTCCGTACGAATATGACAAGCTAGACACTAGATTATCTCGAGTATTTTGAAAAGATGATTATCTTGACATGTCTAAGATGATGTTTGATCATTTAAAAAAAAACAATTCAAAACATTGCCAACATAAGTTGAAAGCGACAAAAGCCTAACGGTTAAGTTCAAAAGGTCGGAAGTCACAAACCAAACCCCGTTGTACCATTGTAACGAACCTACTGTTATTATAACAAAACCATATTCAGTTAAGTTGAAGAGGTCAGTGGAGAAACACGTTGTTCTTCACTGGTGTCGTCGGTACGAGCAGAACAAAATACAGGCTAGAAGTAGTTTGTTTGTCAGCGTGGTTGTTAACGGATCTGGCTGTCCCGCTGCTCCTCAATATCTAATGATTTGTCACATCTTTACAGGCGACGATAATGATTGACAATCATACCACTTGTAATATTTTAACATCCAGGATTCCTTTTTTGCCACCCACAGTCAATCCCTAGTATACAACCCAACATAATCACCATCATTCTCATCAAATCACATGACCGACGTCCACCGTTGGGACTGACTGACATAGGACTCCGTCAAGCCTCACCACATCGACCGATCTATGCTTCACAGGAATACTTTTATCATCTTTTTTTTTTCAATCGGCTCTTTTAACCGTCACGCTATCCTTTACTCATTTTTCTTTCATGCCGTCCCTCACACTTACTAAGTTTCTACACTACCACATTTTCTTTGATCTTTCTCTCCCAACTATCAACATTTAAATATAAGATCTGGAATACCTTACCTGTCTGAAACGGTATGAACTCCTGAGGTTTTAGCAGACTTCCATCGGCATCTAAGAATCTGCTCGGTTTAAACTGTTCAGGATTCTCCCAAACGTCCGGGTCCATGTGCATAGCCCATTGAAGTGGTATGACCATTGCTCCTTTCGGAATCCTATAGTTTCCTAGATAAGTGTCCTGTAAAAGATGATACAATAATTTTATAAATTCCAGTAAAACTTTAAATTGCTTGCAAAAAGCAAAAAATTAAAGTAGTACTTTAAGACATTTCCGCGTTAATTCTAATTCCAGGAATCGATAAAAAATAATTAGGTAGCAAGAAGACTTTAAAATATAATTATAAAATGTGCATACTTCGACGCATCCGTGGGGAATCCCGACTGGCACTATCGATCGAATGCGCTGAACCTCGCAAATTGCTGCCATCAAGTGAGGTAATCTGCAACCATCTACCTCTCCATCCTCAGGGTATACCGACAGTATCTCTTTTCGCACTAATTCCTGAAAAAATATTGATTATAATTAATTTATTAAATGGTCACGTGGAATTATTACAGTCGCGAGACACAAATAAAAGTCATATTCAAATTGAGACAGAGAAGCAGCATTTTTTTAAGCTCAATATTATATAACAACGTTTCCCAAAACGCTTGCCCTTTACCATATCCTAGTGCAAAAACTCAAATCAAGTATCTCATCCTTTTGTGCACACGTATTAAAAGATAAAACTTTTGCTTCACACATCAATACGACAATTTGTTTAACTCTGCTATCTGCCACTTAACGTTACATATTCATACGAAATGTAGGTTGAATCTTAGGAACGTTTGAAGCTCCTTTCAGCAGGGCCTCCACTTGAATACTTCGTTAGGAACTGACAGCGATGATTGACACTCGATTACAAATTCTATACTTCCTCTATAAGATGCCGCGAATCCATCCAACTATTTGACAGAAGACAAATGTTTGCTGAAGTCTGGTATTTCTCACTAACATAAGATAATCGAACTCTATAAATCAACCGTATAAGTATAGTAAAAACAAGATAATTAAACACACCTGTTCTTCAGGATAAAGGGCCATGTACAGCAAGAACCAAGCCAGAGTAACAGAAGTAGTATCAAGGCCAGCTCCGAACATATCAGCTAGAAGATACAACATCTGTTCATCAGTCACGTATTTAGCAAGTTCATCACCGCTCTCGAACCTTCTCTTCTGTTCTAGAAGGAAATTGTCGAGGATGCACTCTCCATCGGTTGGTATCAAGATATTCGGGTCGAAGAAATGTTCCTCGGTGTTCGAAGCGTGTTTACTGTACTTGATGCATTTCATATAACCTTCTGGGTGTTCACTGAACAGGTTGTCATGCGGAGCATATGCGGCCTCCTTTATTGGTGGTAACCCTACAATTTTTCGTCGTCGATCAATAATGCTCGCGTATAATCTGTGTGTTTGAGCTTGACCTCGTGTTAGAACTTCCATTGTTTTTTGCGTTGATGATGAAATGAATCTGAAACAAATTAACGTTTCTTATAGCTTAATGTTATCGAGCATTTCATAAATTAATTATTTTAAGATAACATGAGCAGAGGTGATTTCATTTAAATTATTATTATCTAAAAATTAATGTACTTACCTGACGAAAGGCAGAAAGTTAACAACACCAGCGACTCCCATTTCATGGCATCCCTCCTCTTGGATTTGCCTGAACCAGTGCCATGTTTTATCTTCAGGAGGGAACTTGAACCCGAATATAATTTCGTTGACGACATTTCCTAGAGAATTCGACAACATTTGGGACAGATCCATTGGAGAGCCAGCTGCTTTTTCTACGTTCTATAAAATAAATAATTATGTATCATATTATAACATTGTATGTTTACAAACAACAATAATAACTATTATTAATTCGACTATTGTATACACTACACTAATTAACATTTCTAACATTTCATGAATCATTGTTTGTTCTCGATGCAGAAGTTGAAGGTCAATTTTTAATGATGGTGGCCTCAGAACATTTGTCATTGTCATTCAAAGGTATGTATTTGTTTTTGTTATTGGTTTATCTCGAAATTTAAATTACGTCAGCTCAACATACAAACATTAATTAAATGTCTCATGAAACATTGCACTCATCGTATCCGCCGAAGCAAAAAATTTGGGAACAAATGAGTTGTACATTCGGTTGCATATTTTTTACTTCGGTGTTGCTCATTTTTATTTGCAATAAAATGTCGAATAAGTTTGTTGGAACTTGTATAGGGTACAGAATACTAATCATACTTCCAAAAGTTCGTAGACGCCCGACGCTATCCGTTTTTCCAACTTCTCTCGCGACACGCTATGCTTGCTCATGCCGAAACTTTTCAGCCACATCGTGATCAACTTCCTCTGATCCTTCCACAGGCCACCCTCCGCACAAATAATACCTTCAACAATATTTTACATTATCATCTCAATTAACATTTTTGTACAAGTCCAACATTTGTTTACTCACCATTTCCTTTCATGATGCCGTGCGTTAAGAACAAAGGAGCTCTTCCCGAAAAGTTTTCTTTAGCGAAAGCCTCTCTTACTAATTTCGAATCTGACAACACTACGGCGTAAATGTTTCCCATACCAATTCCATATATTGAGCCGTACTGCTTAGAGAGCTTAGTTAGTGTCAGATGGGGTTGATGCCGGTCGAGGAACGGCAAGTAGCCGACGACCGGCAGGCCCCAAGGCCCCGGAGGCAGACTCTGCCATTGTTTTATTTTTTTAAAGATCCAAAATCCTGCGACGAATGTGACTAGCCACAAAAAGAAAAAATCCATTCCGAGCTAAAACAAAGAAGATATTTTGTGCATATTATTACCCCTATTATACAGTAGACGAGGACCTTCGTAAAAAACATTCGAGAAACGTTAAGGCACTTTCAATAAAATGCTTGTAAAAAATGTGTAGCTATGAAGGCAGCAGACTCTGTCTGCTCTTTGTTCTATTCGAGACATCTAAGATTAGTATTGGTTCCAGAAATGCTGAACATTTTTGCAACATACCTACATATTTATGACCTGCCAGAATAGTCTAGACTTAGCTACCCGTTAATAACATGAAAATACTAAGTAAGTAATCCTGCATGCACATGCACCATTAACCATCACAAAATTAAGAAAAAACGTTAATGAAAATTATTTGAACGAGTTCTATGACCGTGACTGAATCGCAATTTATTTTCCATAATAATTGCACACAATTTTGAGGTGTCTGATGAGATGACGAGTAATAGAGACGTATGTGAGAAGAGGACATGCTGCGCCGACCCAAATGAATTGGGCTAAGGGCAAGAGAATGATGATGACGATGAATTGCACCCAATTTATTGAAACAATGATTGGTATCTCAGCGTATGATAATTGCGTAGGTTAAATAATAATAAGTTACTAACTTCAAAGCAGTATAATGAACGTGACACTATAATCACAATTATCAGCCAACTGACGTATACAAGGACGAAGGGACACCGACGCGAAAACGGTTACCACGATTCTGAGCCCCCCCCCCCCCCCACAGAAATTTTTCATTGGTTATTAAAAAATGAAACAGCTGTTTCCTACTAAAGTGCAATACCTACACGGTTAAAACGTATGGAACAGCTGATTTTTTATTTTAATAACGGGGGGCTCAGAATGATGTACCTACTGAATACGTGGTAGCCGTATTCGCTTCGGTGTCCCTTGCACCCCGTATGGACGACTGTCTCCTCGAAGACCGCCGTTGTTAGATTTCAAACCGGAGTTTTACTTTACTATAATGTTACTGTATTATCTACATTTATACCTTAATTTTCTCTAAGTCTCATGTATGAATTTAAGTAATTTGCGTTAGAGAATGGCGGCATGCGTCCTGCACTATACATAATTGTAACATCTTTTTAATTTTATAAATACCACCGACATAAATACCACATTTTACGCAAATAAATTTTCTTACATATTTAACTTAAATATACTTATTTATCTTATGCTGGGAAGCTAACACTGATCGTAAAGAAATAACCACCCACCTTCTGAATAATCCGTTTGTAATTCCTACAAAACACGATATTGATAATTATAAAATAATACTGTCTATTTTTGGTTTTTATTGACTTTAAGACTTTTTCTTGACTGAGGCTCTTCGACTCCCTACATATATTTTTGTACACAATAAATTATTTCTTCACAACAAAAACTCACTTTATTTTGCAAATGTCTTATCGAATAAATAAAATAATAAGCACCTGTTAATTATTATCATATAGATAAACAACTAGCTCAAAAAGAACTATAACGCAAACGTAAACATCAATCACTCATTCGTGACGCACCAAAAAAAATATCATTCGTTCAATCTCTAGCGAGTCTATGGGCCGCTCAGTCGTGGGCTTGACAACCAATGCTACCAACGTAAACGCTGAAAAAAACAGCGTGACGCATTGCCTAGTTATGTTATCGAAGTAAGCAAACATACCATTACTCCATAATAGTAATAAAACAGTAAGTACTGCATAAAATTGAAATGTAAATCTTTTTCACTTACTTGTTAGAAAGGTTGATGCCGGAAAAGTAACTGAGAATGTTTAGATTAGTGTCACAGTAGAGGTGCGAGCGTCCGTCCGCTGTCAGAACAATCAGCAGAGGCCTCTCGTCACGTGGCCAGGCGCCTACCGACTGCTCCCAATCCCGCCATCACCAAGCCCTATTGAAAATTACAATTCTAAATTTATATTCCAAGAAGATATTTGCTTTTTAAATTACATTTGATATTTATGTTGGGCCTGTCCTGATGTAGGTACTCCGATTCGCCGGTCTGTCAAAGATTCGATCTGTATCGACAGTAATGCCTAATTCGTCATACATTGATCGGTATTCAGTATCTTTTTGTTTATTGTTCGTGTTGTGTCTTCAATGTAAATTAATTTGAATTAACTTCATTTTAAAAGGCTATCATTCTCAGCCCCACCCAGCGGGCCGTGTCCAAGTAAGCCTGATTATTTATACACAGGAATATGCGACTATAGATGAATTTTACATTTAAATTCGGAAAAGACTGTTATAATTTTTATGGTTCCTTTTTAGGAAACCCAATACTTAAATATGGTGTAAACCCAACGTTCGTATTTGGATTTAATGGGATTTAGACTTAAAATATCGCTATAAAATTAAGGACAACGTTGATTACAAGTAATTATAATTATTTGGATAAATGTAAGCCGTTTGTATATATAATAACTGGGTATTTAGCAATATTTACACGGATAACGTTAGATAATCACAACTACGCACCGCGCGCGCGTTAGCGCATATCTATGTAATAATATATCATAATTCAAACAGGCGCATTAATCGCATGTACTTTATTATAATTACGCAGTTTAGCATTTTTAATAAATCTTAGTTGAATAGCTTGTAAGTTATACCTAATCGTTCAGTAAATTATGAATAGATTACAAATGTTAAGTTGGTATTCATATTTTTGATGTGGAGACCTCACTTATACCCAAAGATACGCATTTTTGTTTTTAATAATACAGGGTGTAACAATACCCTCCACGAAGCCGTCAACCAAGCATTACGGGAAACGATTTTTTTTTGGGGTGAAAAATCACGTTTTACGGTAGGACTCAAGACTCAATGTTACGGACTCCAAACATTATGCTAATAGAGGGATTGAATAGTACAGGGGTCGTGGAGGTGTTTAAAGGAAAAATCATACAATAAAAAAAAAAAAGAAAAAAAGTTAGAACTTTGACCCCCAATATCTAGGTAACTAGAAGGTTCCCAGGTATGGTCTATAACAAAAAATGATCGCAATGACGGGGAGAGTAAGTGCCTTTCGGCTTCGTTAAGGGTCTTGTTTCACCCTTTATAACACGTTTCAATTCATTTTACCGGTAAATGTTATGATTCAAGCATTAAGCGTAACCTGGTCATAAAGTACACACACACACAGATGACTTAAGACATATTTCTAATATATCTAATGTAATGTTTAATTTTAAAGTAACTGTGTATTTAAATTGGGATTTGATGCCTTTATGAATAAATATTATTAATAAAGTGCAAAATCATTAAAGCACAGTTTGAATCATTGACATTCAGAATAAAAACCGATAATTCATGTAATTTACATAGGTACAACAAATAATTCTGGGTTAGTGTAGCATCGCTACGTGACCAATTTAAAAAATCAAGGTATACATATGTATTTAAAATAAAATATGAGTTGAGAATGATGTTTCTGATCGTAGCATCGGTGTAGCCAATCACGCCTCTAAATAAAACCACTACTTAATAAGCTGTAATCTGTACAAAGCTCATCTAAATAATTACAAATGTCTTCACACTAGACGTTTGGCTAGGCGTAACCGTAGAGGAGGCTAAGACGCTCCGTAGACGCCGCGTAGTAGCGCGTAGAGGCTCGTAGCAACACGTAGTTGCTTACAGCTGAACCGGAAGCAAGCACGTAACAATAATTCACAAAGTTCCAATCTCACAAAACAAATAAGACTGTCTTTGTACTACAAAGAGACTCAAGGAGTTTGTCCAGGCAATGCCGTAGACATGGCTGAAACGCTTCGTAGACGCCTCGTAGCACCGCGTAGAGGTGCGTAGCAGCCGCATAACAGTCCCGTAGAGGCCAGATTCTGACGTCTGCGTATAGTCAACGCAACGTAAATGCATACTCAAACGATGAAGGAATAAATACCTTCTTACCGTTGTGATTGTGAACATTACAGTTTAGACTATTAGATATAGTCGAATTATTTTATAAAAGTCCTTCTAGCTTTATTTAAGTTCGATCTTAGCATCTACTTAAATGTTGTGAAAATATTCTCTCTGTGTCTGCGTCAATGTAAATTAGTCTGTTCAATATTGAAAACTGGCCAAGCTTGTCTGTCTGTTACAATAATACTTAAACGTTTACTTTTTGAGGTAGACAATATCTAGATCCAATGTTATAGGAAGGAATAACTTTTACCAAAACATGCTTCTTCTCATAATTTACCAGTTCTCGTGACTCATTGAGGTCGGTTAAATATTATTATGACCTGCAGAACATCTACGCAATGTGCAAGTAGGATTATCATATCTAATCATAATATTATTACGATCGAGAGCACTTAAATATCTCAATAAATCTCTAATCAATGAAAACATTATTATGTTATTGTATAAAACACACAGTAAACATTACTTGGCTTTTATTCGAATCTTACTTTTTTGAGCTGTTCAGTAGTCAGAAAATAATAGGAGTTTTTATAAAACACGCGGAACATCAATTCATTTGCTTGTCCATTAAGCACGTTCTTCAACTACTTATTTTTATTAAATAGCTTTAAAAAAAGCTTTTTGTTTTAATTATCTTTTTTACAAAAATCAAAATCCGATGTACAGTGTCGAGTTAGGTTGGAGGCGCGCGAGACGGACGGGCGAGGTCGCGCGCAGTCGCGGGCGCAGTCGGCGCGGTGTGAAGGCCGGTCAGCGGCCGAGCTGCGTTATCGGACCAATCATAACGATCACTTCACTTATGTAGTATCCACTAATGTAAAGCATTAGCTGCACCACGTGCCACTGATTTTATTAATTATTACGAGACGCAATTGCGCGCGCCAGCTTTAATTGATTAAATAATGATATTCTCGCACACTCACACGTAGAATATTGTGCGCCGGTGTAGGGTGGTCTGTGGTCATGTTATCATGTACCGTGCACTTGGGATGAATGTGAACTGAACGATGAATTTAACTACGAGTATTGCTGACATTCTACAAATTAAAAACTGCTTCGCAGTCTTGGTCACACGTAAAAGTTGTTTTACTTATAGGTTTTTTACAAAGAAATTAATCAATAAGACTGGTTTACCTAATTGAATGCACGCCTATCTCCCAAGTGTTATAATTAAATGGCACGATGATTCAGAAACACCTATATTACAATATAAGTACCTATGGGATTTTCCAATTACCAGAGGAACAATTTAGTTCAAGATATCACAGAAGTTTTTGTTTTAAATGCTTCGACGGTTTTAAATAAAACATGATTTTAACTATCCAGGATTTTTTAGGTATGTACTAGTAACTCAACGCTTTAAACCAGCAATTTATTTAACTATTTAATATTTGTTTCAACTCATGTTGTAGCTGAGTTTGATACGTTTGAAAAAACCTAGAATATCACGTTCTAAAAAGTAAAAGAGCCAAGACAACAAAAGACAATTCATTTCTTGAGGGTCATGAATTGTATTATCCTTACATTATTGTCTTCCGAATTTAAGGTTATAATTAAAAAATTGCAAGATAGTATCTATCACTACAATAATGATGAATCAGGTGATAGCGGGTGAGTGAGGGCCGCGCGAGACAATAGCCGCGACGGATCCAGAGCCGCGGACTCGGAGCACTCGAGGCCCTTGTTGCCATTCTCATTCAGCCACCGTACAGTTATCCCGCGGCTAGTGTTACTGACACAATGCAAGGTTAACATGAGGTGGACGCCCGCAAACTGCCTACATAGCACTTTAAAGGACATTAATTTACGTTTTATCGAGCTGTTTTGATCAAACAAGACAAGCCACAAGCCGAAATCCGTATCCAAGTAGGTAACTGGCTTATACTTGAAATATTTATTTTTCTTTGTATACCTACTGCAGAATGTTATTTCCTAGATAATTATTAAAATGCATTTGAGCTGTTTAACCACCTGCAACCTTGTATAAAAGTTGTATTTTTCCTTGTACCTTGCTGTGTATCACTTGCTGTGTATCAATTAATATCTATCTCGATTTTAGGTTCTGTTGTACAAGATAATCTATTCGACCGAGTAAATAAATTTCAAGTCTGCATTTATGTGCGTTAATCGATAAAAAGTGCAGATATGAGAACTAGTCGGACGTGTCGGCCCTCTGCGTCATGGAATGTTCGTCTCATTATGCTCATCGTTGATTAAAGTCAATAACTTCATCGCGAATACGGCGCACATTCAGCATCAACTCAATGGCATCTCTAATGAGGCGCTCTTGTCAATGAGCGCGGCGAGCCAGATCTCAATCGCGCCACGTCTCTATTCTCTTTTACTTTCAAACGCATGCAGTGGGGCGCAGCCCGCGGGCTCCGGTCGTCCACTCCGGCGCGCGCCTCTCAACAAACTATATTCTTTTTTCTCCTTTACTCCCGAGAACAGCCTAGAATGCCTGCATCCCATGTATACGTCTTCCTTCTTTTATTTTTAGTTAGTGCGAAAAAGGTAGTCGACCAGTCCTAGCGGCGCGGGTCAACGTATTCGAGGCTTTTTACCCCTGCCTGATGCAGCTGTTGCACAATAATAGAGAAATTCCTGGAATCTTCTACATGGGTGATCGAGCTATTTATATCTGCCTGAGACATGAAAATGCACTTCAAACGCTAAAAATAGCTTCGAATCAATTAAAACTTCCCGTATTCATTGAATACTGATGTGCTTAGGCATGTCATGTCTTATTGTAGATTAAAACTATGCTACAAGGAAGTCTTTTGCTTAGCCTAGAACATGCATTTAATACACAAATGCTCATTTCCACTTTTTCGAATTTAATCATTCTACATTTAAAAGTGAAAACACAAACTGATTTTGTTATTAATACAAAGCTCTCTCGGGTTACTTCAACCTTTAATAATCTTAATTTCACTAAGTCACTACTTGGTGCCGTAGGTACTCGGAGTAACGTCCAAACTAGTGTCAATGATCAGCTTGCTATCTGTCCTAGGACTTTGACTTCTCTTAATTGACTCTCGATTGTTAGCGAAATAGGGTCATAAATAACTATTATAATTTTAATCATACTGTCTCTTCCATTAACCGGTCCGTTAAACTCATATGACCGGATTTTGTTTAACCTATGCAACCGCGAAAATAACGCTGTGTGCCTTTTTTTTTTTTTTTTACCGATGGGAAATCATCAAATAACCCCTCCCGCTCTGGGCTGAGCAGGAGGAAGTGTCAGACTTTTACTGACTAAAACCCATCCATGTTCCTTCCTTTGCCCTTTGTGTTCCAGGGCCGCGGTATCTCTTTCGAACAGTCCCGCAACCCTGGCAGGCGTCGGTCCTTACGGACCCCTTCCTGTTTGCTGACTCTCTTTGAGGCGCGCGTGGAACACGAACGCGCCGTCGACACGGCCTGTCGTCATAAGACGAACGGACGGCGAGCTAGCCCATAGCTCACCGTCCACAGGCCCGCGCCTACGGTACGTTGTGTGCCTTAAATATATTTGTTCATTTTACAGTTTACTACAATACATTTTTATGGGTTGCGCTTAAAAGGGTGTTTCGCAAAGCTTGTTTTTGGTAGCAAACAGAGATTGCAGAGGTCAACAAAGGAAGGAATGCTGGTCAAGTTCTCATTTTCATACACAAATGGGCAGTGCAACAGCAGACAAGTGAAGCTCGCCCGTCTGAATCGAGGCACTTACGCGCGCCCAACGGGCCATCGATGTCCTTGCATTCTTTGGAGGTAGAGCAAAATGGTACCGGTTCAATAACCCTTGACAATGTGAAGGGATCAGCTCTTAGGCTAAGAGGCGCGGCAGCTTACTTAATGAAGCAGGCACGAGGGTCGTCACCATTTGGCGGTCATGAGGCACTATAGCTGCCCTTTAAACATTTAGAAGAAATTCATTCCTTTCACAACTGAGCAGACAACTTAAGTACTCTGTTTAAAAATATACATCGTAATTCAATCATCATGTCTAAAGATATTCAGCATCGCGATGTGAATAAATATTCGCGTATTGGGGTCAGATCTCATGCACTGTTTATGTACGCACGACGTGTTGTGATGTTAAGAGTATAAGGTGCAATATTTGGGCAGCAAATTGTGCTTAAGCAAATTTTACAGGCAATCATTTTTGTCAATATTTCATCTCAAAATACGATGCTTACGTGACAAGCAAACAGCCGTAAAGTGTTGGGGATCCGCAAGACTTGGTTTCTACGAAACACATCTTACAAGTTTTCCACTGAAAACTACTTAGCAAGATGAAAGCCTCGTCTCGCCGTGCTTGCGAGATCGGAACGTTTCATACAGCTTATATTCACCAAGTTCTGTGAAGTTTCACCTACTTATCGTGGGAACTTTAATTAAGGTAAGGTTAAAGTAATTAACGTTAAACAACTTTTACTATTAAAATTAACTTTAAAATATGTCATTTGTAGTAGTTTCGAACTCGAATAAATGACAAATATAATTAACAATTTCGAAACCTATTAGATAATTTGAGTCATAATTATCTTAGTTTCAATTGAAAGAGGCCCCCTGTCACAACCCCTAGGATTGTGATAATGATTGAATCTTTATAGTGAAAGTTCTTTCATATTTCGTAGTACGTACCGGCAGACGTATAAATACAAGAACTATTTTGTGTATCTGATATACTTAGAAGAGAGCTTTGCAAAAGAAAACAAGATTAGCCTCAACTATTCCACTGTTGGGTTCCCTATTTTTTTCTTGACATCTACATTAGCCCTGTGCCAGACACACTGTGACAAGATGTATCAAAGTGATTTTGTATATTGGATAATAATAAAATATGTCATTCGCCTACACAATGCCTGCCAAGGCACATCGTACAAAAACATTACCCAATTGATTTGAGAATGGTAAAAAATCTCCAGGTACCTTTTTGACCAAATGTTTTTTACCACAACTCTTGTTTTTAGCTGCTGCAGCGGTCACAGTAACGAGTGAACATTGAACTGAAACAAATTACTGGCATATACAGAACCACAAATCGATTTCTTATTCTTAACTGAATGTACAGGGCGGCGGTGGCGACGGCGACGCCATGTTTACAAACAAAGAGATCAATGCACGCCAAGTAGGTTAGCGCAGCGCCGCGCCGTATGCGACCGCGCAGCGTGCAGGCCCACCGGCCCGTGTTGCGCTGGTCGTGGTCTCTGCCAGTCCCCGCGCACCGGCTGCCTCTCAAACGGAACGGACGTAGGTACTGCCATCACATAAACATCATTAATCGCTATTCATTTGAATAACATTCAGCCGAAACGAGCCCCAAAGGCCAAAAAAACGAACCCTGCCACAGGCTCTCAGGTTTTAGTTTTCTGCAATTTGTTAGCCGAGATAAATAATTTGTTTTTAAGTATTCTCGACTCGCTGTGTATACCGAGTCCAGAATACTAATTTATTGTTTATTTATAGATATGACTAAAAATAAACAGCCACGTTCAAATAAACATCAAGATGCACAATCAAATCAGGCCCAAGTTTCTGGAGGGCAACAATCGTGCGCTTCCGCAGGAGAAATCGTTACAATGGCCTCTCACAAGCGCGCCGGAAGAAAGTTCCTAGCGATTTGCATAGCACCCGGCGAGCCACAAGCGAAGGCGATCCCGCTCTCGCAAGGCTCCGCGATGGCCCACATAGACATGTCTTATAGTTTATTGTCGCGGACCCATTTCCGTGGGTGCACGACCACGACCACCGCCTGGCTCGCGGATCGACACACTTCGCTCACTCCGAAAGTTTCTCCGATAGAGAAACTCACAATATCTAATAGCACCGACATCCGTCTATGCAGATTTCCAGAGCAAGCCTTCACAGAGACTGTGACCTAAATACGAACGTTACAAAGCGTGTAACACGTGGAGAGAGGTTGTTTATTTTACACGCCGACATGTTTCTTCCTCCGCGTGATCATATCATCCGGCCGCTCGCAGGTCAGCTTGAGAGAGTGCAAACGGCATGAACGGCGGTTAAAAATAAAATTGATAGTACACACAGAATCAATGACAGCATCAACTCGTTTTCATTGCAAATGGCTGGTGGCAAGAAAAACTTGCACTAGTGTTACGTTAGAAAGCGTAGACATTTCACCATAAAGCCTAGAAAGTGTACATAAGAAGAAAGTGAAGAAGTAGGGGAAAAAATGTGCAATACAAGTGCACGAAGGCGCGGGAACGTGGAGCGCTTAGAGACAATACGCACTCGCTCCAAATCTCGCAGTTTCCAGTTCGGTCGCCATCACTTTTTCCGCTAGATGAAACCGCTGCACTCGCTTGCACACATTTCTCGACGCTCCACACGTTTGCCTAGTTCTTGTATCAATGCACTCATTTTTACTTTCTTTTCCGTTCGCTCTTGTTGGTTTGTTTCTCCGCGCGCTTCCATACTATCATAGCTATATAGGTACATTGATCGACTCTCAATGAAAATAAAAACAGGCGCTTTCGTATTCCATGGAACGCTAGAACAATAATACTTACTAAATGTCTCTCGAAAATTCGAGAACATTTACATACTTTAAATTCTCGATGGATAGATTGGTTTTTCTATGGTTCCTATCTAGTAAGGTACAGTCGATAACAAAAATTTAATTGCAGGTCAAAAGTTTTATCAAACTTTCAGAGGTACATTTCGAGACTGATTTAATTATCTTGTTTCTCACAACAAAAATCAGTAATGTGATGAAATTACGAGATAGAAACAAGAGTATTTTCCAGAACAGTGTTTACCTGAAAGTGAAAATCGAACATTGTGCACACATATACATATCCATTATTGGTACGTACATAGACGTAGATCACGCACCGCACGAGCCACACATGCCGATGCAGATCTAACAGGCATCTGTCTGTTTTTTATAACGTGATCCTGCCTCCGTTGAGAATATAGGTATCTATTATAAGAGAATGAAGATCGAATATTCTGTTATTACTTGATATTTTAATGACAGTTTCTTGCAGTTCCGATAAATCGTTCGGATCGTCACATGCGAGCGACGAGTCCGAGAGAAAATACAAACATTGTCGATCCAGCACGACATACGAGCACTTTATATTCAATTGTCGAGTTTATATGCACAATAACTACTTATCTGAAATTCAGTACTTAAGACGCCGCACACAGTTCGTGATCCCAGGTAGTCACGCTTGGTATAATTTTTATGATTTGCATTCATTATTTCGATTAGTTCAAATGTGGTGTTTCATATCTGTGTGTACAATAATATGGCATGTGTCATTAGTTGTCACGTGTAACGTGCGGTGTTGCGGTGTGGACGTACGGCAACAAGCCGGGAAAGCCGCCGGTCGTCAAGCGACGTCGAGAGAAAGAGTGTAAAGGAGAGAGATGGGCATTTCACCGCACGGGGTCAACGCGCTCGCTATACTGTCGCTGATTGTGCCCCAATTGCATTGCAGTATGTGGGTCTAGGCCGGCGTTCGTCGACCCGCGTGACACACTTAGCAGCGCGGGCGCACGACCGCGGTGCTTTCACGCCCCACGCGCAGGGTGGGGGGCTCCGCACGGAAAGCTGAGAAAACTTACCACATGGGCGGGCAACGCTTTGTTCACTGTTTACCTATCTATGTTTAATGTTCTCTAGTCTCGTTGCGATGTGTATATTTGTTTAGTTGGTAAATGTCATCGTTTCAAAGTGAAATGAATTAATTTGTCCACAGCTGTTAAGTTATTTACTCTATGAGATTTGAATTGAGAACTCATGCAGAGAACCTGTGAGAGATATTGAAACAGAATTACATTAGAACGTTTAGGTACATACAATGTTGCTGCGTACTACCATATTACTGTGATAATAATATCTATTCACAGACTAATACCGGATATAATGAGAATGAGTTTGTTTTAGTAAATGCAAGGTTAACACAAGCCTTATCGAATGCTGTGTGGTATAGAATCGGTTAATGTTTAATTTTTTTACGTTCATGTCACAAATGTGTGTCTGACGCTTCTGTGCATAAAAAGAATTTAAGGAGCTTTAATTAACCAAGGAGAGACATTGTCTTTCATAAAATAGAGAAACATTCGGCCGCCAAGTAATGTTAACTAAAATTGATCATTTACACAAATGCAGAGCGGCCTTGGAAATTACAACTCAATTATCATATTGTATACGGCAGGACACGTCGCATACGTTTCACGTTTGCAAATCATCTCAGCGTATGAACGTAACTCACAACAATGCGACTGACATTGATCCTTATGGGAATGCAGCTCAATTAAGCGCAGTGGGGCAACTAATGCGAGTAGGTAATGGATAACTATAGTTTACACGATAGGCGTTTGTGGCTCGTTAGCTGTCGGAGAGAACAAGGTCGGCTGATGTGGAGCAAGGTCAATGTGGAGTTGTGGACGAAGTCTTCGAGTGATAGCGCCGATCGCGACCTCTGCAGTTATTTTCGACTCACAAGCGTACGGCAACTGCACTCGTACATTTCTACCGAACAAGCGCTGATATGGAAAAAGAATATTTATTTCATTATAATGTCTGGTACGTATACTAGAGCGTTGTGAATCGAGTTCGATAAGCGTAATTTGCTATATCAGAATATTATTAATTGTAAGCACGTTTTGTGGTACCTATGCGACTAACAAGAGAAACAAAACTATAAATTAATATTGCGAATTTAATATCAATTGAAGCCGACGTTGCATTATTAAGAACGAAAATAATGTGATTTCAATCAAATTTAAGCTGCTGAAAAGTTCTTTCAGTTTTTCAAGTATCCTGTTAAGAAATTTCGTTATTACAGATGACTGATTTACTTGTAACTTACATTTGTCTATATAAGGCATAATTATAACTAAAAACACATAAAGGGCATTCTTATAATTGCTGTCTATTTCGAGCAATTGAAAAAGCAGTCAGTACTGTCTAAAAGCTTTCCATTAATAGTCGTAGTCTCCATTAATCACACCAATAAGTAAAGTTGAAACAAAAAGTAGGTTGTCATGGTAATTGATGGCAGTATTCGCTACACTGTCACAATTAAATGGTCGTTCAAATGGAGCAGGTGTACAAAAAACAAAGTTCTTGGAAGCGAGAGAGCGTTCGGAGAACCTGTTGTGTCCGTACCTGCACGAGTTGAGACGACTAAATGCATTTTGCTCATAGTCGAATGATGTCATCCAGGATATTCGAAACGTGAAGCTGTTCTGAAAATAAAATAAAAGGCCGCCCTCACAAGGTGATGCGAGAGCTTTTCCCGGTCAATGAACGTTAGTCATATTCTCGACTGTCTGGACAGTCGGTATCGAATGTTGTAGAAAAGCGCAAAAGTTTCCGACGAAGAAATCGCGTTTTATGTGTTTGTTTGAAAGCCCAGTGAAATGTATTGTTTTTAAGTTGTTTAACGCTGAAACACGTAACTATGTATTTCTTGTTCAGTTATCTTATTATTAACAAGCATTTTTCTCTAACTTCAAAAAAATATCAGACATCAACTGACAGCATATTAATATCAATAAAGCAGTTAAAATAAAAAGGTTTAGTAGGTATGCAGGTGAGGTGAGCAGGGCTCGTAACAGTTGCCATTCAGTGTCAATTGTACGGATATCGTGTAGTGTGACTGTGAGACATGTATCTTTAATTCAAAATTAACAAGCGAAATGATCGTCTTTATCGGCTTGAGTTTCAATTTTATAACCATAATTAATGATACATTTCATGATATGGATCGAATGCTTGACTGCATGATTCTTGGATGCATTACATAATTCTAATTGGTGTAGTACGTATTAAATTATAATGGATTCACTGAAATAGAATGAAACTGAATCGTTTAAATAATTGTTAAAAAAGAAAGCTGCTCAAGTTCTTAAATGTTAATAGGTTGGTAGATACTTAGCTACCTTTTATACGGACTTTCTAAGTAATCGCAGGTAACGGGTATCCACCTCTTTACACAGATTCTGTTAAATTTCTTGCTATTTGAGTAATAGGCCGTACCTATCAAAATTAATCTAGTCGTTAAAACATTAAGACCGGCATGGACAATACTCAGGGTCTTTAATATATAGTAATGGTAAAGTCCTTTAATATTGACGCTGACGCTGACGTCATCTCGTCAGCTTGCGAAGCTGATTTGAATTGCAACAAAGTGGGAGTCTGCGTCATCCGTTTGAAATTGAAACAAAAAGTTTGCGGTGCCCGCTTTTCATTCAACCCTTGGAATGGCCGCTACGTCATCGGCGTCACGTATGAGTCAAGTGTATTTTTATACTATAGAGATATGTCAGAATTTTAATGTCGCGCCATGAGCACTTCACCAGACTTCACCTCACCATTTTTGAACATTTTGACATGACTGGGGGTGCGTTTAGATTGTCATGGTTAAGCACAGTTTTGAGTTTTTTGCTAGGCAATATAATGATGACGCTAACTCTATGTCAATAAGGCAAGTAGGTTAAAACAATTAAACCACAAAAATTTGAAAAATAAATTTAATGCTCGCAAATAATAAAAATCACCGATCCATATCCGCCGTAATAGATGTCATTTATAGTCTCTTTCCAAGATATCACAGGTCAAAAGTTCCTCAATATTCGTCATTTCACTTTGAGTCTTGATTTTTGGAGCTCAGCAGACGCGGAGTTCTCGAGTTACTACTTAGTTGAGTTCCTCGGGGAGGGCGACAACGGGGTCGACGACCTCAGGGAGTACAGGGGAGGGCATGACGACGGGTGCGGGGATGACGGGCTCAGGCATAACCACGGGGGCGGGGATCTCAACCTCGGGCAGGGAAGGCTCGGGCATCACAACGGGAGCGGGGATCTCAACCTCGGGCAGGGAAGGCTCGGGCATCACAACGGGGGCGGGAATCTCAACCTCGGGCAGGGAAGGCTCGGGCATGACCACAGGCTCGGGGATTTCGATCTCGGGGAGGGTAGGCGCGGGCATAACTACGGGGTCGGGGATGATGTTGTTCTCGGCCTCATCGACGATGAGGACTGGGGTGGGCTCGATCTCGGGCTTGGCAGGGACGACCACGGGTGAGACGTCGACGGGAGAGTCCACGTTCACGATGATCTGCACGAGGGGCAGGGGGTTGGCGGCGGCGACGGCCAGCAGGGCGAACAGAGCAACGAAGGTCTTCATTGTGTGTGTTTAAAGTTTTTTTACTGAAATAATAAATTCAAACATGTTATATCAAATCACTGCAAATGCTACCGAATCTTATTCAGTCAAATAAAGAGCATGGGTTAGTTATTCAATTTAAAAATCATCGTGTTTCGACCGACTAGTAAACTGCAGAATAAATTAAAAGGAAGCAAATAATTTTGAAGGAATGCCACACATTACTGATTTTAAACGGATTCGTAACTTTATATGCAAAAAGAATACAAAATAAAACAAAACACTTTCAGGATTTAGAACTAGGTACACAAAACTTTTCTTTACTTGTATCTAATTATTTATTGCAGTTACACTGAAATACTACCAAATTAGTAATAAATAATATTTTTCTTTTCTTTTAACTCACCTTGTTTTCACAAAGATCAATGAGAACTATAACTGTTTGTGAAAAAACACTCAGCTTTTATACAAAATTAAACCCATAAAACCGTAAATCGACATGTTATCAGATTACAACAATTTGGGAATTAACTTTTATCAACTGTAGCAAATGGTATCAATAAATATTTAGTAGCCGCTTCCTCTATTATGAACACAGATAGTAAAGCTAATTTTGCAACCAAATAGGTAAAGACGTACGACCCAAGTAGGTCTATTTACATGCGTAGTTAGTACTTTAATATATAGTGCTTCAAAAAACCTGTATAGGTGGAATCCGGGACCGCGGTCCCGGTCCCAAAAGCCCCCGGACCCAAATATGGAATGGTTAAGAATCACGAAATAGACTACGACAGTTGATTTACCTTTTTGTTTTCACCTTCGATAAATGCTAGTGTAATGTCAGGTATTACCAACGGATAATATCTGAAAGTCTACTGAAAATATAGATCTTACACCTCATTTCCAATGTATGTATAACCTACCAGTTTATTAATAAACGCGGAGAAAAGTTACAACTATTGTAACCCCTAAATGTACCAAACGTTTTTTGAGGTTTAGTATTGGCATAAGTTTACTCAGCATTTATTGATAGTACAACACATTACAGCATTTATTGATAGAAGTATATGACTAATAATTTATCATCCAACTATACATTTAACAAATGAACATGTAGATTGACTTCTCACGAAACAATATCTTATTTAATTATTTAAGGACAACCAACAAAGCTTACACCAAAAATACATGTTAAACTACTCATATTATTTTTACATTTTATAGTGTAGCCTTAATTAAAGGCTGCTACGGCATGCATTTCACTTAGGAGTAGAAAAACAGATTTTATTCGATGTCTGTGATGTCTTTATTTATAATCTATAAGATTGCAATTTTAGTTGAGGAGCGCTTAAAATCTTTACAGTTACGCAGAATAATATGAAACCCAACATCTTAAACCGTTTAGTAGCAATTCTATCAACGTGAATATTAAACCGAAGCTATAATATAAACACTCAAATCACGAATTACTTCTTTCCCGCAAATAATTTGAGAAAGAAGTAATTCGTGATTCAGACATCGGTGAAGAAAACCATTGAGAAAAAATAATTTGGTCATTAATTTTATAATTACGAAAATATGGTCTTTTTTCCTAACACCACCACCGTTTTTTTGTCCAAACACCACTGGGAAAAACGTTCTAAGTCTTCTTGGAATTTATATGGATCCTGATTGCACTCTATTCGTTTTATAATTTTCCAATAATTTTCATCCGCGTATCTTTGAGTGTACAAAACAAGACGCCTCGTCGTTTATGAATATATTGAAAAACAACGGGCCCAGATGAGAGCCTTGGGGTACGCCTGAGGTTGTCAGAAACAGATTCCACGAATAACCGTTGACAACAGCTTTAGATGTGCGTTTAACAAGGTAAGACCCGCACCACACTGCAATAAGTTTCCTGCATTTCCGATGGTGTGTAGTTTGATAACTAGCATTTTGATATCCACCTTGTCAAACGCCTTGCTAAAATCAGTGTAGATTACATCTACTTCTGATCCGAACGGCCTTTCGTGAAGCCGTGTTGTTCAGGCATCAATGTTTGTTTCACATGCCACGAAAGTATAGGGTACACCAAAGCTATGAACACCTTGCCAAAAATAGACAAAATAGATACTGGTCTATAGTTATTCGCGGCGGACCGCAACAGACTTAAAAATCGATGCTACTCGTGCTTTTTTTCTTCTTTCGCGTACAGCTACTCGCTTACTTGACATTATATATACATAGGTATACTTAGATACAACGTTTTTCAACGATCCTAAAGAATGCCCTTACCAAATTGACAATATTCTCCCACATCTCGCTGAACAATTAGATAGGCCATCAGCCTCTTCACAGGACATGTCCAAAGAACGGCATAAGGAACATGTCGAAACAATGCGCAATACGAAAGTAGAGGAACAAAAGGTCGGAAGCAACTCCGACCTATCACGACCAAATGCAACGTATGCACCTCTGGATGTGGAATCTGTAATGTTCTGACTTGGGTGGTAAATCCCTTCGATGTGAAATTGCAAGAAGACAGAGAATGTATGAATTGTTAAACAAACTCGTATCTATTCCATTGTTGGAGAATATATGGTTTATTTTTTGTTTCGTAAATGTTTCGTATTTTTTTATCTAGGGAATAAGAGTCTATTTTGGCCTACACAGCAACACCTCAAGTGAATGTTACCCTGTTCTGCACGTAAGGGCTAGACCCGGAAACAGGATCATCAGTCACCTGCCTAGCCTTTTCCCAACTAGTTGTGGTCGGCTTTAAGTCTAACCGGATGCATCTGAATACCAGTATTTTACATGGAAAGACTAGGCAGTCTTTCCATGTAAAATCTGACCTCCATCCATAGCCCAGTTTTTACTGGGTAATACGATGACAGCCGGGACCAACGGCTTAACGTGCGTTTCGACTCGACACGGAGGAAACTCGGTATGTAATGGGCGGTCACCCATTCACGGACCAACCTAGGCAAGCGCAGCTTAACACGCACACGCACAGTGACATAATGCACAAGTGGAGTGTTACTAACATAGTTTTAAGTTTATATTTACTAACATAATTTGTATTCTAGCATATGTATGTTAGTCTGTAAGGTATATATCTATGGGCCAAAGTAGCTTGAAAATTAATGTGTGTTGTTGTTGTTGTTTTAACCTCAAGATCGACCTGAGTAGCTGTTATTAATATATAGGGTGACTGGCAATTAGTGTACGATACTTAAACACGTGATTGTGCTCATGATAACAAACAATTTTTATTATGGGAGCAAAGCCGAAATCACGAAAAAAATATCAGCTGTTCAGTACATTAGGCAAACATAAATGTACTGAACAGCTGATTTTTTTTCCGCGATTTCAGGTTTGTTCCCATAGTAAAAGTTGTTGGTTATCATGAGCACAATCACGTGTTTAAGTATCGTACACTAATTACCAGTCACCCTATATGTAGCTACGAGCTCTTCGAATCATCAGTGAATTGCATTAATTCTCCTGTTAAGTCTTTAGCAGGATAAAATCAGGAAGAGATATAAAAGTAAGATCTTAGATTACTATTATTTTCTTAATCTACTCCAGTGCAGCACAAGGGCTGCTTCACTATAGTAAGCGCAATTCCTTAATTTTCTTTGACCCTTAGTCAACAGTTTCTGGTGAAACTAAGGGCCAGACTTGCATCTTCTCCTGCCATCTTAGAAGCCGGTTTTACGTTAGACAGTCTAAATACAACCAGTTGTAATTCTACACTAACTAGACAATACAGTACCTACTGGGCAATGTCAAGCTATCACAATCGAGCATCACAATAATCGCTTTCGCTCAATCGACACATGCCCGGAATGGGATATAATTTATTTAATTGCCATAAAAGTGCGAAAGTTCGTACTCGTAAAGAATAATCGCAATGAAAACAGAGATTTCACAGCTTACATGGTGTGGGATTACCCGCTAAATGCTGACAGCTTCATAAAGGACATAGGTGAAGTTTTCCTAAACTAGACGGAATGTTCTCTAGACGATTTTATGGTTTCGACTCTATTGATTTTCAACAGTTTTCAGATTTTCTCATGCTGATTGAATTAAGTATTTATTCTTCCCTTCTGTGCTTTTACAGCTTGCTATTTTTTCCTCCGTAGCTAAACTTCAAAATAACCTAAATAGGCAGAGGTGAATAAACGGCACAGTTCGTACAGGATGCAGGATGTGATTTGCTCGCGCCAAATCTACCAACAATCAGACGGTAACATGAGCGTTGCTACGACCGCGGGAGTGTGTGATGATAACTTTTCTAACCATAGGTACTTTCTGTATCTGAAATCATATTAGTTGCATAAAGGTATATTCAAATTGTCATGACCCGAATACAAATGAATTTCGGCATTTTTCTGTGACACCTTATAGATTTTTTATTATTAAACTACCTTATAGCCTAAACTTTACCCAAAATATAATAATTTTATGTTGCAATCACTTTTTATATTAGCATTATCATTCTCTTGCCCTTATCCCATTCATTTGGGGTCGGCGCAGCATGTCTTCTGCATCCATACTTCTCTATTACTTTACTCGTCATCTCAGCAAACACCTCCTTGTTATCCATATCATCCAATGATAAGCCCCAAACTGTGATATGATTCCAGGGTTCATACATACCTTTTCCGTTAAAAAAAGGCACGAGATCTCCCAATTTTGAAAATATCAATCATGATTCAGAACACATTGACAGTTAATAGGTTTAAAAATGTACCTAATCATTTATACTAGGTATGTGTACGTATTGTTCTTGTTAATAGTAATCATAAAATGGTGTTAAAGTGGATTAGGATTTAGGATAAAACAGCGATTACCCACTAAAAAACATATAAGCAAACGTGCCACAGGAAAAACGAAAAATAACAGCTAAACATCGTTAGGTATTTATACAATAGCAATTTATTATTTACTTTATTGTCATTCATATTTCATAACATACTGTGACTCAAACAAGACGGATACAACATATTCAACAAATAGATAATCGTGAAATTAGCGGCAGAAAACCAAAAGGCACGCGTTATGAAAACGACTGAACGAGGACCAGTCGGTGCCGGCGCGTTCACCCACGCATTGGAAAACTCGGAAAAGTAGCGACCAGACTACTTGAAGCTCGAGAAACATCGTGTCCATCCGGTGGCTTCTACTCTTATATTACATTAAATCCCGTATATTTCCCCTCTCTGCTCGTTAAATTTGTGTGAGTTGGAAAGCCTGAGCAGGCGCCGACGTGCGCGCATGTACCTCCCGCCACGTTTCGCGTGGAAACTGTGCCACGTCGTGCCTTCTCTCAGTAAAAGTACTTTCTTCAAGCCGCTTTCGGAAACTCGTCCAGAACAAATTTCCTCGCTAGGGTAACCTTGTACGTTGTGACATAAGGCGTTCGCCTGCGCGTGCACTATAATTAGAACTGTCGGTCGTTTATAGCGTACCGAGAACCGCAATCGATACCGAGCCGCGCCCGCCTGCCAGCGATCGTGAGAAATATTGCCGCCGTAACATTATGCTGTGCTGCTTCATCCGTGGAACAATGGGATGTTACGATGATTCAGTACGCGCCATTTAATAAAATATTCCTACGTTATGATAGGCATGAACATAATTTTGTTAGTCACTATAAACGGCAGCCAGAATCTATCCTTCATTCTGCATTAGATGTGTATTGAAACTGATGGCCTCGATCATTAATTCAAATCCAGCATAATCTTGTTGACCTTTCATGTAATGAAAGCTTGAAATGCCCTTGTAATTTATTCAGCGTAGATAACCACGCTGAATAAATTTTAAATGGGAGTGTAAATCAAGCTGAAAAATATATTCTAATTTGTATGCGTACTGTGCTCGTAAGTTTAAACAGGTTTGTTTCTGAAAAGCCTGAAATTAAACCTCTTGCGACTGTCATGTCATGAAACGCGTCGTGAAAGTTTTAATCCTGAAAACAAAGTGGCAATTTTTCTTCTTGCTTACAGTGCAATGCACTTCAAAGTGCCTGTAGTTATAATCTTATTGACGTATTAATTGGACTTTGATTTTATAGCTAGTGCTTGTCCATTACTTATCTAGATATCCTAAATTATTGCCTATTTGTTTAGATACGTCATTTATTTCTGATAGTGTGTAAGTAATAAGATTAAAGTTATGAAGATATAGCTCAGAAAAATTGTATATTCTTAAGTTACTATTTGCATCGAGAGTAGGTTTTCTTCATGATGCGCCAACACGACGACATTAATCGATAAAATACGTCTACGCGACGACAGCACAGCGTCCACGCGGCGTCAACCGAATGACACCTTTGTTTTATGCCTCTACTTTTTTTGACGGACACTATTAATCGAGGAGTAAATAGAAACTTACAAATGAACCAACGACCCTTTTTTATTTCTTTCTATAAGATCCATCGACCATCATTACCAATACGTAATATAATTACTTACCTAATTTCCTCCGTGCCTCGGAAAGCACATTAAGCCGTTGATCCCGGCTGTCTTTCGCAGATCTTTGACAGTCGTTATGAGTAGTCAGTGGCCCGAAAGTCTGAAACCCCGTCTTACCAAGTGGTATCGTATAGCCCACTACTAACTGGATTGCGGGAGGTCAGATGAGCAGTCACTCCATCTAAAATACTGGTATTCAGCTGCATCTGGTTAGACTGGAAGCCGGCCCCAACGTAGTTGAGAAAAAGCTAGGCATACTTGAGAATAAAGTAATTTCTTTTCCTGGTCACTTGAACGTAGTTTATCGATTATACTGCAGCTCGCAAAAAAGAAATACTTTGCTCTACTTACATCTTAATTCTTCCTTATTTCTAAGGTAAACTACTGCATATAATTCGTATATAGGTTTCAGTGCTCTGGTTAATCAAAGGAGACCATATTTCGCCTACCGCTGTGGACTTCATATATTAAGCGGAAATCAAAACATGTCACGAACGTCCTCGTGTCGAGAGGCACGTCCCACCGGACGTTATTATGTACAGACATGGTATTGTATCCATGTACTAGAAGTTATATCCCTAAGGCAAACATAGACGTACGGTTTATTGCTGATTTAATGGGCATAGATCTGAGGGCTGAATATAATTTGCGCCTTTAATACATCTACGTTTGTGCCAGTTGCCATATACAGCAAACTTTCCGATTACAAACAAATCTTGTTTGATTTGTTTGTAATCGGAAAGTTTGCTGTACATGTGTATATCATATCTCATTTTATGAAAAACTCGGGGAAAGCTTTCATGGATTTTTTTATTTCTTCTTCACTAGATATTTTCGTTCCATTTCACATTCATATACACGAAAAAGATAAAGGTGTAGCTTATTTTTATTTGCGGGCTCTCGATTCGTTTCTAATCTACAGGTGTCTCGCGAAAACATTGCTCAGACGGTCCATCACTGCGAGATGAGAGCCGGCTTGCACAAGCTCAACAGGCATTCCTCTTTATTGATAGTCTGATTGACTATTGGCGCAAGCCACCATAACAAATTAGAACTACCTAAGAATAGACAAAGAGTTCGTTGCAACGTGCAAGCGAGTAAGGTTCATACGCTGGAAACCTACATCCTTTCTTGACTTGATGTGCCCTGGCGGTAGAGAGTATGTCATGCTAAATTTCTCACTGATGGTGGCGCCGTGGCGCGTGTGTCGGATCATTTAGTTCCCTTCAAAATGGTTGAGTTGAATGGCGATCCATGCGTCATGTTCGTCAACGGGCGCTGTCAGTTGTGACTGGTTTGCCATGGCTAATTTGAATTAATTGTTTTATTTTTGAATTGTCTTTCTTGTTTTTACTATGGACACTTTTAACGTGCACATCGTTCTCACATAGTGTACCATCTCAACATGAATGATGTAATCAAGGTTTTGTAATAATATTATGCTGACTTAAAAGAGTATCTGGATGGAGTTTCTTGGCCGTTCTTCTCCATAGAGATCTACGCTAGGGAATGGGCAACTACAGTACTTTCACAGTTTGTATGCCTTGTGACTGGCACTGAAGCTACATTTCATTGATATCTTTGTTTCAAAAGTGACAGTTCAAAAGTACCTGTAACTGGCCTACTTGGCTTGAAATAAATGCTTTGATTTTGATTTTGTTCACTGTTCTATTGAAGGAAATAGGTTATTCTGGTGCATGCACTGTTGTGATCTTTATCACGGCATGTTGGCAGCGACGGAAACACGTGCCGGCTGCACGTGGCGTTGAGGTCATTGCCAACGGCCTGTGGCGGAGGCCTGCCAGATAGCTGCAGACTGTATGACGCCTGACGATAATAGCTGCTTCATTAACTGAAACAAAACAAAAAAAAAGGACAATTACGAAAAGTGGTACCAAAAAATCTCATGAATCAAGATCAATTTTTTTTACGACGTTTTTCTTCATGGATTTAATTTTTGAATAGGGGATTTAATTTAAAGTTTAGAAGTACGTATATTGTTTTACTCCCTTTACATGACGTTCACGCAACCGGCCATAAGTAGATACAATAAAAACTATTTTGATAAATCGACTAACCAGTCATTCGAACCGTTTCTTTTTACCTGACTGCCAAGAAAAGGTTATTTATTATAATAAATACCTAGTTTGCTTCAAAAACATTTTACATATCGAAATATTTATTTATTACTATTTTTTTTTTTTATCAATTATTTGTATGAACATATCTGACATTTGATCTGAAGTTTACGTCCGTCTGTGGTTTAGAGTTGAAATTAATTAATTATTTTATTGTGTGTTTATAAGTAGAACTTGTTTGTATTTTGTGAACTTGAGTCGTGAAGTCAACATGAACAACAAAATCCATGTATCAATTGCTAATCTTCTAGATGCCTGGTTTTAAGGTTATTTTCGAGTTTATAAAATTACTCCGAAACTCGGGTTTTGTTTACAAAAAGAACTTTTTTAGGACTTAATAATGATAAGTGTAGACTATAAAAACAAAGTTTGATTTTGATGCAGCATGATACGGGATTTCATAGATCCATGAGCATTGTCTTTTAGCTATTACTTCAGTAATTTTGACGAGTAAAACCCAAGAGATCAATTACTAAGCCCAAATACTTGCCCACAAGCAACGCGCTCAAGCGACGCGCGTGTTACCATAGCAACGATGGAGGAATCAAATGAAAGTAATTGTGTAGAACACGGGTCACCGCTACATAGTTTGAAGTGAGGGTTCTCACTTGAAGAAAACAAGAGGCCGTGAACAGGGTATAAGGCTTGAGGCTAAAAAAGCGACTTTTTGTCAGCATTAACGAAGATGGAAAAGTCTTCAATGTATTGGATAGACATAAGTTGACGAAAGTAGATGACTGTATTGAAAGGCGTTGCTGAAATAAAGTAACCGTTTCCAAGCGGTTGCCACAGTGTAGATCCTCTGTATTCACATTTTAGTTAATATTGACAAGATTAAACGTCACAAAAACCTTAGGAGGTTTTCTACAATGGAAGCTCTAAAAGAAAAATTGAAGTCCCAGTTAAAACTTATCATTAACTTTTTATAACTGGAAATGACTAAAATAGGTACTTGAAACGAATTATCATAATCGAATACTGTCGGCAGACATCATAAAACAACGATCCATAATAAGCACATAAAATAATTTCAGGTGCAAACGATAGCACTTGATAACATTAAACAACCTACGTGACGCGCACATAGTAAAGATAATGATTGATAAGCTGGCGTTTAGGCAAATAAACAAACAGAAGCTTTTTGAGTGAGCCTTATGAAAGGAATTCCACGCAGTTTATGCATACATACATAGGCCACGCCTTTTTTCCACGGAGGTTTTCAAGAGTTCACCAGAATTACCATCAGCCTTGATCCTAACAAACTCCCAACCGTCGTCGGTTGTTGGTTGTGTGGTCGTTTCGTCCTGACCTCGCAGTTGACATTGTTTTATTGTTTTCAAGTAGTTAGGGCGATAATATTCTTACTAAGTCTTTTACGGTAACATTGTTCTGTACGTAAACATTATTATATACATAGACCATCGACAAATTAAAATTGCGTTGGCATGCAAATTTTTCGTGCAAAAAAAAATGCAAAGTCCCTTGGGACAAATCTATCCGAATTATCAGGCTATCGAACATTCTCTCTTCATTAGCATGCAATGTTCACCACACGGAATACCATTTAGTACATTGCCTTTCCCTACACCATTGCGAGCCACTGAAGCCACCGGGAATTCGCCTTAATCCCGTAATAAATTGCTCTTTGTAAAAATGCAAATAAGTCTAAAATAAAATGTCGAAAAAAATCTTATATCGAACAGATAACAGTATTTTGTTAGACAATGCAATTCCTTACGGCTATTAAAATTCCTAAGTCAGTATTTATTCTTCTCGCTGAGTCGAGTGGTTACTATGCGAATGTTCAGCCAATGCTGGGGCAGCACAACTTCAACGTACGAGTGTAGTTTATGATAGCGCAGCGAATTTTTACTTCTGTGAACTAGTTTTCTAAGTGCGATCATCGTTATGTCTCAATTTAACTAAAAATTTGCATCGTCAACTCTTCTCGGTAATTTTTCGCCCATTTTCTTCATAAGTGTAGAGAATTACATAGTTTAAAGAAGACATTTCTTAAAGTTTCTAACAGAGATCCTGTTTTTGGTTATAATGTGTTTATTAAACTGATAAAAAACAATTAGGCACGTAGGTAGAAGCGTTTCAGTGGACATGGTTTTGGTGAGTAACATGAAAAAGCTTTATTGGGCGAGTGAATTAAAAATACACATAACATTCAGTTACTTACTGATGATTATTACTTCAATGTAAGCTCATCAGAGCTTTCTAATTATTTGTATAAATAATAACTGCAATATAATTTGGTAATAAAACCGTAAGTTGTGCCGATTAACACGGGCCCGCAAATTGGTATAAAACCAATCAGAAGGCCTACTTTCTTTGCTTTTAGTCCAATAACCCAAATTCAGTTATTTTTGTAAGTGCACGTCGAAGTGGATTCGATATTTTCATTATTGTCACTTCCGTTACCGCCACCGCCGTTACTTAAGAAAGGAACAATAAAATATTATTATCTTTTATTGCAGATTGTAATTAGCGTTATAAATGGCTCCGGATTATTTTACTGACGCGACGTGAGAATATATAACAATTGATACGATCTTATCTGCCGAGGAAGTACATCTTTATGGAGCAAACACATAGGTCAACTACTTATAGATCTCTCTCCCAAAACATTTATTAAGAGAACCGTTATCCGAAATGCTATAAAGCGTTCCCTCGGATATTTAGGACTTTTTATGTGTCTGGACATGGACAAAGAGCCGTTAACTGTTTCGAAGGCAGTAAAGCAGTTTTCTTTATTTCCGAGAGCAATATGGGATCCTTCGTCGCGCACGTGTTGATTCAGGTCAGCGAGATTCGTTCCTGAGGTACTTACCGCGCCAGACAAGGCGCACTAATAAGGTTTTTTGTTGACCGACTCCTTGATTCAAACGTTACAGAAAAATATCTCACAAAGTTGGACTTATATTGAACCTATTTCTTCATCCGGAAGAAAGCTAGCTGTTTTCTATTTCTCATCCATCGGAAAATAACAAATTAACGCGAACGCGAAATTAACTGTCAATCAGTAGCTTCGCTACGTCCAAAGACATTCAAATATTTACGAGCGATAGACGCGACAAGACGAAGAAAATCATTATCCAATACTTGTCACCACTTAATAACAAGTCGCTCTGTCTAGTCATCTAGTGTCATATGCTTGTCAGGTAGCATTCGTGTGTCAAAATCGATAATGTTCGGGATCAAAATTTTGTTTGAAAATATTCCCCACGTCCGCTATAATCGTATGAGTCTTTTAAATCTCTTTGACTACGTCTCTGGAAACTTGTCCAATAACTCACGAAAAATTATAACTGGAGATGATAATATTATTTTCGCCATTCTGTCACTTCCACGTCCAGTGATGAAACTTAAACGGTTTTTAATTACTTTATGGAAATTCATTAAACCGTAACTATTAGGGAATTTGAGTACAAGGTTGTCTCAGCCTTAGATTAGACTTTGACACTTAAAATACAATCCAAGGAGCTCTAGGTGCATCTTAAGTTGCAGATACACCTTTCAGCCGTACTTTTATTATTTAGTAACAGTAAGAAGCCAAGTCAATTGAAAGCAACTTAACCATATTATTTAAATAAAGATACGGGGAAGTAGACTGACCTTTATTTTAAATCCTACGAGTATCCGTCGAGTTATAATCTGGTAAAGTAACCTCCGCAAGACCGATATAAAGATAAGACCGAAACGTTCGTATGGTTTCAAATAATACCTTTATTTTGTTGACGACCCGATAAGCGTGGGGGTTCCGTGGCTGGCTTTCACTACATGTCGGTACGAAGTTGACCCCGAACAAATATTTACCCCATGGCCTACAAGTTTCGAGTCCTCGAAAAGAAATTCCTATTTTTCCTAAAATACTTTTTCATATTCTGGAATTTTAATCGTTTTCTTTTCGTATTTGTGGTTGTGCGATATTGTTCTGTAATTAGATACAGATAGAAATCATATTGTGTGCTTTCGTTTTATCAAATACAAAAGAAAAAAAAATAGAAAACAATCACTGTTACCACTACTACACAATAATCTAACAGAAATATTGATTTTATTTGAAGGAGGGACTTACATAACTTACCTTGACTGGCATAATGCATGCTACGTCAATGTGAACTCAAAATCGTGCAGCTAGGTAGTAGATACGTGCTAGTACCTAGTGCAAAATTCTCGAATTTAAAGATAAGATATATTTATTGCGTAACTGTGTACATTAAGTTCTTATTAATAAACATTACATTTTTAGTTTCAACAGTCTCCCTAGTCGGATATGCAATAGTATTTCAAGAGATTAGGTTCTCACAAATATTATTTTTTATCTAAAAACTCATGCAGATTATAAAATACATTATTAATTAACATAAATAACACACATTAAAATAAATTATCCCGCTGTTTCAACAGTTTTCAAAATTCGGTTTTGAAAAGCTCTTAAGTCTTTAGACGAGTTTCGTTTTAGTGCCCCTTACTAGCATTTGCTCAAAATTATTACAATCTGGGGAGCAGCTGGTTCCCCTTTTGAACTTATTACCTTGTTCTTGCTTGTGCTTGCTTGCTTGTTTTTGCCTTGTTTTGCTTATTATCTTTAAGCTAAAGTGATAGATGGTAGTACACTGCCAGCGTTATGAAGGTAGATACATAATTTAAAGTAGGTACCTCCAAATTTATTGAACTTCCATAAATTTTCCAGATTGACAGAAAAACATACTCGTATATTCTCGAGCAATTCGTATTTCATATTTTTGAATGTTTCCTTTGCGTTTAAATAAAGTAAGATAGACTTTCTCATTGTTCTACAGTGGTCACAAGCACGACGTTTGAGCTTGAGGTCCAAGAGGCTTCGAATCCCAGTTTGGGCTAAGTGTTATTAGGTTTTTCTATCGGGAATTTATTAGTAAAACAAAAAAAAAATGATTAGATTAGTAGTAGCCACGGAGCCTGGAATTGCGCCCGATTGATGGCAATAGGCTCACCTCCTATTAAATGTGTGTGGACTATTAGGTACACCTCTGCCTAACCCTTGGGGGATTACTGGGGTGATGTGATGATGGTTTAAGTAAAGTTCGATATTTATTTCCGATGATGTTGTATTAGTCTGGACTTGACGAGAAGCTTTCCATACTTGAACCCTTGAGCATATATCTACTTTCAGGTTATTTAATCCACTTAAGGCGGTACCCTGACCAAATAACCTTGAGCATTCGTCCCTTTTCACCGCACGCCACCCAGCATAAGATCGTGAGATAGAAAATAGCAATATACGTAGCGAGTACGCTCAGATTTTGGAATAAAATCTTTATAAAATCAAATTTAGGTCTTTTGAAAAAAATAAAACTAGCATAATGTTTATTATTAAATTGCCTACCATCTAGTGTAAAAAGAAAATCAAAATGATGGTTACTTTACGAGGAGATGCAAGCCATCAATAATCCTGCCTCATTTCTGTGGTTTCGTTGTGAGGAGATTAATTTTACATATTACTACTAAAAAAAAATCTAAAACTACCATTTTGGAGTCAAGAATATGCAGAAATTTCATGTCTATTTTATATGTTGGTATTTATTTTGGGTAAAGAGTAGATAGCTCCCAAAAACTCCACAAAACACGGCTACCGCTGCGTTTTGCTTGGGAAGGCTCTTTAAACCCTTTAGCTGAAACTTTAAATAAACAGAGCTTTCAAATATTTTGAACGTTGGATAATTTATTCAATTTTCAGAATACAAAAGTCGGCATCGAACACTTCCACTTCGCTCAACAATGTAGATAGGTAGGTAGGTACCACAAACATAGCAACATAGTAGCTACTAAATTGAAGTCTCATTAAGAGTGGCTCGCGTGCCACTTTTTGCGTTATTCGGCGATTAGGTCATATTGAGGTGGTAGCCACGCAGAAGGCCGCACTCTTCGGTGGAATGCGCGCTGATGTATCACGAACACGTGATCAACGAAAGTTGCTTACACTTAATTAACACTTACTTGCAGAATTGGGAATAAGTAGTAGATTTGACCTCGTATTGAGTTCTACTTGTATTTTCCTGTTGTTGTCATGATTTTTGTTAATCCGTTGGTCCCGGCTATCATTTGTAGATCTTTGACGATCGTTACAGGTAGTCGGTGGCCCGAAAGTCTGACAACCAGTCTTACCAAGGGGTATCGTGTTACCCAGTACTAACTAGGTTTTGGAGGTCAGATAGGCAGTTGCTCCATGTAAAATACTGGTTTTCAGCTGCATCCGGTTAGATTGGAAGCCAATTCCAACATATAGTTGGAAAAAGGCTAGGCACATGATGATGATGTCATGATTTTGTCTATGAGATTTGACACGCTTCGACAAGCTTCTGGATTTAGGCCCGGATGATGGCAATAGACTAGCCCCCTATTACGTGGGACTTATAAGGTACCGGAGGCAAATAACGCCTGGAGTATAATAACGCCCATATGAAAAATAATGAACTTACAACAGTGTAAACGTTTTGGTTATTAAAGGGAACGTACAAAATAATAATTGAAAGCTAACAACAATTCAGTATATAAATTATATCTTAACAATTTCTCAATAATTAGACTTATTAAAATTGCGGCTAATAAGGCCCATGTGCATCGCGCAATTAAGCCTATTCAATTATAGGGAACCGATTTTGCTTAAAATTTTGTTCTCACAAAAATAATAATACCTAATACAACTAAAGAACGATGAGTATTAAATATTAATATTAGTTTAAATATTATAAGTGAATCATTTCTAATGGTTTTACATTTTTCCGAAAACGTGAAAACGGGTAGGGCGTTAATAAACTACCCGGGCCTTATCAGGCTACCTTGTACGTGATTTTTGTTTGAATTGTAATATAAAATATGACGCCTACTACACACATGTATTTCATTTCTAAGTCTTTTTAAATTTATAAGAAGCAATACTGGCCGACCTTAAAAAATAGCTATTTTAAAGTAATAAATAAATAAAGCGTATCGAAATTAGGTAGGCCTTATTACCCTCAGGTACCTTACATAACTGACGAAATTTGCGTGTACTATAAGGTCCACCTTTGCCTGACCCCTCGGGTATAACAGGAATCACGTCACGTACACAGTGATAGATACCGTGATATTGACAATCAAACCTATTTTACAAAATTGCAACTGATGAGCTTTGCAATCAACTAATTGCTTAAAGTAACGAGTATTTTTGAACGGCAACGTTATCGTCACGTCGCTGCATTTCCCTTCGCGCAAATTAGTTCGGAACTCGTGAAATTCGAGTTATGTTCGACTGGTTTATTTGACTAAAATGAACGGTATTCGCGTAAATAAGTTTCATGAAACATAATTTGTATTCATTAATTCGTTCTGTTGGACAGTACTCATTATTTTGCCCCTAAAAGTCGTTGCCATCTCTGAAATGTCAACTAGGACGTAACAAACACTAATTAATTTATGTCAGATCGCCATCGATCGGTCTGATCATGATTCTGTCATCCTACTTTTTTCGGTAAGTTGGTAGGTATAACTATAATAAAGTGGATTCCGGTATGTAGGGACGCTTATTTGGCAGTCCCCACCTATTGACTATTACGCCCAATATTGACCGTTAGGTCAAGTTGGTCTGCCAATTTGTTTTGCGATGTTGACTCTTCCCGCAATACCTCCCCGACAGCCCAGCTATAAAACTTGACCTAAATAACGACTATTTTATGCCTGGTTCTATTTAGGATGCTGTAGACGTAATTTATTACAATAAATTGCCACTAAACAGTGCTTAATATAAAATTAGATAGAGTATGATATGCGTAACTATTACGAATATAGACTAATCAACACATACAATATTTTACCATGTTAGTATTAAAATATGTAATTGATACTTAGGTATTGTATAAAATTGGGATTTTAGTATAAAATACGCATTTTGTGACGCTTGGTTCATAAGCGAAGTTTCATTGAGCGCACAGCTGTGTGCGTGTAGTACTCGACTAGTCGGCAATGGGCGCGAGCGCGGCTCCGCGGCGGCGCGCTCGCAGACTCCGCGGCGAATTTCGCCGCTCTCGCCCACTGATCTACATTTCACCTCCAATATGGGTCAATAACTGCCCACGCTCAGCCCCTCCTCGCGCGGCCATTCACCTCGCCACTCCAAATCATTGTTCACCAAATGTATAGCGTTGTTGGAGGTCGTTGACCCCGCGTTGGTGCGGCTGCTGGCTGCTAGCCGTCAGCAGAGAGTCTTCTTCGAACGACACTCGACACGCCGACATCAGCGCAAACGCAAACATCCTCTGTCCATCCGCTATAAATTATACATAGCCTCATCGCGTATCTACTAGCATAAACAATGTGGTAGCCATTCTGAATGCTGTCAATAACATTTATTATTTATTTAATTTATTTTACTTGGCCAATGCAACTTATACATCGTATTAAGGACTCTGGTGTCTTAAACATAAACAAAATAATTAGAAAGTTAGATAAGTTTTTGAAAACATTCACTTGAACTTTGCAAAGCTTGGGCGCTATACGGCTATACTTTGTTCAAATAAGTCACGATCATTTTAAGAATTCATTGCTGACAAATAAGTGCTTTGCCCTGAAAGTATATAAAGTCTGTGGTCAATAACTTTGGAAAAGACTAAACATCTTGCAAATTAGATAGCCCAAATAGATTTTGGATATTTTACCTCCGAAAGAGCGCTTTTACCTCTGAAAGTTACATTTAGTATTGAATGGGCCACCATTTGTTACTCTAGTTTGTGTTTTACTGTTTCGCACACATTTCAAAACAGCGAACATAATTTGTTTTATCAATTTATTAGCACTTGGCCGATACCGATAGCTGGCCACTACATGAAACTATACTGTTGTTAAATACCAGCAAGTTTTACACCGTATTCATGACTGATACTGTGATAACTACATACTGATAAGCACGTAAATAAAAATACGGGTAAAACGTAATTACATAAAAAACTTAATGTCACCTAATATAAAATACAATTGATAAAATCATCAAATCTCTAAATCGAATACGATATATTTTAAGAGAAATCATAATGAAACAAAATAAAAATAAAATCGTCCAATTTTGCCCAAGTCGTCATAGCAAAACTGCGTGTGTAAAAAAAAAAAAAAAAATGTGTGTTTAAAGATGTAAAACACGAGCTAGGTGATAACCACTCGCAACTTCGCAAGGTATAGTTCTGCAGCTATCCAAATATTGTTGTGAAGGAAAGTGGCGCGCTGAACGGACGCACAGCGCACACAGCACACTGCCTCCGCAACAAGTGTCACGTTGAACTCTTACATAAGGACTGTGCTTTCCAAAATATTATTGGATTTTTTTGCCTTTTTTAGCGAACAATGCCTTTGTCACGCATCTACATGCGCGTTGCAAAAGAAAGTTGCTCTTTGCGCACATAATTGAGACCATGTAGGCCTATCTAAATCTTAATGCTGACATATAATAACCAATTTAACGAACGGACCTCTCTTTAGAAACACTCCTAATAGGAAAGATACAAAAGATCTTAATTGTCGTTGCCCGGTAACTTTATTCTTTGCATTCTGAGGAATACTTATTAACTTATTATAGAAAAGGTTTTGTTACCAAAGACAATTTCCAACACCTTGAAACATGAAAAAAATATTTAAGGTCTAATTAAATATTACTTCAGAAGGCTTAAAAAATGAGATGTGATATTGTAATATAGGCTTTTAAGGAATAGTTGGTCGCGAAATGTTACAGGTAACGAGGCACATCGTGCCCGGGGCGCTGATGGAGCTCGGCGCGGGCGCCCGCGGACAGGTTGCGTAGCCCAAGGAGAAACATCGCTTGCTCTACATTCGTGGAGTTTGGAGCCGATGACTCCTCGTGACCGTGTCCTCCTTAGCGAGTGCTGCTTTATCTCACCGAATTTCTCTCTTCTGTTCCGCATCATCACGAACAAAAAGTCAAGACCCGTTCGGTGGATACGCGGCCTAGTTGTAACGACCACTTGCCCACATAGCGCCGCCCGCTCTACTACAAACCCGAAAGCGACTACTTTCGCCCCGGCCCAAGTGCTAATTGTACTTGATGGGACACTAAAAAAAGAGTAGTATCAGACATAGCAAGACAATAACAACTATATAAACATCGACTGGGAACAGTTGTACACGTTCATTATAGTTTTGTAAACAGGTAAGTGTCATCACACTTACCTGTTTACAGGACTATCTTTACTAGTATGTCGATACTTAGGGTCTCAACCTATGGAGGTACTTACTTAATATTTCAGGTGGGCATAATTCGGCCTCATCGTATAAAAGTAGTCTTACAAAACTGATTGTAGGTACAGGTAGACACAAATGCGGGTACTTAAGGTAACTTAACCTACATATTTTGTGTCTAAAACTTTTTGCATGCAAAATTGAAAATCCGTTGTTAACAAATCTTCGGGAGTTGTATCTATAAGCAAACTTTTGTTCCTTAAGTGTGTTGAATTCAGACTGACTGAAATGACACACCTAAAGCAAAATAAAAGTTTTTCAAATTGAAAACACGGATGATTAATTCTCATTCAAAGTATTAAGTTATTAACGATATCTTAATATCTACTCACAGATAATGTAACTAATCTGAGATAAATAGTATTTGTAAATACAGTATCTAAATAACTAAATCCAGTTAAAGCACCGTTCGATAAAGCCGAAGTCACGTGTAAAGGTTAGTCTATACGTGTCAACAATGACTGCGCAAACGCAAATATACGCGTTGAAAAATCTCTTTTTTTCAGCATCAGCGCAGTTCCTTTGTTGTGCCCGAGGCTGGCCTTTAGGCACAGTTGCAATATCTTAACTAGATCTCGACAGTCGTATTGTCTATCACATGCCTATAGCTTTTGTTCTATAATACATAACTATAAAACTTTAATTTGAAGAATAAATGGCGATCTTTAAACTCCGCTGACTTGTATAAATGTTAAAAATACTTTTGTTATCAATGCGTTTAAATCTTTTTAACAGGGTTATCATATGAAGAACTTAATCATCGTCTGGTAGAATTACCCCAGGCAAAATATAGTTCTATTTACCAAGTTAACTTTCATATACGAGTAGATAATAATCGCGAGAATGTTGACACCGATTGCAAAAATGCTGTTGCTACGCACTCATTCCATTTTGTGCCAAAAATACTACCATGCGGAAGAAGAATTCAAAAAAATCTAGTATACCGGTAAACTGTTGTATTTTATAAATTATGCACACTGAACAGTTTGCTACGGTACGTCATCTTACTACGATATTGTAGCACTGCTGGTAATATCAGTAAGGTATGCGTTAGTGTTGTTTTGTACTATGTATTAATGATGCTTTTTCTAGTTCGGAGAATGTCCTATATCGACCTTGAGTTCATAAAATTAAATAAAAAATTAAATAATGAACAAGCCAAGCCAAGTATATTTACGCATGACTACGAAAACTTCGTAGGCCGTAGTCTCGTAGCCGTAGCAATAAGTAACTGCTCGTTCTCGAAACACTTAACTTCGCAATCGACTTTATGTTAATATTTACACACGAAATGTGTCCAAAATGTTGCTCCCCAATATGTGCCTGGTACAAACTCGAGAGTTATTTCCCGGTGACATAACATTCGTAGCTTATTGGCAGAACGACGAACTTAGCGTCGCAATTCTATTTTGAATATTCATCTATGCAGCATACGAATAGATGTTTTAAAATGTTATTCCCCTACATGTTAGGTACTGAATAAATACATATGTAATAATGTCGTAGTAAGTAAAAGACGTAAGTAGATAGTGTAGTAGTAATCTCGACAATGCTGTGGTTCCTCATTTTCATTCATACATTCACATCACTTCTATCACAAAAAACTTTTACTTGAGAACACAATAAATGTAAATAGTTATCGTTTTCGATGGCCTGTGTAAATTAAGTATATATATATATATACCTAATTGGAAACAGTACCAAAATGCTTTTTGTTTTTAAAATTATGATATGTGCAATATTAATACATCTATAGTTATCTTAGCCATGCGTGTGGTATACCATGTCCCAAAAGTACCTACAGTTATTAGAATATATGTAAAAAATATAACAAACAAAACGCATGACCGATAGACATTAAGTCACCGTGTGAGCATTTGTCAAAATTCCACTAAGCTCGCTCGAGATTTCATGACGTCCATAACTTTTACTTTTTAACACACTTTCTTGATTATCAAGTGATGATGATGTTATTATAGTTAGTGAGGGTGTGCAATAGGTGCGCAGGCGCGTCCAGTGCTCGGCTAAATGTCGCGCGCGCGGCCTCAGCACTCACAAACGGCCTTTGCAGTTGGCGCGGTCGACGACCCGCCGGGGTCATTGACTGGGCCCGCATTTAGTTTTCACTTTCGTTCACTAAGGATAACTGTACCATATACGTCACGTACATGCCCACAATTCCGTTGACGGACCAATCGGTTCCTTACACCTGCGGAGAATACGCAATTCTGCTGTCACACATTTTGTGCAGTATGCTCGTATCTCGCCAAAAGACCACGAAAAGACCCCTTCCTAAATGCACAATCGTGATACTCGGGTCTTTAAACTTTAAAGGATTCGATAACCTATAGCAATTAACTTTAACTCGGACATCCTACACCAATGAACCTCGGTGGTATCTTCGAATCTTTTCGGAATGCAATAATTGTGATCAAAACCTGTGTATTTTTAACTCGAGCCCAAATCGACCAACTGTTTAAATAATAATAGCAATCGAGTTTCACATTGACCTATGTTTTTATAACTGTGAGTCGTGACTGATCAGTGTTTGCTCGTTGACAATCAAACGCAATAAAGCCTTAAAATAGTACCAAGTACGTATCAGATCAAGTTATTAAAATGTTAAACGATCGTATACCGTAGCAAACGTTCGTGCTATGTCCGTCACCTGCCTAGGCAGAAGGTTGTTGCACTAATGATTGCCGGTGTCGTAACTCGGGCGTTGGACCAGTGTCCTTTTGATGCATTTTGGGTACAATTAGGTAATTTTGGCGAATAGTGGGGAGCGACGGTGCGAGGGGGAGGTGCGGTGCGTGGGGTTGCGGGTTCGGCGGTGGTTGCGCAAGCGGCGGTCGTCGACTCGGTTATGTCAGCGGTTTACGTAAGCGTCACCTCGCAACGCTCTCGGGGCAGGCGCCAATTGTAGCCCCGCGATCGTTTCGCACTTCTCGCGGACTATTTGCGGACGGCAACGGTTCGTTAGCGCTCCGCACTCGCACCTCTTGACCGACTCTCCACCTTGTTCCTCTGCACCCGCCGCGACGTGCTAACTTCATTAGTGCCGCCGAGCCGCCGCATGCAGCCGCGCTCATCTTATACTAAACATTATCATTAAGAATTGAACATCGTTCAATTACAATGGGTGATTCAGGTAGGTATATATTTATTTGAAAGGTGGCTAGCATGGTCGGTACATTGTGTAATGCTAAACAACCTCCAATTAACTTCAACCTTTCATGAATCGATTAGCGCTAACATCAAATCGTCCATTGTAACCGTTGTTAAGAACAGGTGTGCCCTAAAGGAGTAATTATGCGATATGGTTGCGGTCGAAGGAGAGAAGGGGCTGGAGCGGTTGCGTCAGCGCAGCGTGCGGAGAGCGGTCGGGCTCAACGCACAAGGTTGCCGAGGTTCAATGCTCTAGAAATACGACACCCGACCCCGAGCAACCGCATGCTGCGGACCAAACCTGCGTGTGCGCCGCCCGCTGCGCGCGTGTGTACTGCGTCGGCGCCGCACCAGCATGCAACTCACTCAATAACCAATTAAAACTCAAAAAATAAAATGAGAAATACTAATGATAATTATCCAATAACTCAACGTGATAACAGTTAAGCTGGCTTATAATCCTTTTTTATTTGACACAGATTTAATTTAATCTTCAGCAGGCTAATCCCAGTTTTCTGTTATTACCTCTCTTCGTTCTAACATGTCCATCAAGCACGGTCATTTAGTCCAATAGTTAAACTAGTTCTTCTGAACGATGACAGTTTTGTTTTAACGGTACAGGCACAGCTTCGCAGGGTAACCTTCAAAAGAGAGAACGTGGCGTCGTAAGCACGTCCAATGTGCCAACTCTTTTTTATGTAGTTGTTTCGCAATTTTTTTATAAATAATTTTGCCTTCGACCTTTGTAAGCCGCCCAATTTAGCCCGATTGGTATTCCTGCGGCGGGCGGCGTCGTGTGCTTGGCGTAACTTGTGGTTCAGCAACGCGCCGGCGCCACGTGATCGCCATTACATTAGCACAGCCACACACATCGAGTACAAACTGCTCCTAAAATACTCATTCATTATACAAATGTATTATAAATATTCGCATTACCGACTGCAACATACTCGTAATTAGCGTAGCGCTGGAACTTACATTAAAATGCGAGACCAAACCACCCATAAACCATGGAATTGTTTATAGATTGTGCATAGTACTTAGGTACTTGGTACCTTTAAGGCTGCAATGATATTATTCGTTGATTGAGAATTTCAAATCAGTGCCGAAATCTAGATACCTACGCTGAATTTAAATTGGATCGCTTTGCAAACCAGTACAGTATCCAGCATCCAACTTATGTTATTTCATCCCTAAGCTTGAGATTGGAATACTGGAATACATAGCTACCCAGCATTGGATACTAGGTGCTGGACTAGATAGGAGTGTTTACATTGGCTTTATTAATTGTTCCTGTATAATGGAACTGGAACATTGCAATTTTAGATAGGCTCTTCGATCAATCGATGGATAGGCTATATAATTTACATTGAGCCTTTATTTAAATCCAGCGTTTAAATCGAGGAACACTGGACCGACATTTGATCGATCCAGGGCTAGATAGTTGTTGTTGGAGCACTAGATTTAAATAATTTAAGTGGGTAAATCGGTCAAATTTCGTTCAAATGTCGCCTATTCAAGCTCTGGAGTGAGATACTTGATCAATTTAAATCAGCCTATAGATAAGTTGCAATTTGCCGGTTCCATATTCAGGAGACTTTTATGACTCCCACAATAGGTCAAAATTACTTTATTGTTTAAATATCTATGCAAGCCCCCTCTACAAATACATAGTTTACGAATGTTCTTAATTAAATGTGCATATTTCAATTGTTACGCGTGACATAGATAAAGCCTCGTAACAAAGAAAGAAGCTACGCTTACATCGAGCCTGCACTTAATTGTTAATCAGTAATTACGCGTCACACAAAAATGAACAATGTAAGTGAGTGCGCCCAACATTTCTCGTCTTATTTATTGTTTCCTTTTTCAAGTGAACCGTTAAACGTTGACAATTTCTCCGCTCACTTCTTCATTCTGATTACTAGAAGGCGTAGAAAGCGTCGCAAGGCTTATACAACCTTTTAACAGCGCACGTGAGCGACAACACCAGGGTACGATTTTCCAAGTCTCTACTGATTCGCGATTGCCACTTTGGCCTGAGTTCACCGACCTCGCTAGCCCGTTCTACGAAGATGCTCACAAATTTTGCAAACCTGCGCCAACGTTTCTCGATAATAAACACAGTGATGACCTTCTGCATGAATACGGAGCCGAGTAACCGTAAACGGTCAACTGAAAGATTCCTCGCGCCGACAATGTTGTGGCAGGAAGGGTGCGTAAGCGCCGGGGCCGGTGCGGCCGTATCGAAACGGCTGTCCGCAGCCTTTCACGCACTTAATTTGGCAGGACCCCCTCCTCGCCGCGCCTGCCGCGCACCTCCTCGCCCCAGCACTGAGAGAAAGTAGCTAGCCTACGCAATGCTAGGGTCAATGACCGTACTCGAAAACGCTTACTTCTGACAAAAGTGACACATTAACAGTGAGCATTTCATATTCAGTGTGTGCGGTCAGTTTCTTGCACGGATGTTGAATGGTCGATGCGATTAGGTCAGGCTGGCGAGCTGGCCTATATTATGCCGAGCGCTTCGTGGGCGGCCACGTAGGCAGCGCGCACCACAACGTACCCGACACTTTACTCCTGGTTCAATTAATTCCAAGTAACACAGCTGCCGTATTCAAAATCTTGATAGGTGCTATTAAGTAAGAAGCATCAACCTCTGGTACCAACATATAAAAGTCTTCCGAAATAAAAGAAAACTTTACCGTGGAGATACGTTTCTTTTACAACCAAATAAAAGTGTGTACTTATTGGTATAAAGATGTGTTGACTGGTAGAAACTCACGAGCTGCCCTCGTAGTATCCGATCAGATAGCAAAGGGCACGCCCTAAATCTGGGCATGATCAGGGTCATCAGAAAAAGTAACCGTATTAAAAATATAACAGAATAGTGTTCCACTGGTCTACTAAGCGAATGACAAAGCGTACGCGCCCCGAGGCTGCGGCGATTCGGTAACATAACTGAATTGAAACATAATATTTTACTATTATTGTTGTTATACATGCGGAGAATAACGCTAATTATAGTTATAATGGCTTTCTAAAACGATTCATCTTGCGTTCCAGATGAAATAAAATGCTGTAGGTCAGGTATTGTAACGGAGTATTTGTGGTCCGACTATAAATCTTCATAAAATTTTAATGAAGATGTTTACGCTCATCGGACACATTTCCTCCGATGATTTCCGGTTTCACACTTCAGTGTTACTCAATTAGGTAAATTGTGAGACTGTTATTTATAGACTGGAATTTATGGTTTGATGTTTGACGTTTTAATAAGGGTTGCGGTTTTCAACGGAAACATATCGTCGTGTTCCCATAGCCTGGACCAGAATATTGGGTCTGTGTTTTCAGGGAGTGCAAACTCAACCACAACTTATTACTAAACTACTACCTACGTCTTGATCAGAATAAAAAAAATATTCATCTAGACATAGATAATTGCTCAACAGACTATTAAATCGGACCTCAGTACATAAATCAATTATTATGGAGTACATCTAAATAAATTAGCATTATAATAACGCACAGATCACGTGTCCTGACCAATTCGGACAGGCTGCACTGCATCAGATAACATACGCGATCAGACCCTGTCTGATCATCAGACATCTGTCCGTGTGCAATCAACTGTTAATTTATTGTATTATGTTGCATGAGGAATGAGATATCCGTCTTTACGTGGAGAGCGGTATCACAAGAACAAGCGCGCACGTGCCATGGAAAAACACAGAAAACAAGGACACACTGCAATGGTTCATTCAACCGGACGTTATTATTCAACGAGCGCACTGTGATGAAACTAAGCAAATCTTCATTATTAACAAAGAATAGCGTTTCGAAATATTGGACCACGTACAATGTCGTAGGGCACGTAGTGGGCCCTAAAGCAGGCCTGAAATATGACACGCCGACGAACGCAACGAACCGACGCAAGCTGTTTACTGAATACGTAACATGATTTATTGTTTAAAGCGGCTTTCATGCTGCTGTAACATATTTTCAGTAATTTACGGCCAAGTACAAGTTATTTGCGTGGCAAGTCATTAAATTACTAATGTACGACAATTTATAGCGAATATTTTGTTAACTGTAAAACCCGACATTTCAAGGCTGTATGAATACATACGTGCACAGAAGTTAATACGTTACGTAATTATGAAAAAGTTCTGTGTTTACCGTTCACTACGTTTTTCCATGAAACGATATCTACCAAACTTAATTTAACTTTGCATAGCCAAAGTTTAGAAGTCAAAGCTAGCTGAACTTATGCCAAAACTCTAATGCGTTCTATTGGAAATTTGGACTAAGCATTTAAATACCTACGTCGGATTTATCTTCGTTTTAAAATATTTGAAAATAAAAATGCATTTTCATTTTAAAATATAGATGTAAATGCTACGTGACTAGAATATAAAATAAAACCTTGCGCTGAAAGAAAATCGAACGCAGCTAATTTAACGGGCGGGCTATATATTACTTTTAATAGTTAATATACCCGTTTAACAGCCTCTCGTTGTGCCATCTGTAACAAGAGATGAATATTAAATGGCTCCTTTCAATAAAATGACTTCATCAACTTAGTATTATAGCTACTTTAAACGTGTTCCTCGCGCGAAGATTTCACAATTACGCTAATAAATTAAGTCAAATACTGAATCTGCTAACATAAAACTTTTTAAATAGATAGCCTGGAATATTTTTAGGTGGTCGGTAACATTTACAACAATATGGTAATTTCAGACACTTAAAAGCTGTTTTGCACAACATTTAAATTAATAGTTTCATTTTTCTTTCATCGGTCATAGCATCAACATTAAAATTATTTTTCTTACCAAGGCCGACACCATAGTTTTCCAAGTCGGTGTAATAAGTTGGAAAAACAATCTTAGCGTGGAATTCCCAAGTATTGATCCATAAAATACGTAACTACGGCTGTAGATATCTGCGTAGCTTTCAGCCCGCTTTTCAGCGGGAAGAAATTATAGTAGGTACTACTAATTACAATTTTGAGCTCGCTGTCTATAGTGTCTATACAAAATTAATTAAAACTTTCGCATTGAACAAGAAATTAAACACGGTACCTTCGTTTGGAAATGCGATGTATTTTTCAGGAAAGGGTTGTATTAATTCAATTATGCAAAAAAGGATCTGTAACGGACATATAAGCCTTTGCTTAATATTGGCATATACAGTTTTAGTGGGTACAGTCTACTATTAGCAATAGAGTTGAGGTACTTACTACCTCACCCACCTACGTCATGCTAGAGACACTTTGGAAATCCTAATTTGGAAACCTAATTCATGGAGACGGGAATCGATCCCGTTACCTTCCTAAGACAAGTCGCCTTAATGGACCATTTTTAAAGTAAAAAAAAGTAAAAAAGTTTTATTTTGGAACATAGATAGTTGGCACAATTACAAAGAAAACGATGATAGCTACAAAAGTTTATAACATATTGTGTCGCAGCTATCAACCCCGATCCTAATAAGAAAACAATTTGTTCCAGACTTAGACTAAAATACAAGTATAACCAACATTGGGGTAAACCTTAGTAGAATAGGGGGGGTGTGGGAGTGTGTATGTGGGTGAGTCTGTGTGTGCTTGTGTGGAGTGTGGGGGGTGTAAGTGTGTGTACGTGAGTGTTAGGGTGTGTGTCAGTGTTTGTGCCAATTAAGTTTCCACAATTTTTTCAGTTGCGTCATATGACAATGATTTCAACCACTCAGTCAGCTTTCTTCTCACGAGACTATGGGGTAAATGATAAATATTTAAAGTCTTATTTATGTTGTTATAGAGCCTGGGGCTGATAAACCTGAAATGTCTTCTCGCTACTGCTGTTCCACAGAATAAATATTTGCAAACTCTGTCCGAGAGGCGTTTTGAAGAACTATAAGTTGGGTCGTAAATTCACCTTCTAGTTTTCGTACTGATATCCGAACGGCATAACTCGATAGAATTGTTAATATAAGCTGTTTTCAAGATAGATTTTATATAAGATTAGAATTGTATGCCTCTTTGGTCGAGTGGTCGCAAGCGCGACTGTTGAGCGTGAGGTCCTGGGTTAGATTCTCGGGTCGGGCAAAGTATTATTGGGTTTTTCTTCAGGAATTTCTCAGTAACCGCCATGGAGTTTGGATTTGTGCCCGGTTAATGGCAATAGGCTCGCCCCCTATTACATGGAACTTAAAATACATAACTGGCGAAATGTAGGTGTACTCTAAGGTACACCTCTGTCTAACCCTTCGGGAATTACAGGCGTGATGACGTGACGTTATGGGTTTAGAACTGACTGGAGATGTGTGTGCGAAATTGAAAAATGTGCTTATTATATTAACTTATTTTAGAAAAATGTTTTCTGAAAATTCCTTACTTTCCACTTTTGCCGTTTCAATGCTTATTAAAATACTTCCGCTTAAAAAAAAATGTAGAAGTCATCGAATTTTGTGACACATCTCCCTATTACAGAATAGAGATCTTCGGCCTTACCCAAGTTCTTGAATTTCGAACGTTGAAACGTTTCGACATATTCTTCCGCTCGTTTAAACATGCCCACATAAATTAAGCTTTTTGCTACTAAAACCTTGTTGTACGACGTTAATTTAGGCTTACTAACACAATAAAGATATGCACGCGATGTTTTTTCACGACAAAAAATAACTCCAACCAGCCAGAACTACTTAGCCACTTGATTTTGGCATTTACAAATTATTATATATTTTTAAACCCAGTAGTGTATCGAGTTCTAAGAAAACATGTACGATGAAGCCCTGTCAGGTGACCTACCATGACGTTTTAAAGCAGGAGTACCTAATTCCAGTGTGGGAAAGAAATGGCGCTAGCGACCTGTAAAACTCTGTCTCTTTCCCACACTGGAATTACTCCTGCTTTAAGACGTCATAGTAACCCCAGGTTCTTTCGATATTTCTAAAACGGCTTTATGAATATTTTTATTCACAGCAACATGGAAACATTCGTTACAGTAACGAATATTAGGTACCTACTCAGGTTTTCTACAACTTTTTGTCGAATAAATTGTCGGTTATAAATTTTCAACTGAAACTGCCAAAATTCAGCTGAAAGGTATTAAGTACCAGTTTCCAAAATATGACAATATAATAACTACCTTACATCAAACACTGTTTTAAACATTCACGGTTTACAACTACACATAAACTGTCACTGTAATATAAAAATTACAATCGAGAGGATGGCTTCAAATTGTCCAGTACGTGGAATCCAGTTTTGAGTATGCTCAAAAATAGCAGCCGGCATCTTAATAAGGACTCCAAAAAGCCTTGTGATACTGTGAGTGTGTTTTGCCGTGACTTAGTGATGAGTTCCAGTAGTGGGCGTAGCAAAAGACAAAGAAAGAGGGTAGACAGATTTGTCTGCTCTTAACAATTTATTTTCCATCCACCCGCATTCTCCGCAGTCAACCCGCGATCATGGCGCTTGCAACAGCGTCGAAATATCGGGAGCTCAAAATTAAAGACAATCACGGAAGATATCCATTAGGTGACAGTTTATGTATGCCTTACATCATTTTTACTTTGATTAGCAATTATCAGTATCAAACAGAGAGTAATTAATTGCTCATAACAGGCGCGGATACAGGATTTCGTTTAGAGTGGGGCAATTTTTGTGTGACATTTTAATAAATCTCGTATTAAAAAAAAGATGAAAACTTTTTATAACTAATGGAATCAGGGGTTACTTCGCGGAAATCCATGATACAACTAGAATATTTGGTTTTAATCCCGCCAAGCTCGATGCTCGATGCATGTTCATCCATTGTCTCCTCTGTATACACGCCTGTACCTGAATGCCCTGATACACAACAATTTATACATTTTCTTTTCTTTTTTTTATAGTATTGTTGATAAGTAGGTAATCTTAAATGATGGAATATGGAGTACGATTTCTTTGACCGACAATTTATACTAGAGACATTTTGATGTGTTCAGATGTTTAAGTAGTGTCAAAAATAAACGACGTTGGAAATTCAGAAAATCAATTTTTCTTTTTCGCAATTTCATAACGAATATCGGCAGAAGACCAGTAGGTCCGTAAAATTGCATTGGAAATCAAAGTTTCGATTTATTAATTGATTGTAAACGGTCAATGACATGTGAGTATTACCAAGTTTAGTATAATACATGGTTTTGCCTTGCCTATAATCCAATAAAATGAACTCGCGACTGTAAGCCTGACCTATGACGCGTAGCTATTTCAAACGCAACCATCAAAACTGTGTGTTGCCACCCACCGGTCCGCGTACACGCAACATGATTAATATGTCTCCTATGCACCGAGTTTATAAATAATACAGTTTAAAAACAATAAACGGTACGTCGGTCGTAGCGTGGGGAAATCTAAACAACACAACCCTAAATAAATTGCCATTAGTATGCATACCGGAGCTACAAACGCAGCCAAAATTGAACGGCCTGTGATGGTGTAACCGCGTGAGTGAGGTAGTAATGGACCAGGTTCGTTCGCCGATAAAAGCGAAAGTGCTGCGTTCACTGGGACAACGACCGGCTCCTGCGGACACTCGGACAGCCCTGTCGGTTTCCTGCATCCAGGTCATCATCGTCAAACATTGGCGACTGCGTCACCGACCTCTTGTTAGTCAGAGCTGTGTCCACGCGCATAGGAACAGTACTCAACCGTCATTTGTTTTGCGACTGGCTAGGGCTACCTAGATAAAACTTACGTTTTACTCGTATTTTGACTGCGATAACGTGATTACGTGATGTTGTAGGCTCATAATGTGGGTCGCTTAAAAGATTAATATTTTGGATAAAGTTTGACTTGAGTCCGCAATTTTGTGATATAGGTACTAAAGAACGTATATATATTTCCCTCATAACTACAAAATCCGCGTATAACAATTTCAAGATATCGCAATATTTGCTATGTTTGAATGTACGGAAAAGTACAAGTAAAAACCGATTCCTTTTTAAGAATTCATGACTTTCATGTGCTTTACATGTAGCTGTATGATAAGCAAATATAGCTGTTATTTTATTTATATCCGGTGAAATTGGAAACATGCTTTAAGTACGTAAGTTCATTGAACCGTGTAGGTATATTTTGTTAACAGAGCTTTATGTAGTCTGCAATAGAGCTTTACGCCAAGTAATAAGGATACCCTTCTTTACCCTCGGATTTTCCCTTAATTGAATTCCTTCTGTTTCTTATCATTCTTTAAATTCGATAATTTATTCAGCAGTCATCCAACTTACCATCTGTACCCACACAGAATCCGTTTCCGCTGTTGTTCTAGAGCAGGGATTCCCAAAGTGGTCGATATCGACCCCTTGGGGTCGATATCGGTTTCCTAGGGGTCGACATAAACGAAAACTGATTATGGGGGTCGACGAGGTCTAAAAATCGACCCCTATTAAATTAACACAAGTTCTTATTTAAAACTTTCAAGATAGGTAGGTAGGTACTGTATTGTTTATGTTGTGTTACGTGTACTAAGAATAATTAATATTTATGTAGGAAATAGCATTGTTGTAGTAATATAAAGCCTCAAGTTCGTACAAGATGAAAAACTCGGCAAGTCAGTGTGGACAAGTTTGTGCAAGATAATGAGTTCGAGCGTACGTCTTTCAGGCGCGTTTTGACTTGCTCTCTATTTGACGCTTGCGCGATTTAACACGAACGAATTCATGATCAAGTTGCAAGTCCAAACATGTTCCTGATATTTTACTATTTAACGAGGTTGCACTTAGGTTGAAAGTTCATTTGCGTTTTGAAATTCGTTGGAGCTTGAACGATAATAACTCATATAAGTACTCATTTATTTCAAGAGATTACAAAGTTATTACATAGCTAAATTAAGTGAAGTAAAGTGACTGAAAAAGAATTTACAAAATGCTGAGCTCCCTACGCGAGTTAATAGCGTAACCACACAATATCTGCAGTTTATGAAAAATTAACAGGGTAAGTACCAAACAGTTTTTATCCGGCACAGCGCATCAGCATTGCCCCACTGCACACTGTGTGATAGTGATCAGTTGAGCTATCTGTAGATTGTTTGCAACAGTTTGCAGTTGCCTCAGTTGTTTCAATTGTAAAAATTTACCAGTAAATTTAACAGTTTATTAGGTATTGTTTTTAATTTAGGTACTTAGTTTCTTATTTTTTTATTTGCAGGATTACTGAGAGTTTTATGATGGCGGACACGAAAAAAAAATGCAGACAATACAGTTTGGACTACTTGAAGTTCGGATTTATTGCATCTCCATCAAATCAACACTTGCCGATGTGTCTCATATGTGAAAAAGTATTCAGTAACGATGCCATGAAGCCTTCAAAAATGGATGACCACTTATCGAGAGTACATGCTGACAAAAAAAGTAAGCCCTTGACATTTTTTCAAGCACTTAAAGAAAAACTAGACAAAAGGCCATCCATAAGATCGATGTTTGCGTCATCATCTATTAAAGACGATGATGGTTTACGAGCGTCCTATAATATATCTTTACTAATAGCGAAGTCGGGGAAACCCCACACAATTGGAGAGCAGCTTATCTTACCAGCCATTGCGGAGGTCCTTAACGATGTATTGCACAAACCCGCACATGATATTTTAAAGAGAATACCTTTGAGCAATAACACCGTTCAGAGACGCATAGACGAGATGGGACGCGATGTGGAAAACATTTTATGCAAGTTCTTACAGACCAACAGATTCTCTCTCCAGTTGGACGAGTCTACATTACCCGGCAATGAAGCTCTGTTGTTAGGATATGTTCGATATATCAAAGATGAAAATATGTGCCAGGAACTGCTTTTTGCTACATATTTAGAGACTGATACCAGAGGAGAATCAATTTTTCAGGCCGTGGAACATTTTTTTACTGACAAAGCTATTCCATGGAAGAACATTGTTTCTGTTGCGACTGATGGTGCACCGTCTATGGTTGGTCGTCATCGTGGTTTTATAGCTCACTTAAAGCGACAACTGCCTGATGTACTGGTCATTCACTGCGTGATTCACAGGCAGCATTTAGTAGCAAAAAAGCTGAGTCCTAGATTGCATAAGTCTTTACAATATGTAATAAATGCTATCAACAAGATTCGAAGCAATTCTTTGAACTCTCGGTTATTTGCTCAGCTATGTGAGGAAAACGACGAAGTCTTTACTCGATTACTTCTTCACACTGAAGTTCGCTGGCTATCAAGAGGCTCTTGCTTAGAAAGATTTTCAGCCGTTTTTGAATCTGTGTTGGAGTTTTTACAAGAAAAAGATCCGAATTTGAAAGAAAATCTGAACAATTGTAAAACAGATATTTATTACTTGACTGATATCTTTGGAATGTTCAACAAAGTTAATTTGCAGCTGCAGGGTGACGATCTTAACTTGATTAAAACAAAATCAATAATATCGGCCTTCGTGGGTAAACTAATCCTTTATAAACAAAATTTAGGCAGAAAAGAATATTCGCAGTTTCTGCATTTGTCAAAATTACCAGAAACGCTTCAAGATGATGACATTTTATTATATGTCACTCACTTGGACGCATTACACAAGGATTTTACGGAGAGGTTTGAGGATCTTTTAAATTTACAAATTCCTCAATGGATAATAAATCCGTACAATACCACAGCCATAGAAGAAGCCAATGTGATAATGCAAGAAGAGTTGATTACCATCAGCACAGACGAAGAGCTTAAGCAGAAGTTCAACCAAGGCTATCAGAAGTTCTGGTTGCAACGCAACATTGAAACACAGTATCCTACATTGTGGAACATTGCTGAAAAATACCTTATCGCTTTTCCATCATCATACCTAGTTGAAAAAAGCTTCAGTGTGGTAACAAACATTTTGACGAAACAAAGAAACCGTTTGAAAATCAACGAACGTGGAGATTTAAGGCTGCAACTCACCAATATTGAACCGGATGTAGCTAGATTGGTAGATAGTCACCAGGTTCATCCATCACACTGAATGTTTTGTTTTCTCTTTGCGAATTAATACTTTTTTAAATATAATTTCCTACCTACTTAAAATTCTTTAAGTACCTAATTTGTAATAATCGTTATAAATTAAACTTGATATTTACTGAATTGTATGTCTTTTTATTTTGTTAAATTTTGATACGAAAATGAAGTCAATTTTACTCACTTAACCAAGTGCAAAGTTTTCCAATTGGTACCTTAGTACCTAGGTATTTTGTGTCAATAGGAAAAAACTAAAGATAGGCCCCCTTATTCATAATAGTCTGCTAACTTAAAGCATTGCTGATTCTCACTCTGTCTTCTTCTATTGACCTAAGTCAGAATGAAAAATAACACACTGTAGCAGCTGTTTTAAGTTAGCGGACCATTATGAATAAGGGGGTTGATCTTAAAAGTAGGTAATTTGGCCATGGGGGTCTGAGGTAACAGTTCATTTTGGAAAAGGGGTCACTTGTCCAAAATAGTTTGGGGATCCCTGTTCTAGAGCCCATAGACATAAAGAACTGAGGACTGAGCGTTAGCCTCCAAAAAGTGACCACTCTGTAGAAAGAGACAGAGCGATGATGCGGCCAATACCTGGGACCAAACCATGGCCGCTCCATTGCTTTGTCTCTCTCGCACTTCATGATCATCTTTTTTGACATTTGGCTAGGGAACGCTCAGTCCATGCTCTATGTCTATGGTAGACACAACGAAGTATGAAGCGAGGTAAAGATTAGTCAACATTGTTCTGTTGTGAAGTACTAAGCTGTCAAAACCACTGTTGGTGTTGGTTTTTTTTCTACAAATACGCAAGGCAAATAACGCAGTATACTACTATTTAGCAGCTAAACCAGGCTGCCAGTATTTGCCGGGTTAGCGCGTTGTCCGTGTTGTTTCAGCTATTCGAACGTCCGTCGACGCGTGAATATTTCATTGCCCGTCATCTCATAACACGAAGCTTCATTCCCATAAATATTCAAGCCGCGAGCCCTCCATTAGCCCCCGTTAAATTTACATGGCCTACCAGCTACGACCTCTGAATTTTGCAAAAAGCAAAGTTTGGCAATGTGTGCCGAGAATGGCTCATCTATATGCAAGTACATTACAAATTGCTTCAATATACACGTTAATGTAGGTTCTACCTCCATGGTCTAGTGTTCGCAAGCGCAACTGCTGAGCCTGAGGTCATGGGTTCGATTCCCAGGTCGGGTAAAGTGTTATTGGGTTTTTCCATCTTATTGTTATCATCATATTGTTATCAAGTGTTATTCGGAATTTCTCAGTAGCAGCCACGGAGTCTGGATTGGTGCCCGGTTGATGGCAATAGGCTCGCCCCTGTTACATAGGAATTAAGAATAACTGGCGTAATGTGGGTGTAGGAACTACTAGGTAACGGATGATGTTATGCCGGAGCTGCGGGATTGTTCGAAAGGGATACCGTGGCCCCGGAACACAAAGGGCGATGGAGGAACATGGATGGGTTTTAGTCAGTAAAAGTCTGACACTCTCTCCTGCTTCGTACAGAGCGGGAGGAATCATTTGATGATTTTCATGATCATTTTTCCGAAAAAAAAAAAAAGGAATGATGTTATGTACGAGTATGTAGGTAGCGAACCAGATGGTACCTAAGTACTGAAAAATCAACAGCGTGTTAAAAGTTGTAAAAATACTACCTCTGGGCCAAAGCGCTGCCCCGCCCGGCGCCCGTCGGAATTGTAAAAACAACGAGGTTCAAGTAATATCGTTAGCACCCGCACTCACGATGGCAATGGTTTTCGACATTCATGCCTTTTCCCACTATGAAAACCAGTTAAATTCAAGTAAAACCGAGTCTAACTTATCAGAATAACAACCGGGTCATATCTATGTGCCCTTAGGTATTTTTTGGATATTGTGATTCGTATGATGATATTAATATGATTGGCTCTTAGGTATACGTATTATATTTAGTACAGGCTATCTATCATGCATTCATGACATAGACAATTAGACAACATTTCGCCTGAACCCCCAACAGGTTAGGCTGAGATAGTCGACGATGCTAGTGGAATATCTACTAGAGAAGATATCATAGTTTTTGACTTCAACATTCTAGCGTTTTGACACACATTTGCTAAACATAGTAAACAGGCGCGCTAGTACGTGATTGATCAAGGTGGATTGCACAAGGGTTTGCCAGATGGTGGGGATTCGTCCGGATTGTCCCGACGTTTCATATGGTGTCCCGATTTCCGGCGAAATACAAAATGTCCCGACAAACAGCTTCTAACAAAACGGAAAGGTGTTTGGGAGGGATCCGACACGGTTAGTAAAAGTTTGCCATTAAAAATCAAACCAGATGTGTACATTGCTAACTTTTTTTTTTTTTTTTTTTTTTTTTTTTTTACCGATGGGAAATCATCAAATGACCCCTCCCGCTCTGGGCTGAGCAGGAGGGAGTGTCAGACTTGTACTGACTAAAACCCATCCATGTTCCTTCCTTTGCCCTTTGTGTTCCAGGGCCGCGGTATCTCTTTCGAACAGTCCCGCAACCCTGGCAGGCGTCGGCCCTTACGGACCCCTTCCTGTTTGCTGACTCTCTTTGAGGCGCGCGTGGAACACGAACGCGCCGTCGACACGGCCTGTCGTCATAAGACGGACGGACGGCGAGCTAGCCCATAGCTCACCGTCCACAGGCCCGCGTCTACGGTGGCCGGGAGCCACCACGTGGCCCCCGACGCCCGGTGCGTCTCCCGCGGCGGCTAGGACGTGAGATTCTCTCCCTCTCACGTCCCGCCACCTCCTTCGCTAGCATGACTGCTTCGCAGAAGGAGGTGACGGCGTCCCATTCCGTCTCGCTCCGGACCATGGATTGAACCAGGGCCGGACGCGAGAGGTCGCCGCCGCCGATCGCCGCTACGAGGACACGGCGTTGCTCCGCCCAAGCGGAGCAGACCTGCACAGTGTGCTCCACCGTGTCCTCCGGTCGATCCTCGCAGTGGTGACACCCGGGCGTTTCCTCCCGCCCGATTAGGTGCAGGAACCTCCCGAAACAACCATGTCCGGTGAGGACCTGCGTCAGGCGGAAGGTGAGGGCGCCGTGGCGCCTCTCCAGCCACTCCTCAAAGAGGGGACTTACCGCCATTATAGTGGCGTGCCCTGCACGGGGTTGCGACAGTCGCTCTCTCCATGTCGCCATGAGATCACGCCGGAAGTCTGTCCGCTGAGCGACAATTTGCCGCGGCAGCGGAGTTTCCCCCCGGCGTAGTGCCTCCACGCGCCACTCGTGCAGGCGCGCGAGGACTATCGCCTCCAGATCCCATGGCGGCAATCCGGCAAGGAGGCTCGCCGCCTCGCCGGAGATCGTGCGGTACCCCCGGATTAGCCTTACGGCTACCACCCTTTGGGGCGCGTTCAGATAATGGGCGGCTCGCCGCCTCAAAGAACGCGCCCACACCGGGGCCCCGTAAAGGGCCATGGACCGCACGACCCCCGCGTAGAGCCTCCGGCAGGAGGCGTTTGGACCCCCCAGGTTGGGCAAGAGCCGCCTGAAGGCAGCCCCGGCCCGTTCCAGTTTGGGGGCCAAACGTCGGAAATGCTCCACGAAGTTCCACCGGCTGTCGAGGACGAGACCTAAGTACTTCAACGTCGGCTCGACGCCGATGGGAACCCCTCCTACCGTCAGCATGGATCCCGACGGTGGCGCATTCCGCACTTTTTTTTAAACATGGGTGTTTCCTTACTAAAAAATAAGTTTTTTATTATAACCGAATACTAAAAAATCTAAATTTATTCAAGAATCTTGACTTTTCTTGACACTTGCATATCATTGTGTACCTCCAAGCATTACCTACTCTAAACTCCTCAAAAAATATTAACGATGTACCTATATCTAATTATAGGCTTGCTTTAATAAAAACATTTCCTTTGTCACAATATCTAATAAATAGAGGAAACTAAGTGAGTAGGGTCAACTATTTACTTTGTAAGCGGCACCGCCTGGCAGAATAACAAACTGTAGCCAGCGCGACATGTAGCTACTTAACTCCACCAGGCGCTTTGTTGTCTGGCTTGAACCCCCACAGATTGCCTCTATCCAATCGCATTTAATGTATTAAAATACGGACTCTTATCGTCTGCAATATCAAGTTTTCCCATTCAAGCACTGCTAGGGAAAAAGATATTGAAAATTAAGTGACTAGTTGAAAAAATCTATGGATATTTATTCTGCCCTAAGTACCTTGCCTAGATTACATGAATCATAGTGACGAAGGCTCTAAGCCTCTAGACATTATATTTAACTTAGCTACATTTTATGAGCGACTGTACTTTAAAGCAGCCAGCGGCCCAGCGCTCTTGCTAGGCATTGTTAAGAAATTACACCAATAGAGGGCGCGGGCGTATCCATCACATATAAAAAAATCAATCAAAACTGATGTTGATCTGACTAAGTAGAATAATATATTATTACTAGCTGACCCCGCAAACGTTGTTCTGCCATATAAATTGTGATGTAAAATATACTTTACGACCTATTCCTAAACCTACCAAATACATTACAAAAAATACTTCAAAATCGGTCGAGCCGTTTCGGAGGAGTACGACTGCAAATACCGTGACAGGAGATTTTTATAAACCTTTAAAGATATACATTTTCCAAGTTACTATTGGACGCCTTTGACGGAATTCTACGAATTAGATACACGTGGTTTTCCCATTTTTTCCAAGGTTTCAATATAGTTTTGGCACCATTATGTTCGTTCCTATTAAATTCCTTTTTTTTTATTCGTCAAATACGTACAAGAGATACGTACTTGTGGTGACAAAACTTACCGAGTTCGGGCCCCACTAGCAATATCACATACTAAGAAAATTTTAAAGTAGACACTCATGTATGGTAGAGGGTAGGTACTAGGTACGTCTATCGGACTAGCGCCGCGGTCGTGTTTGCTATAATGAAAACAAACATTCGCAAAACAAACAACAATGATGTGATGGATGACAGTGGCGCATTCTCATCTATGTTTACTGCATTGTTCAAATTTCCCTCTTGCCGGTGGAGACAGCTAGTCGCGTACCTGTCTGGTGGGCGCAATCGTTACCGAGGCGCGTCGGTCTGCATCGGCGGGCATGCGCACACCAACCGCGCGAGCGTTCGACCAAGTTTAGTGAGAAGTGAGGAGGAACGGCACTGCACGCCGGCTGCGAGTGGCTGAGTCGCCGCCGCGCCGCGCCGCCCGCTCCCGCAGTCCTCCCGCCGCGACGGCTCTGCGCGCTCCTCGCCAACCGCATCATGGTGAGTCATGCCACAGTGCGAATCTATTCATTTACGTCGACCTTTAAAGTTTAGATACAGATAAAAATATAATGTTTCCTGCGCTCCAAGTAATATAACCAAATGATAGTGCATAAAACTTCTTGCGAGTAGCGGATTTGAATAATCCTCGTCACAAAATGGCATTAACCTAATTATGTAGTGTTTGATCACACTAAAAGAAATCGAGGAAACGGCGCACCGATCCTAATGAAGGTCAACCGTTAAAGCCACTTATTCTCACGAACTGACGTAATGTAAATATTATTTCAGGTAATGGACAACCGTGTGAACGAAGATAACGAAACAGAACACAACTCTTCAATTTTTATCACTAATTTTCAAAATGGAGACGTCGTGAACTATTCGCTTGTTTTGATCAAGGGAATTATAACAAGAGGCAATTCTAATAACCATGAAAAACTAATATGTACATTAAAAAGTGAAAACTTTCAAAATACATCGCTGTGGGACGTTTATAATGGAGAATTTAAAGTGATAATCGAACTGAAAAGAGGTGAAAATGTAATTGATTTGGAATATACAGAACAACAACGGAAAATATTGCTCCTAGACTATACTCCAAGAAAAACAAATCTTCGGGTCACTCCAGTTTACATCATATGTCAAGGTCACGATGGATGTTTTCAAAGTCCGCCAGATATTGACAACTCTATGGAAAGTGCTTGTTCCCGAATAGCTCTTGGTTCAAAGTTAATTCAAAGTTTAACAGCCGAAAAACTTTTTGAAAGTGGAGTCGGAAGAAAAACATTCCAACTTGAGCATGAAGTAAATCCTAAAAAACCAGAATGCATTATATTTAAAAGTAGCCTCAACGTTAACAAGGCAAGGAAAATGAAACAAACAGAATTATGGTCACATTTTGGAAGAGAATTGATGCTCTCCGATTTAGGAAGTAATGAACGAAAATTCCTGGGCTTCATATCCTGCACTCGATATAAAGGTACTGATATCGATAAGCCCATGACACATGAAGAAATTATTTCCCTTACTGAAGCATATGCTGCCTTAGGGGGAGGAGGTTTGGCACTATTCGGGACAGCTTGCCTTTACACTTGGCCAACGTGTGTAGAAGAAATCGTTCCAAAATTCTTAGACGCAACGCCAGTAAACGTGAGACGATTTATGGATGACAGTGGATACCGTGGCACACTGGGAGGATGTTTTGCAACTACGCTGGGATCAGTATTCCACGAACTTGGTCACACGTTTGATCTCGGACACACGAAAGATGGTATAATGGGAAGAGGTTTTGACAACTTAGACAGAGTTTTTGTTATAGGAGAAAAACGATCAACTTTAGTTAAAGATAACATGAACAACTTCAGTGGAAAACCAGTACAACATTCTACTGTTTCACTACAACGCAATATAAGTGTAACAATGAACGTGGCGGAACCATTACGAATTTTAGGACCAAGAAGTAAAACCACATTGGGGAATTTTGCTGCAATGTCTAAATCTGACATAATACGAAGAAGTCCAAACGTAACACCTATTACCAGGCCATCAAGTGTTTATTCAAATATAACAAATAGACTTACGGATTCAAAGAAAAACGTGAGTCGAACAAACGGGAACGACTCAATTTATTGGACCAGAAATTGCGCTGTGTTACTGTCTTATCATCGGTGGTTCAACAATGAATATGGTAGAGAAAGACAAGCGATAACAAGGTATCTGAAATTTGATAAAAACAAAATGATGATTATTTCAACTGCCGGTATTAGAATAGTTGAAGTAAGAGATGAATCTAATGGAATGGTGTTAGATTCGTACGAATTTACAAATCTTGTACCAGAAAAAAGATTTTTGGTGCCATTTACTTTTTCACCAAAAACCAAAGTGTTGACAATAGTTGTAGAAGATGATTTGGGAAACGTGCTAAAACAGACATTTTCATATTAAACAGTTGGCGTAAAAGTATTATGAAAGTTGACAATAAAGTGAAGAAAATGTTTGAAACAAGAAGAATGAAGTATTATAATTAATTAATTAAAAAGAAAAATTTACGTCTCCTAGACTAGAAATACTTTTAAAAAGTGAAGAAAAAAGCAATGGATTATTCCTAATGTGTGCAAATTGTATTAAGTGGTAACCCCAAACGACAGTGGGCAACTGGAAAACAAATATTATGACATTTGTGTGCTTCTGTCAGTCAGTGATAATCGCATTGTTTGTTTCATATTTTTGATAATTCACTGTTTGAGCAAGTCATTATTAAGCAGTATAGTGAATGTGTGTAGTCTCTATTAGATATTAAACTTTATGCAAATATTATATACTGAAAATGGCCAGCACCTCTCTAAGTACTGATGATAAAGAATGTTTTTTTCTCGCTGTAAAAGACTTTCCACCAGTTATTAATGGAAGAATTAATATGATTAAGTTTATAGATGCGTCTACAGACTTGGTAGCAATAGTTGGTATGTATAACATTTCATGTCATGTATTTACTTTACCCAAGTGGTATTTATTTACCATTAATTAAATGTTTATCATAATTATTTACAGAACGGCTTGGCACATTATTTGCTCCCGTAAAGTATGACATGCAAGGAAATGTCGATGTAAGTGTTATGAATCATGGCTTAGTCACCTCAATAGCTGTCATAATAATATTGCTATTAATTTTATTTATCCCTGTTTCAGAAAATAAAAAAGCTTTTCACCTATGATGAAAACTCTTGCTTACTCGAGTTAATGCTTGCTGAGATTGCTACTGACAAACCTGGAGCAGAGAGCGTGCTGTGGCTTAATAGGTGCGTCAATATCATACAACAAATATATTAATCATAACCAAGCTGTGTTTAAATCTTGTTCCTCTAGTATTCAAATTATTCCTTCTTATAATTGCAGGGCTCTACTGTTTTTTGAGATTGTGTTTACTCAACTCCTATGCCATCTTCAAGCAAATAACAGTGATGTGAATATGAAACAAGTATTTACGGTGGCATATGAAGGCTCTGTCAGAAAATATCACAACTGGGTCACACAGCAAATATTTAATGTGAGTATTGTTTTGTACCTGTATTTATTATACAACTACTAATCAATTACCTACTAGGTACTCATAAATTATCTATCATGTTTTATGTTATCTAAGAATTTTCCGTTTTATCTTGTTATAGCAGTTTGTTGTATTTTTACTAATATAAGAATAACTCTTTTTGTTTTCAGTTTATTTGTAAAATGTCTCCAAATCTGCCTCAAGTTTATAAGGCTTTTGAAATTGAAGGCAGAATAAAAGACTTTGAAACAAAACTAACAAGTTTCCAAGCAACTTTACATTTAGTGCGCTGTAAAATTGATGACTTCTTCAAAGATAACAAAATCTTTGATGTGCCACTTAAAACAATAAAAGAGACTTAAAACCATATAAAGAAAGTATTACTTACATTAAAAGTATAGTTTTTTTTTAAGCATAATTTAATATGTTTAGAAAATAAAATGAGTTTTTTGGCTGGCTGACCAGTAAAAGGTTTAGATATGACAATTTTAATTAGGATTAAAGTGAATGTTTTGAATGCTAAATTGTAAATAGTATTAATTAATAATACCAAATAACATATTTTATGATAATGCATAAGTGTGTACCATAGTGCTGTGTTAGTAAGTTTTAGGGTATGCGCCAGAGGCTAGTTCATGGTTGAAGAAATGAAGTATGTCATTTATTTTATATTCCAATATGAAACGGCACCAGTGCAATGCATTTTGATGTTTGGTACTTCAGTGATATTTTGTTTATACCTATTTAATTTTATCATTAGAAAAAAGATAATATTGAATGACCAGTGCCTTGTTGAAATATTTGAAGGCAAAGTAACAATTTTATAAGAACTATCCAAACATTTTACCAAAAAGGTTATATTTGATACAATTAAGAAATGTAGTCATAGTTCAGTTGTATTGTATAATACCTATGGTGTAAGAGAGGTGCTCATTGTATGGTTTACAGATAGCATTGTGTGTTCAATGTATCCCTTTATACTTATAACTTTATTTAAAGTCAGTATAATGATAATATATAAAAAATTAGATAATTGCTTTTACATCTTAATTCTCAATTTGTTTACAAACATGTGTATCCATTAATATTAAATTATTATTTATGTGTTATATGTAGGTACTTACTAATTTAAATAAAATACCAAAGCTTTGCTTTCATACACTTCCACTCTTATATTCAAGTCCTTTAATGAATAAAGTGAGCATTTAATGTTGTGTAACAACATAATAAAATCTTTTCATGTAATTTCTGTGAGTAATTATTTCCACCTCTACCATCAGACTAATAATAAAATGTCTATGATTCATGATCATAACTTCTAGTCATGAATTAATTTTACAATAAATTCTCATTATTATTTAGATTCCTAATAAAAACAGAAATTATTGTCACCTGTCTTTAGGTTGTGACAAGTAAATACTTTTGGCGAAGTTTGATGCTTGTTTCAATGCCATGAAACTAAAGACAACTTCAGCAAGTGTAAGCAGCCACAACATTGTGTGTAGAGTGAGCTCCATGGGTGTGCTCATCAAGTATGGGTTGAACAGGAAAAAGCTAACCAGAGGCATTTGCATAAGTATCGTCAACATGAGGAATCCTGCCAGTTCTGGGACCTGTAAGAATTTTTATATCATTCCTAAAGTTGGTTTTAGGGTACAGTTTAAATATTTGATCATGAAATTAAAAACTAACCCTGCGAGAGAGGTTTCCATAGTGACCAAGATATATTCTTGCAGACTCAATGACTATCAATAAAGTGAATACAGTCAGTGAAAGATACTTTGTTAGGTGTCCAAGAACATTCAGCTGAAATAAATAGAAAAGTACGAAATTAGCTACTGCAATAGGTAAGTACTCAAATACTATATTCATAACTACTATATTCATTGTGATAAATCTTTAATTTACCTTTGAATATAGAAAAAAGCCAACGACAATAACCCATGTTATGTATAAGTAGAAATTAAAATAGAGACATTTTTGAAAATGTAGCATTGTCCTGTATTCCATGTTGGGTTATCAAAGATGCGAAATAGGCATGCAGCTCTTATCAATTACTACATGCGGTAGAGATGGGTTTATTATTCACTATCTTGTATTTTTATCAGGCCAGCTCAACCTATGAGGATTATAATATAATGTTATTATATTCATTACATAGCCTGATAGCATATCATTTATCTTTGTAAGCACTTTTAAAACTCGTTCAATATTTTTTTTATGTTATTGATTAATCTGAAATCTGATAGGTAATTATGTTGAACTCTGAGAACACCAGTATTTTTTAACTACAATTAGCTATTTAAATAAATAAATAAAACTTTTTTACATAATTATTAACTTTAGTCTTGCTTGTAAATCTAATGTTGTTGACAACATGACACAACAATACAAACAAACTACTTTTTTTTTTTCGTTCGCCTTTTAAAAGGCAGGCATCGATCTATAGACCATTCAGCCACAAACAAACTTTAACTTTTTAGCATTGAGATTATTCGAAAATAGAGGCCGCATACTGGATTTGAGCGTCCATAATAAACGTAGTGATTATATACTCTCTGGTCCATAAACCATCATTGATGTCCCTTGAATCGTCATAGATGACGTCATGGAATGCGCCATCTTGCGATTACACCGACCACGCTCCAAATTAATATCACCGTGACGTGAGCGTTGTCAAAAATGACAGTTGTGTTCTCAGGTTGTGTTGTTTTGCTAAGGTGTAAGCGCAAGGGTAGCCGCGGAATTTAAATTTTCTTACGATTTGCAGATTTTCATTGAGTGATTTTTTCATGAAATAGTTATTAAATGGGGTTAATTGAACTTGGAGGGTTGTATTGATGATTTAAATGATTATAATTTTGTAACTCCATACGTCTTACTAGCGCGATTTATATTTTCATCAACATACAACCTAACACTGACCTGCAAATTGCAATAAACGTAAGAAAATTTAAATTTCGCGGGCTACCCCGCGCGCTTCCACCTTATGAACTTAGGAGTCGCATCTAACTATTCTATCGTGACATTTTAAGAAATTGTACACAGTGCAACCATGAGTATTCAAGTGAATATAGCCGACAACCGACGAGATTAACGGGTGACTTCGACGTCATCCTTTTCATCACTGGGCGAATCGTCGTTCTCTATCTCAAAATCTGAGTTAACAGAGTCGATAGAGTCAACCAACATAACGTCCATTTTCAAAAAAAGGTCTTGTGAAAGGTTTTGGTTTGGGGTTATGTCACAGAGCATCGTAAATATTGGGTTATGTTCACTGTGAACGCGTTCACGAGCGTACCGAATTGATGACAGTTCTCAGCTGTCATAATCGTGATATCTATATCGGATCGCAAATTAAAGATGTGAGCGCTGCGAGTGATTATTTTGAAATTCGGAATGCGGCCAGTATCAAGGCATTTATAGATAACATCGTATTTTAGATATTAGTATCCAGATTGACACGGCCTAGCTGGGGGGTTCTCTGTTGTATGACCAATTCGGATACACAGGTTATCTGGGTAGTTATTCACATCCATTCGATTCGATGTCATATCGAATCGAACGATCGTACAATCGAAAAACGCGGCTAGACACTTATATCGATACTTTAACCTAGGATGTTAAAATTTTTATTGTAGGTTTCTACTAATTTAAGAAAACCATTTGTGAAATTTCAACCATCGGAGATGAATAGTTTCGGAGATATTAATTGCAGAATTATTGATATTATTGTATAGAAAAGATGACATTTACACCATGACACATGATAATGACTATTTTGAACCACACCACACTATCACAGACTATTTTAGCATAGAGTATAACGTACGTGTGGAATGTTCAGCGAGCCAAGCACACTTACTACTGGGAACACCCAAAAATTCCAAAAAAACTTTATTCAGAATTTTGATATTCCGATACTTCAAATGGATAAAATATCCATTAGTGGACAAGAATTTGAAGTTCAAATTTTGTTTGTAGATAGTACACATAAATAGAAAGCTTTTTTTCAAATTTTCAATAAGCGGACGCCCACGACGACCGTCTCGCGGCAGTATCATTTAAGGGCGGCATGGGAAACGGGCCGTAGGCCGACGAAGGAGGCCGGCGGAGGCCCGGCACTTCGGGGACAGAAGTCAAAGAGTGTTATTTAATATGCGAGCGAAGCGAGCGCGCGTCATGGAGTCGTAGCATGGTAAAATAATATACCCCTTTCTATGTAATTAAAAAAAAAAAAAATGCGGGAAAGCATTTATTTTGGGCTACGCCCATAGTGTTAGTAACAATGCTCTTAAATACTAGTGTTAGTGGACCTATGTACATGTTTTATTCAGTGTGGAGTATTATAAGTGTAAGAATAGAAATATAATAAGAATAAGTACAGGATTCAACTCGGTAAGTAAAATAATAGGTACGGAATTTCTGTGACGGAATACGCTTTTTAGGTGAATAAAAAGTGGTTTGAGGTTAGATTACATTAATCGGTTTTGGTGCAATACCTTTTCATGGGAGTGATACCAAGAGGCAAGGGGGACCCCCCTGTCCTCTCCCTCCAAGCCCCATCCCCCCGCCTGCGGCATGATAAATTTTTTTTACCAAAAAATATGTCACTTTTAAAAAGTTCATAAAAAAAAACTATGTATCTCCGACGACTTTCCCTCCCCTCGGAGCCCGGAGGGTTCCTATGACCTCCCCCCTCCCCCCACCAAATCCCAACATCCTACCTAAAGTAAAGATATAAGTGTCCTTCCTTAAAACTTATATAACGTACTAAAATTTGATTGAGTTAATTTGGTTTTAAGTTAATCGAATAATTTAATCGGATGCCATAAACAAAAAAATAAAAAAAATACAAATGACAAAATTCAAAACTGTCAAAAGAAAACGGATTTTTACGTTGTGCATGTTTTCTTGTTGTTTTTAGTGTTTTCTTTGCTGCAAATACGTTGAGCTGAGCCTCTGCTCCTCCATAAAAAATCGTCGGTACAGTTTTGCGTTGAGTGTATCCCCGGAGCGAAAGCAGACTGAATTCAGTGATCGGTATCCGTTTGCGATATTTGGACACTATTAGTTAAGTTTTGTGGTACTGGACAAGAGTACTTAGGTGTTTAAAGCAAACGTGAAAATAAATCTATGGATTGAGTATTCAACAAGCTTGTTTCATTCAAAACTAAATTAGCCTTTACAAAGTATCTAAAATAATGGGTAAATGTGCACATTTTCTATGCTTGTATACTTTCACGCTACCAAACATGGTTTTACATTTAATAAATCAATCTTTCATTGCTTTTGCATACTTTTTCCATAGTTAGGGAAAAATAATTCAAAAGATATGAAATGAAAATGAAGGAAAGTACCAACTGATTAGTTCGCACAACATCTACTGAGGGCGCTGTTCGCGCAGGTTGGCATAAAATTTCGTAACTGCGCACTTTATACCAGTATATATATAAGATGCTCTGATATATAAGATGCTCTGTGGATCATATATTTACGGGTAATAGCAGTCGGAAGTGCAGTCGAATCACAAGAAAAATCACTATAAACTATTTTTAGCAGTTTAACAAGTAAAAATACATAAATTGTTTGGGTACTTTTACTAGTACTTTGATCACTGCATAAAGATTTACACAAGTCTAGGTGGTAACATATACGTAGGTACGATACACTAAAATTCGTTCTTGAGTTTGATTTAAATTATTTGGGTAGATGGAGTTCGTGATTGTGCAATCCCGAGACCGTCGGCGTGCGGCAGATCAACGGAGGCTGGAGACATTGTCTCTTCATCGAAGGATAAGAGATCTCCTTATCCTAACCTTCCTCCCAGAGGCAAAAAAAAATTCAGGCTGCAATGCAGCAGCGATTTGAGCAAGGACAGCTCTTCTGATAGATGTTTTTTGGCTCGAGCCGAATGCAATGTCAATCTATTGCAATATCGCAATGTCTGAGACACGGCCCCAGGGCCTTAACGGAGACCACAATGGCACTAAATACTGCACAAGTGCTGTGCAAGTGGGTTCAATTACCTTGCGAAGTGACTAAAAGACAAATTGTGCAGTTCTGAGATTATTTTTAATACCTCTGTTTAAAATTCCCGGTTTGACATTCAATCGAAGTTTACAAAGCAAGTTTGTTAGAAATCTGGAAAAAAAAATTTCATAAAACAATCAGTTTTTGCTGTTTTATATAGATATATGATTACTAAATGTAGATACCTATTTAACAACATTTAGCCACAAATCCAAGCCAAAATATGTTGTGCAGCCGTAAAACGCATCTTGTTACAGAATCTTATTCATTAAAATTATCAATACAACTGTAAGTTCATCTAATCCCACTAAATGATTAGTTCACGACAAAGCCATTCAATGGGATTAAATGAAATTAGAGTGTTGTATTCATGATTTTAGTCAGATGTGATGTCGCGTTATAGAACCATAATTACGAACTTTTCGCGCCTCAATAATAAGGCAGTGTGTGTGGTTTCTAAATTAAATACTGCTTCGTTTGCGTCACGGGTGTCTAGTATTCTAGTGTTATGGACGTAGGCGAGGCGAAAGGAGCAATAGTAAAGATTTAGTGGCGTTCTGTAGTTTCTGCCACCCCCCCATGTAAAAAGCCGAGAGTCTATGTAGTATTGCAACACAAAAACTGTCAATTTGAAATTGAATCTGTCACTGTCACCGTCATATTTTGACACTGACTGAACCCCTGTACATAACCTAGCTTTTTAGCTAATGAATGAGGATTTGTTGAATAAAAACTTTTATAGGATTATATTACAAATTATAAATGTACTTGCGTTAATAATTCCAGCTATTCATATTGTAATTAAAGCTTTATTAGCATGTTGACCCAATCGTTTCGTGTGACTCTTGGTAAGTATGTTTTTTGTACCTATATTTTAAATACAAAAAACATACGTGATATGTTTAAATGGTTTTTAGAAAACTTGATAAATAATTAAGCTTTCAATTTGTTTTAGGTCTATTGCGGCCAGAAAGCTCGCAATTGGTCCTTGTAGCTGGTATAAAGTACTTTCCACCACCAAAAAATTATGACCGTAAGTTCTTATTTAATTCGACGCATAAGGTAGTTGTTCTACACAAATCGATGAACTCTTACTAGTGTTTGCCATTTTTTAAATATCTACAGCTGATAAAAACAAATAGGTACTATATTCTAGCATCGACTTAAGGGATGCGATACGCACTTCAGCCGATACGATACCGATATATTTTATAAAAAAGTATCGCTGATACCGATACGGACATTTAGGATTCAAAGAAAGCTATAAAAAGCTTTAGAAAGAGACGAAATTACTCATACATCTCATAATAATATTTATTTCGACATCGTAATTGATAACAGATTAGAAAACAAAACTAAATAATGAAGAGATTTTTGTTCAGGAAACACAACATTCTTAAATTATTCGATAAAAACCGATTTCTTCAGTCTGTTTGGCTGAGAGGTCTTTCAGATACAACAGATCGCATTTGGAAACTGAAATATTTTTGTGATTCAAATTCAAAAAGTATTGGTGTATCAGCAAATTTAATATCGCCGATATATTGGTATCGGTTGCATCCCTAATCAACATATTATTTATGTCTTGTTCCTGATTGTAAACCATATATTCATAAATTATGTAATATTAGGTCCTTACGTATGAAATTGCCATTTACATGAAAAAAGCAAAACAAAAAAAAAATTGGTCATTGATCATCATCATCTGCCTAGCCTTTTCCCAACTATGTTAGGGTCGGCTTCCAGTCTAACCGGATGCAGCTGAATACCAGTATTTTACATGGAGCGACTGCCTATCTGTCGTCCAAAACCAAATCAAAGCATTTATTTCAAGTAGGCCAGTTACAGGCACTTTTGAATTGTCGAAACAAAGATAACAATTAAGTGAAGCTACAGTCCCAGTCACAAGGCATAAAAACTGTGAAAGTACTGTAGTTGCCCATTCCCTATCGTTGATCTCTATGGAGAAGAACGGGCAAGAAACTCCATGGACACTCTTTTAAATCAGCAAATTGTTACAAAACCTTGGTTACATCATTCATGTTGAGATGGTACACTATGTGAGAACGATGTAGCAAGATGTGCACATTAAAAGTGTCCTCAGTAAAAACAAAAAAGAAATTCAAAAAATTAAAAATAATTAATTCAAATAAGCCGTGGCAACTAAGAGATGACCAGTCACACTGACAGCGCCTGTTCACGAACATGACGCATAGATCAGCACCATTCAACTCAAACATTTTGAAGGGAACTGAATGATCCGACACACGCGCCACCATCAGCGAGACATTTGAGTGAGCATGACATACTCTCAACCGCCAGGGCACATTCAGGTCAAGAAAGGATGTAGGTTTCCAAGAAAGGACGTAGGTTTCAACCCAGTTAGTACTGGGTAATACAATACCACTTAGTAAAGATACTAATAATTATAGACCTGTATCCGTGTTGCCAGTTTTTAGCAAGGTTTTTGAAAAAGTAATGCTGAATCAAATGCTTAATCATTTTAACACCAACAAAATCCTACACGATCAACAGTATGGAATTACCAAGGGACGTTGTACGACTGACGCCGGTGTAACCTTATTAAAGCACATATTTACTGCGTGGGAAGAGTCCCAAGACGCCATAGGAATTTTTTGTGATCTTTCCAAAGCATTTGATTGTGTAAATCACGACACATTAGTTTTGAAACTTGAGCATTACAGACAAGGTAAACTTGCACTTAGTTCGGTAAAATCTTATTTGAGTGATAGACATCAACATGTTTAAATAAATGATATCAATTCACAGGGTTTAAAAATAAAAATGGGAGTTCCGCAAGGCTCAATATTGGGTCCCTTCCTCTTTTTAGTATACATAAATGATCTACCTTATTTACTGAAAAACCAACCTCAAAATATGGTGTTATTTGCTGATGACACTTCTCTAATTTTTAAGATAAATAGACGGGCCCAAAATCTAGATGACGTGAATAATGCCCTACTTCAGGTTCAAAATTGGTTCACAGCAAACAATTTAGTATTAAACGAAAAAAAGACTAAATGCATTAGATTTGCTTTACCGAATGTTAAAAGTAGTGATTGTGATATAATATTGAATAAAGAGAAACTTGAATTCGTAGATAAAACGGTTTTCCTGGGGATTAAGCTTGATTCAAGGCTACAATAGAGTTCTCATTTAACATCTCTTGTGGGGCGGCTAAGTTCAGCAGCATATGCTATTAGAAAAATCCGTCAATTTACAGATGTAGATACCGCTAGACTGGTCTATTTTAGTTACTTTCATAGTATAATGTCTTATGGCATTTTGTTATGGGGACGAGCTGCAGACATTCAGTCAATATTTATTCTGCAAAAAAGAGCCATCAGAGCTATATATAATCTTCGTAGGTGCGATTCTCTAAGGGAACTGTTTAAGTACATTAACATCATGACGGTACATTGTCAATACATCTACGAAAACATAATGTACGTAAGGAAAAATCTGCATCTTTTTAGTAAAAGAGGTGACAAACACAATTGCAGTACTAGAAATAGGGACCAATTAGTTCAGCCAGGCTTCAGACTCTCTAAAGTAGATTCATCTTTCATGGGGTACTGTTTGAGATGCTATAATAAAATTCCACAAAGTATTCTTGAACTCAATGAGACGAAATTTAAAACATGCATTAAACGCACACTATGTAAGCGAGCATATTACAAGTTGGACGATTATATCGCTGACAAAAATGCTTGGCTCAATGCCTGTCCTGCTCCACAAGGACAGGGACGCATTAGTTGATAACATTAAATAGTATTGTTGGAGCTGCTGAAGATTGTACAACTATCTTTGCATTTTATAGATTCAATCTCTTTAGTATTATACAAAGCCCATATTGTGTGAGTACTATGTACTAAAAAGCTATCGTTCACTGGAAACCTACGTCCTTTCTCGACTTGAATGTGCCCTAGTGGTTGAGAGTATGTCATGCTCACTCAATGTCTCGCTGATGGTGGCGCGTGTGTCGGATCATTTAGTTCCCTTCAAAATGGTTGACTTGAATGGCGCTGATCCAGAAGTCATGTTCGTGAACGGGCGCTGTCAGTTGTGACTGTGATTTCTTAGTTGCCACGGCTTATTTGAATTAACTTTTTTTTTTTTTCAATTTTCTTTTTTGTTTTTACTATGGACACTTTTAACGTGCACATCTTGCTACATCGTTCTCACATAATGTACCATTTCAATATGAATGATGTAACCAAGGTTTTGTAGCAATATGCTGATTTAAAAGAGTGTCCATGGAGTTTCTTGCCCGTTCTTCTCCATAGAGATCTACGCTAGGGAATGGGCAACTACAGTACTTTCAGAGTTTTTATGCCTTGTGACTGGGACTGTAGCCACATTTCATCGTTATCTTTGTTTCGACAGTTCAAAAGTGCCTGTAACTGGCCTACTTGAAATAAATGCATTGATTTTGATTTTAATATTTTGACTTGGTAAGACTGGTTGTTAGACTTTTTGGGACTTTTTCTTTTACTTTTTTTTGATAGTTCATTGATCATATGCTGAAAAAATTGAGGAAGTGATAATCAGTACAATCTTTGAAGGAGACTGACCGCCTATTGGAATAGTTTTTTTTTACCTTGCAAGAAATTGAATAAATTCTAGAAAAAGTGGTAATCTGTTGGACCAAGATCTGGGATTATGGTGGGTGTTGGAGACATTCCACTGTAATTTAGTGAGCATCTGTTGTGCAGTGTGTGGTCTAGCATTGACCTGAAACAGCAGTGGGAGACAGCAATTGACAAGTCATAGTTGTTAAATGATTCTGACCACCACACCAACCAAACCATAATGGAACAGTCCAATAAGGTTTGCAATTGTTGACAAAACAGATCGGCCGTCAACGCCATAATTCGTAACTTATGCTTCGTAGGCGATAATTTAAGTTTTGCACATGGCAAACAGAACAATGTCAAAGAAAACCGAAAACAAATGAATCACTAAATTCGAAACACAAATAAATAAGCCTCAATTTGAAATAAATTTGAATTTGGTTTTCCTAACCAAACGCCAGATATTTGAGATGTAAGGACCATACTAAGGGGTCCGCCAGGGCCGATGCCTGCCGGGGCTGCGGGACTGTTCGAAAGAGATACCGCGAAACCGCCCTGGAACACGAAGGGCGATGAAGGAACATGGATGGGTTTTAGTCAGTAAAAGTCTGAAACTCCCTCCTGCTCCGCCCAGAGCAGGAGGAGTCATTTGATGATTTCCCAACTGAAAAAAGAGGACTATAAACGTAAATTAATGTACTTGTACAGATATTGAAATACCTGAGCGTCAGAGGCTTCGTATTTATGACAAGGTGCCCACATATCCCTCAAACTTGAAGCCACCTAAGATGCAGAAGCGTCTTCGCTACATGCGTGGTCCGGAACAACTACACACAAACCTACAGTTGCAGCAATATGGTGTTGTTGTAAGTTACAGTCACGCATTGTTATTTTATGTTCAAAGATTATAGGCAAAAAAAAAAACTAACTTTCGTCAGTAATTTACATTGTTCAAAATCTATAAGTAACTTTTCTAAAAACTAAGACTTTTACCGAGTACTTAAACTTTTCAGGCTACTGGAGGTGGCAGACTGCGTTCTGAACATTTTGAAATGGCCCGTCTGGTTGTTGCAAGGAAGTTAGATCAGAAGAGAATGTTTGCCATCTGGCGAGTGGACCCCCCATGGCAGCCCGTCACAAAGAAAGGTCAAGGTCAACGTATGGGCGGAGGTAAAGGAGCAATCGACCATTATGTTACTCCTATCAAAGCTGGCAGAATTATCTTAGAAGTTGGCGGCAAGTGCGATTATGCTGAGGTATGTGTATGATTTTTTACTTAATGGTACAACATAATTCTGTTGTTCAACAAAAAATTAGTTTTTTTTTTTTTTTTTTTTACCGATTGGAAATCATCAAATAACCCCTCCCGCTCTGGGCTGAGCAGGAGGGAGTGTCAGACTTTTACTGACTAAAACCCATCCATGTTCCTTCCTTTGCCCTTTGTGTTCCAGGGCCGCGGTATCTCTTTCGAACAGTCCCGCAACCCTGGCAGGCGTCGGCCCTTACGGACCCCTTCCTGTTTGCTGACTCTCCTTGAGGCGCGCGTGGAACACGAACGCGCCGTCGACACGGTCTGTCGTCATAAGACGGACGGACGGCGAGCTAGCCCATAGCTCACCGTCCACAGGCCCGCGTCTACGGTGGCCGGGGGCCACCACGTGGCCCCCGACGCCCGGTGCGTCTCCCGCGGCGGCTGGGACGTGAGGTTCTCTCCCTCTCACGTCCCGCCACCTCCTTCGCTAGCATGACTGCTTCGCAGAAGGAGGTGACGGCGTCCCATTCCGTCTCGCTCCGGACCATGGATTGAACCAGGGCCGGATGCGAGAGGTCGCCGCCGCCGATCGCCGCTACGAGGACACGGCGTTGCTCCGCCCAAGCGGAGCAGACCTGCACAGTGTGCTCCACCGTGTCCTCCGGTCGATCCTCGCAGTAAAAAAAAACATTTAGTATTAGGCTGCGTTTCCACCAGAAATGTGGACCGCTAAGCGGCCTAGCACATATCTGGTGAAAACGCTCACACCGCTCCACAGCCACGCTACGCATCCTAGCTCATCTCTAGTGGAAACGCAGCCTTAGTGTCCGACCGAAGGTCGATTTCTAGCCGAAGCCGATTAATCGGCAATCGCCACAACCTTCGGCTTATTAACCTAAGAAATTCAGTTCGAGATAGGCTAGACGAAAATTTAATGATTTTTTAAATCTTTCCAATAAGTTTACGAACAAGTCAATTGATACATAAATAACCTTGAAAATAAAAGTAATTAATAATTATATTAATTAAAATAATTTAATACACACTTCGAAATGTGTGATCCCCGCCGCCCGCGTGTTGACTTCCACCACGCTCCCGCATTCGTAAGTTCTTTCAATTTCGGCGCTTGCTAGAGACCTTCGGCTTCGGCCAAAATGGGCCGACTGGTGATCTTTTTGGCCGAAGGTCACTACTAAATATCCATCACAGACTTTCCTTTAAATAAATCACGTGAGGTTTTATAGCCCAAAAACGGATTTTTAGGCCATAATTTCGCTTGATAATTGAGTTTTAACGTCGCACATTCAAATATGTAAATTTAAATACACGTGATTGTGGCACTATCCCCCCACGGGACTAATGGTGATTTTTTCCTGTCTTTCCTGACCACCTTTGACCCTTCAGATTAAGAAATAATTGGTGAACTTTTCAGTTGCTAAAATAGACATAACAGTTCTTGACCAAGTAATCATCAAATATTCTAGAAGTTGACACCTTAAGTTCCACTATGTCAGAAATCAGTATATAACAGACCCTTCACGAAGCCGTCAACCATGCATTCTGTTCACCAAACTAAGTAATTCTACGGGAAAAAATATTGCTGAGAAACGACAATTTTTTCCCTTGTTAATCTTACGATCGGTTGTAAACGTTTAGCAGATTTTTTGTGCGGATATTGACTGTAGAGAAGAAGCCCTTTCTGCCAGCGAAAAATCTGCCTTTCAAAATTATTTACTTTATTCGGTGTAGTCGCATATGTGGGGGAGTTTGGCCTTCTCAAGGTTATTAGTTCGCTTAAGGCTATTGCTAAGGTTTCTTTCTATTTTTATACGATGTTTGTAAATCTTCTTACTCTTATAAAGTTCTGATTGGTAGATGCCCGTGTATTTCTGCGTTCTCTTTATAAACCATGGAGCATTTAATATCATTCTGAGAGCTTTATTTTGAAATCGCTGGAGAATTTGCACAATTGAGTTCCTCGCAGAGCCCCACAGTTCAACTCCGCATGTCCAGACAGGTCTGACTTGGTACATACAGGATACCTGGCATTTAGTTTTTTATTTTACATAACAAGCCCTGGTGCACAGACCTTGTCCAACGCTTGCTGTCCTCCAGGACCACAGCCGAACAGTGCTCTTTTCGTTGCAAACCCTCTCGTATCTTATTCACCACTATGCACCTGCTCCACCGTAGAGTGCCCCATTCTGAATCCGAACGGATTTTGCGGGATGGTGTTGCCATCTTTGAGTATTTCATTCAGCCTACGTGCAGCGACTTTCTCAAAAACATTGTAGTTGCACAGGCGCGGTCTCAGTGTAAGACTTGGGGGGGGGGGGGTCACACGTGGCCGTAGCCAGCAATTTGGTTGGGACGGGTTACCCCGAATAAAAAAAAGGAGATTGGGGGCTGCGGTGTTTAACTGTTGTTTCGTTTTGAAAAACGAAATTTTGTCAACTATCTCCTCCTTACTCCCCAAAGGTTCATTGGAAGACCAGCGTCAGACAGCCTCACCTGTCTGGCATGAATGCTGAAATGGAGCTTTTTGGCGTAGCCGTGAGGCACACAGCACAATGTACTATGTATTTTCTCTTTGCTTTAGTATTCTTAATTTTTAATTTGTCATTATTTTTTTATGTTGTATTTTTTTTTTATTACGAGTATGTGTCTAAGGAACTGACGTCAAATAAACTTTATTCTTTCTTTATTTTATCTCTGGAATTTATTTACCCATACACCAACCCGCACTGGGCCCGCGTGGTGGGTGGTTATAGCCCATTCCCTCTCATATAGAGGAGGCCGAGTGTCCCAGCAGTGGGAACATTAAAGGCTGATTATTTACACATACAAAACGATCATGGGCGCCTACAGGTTGATTTCCGGGAGGCTTCCCAAAAAGCGCTTGTACTCTACGTCAAGTCAGGCGCAGCCAGCTTGTAAAATTTAGCACCTAGTTCGAATTTTTCGAGGCTTGCGAAATTGTGTCAGTTTATAAAGAAAAACTGAAAAGAACGCAGAATTTCAGAGCGAGCAAAGCGAGCTCGAAAATGTTTGCACTATATCGGGTAGGTTGGATTTAGCTTTTGACCATTCACACAGGAGTTACGCATATACTTAGACGCAAGAGCGAGCGAAGCGAGCTCGAAAATTTTTGCAACCTTCCTAGGATAAATTAAATTCTTTGTTCATTCATACAGGAATGAGAATAGGAGGAACTCTTTCAACTTATGGATGCAGAATTGAAAAAGTACACGATGTATTAGCGAGTGAAGCGAGCTGGCAAATTTTAGCACCTCTCCTTTTGTTAATTTATACAGAAATGAGAATAGGAGGGACTCTGTCAACTTTTGTAGAATTGGAAAAGCGTAGAATGTACTGGCGAGCGAAGCGAGTGTGAAAATTTTAGCATTCCGCCTATGGATAGTTTGATTTTTTTATAGGTGTCGTTATATGAACTTGGAGGGCTGTATTGATGGTTTGAATGATTATAATTCTGTAACTCCATACGTGTTACTGGCGTGATTCATATTTTCGCCAAGTTACAACCTGACACTGACCTGCAAATTGTAATAAACTTCAGAAATTTTAAATTTCGCGGGCTACCCTTGCGCTTCCACCTTAAAGAGCTGTGTTACAATGAAGACGATGGCTTTTCTTGGCATATGTAGATATATCCAGGAACCTTATTTAGTCCAAGATCTTTTATAATTCTCCAGTTCTCTCGAGGTGAACAGAACCTTAGTGTTAACTTTAAAGGATACTGAGCAGTTTGTGGCACTTTTTAGCTATGATTCACGGTTATGTGTCAGGACAAAAGGATCGCAATGACGGGGAGAACAAATGCCTCTCGGCTTCGAATGGGTCTTTTTACACCCATTTTTGTTAAATACAAAATTAAGTGGCACCTTTTTACTGATAAGGTTGGGTTAAATTCCTGGCTTTTATACCTATTTTAGGCTGGCTACACTGAAACATTTTCTTAATTTCGAATAAATTTTCATTGGAGCATTTTCCGAATTTCAGGTTTACCCCATGCTGAAAATAGTGGCTGAGCGGTTACCATTCAAAGCTGAGGCTGTTTCATTGGATATCTTGAAAAAGAAGGCTGAACAGGAGAAATGGTTGGAAGAGAACAACCAGAATTATTACACGATGAAGTACATCATACAAAACAACATGGGGGGATGTCACAGGATGCTGTCGCCGTTTGATCACCGCTGGTATGGAAAGTACTTGTAAATATTTTTAATTTAATTAATATGTAATAATTATGTAAGTAGTCAAAATATATGAAACATGAGAGCTCTTCTGGGATTTTATTTAAGACCTATAATACCAATAAAACAACATGTAATTAATAATGGTTTATTAAATTTGACATTTTCATGAAAGGATTTTCGTGACAAGCCTCAGTTTGCATACATGTATTAAACCTTGTAGCAATAATTACTTTATAAACTCCTTTCTTACAATTATGGCAAAAACTCAACAAAAACAAATGTATTACAGTAACAAATACTACAGCGTAGAGTACTTAGTATCTTATGACTCGTCCCTAACCTAACGACAAAAGCCAAACAACACACTATTAGTATTTTAGAGAGTATCATGGTTCACGAATAAGGATAGTGCAAGCTGATACGTGCTCCACAGAACACTAGGCTTTGATCTCTTGCTAAAAGTAAACAGTATGAGTTAGTAGTCCACTGCTCCTATTATTACATTTAGGGTCACATTAATACACAATACAAGATAAAACATTTACTATTTAGTGTACAATTGTAACAGACATGAACATCTCATCATATTGTGTGCATCTCTACTCTGTCCATATTATGTCAAGCGACTTCTACCACATATATTTTCTATTCTGCATTGTCATCTCCACCATAAGTACCTATAAATTATATAACGTCATAACAATATTTACAAAGCCTAACATACTAACTTACAAGTAAATGCAATTTACATTTTCAATAAATTAATAATGAGTTTACAATATCATACAAGCATTACATTTATATATGATATGGCTTTTTTATTTATAAAATAGACTGCATACAAAATCAATCCCTAGCAGTCATTTTATCACAACTCGAAACTATTGTTAGTACTGACTCGTGACATTTTATTGGTACATTGTGAATATTTTATTCATATCTTAGAGTAAACAGTTTTTGCTTCTATAATAATATATATTTTAATTATTTTTAATATTTAATTTAAATAGGTCTATTTAAATGAATAAATCAGTGCTTTCTGACGAAACGAAACTAATTTCCGTATTTTAATTTAATTAGGCTGTCTTTACTTTACCTAACAATAAATTAATCGAACAAGTTCACATTAAATAGTTTGAGTAAGATCTTATCATCTTAGTAGACAGTTAAGCCATTTCTGAAAGAGTGGAACAGTAGAGGATTGAGCAAATAAATTAGCTCAGATTAATTATAAGAATAATATATTTGACTAGTTCTGTATCTTAAACTTAACTTAATTACTATATTCCCTAGAAACTGGCGATTTGCAGTCTTAATTATAATAGCTACTGTGTTTCATTATTCAATACACGGTAGGCGGGAAAAGAAAGTGATCTTGCTTCGAGAGATTTATAAAATAAATGCATTTTTACTTTTAACTCGCGTACATTAGCTAAGCTCTAAGTTAAGACAAAAGTGAGGTAGCGTTTTTACCTTCTAGTGGAAAAATATATACAGATCTAGAACGAATGCAACATTTTTTTTGGTATGGGAATATTACAATAGCGACATATCCTAAGGTTCGCGAATCGTAGGCAAGGATATACGGCTCTTAGTGTACAGCAATAAATTAGCCCGTTACCATAAGGAGACAATAATATCAATATACAGACAAACCTCGCGTGAGTAATATTTATAATTTATTATATTCATTGACATATTATGAGTATTAACTACATGCACACAATTATTATTATTAGGTACTTTAAATATGTGCAGCTTTGTAGATGACTAGAGTAAATACGTTTAACGATAATATTATTATGTATAAAACAGTTACAATTTGTATAGTTTCGATTTCGATCACTGCAAGGATCCATTTTGAGACACATATTGTATCGAGGATAGTACATTGACTGTCAACAACTTTACTCGTAAGCTTCGCTCAGGTGCTCTAACAAGAATTTCAGTTGGTGTTTCATGAAATTATTTTTGTGAGCGATGGAGTCGCAGAGCACTTGCGTGGGTGCGACCGCGTTGCCGTTGCTTACGTTCTCGTAAATGTGCGCGTCAGGGTGCGCGTTGTTGTTGTGCGAGTCAATGGTACTAGCCTCCAGCCCGGCTGCTCCGGACGTATCAGTGGGTGCATTGTATACGTCGATTGGCGGAGCTTTGATGATATGCTGATATTTAAACGTAGACAATATCTGCCGGATCTTTGCAATGATCTGCTCTACTCAGGCGTTTGATTCCTGTGAAAAATTTTAAAAATACATAAGTCAGAATTCTGCAGCAAAATCTATAGGGTATAGAATTTCTAAATAGAATCGTGAAGTTAGAGACTACTTTCTAGGCTAGTGGTAAGATTTAGCTGCTTTCTAGCATTCTACATTGATGACAAAATAAATAATGGTTCAAGAGAGGTGAGTAGTGGAATGTGGTGCCTAGGCGATCACCCGAAATATTGAATTTGCTGCAGGGTGTGAAGTAATGAATAGGTACTTAAAATGAATCTTAATAGATATAATTAGGTGTTATAATACTGCACGGCATTCGTATGTATAGTCATATAAAATGTAAGTACTCATATAAAATACTATCCTAAATTTTATATTAAATGCATCAAAATTGAGGCTCTATCATTCATAAGAAGGTACATCGAACATCGAGACACGACAACACATGATAGAACCGCGTCGTGCCGGCGCGGCACGCGTGGCGAGCGAGTATCGATGCAAGCACACAGCAACATCTACACTAGAAGCATGGTGGGACGGTGTGTGGCGGTTTATACCTTGAGGTTGTGGAAATAATGCATGATCTGATCGTAGTCCATGTGCAGGTCGTCCAGCGCCAGCGCCTCGGGCGCGGGCGACGCGCCGGCGCGCGAGTACATCGGGTTGCCCACGATCGTGGCGCGCTTCACCTCGGGCGAGTTGCTGTCTGTGACATCATCACAATTTACTTTAGACTTGCTGAGCAACTATCTATTAGACTTCTTTCGTTATTATTGCGTGTCAAAGTATAAACTCACCTTTGTTCTTGTTGGCGGCTTCCACGAAATCTCCTTTTGACTCTTTGTTTCTCTTGTGCCTCATTTGTACTTCAGGTAGGCCTGTAAACACTTAGCTCATTAATACCCAACACTTCAATCGAATGAAAATACTTAATTGGAAGAGATGTTTACCGATTCCAGAGTCGTGCATGTAGTCGGGGCTTTCGGGTTTGGCGAAGGTACGTCGTGAGTCGTCGGTGCCTCTGTTGAGGCCGACGATCTCTCTGTAGTCCTTGTTCTCCATCACTAGTGGAGCGTCGTTGTCGAATTCAAATAATCGTGCGCAGTCGTCCTTGTCAGTCAGCTTTTCCACGGGGTTATCTTCTAGGTCATTTCTAAGGGGGGCCGGGTTCGAATCGCGTTTGTAATCTTTCATGTCTCGGTTCAATAAGTAGGGGGCGTCCAGTTTGTTTAAATCAATAATTCTGAAAAGTAGGAAAATATTTGCTTAGTCAATCGGACTGAGAATGAGATTGCATACTGAATCAAAAACGGACGGTGTTCTTACCGGTCTGAGCGGCGGCCATTTTCTGGAGATCTTCGGGAGTCGTAATCGCGGTCGTGTTTCTTCTGATGATTTCGGGAATGATTTCGCCTTGTGGGTGGCATGACTGTGTCGGGCAAAATCTGGAAAAAAATCATGACATTTTATGATCGTTTATTATAGGATCTTATCAGCGCAGTTGTTTTGTACATATATTTTTATCCTTACTTTGCTTGGGGGGTTCCTTGGTGGCACTGGTAGCTGTGGCTGGGGGGTTGATGTGTTCCTATGGGGTGGCACTGGAGGTCGGTAGTCGTCTGGGGTGCTGGCGTCCGTCCTGTAGACCAAATGGAGTAAATTATACCATAATTATTACATTAATGCACAGAAAAACTACAAAGCGCAAAGCTGATTACTGACACAGGTTAGAACAATTGACGAAGGCAAGACAGAGCGTGCTACCCATAGATATCAGAATCAGAAACCACATAATATTAGTGCCAGTAGAAAGTTAAAAACATCAAGAGTGATTTATGCAAAAACAATAATTATAAGAAGTATTAGAACACCAACCCAGAAGTGAGATATTATAAAAACATAGAACATTGACATTGCAACAAGAAAAAAGTTAGTGCAAAAGCTTAAAAACTTGCAAACATCACTTACTGCCAGTGCCCATCGCCGGAGTGATGGCGCGTGTGTCGCGCCGGCTTCTTGCAGTACGTGGTGGTGTCGATGGCCTTCTTATCGTTCTGCGACGGCAGCTCGATGGAGTTGGGGTTGTCGAAGCTGGTCACCATCACATTCCCATTCTCCCGTATCGCGTCCTCAGGGTCCACATAGTTGTAGTTCAGAGGGTTCGCGGTGATCCTCATCTCAGTGTTGCCGTTGTCGGTCTGTTGCGCCGAGTTCCTGTTCGCGGGGTGACGGTTGCCGTTCCGCTCGATAGTCGCCCGTCCTGGAAAGTTGAAAGCTTCATTTTTGACTCAATTATTGAGTGTATTAGGGGTTACGCGTGTTTTTAAATACAGGGTGTAGGGGGCAGCCCTCCACAAACTGACAGGGTGCATTCAGCTCCTTATTTTGAATCCTTCCTCGGGAATTTTTCTCCGGACATTTTTTTTTCTGTTACCATTCCTTTAATTCAATGTAAAATTACATTCACAGGGAATGTAATTTATTTCATTTATGTAAATAATACGGTTGCAAAAAAAACCAACAATGGATGTTGAAATACTCTACAATGAACGACGCGTGAAATCAGCTGTTCACTTCCTGCCTAGCTACAGAGTTCATCGAACTCGTCGTCGCGATTACCGTTCGTGACGTGCGTTTTGCCACGATAACGATACATTGTGTATGTATTGTATTGTTGAGGGCTCCCTTTTCCGCATTTAGACTCAAAGGCGGTCCATTATGCGTGGGGTGGGTCGGTTGGCTACAGGAGCCAACCCAGCTCCTTTCAGAAGCTCAGAAGTCTCCTGGGACGTTCACAGGCTTCTAGAAGCGACCTCGGATTGCCGAGGATTTGTGCCCGTTGGTCAGCAACCCCCTTACATTCCAGGATTACGTGGGCTGCCGTTTCATCCGCGCTAAGGCAGCCCCTGCACAGCGGGCTGTCTGTCGCGTTGAGGGTGAACAGATGTTTGTTGAGTAGGCAGTGGCCTGTGAGCATACCCACCACAATTCGCAGGTCCGTTCGTTGGAGACTGAGTAGTCTGCTAGTCAGTCGCGGTGTTAGTGCAGGTACCGCCTCTTTAGACTGTCTACAGTTGGTTGTAGATGCCCAGCGGGCATTGTGTTCTGTTTGGGTTAACAGACGCATCCAGGTCCTGATCTGACTGAATGGAACCGATGCAAGTGGGGCTCGGGGCCGGCCACAACCCCTTCCGAGCCCCTCCTTGCAAGCTCGTCTGCTGCATCGTTACCCAATGATCCACTATGCCCCTTGATCCATTGCAAGGTGACCCTGTTGTGGTCGGAAATGGTTTGCAATGCTAGGTGACATTCATAAATAAGGCTGGAAGACATAATTACATTGTGTATGAGGAAATAAAACAAATTAAATTTATTGGATTCCTATAACATTCCTGAAATAATTTCTTGTACCAGTCATCTTAGTATGATATACTGAATTCACCCCATCGGTTTGTGGAGGGCTGTTGGGTTGGATTTGTACATTTTTGTGATTTCAAGTTATTTTTTACGACTCTTTCGTTCGGTCAGAAGGTACTGTTAACCGTGCTAGATTAGAGGTAACACTTGCACTACGAGAACCGCCTCTATGGACAGTAACATTGTCGTTATTAAAGTGCTGTAACATTGTTATTAGAGCGCAGTGAAGTGCACCTAACTATAGGATGACAATTGTACAACACACACAAACCAGAGAATTCTTGCAAACATAAGAAAACAGTCTACTTGGCTCCTTTATTTTACCTAAAGTACTTATCCCAACTAGCATGTTTCACTTAGCCATAAAACCGAAATCAGACGTTCTGTTTATTTTTTGACTTTCATTGGGCATGCTTTACTCAAAGTGAAGTATGAACACAAAATGTTTACGAGGATTGAGAAGATAAACTCAGTCAGTCACTCGAGTGAAGCGTCTGATATTCAGTTAGAAAGCTAGTAAGGACAGTATCTTACCCAGCCACACCCAGTCGTGTGCGTTGGTGGTGGACTCTCGGTTGGGCTTGTCCCGCGCCAGCCCCAGCGCCGTGCCCACCCGACCCGCGCGCCCGCTCTCCGCGCCCGACCCGCCCGACCCGCCCGACCCGCCGGGGCTGGACGGCTTCACGCGGGTCGCGTACACCACGCACGATACTACGAATACCTGGAGAGGTGGACATTTCGTTACTTGAAGTTGTTTCTTTTAGTTTTGGCCTTATCAAGAAGGTCCAATTTCACCAATAAAACTGAATGCGATCAGGTTGTGAATGCAGCATTTGATCTGCACTCAAGAGCTGAACAAAATGTCAAGGATAAGTTAATAGTAAAGAATTACTCACCACAATTGCGAAGCAGAACGCACCAAGCACCACGTATATTCCTGTAAACATATTACAAACCTTAGAATTGTCACCTCAACATAAAAGATACAATGCAGGGCACTCCGGCATTATCTGGCCATTACAAAGTAAAAGAGGCCCACCATGACCTCTTAAGGTGGAAGCGCAAGAGCAGCCCGCGAAATTTAAATTTTCTTACGTTTATTGCAATTTGCAGGTCAGTGTCAGGTTGTATGTTGATGAAAATATGAATCGCGCCAGTAACACGTATGGAGTTACTGAATTATAATCATTTAAATCATCAATACAACCCTCCAAGTTCATATAACCCTATTCAATATCTATTTTATGAAAAAGTCACTCAAGGGGATAATATGAACTTGGAGGGTTGAAAATTGGAAAACCTAAGACACCAACCTAAGACCTAAGTAAGACAAGAACCTTTTTTGCTAATGGCGTCTCGCAGTTCAGCCTATGACGCTGGCTACTGCTTAACCGGTCTAATCCTGTGGATGCCTTGGATTTAAGGCCTCCAGCCAGGGGCAGAAAATTTAAATTTCGCGTTATTGTTTTAATAGTACTTCAGTGTGGGAAAGAGATGGAGAGAACATCCTGTATAGCTCCATCTCTTTCTCACGCTGAAGTGGGGACTGACTATGCCCTTAATGTTACATAAATATGGCAACACTAACCGATGACAACAGAAGTCTGAGCCGTCTGGTGCTGTGAGTGCGGCGCAGGGTTGTTCCGGTAGATAGAATTGTACTGCTGCGCCTGCGCTATCGTCGGCTCGTGGTTGCTCTCGTCCTTGAACGATGGGTAACCTGGAAGATAAAGACTAAGTATTACTCTGTCATAAAATGTCAATAACTACATGACATACGGCGTTATTACTTTCAAGTTTGGAAAGGTAGGTAGGTACCAAAACTGGAATAAGTATGGCCACATCGCATTAACAACACAAGTGATAAAGCAACTGGTTTAGCCGGTTACCAGTATCAAAAAAGTAAACAACGAATTCAAAGGGCAACCAATCGGGCGGTACCCTACCCCGAGAACATTTAAACCAATTTAAAGGTTTCTTTGCGCTCAATAATCCGCAATTTTAATGAAACTACCCTACGACGTATACCTTTAAGAATATCTCCAAGCTCAGCCATCCCGCTCCTCATGCCGCCCCTGGCCATGATATCATCGTTCTGCGGAGTATCGGGCCTCTGTGGCGCGTCCCCTCCGCTGAAGTCGACGTCCACACTCGCGGCCGCGGTGGCGATGGCGCCGGGAATGTTCTTGATGTTGGCCGGTGTCTTCGTGTCGCCCTTGCCGGGGAGAGCTACGCGCCGTAGCGGGCCCGTTCGGCATTGTTCGGGAGTTAGCAGGGTCACTCGGAGGAGTTCGCCGCTTCCTGGAATGTTGGTTGATGTTTGAGGAGTTGGTAGGTAATATAGCAGGTGTAGATTTGGCGTTGTATGAGTATAGCAAGATGAGAATATTAGTGATCATTTTATGCCGGAAGGTGAGCGTGGGTAGGGCTTCTACAAGATGACTTGGCCGGATGGGTAACGCAGGAGAGGCCTGCAGCCAGCAATGGACACCTTTTGCGCTACAGACAGAGCTTCAAAAATCAACGGTGAAACTTTTCTGCCATTATTTCGTAGTTAGCTGTGACTTGTGGAAACTACTTCTCACAGAGGACCAGCAGTGGGAGTGTTATAGGGTGATTATGTTGTGCTAAGATGTGATGCTGTCATGTCTTATATGCTTGGATAAGTTCGAAGTCATCATCAACATACCTTCTCCAACGGCGATAACCCTGGGATGTCTGGACGCGTACATGGGCGCGAAGGCTACCACCTCAGGGTCGAGGCTCTCCACCACAAGGAAGTAGTCCGACACGGCCACGTCGCGCAACGCCGTGTGGCTGCCGTCTGAGAACTCCAGATCTATGTCCAGTAAGCCTTCCTGGAATTTAGAAGGAAAATTTTTGAATAAATTTGAACTGCTCAAGAGTTAAAGCACTTGGATATTAATGGAGCTTTCTATGGTTTTTCTTTCAATGATGCAATACTACCTATATTTTCTTGTTTCATTTTGCGCACTTGCTTAATAAGTTTGAGCTGTGAAGATTTATAGTTGTGGCAATCACTTAATACTACTCCCAGATCTCCAACCATAATTATTGGCATGGTTATTTTCCTAAAGACTATTCCATTTACTCAGACGCCTAATTATTGTGTAGCTATTCACCCCTGCTCCCCACGCATAGAAATGAGTAATGTCTAAGCAAAGAGTGTCGGCGTACGACTGGAACATTACGGTTGTGCCTAGTTTTTTCGTTATTCCTCTCCATAACGTTGAAAATATGAAAATGAAAAAGAGTATCTATGTATAATTATGTACTTACCCATTTCGTTTCATTATTATTACAAGCTTTTATTTTATGTTATGTATACCAGAAATGGTTAGTATGAGGATCTTTATTGTTATATTATGTAATGTAACATTAATGTATGTACATACCATCTTTCTACCCATATTATGCGAATAATTTTTTTGATTTGATTTGGAATTCGAGAGGTAAAAACGTTTGGAGAGTAAAATAAGTCACCTGATATTGGGCTGTAAGTCGCCTAGTGACTGTAGTTTCGGAGACGTATCCGTTCTCGATGGCGGTGTCGGGCGAGATGTTCAGCTGCAGACCGGAGATGACGCGCACCAGTAGACGCGAGATCGACACCTTGTCGTTACCCACACGGACTTCGCGGAGACCAATCACACGGCCTGGAGAAAAAACGTATATGTAGTGATTAAAAAAAATACTGGCGTAGTCTTTACTTAACACTTACATTTTTTAAATCTTGTCTAGATTCTGTAATAAGTAGGTACGGTACGGTACGATAAACATATACCATAACATCTATAATCCCCGAAGAGTCAGGCATAGGTGTAGGTGTCCTATTTCCGCACTTCGTCAGTTATGTTTAAGTCCTACGTAATAGGGGGCGAGCTTATTGCCATCAATCTCGTACAAATCCAAACTTTGGGCTGCTACTGAGAAATTCCTGGTGGAAAAACTTGTGGCGAATCATAGTTACTTGTCTTTATTATCTATGGTTCCCACTACTGAGTTAATTGGGAGATAGCTGACAACACTGGTCTAGACACTATGGTTAGACCAGAGATGACAGCACAGAGCATCTTATATATGGATGACAGAACAAATACTGACACACCAGAGGGTTTCTGATACAAATGTAAATTATCGCTGACTGCCACTGATATTATTGTATGTCTACGATATCAAGGTGCATAGTGTATGCAAACATATTAGAAGAAATATAGTGATTATACAATCTGGACCCCTAGTTTCATTCGAAGGAACGGCGCCAGCAGGCGCCTAAAAACTCAATAACACTGCCGACCCTAGAAGTAGAGTTCATGCTCGGAATAGGTACTAGGGCGCAACCGCTAATGCTGAACTGCTTCGTAAAGTACGTCTAGTAACCAACGAAGCACTTTTATGAGTTTACGAAAACCCTTAGTGTTGGCTTTACCTAATACCCACATACACCAAATCTTTTATCTACATTCTGAAATAAGTAGGTACGCAAGTACGTATCGAAATCTATCTACATAGTTTGGTAGATAGCGATGGAATCTGAAATTCCCAACAAATCTGCGGTCACTCAAAGCCAGACGCTTTTGCGAAGGCTTTCTCAGCGATTAAGGCCAAATGATTGATATATAGGTACTTTGGACCCTTCCTAAATACACTAATATCTTTAATCCGGGCTCAGTCTATCTAAACCTATCTGATAAACCGCTTAGGATGAAATAGACTAAATTCAGAATCAACTCGTACCTCAACAGATTGTTATCTATCCCAGACACAAGTTTAAAATCTGATAATTTCGGGCGAGTTATCGTACTACGGACTCAACTCTAGGATTCGGTGAAGTCACGAAAGCATTTGGAAGCGCCAAATTGGAGATAGACACGATAAGATGAAGTTCTAGTCTTCCCGAGGTACTTGTAGGGAGGCATCTAGTCTGGTGATAAGACTTTAGCCAAGTCTACAACTTGAACAAGGGCACCACAAGTTAGGAATGTTGCGATAGGTCCATGTGGCACAATTAGCTGTTACGGCCATATCTGACACATACCTAATTATCGACCTACTTAAGTACAAAATAATGCCTACTTCTCCATATAGTCAGGTAGGCTTCTAAACATGTTTTATGAGCATATTTCTGTTACGTATCACCAAGCTTATACTCCCTCAGGATCACCTCATAGACGAACGGATTAGTTTGCGCATTAAGTTGTTATTACCGCACATAATAAAGAGATGTTCCTGTCTGATGCCTATCTTACTTGTCTTATGTTTTCTACTTCCATTCTACTGGCTACGTACTCCGTATTCATAAATCAGTCTAGCGACGGAAATACATAGAAATAGAACCATAAATTACCTGTTATAGGCGACAGTACTTGCACTTCAGTGCGTCCAGTGCTGCGCCCTTGCAGCACGCGACCCCGCAGCGACGCGATGCGAGGGTCCGACACTCGTGTCAACACGAGTTCCGTGACCTTCAGCCACGTCCGACGCGACACGAAGTACGACACGCGACCAGAGTCGTGGTCCTTAGCCAGGAAACGGGCGTACACCTACACAACAAGGAAAAAAGAATGTTTAAATTGAACTTAAAACTCTTGAAAAGTCACGCAAACTTTGTGACCTTTGCAATACAAAGGTACACCCACAGTTACCTACGCCAATTACCGCAATTGGGGGGCGACCCGTTGCCATTTATCGCGGGCAATTTCGAGGTTTTTTCTTCTTCACAGAAAGAGCTAATTGTGCTCGTACACTTTGCTGAAGCGTTGGCGTTGTTAAGCACCTGGCTGGTTATTAGATACTCAAGCCGTCAAGCAGCCACTCTGTTGTAATTACGTTAATTGTTGAAGAAAGAGAGTGGCGCACGCAGTCGTATTATAAGGATATATCAACTTGATAATATCATGGCCAATGAGTACTTAAATGTTTTAAAAGGTCTCCAATCCTAGGATGTGTCGCAACACAGGAATTAGCTTATTATGTTCCCACTGCTGGGACACATTCTCTCTGTGAAAGTGGGTGGGTCTAGGCCGTTATACACCAAGTGGACCCAGTGCGGGTTGGTGGAATTTTCTTTGGTGACCTTCTGTTTGGTTTCCTCACGATCTTTTCCTTCGCCCTTCAGAACAGTGGTGGGCTGACAGACTTGAACACCTCTACGGTAACACACAAGTTTATCTAATCAAATTCACCACAGTATCTACCAGTCCAGGATACATAATAACACTTTGCTTATTCAAATATTTAGTAAACTTGCTGGAGGGCTGTTGGTAAATAACGCCGTATAAATGAATTGCACCCTTACCTCAACGTTACTCTGCTGGTACCGCAGCCGGCACGAGCGTTGCTCGGACAGCGAGTTGGTGTTGTCGGGCCTGGCGCCGCCCCAACCCCGCGCAGACAGCGAACGCTTCGCTCGCTCCTTCGTGTTCGCGTCGTCCGGGACTTTCCAACCTAAGCCATGCATTATTCAGTAAGAAATCACGATTTATGAATGTTCGTGGATACAAAAATTAAGTGCAACTGTCCCTCATTAATTTACATAATAACCTGTAGGTAATTCCTCAAAGGGTTGGTCAAAGGTGAATCTATAGTGCGTACACCCACGTTTCGTCAGTTATTTTAAGTCCCATTTAATAGGGAGCGAACCCTAATTAATTTATAAACCTTTAAATGTACTTTCGTACTGAAAAGTAGGTAATTATTTAAGTCATAGAAGTTAATTAGTTTATTTTAGTTTCTTAAATTAAGTAGGTAAATGATGTTCGTCACTCACTTATTTACCTAGATAAATTAGTCATGGACTCAGACTTTAAAATTCTTAAATTGTTTCTAAAGAATTTAAACGTTGTTAAAACTTAGCAAACCTAATCGTATAACTATAAAGTCTAAAGAATATTTAACTTTCAATCATTTAAAGCGCTACAAGTGCGAAATAATGAACAATAATACAAACTGACATTTTCATTGAGCACAAACAAAGTTTACCTTTGATTTGCGACAGCCTGTTGTCATCGACGTCGATCTCCAGAGGGTACTCGGGCATCCACACAGTGAACCGCGCCAGACCGGTGTAAGTGCCGTATTTGACGATCACTGATGCATTGGAAGAGCCACGGATTTCTGAACCATCCACGTAGACTGAGCTGCATGATGATGATACCTGGGGGGTTAGTAAATCCTCTTAGATTGGTGCTAGTTAGTTGCCATAGTTACATCGAGAGAAATGGAAAAAAAAAATACAGAGGCCATTGCCCTGCAGAAGGAAAATCACCGTATAAAGAGGTATATTTGTTTGTATGTTTGTACCTATGTAGGTTGTAATATCCGGAACCAACGATCCAATTCTAAAAATTATTTGCATGCATGCATGCATTTTACTGTCAGAAAGCTATATTATTCGTGGGTGCTTTAAGCTATAAATTAAATTTTATATCATGCATATTGGGCCAGCTATCAAAATTTTTGCGGACCAAGTCGCGGGCGAACTGCTAGTATACCTAATAAAAATGTTGATGACGGGTCAAATGTGCTGTAAAACTGTTAACTGTCACCTTGACCTGCCCTACAATTGATTAGGGATTGTAAGGTAGTTATTTGAAGGTTAAAAGTAAAAGTTCAGGACCTAAAATGGCTGCTTTATCAGAATCATAATACGAATCACGTTAAAAATTTAAAACGCTTAAAATGGACTTTGTTGTCATAACCATAAAGACCATTTTAAGAATTTTACATTTTTAACGTGATTCATAGTATGATTCTGATAAAGCTTCCATTTTAGGCCCCCTGATCTAAAAGCTTTTTCTTTATTATTTTCAGCCGTTTCAATATATATTGAAACATTATCTCGCAATCTTTCTTTTGTAAGATAATAGCAAAGATATCAGATGTTAGATCAATTCAGATAACAACAAGAAAGGAAAATCTAAAAATAACTCTTAAGAAAGATAGATATGTAAAGCCAAACTGCTCTATGTATGTATTTAGATACCAACCTACCTTGAAATAAAATTATTTTTTGTTCGTTTAATATGTAGGACGTAGTACCTACTACCTACTCGCTCATTAAACATGATAAAGCGACTGCCCACTTTGTTAGATAGATCATAAACCTCAGATTCCTTTGACGCTTACCTTGAGCACGCTCTCGTCCTCAGAGTGGCAGGAGCTCTGCAGTGTGACGTCAGCGACCTGACCCGCTTGGGATACGATCAACACCTTCATAGCCTGGGACACTTGACGACCCGTCAGCACCGCGGTGTTCAATACCTCCCAGTTCTGGTGAATAACCATCACATTAACAAACTGTAGAGTATCTACTACTCTAGTCATAAAGGTCACAATATTATAAAGCTTGTGGCGTCACTTTTACGAGAAAGAATATTCTTTAAAAGGAACCATCAGTTTCTCAGAATTCCCATCACCTTGCAATCATGACACCGTAATCATCATCAATATCGTTTCTTTTATAGCAACTTCAGCAACTAAATTGAATAAGACGGCCATTCATGGTCGTAAAGACAGGTGAGAAAAAAAAAGCACCAAGTAGTAGATACCTAGTAATAAAAAAATCCATTAGTCAGAAGTAATCAGTTGATTAACACTTCTTGTGAATGTAGCCGAGGAGATCGTTAAAAAGAACGATTGGAAACGAGTCGACGTTAAAAGGTATTAATTTGAGGACAGATTAAGTACTTTCTCTTATATAGCTTTAGGTAATAAATTCACGTGATCTAGACAGTTACCCAAGTACCTAGTAAAGTAACTGTTGTTCTTTGTATCCTAACTGTCCTCGCTCCCTGAGCAATTGCGGCCTACAGGTTTTATAGGTGACACTAGACACAAACAAGTAATTCAGTCCACCAATAATGGTCACTGTCTATTAATCTACGGCTACAATAGTGAAGTGTACATACAAACACTCCATCACTCACGTCGTAATTTAATTGGTTTAATCATCTAGTTGGGTAATGGGCAGACAAGGAGCGAGCGTTCATCCGTCAGTGAGCAGATATGAAGAGCCTACTCCAGTCGGAGCGCCCGCGGCCCGACTTAATGACTCCACGCTAATATTGAGATAAACTAATTGCTTTATAAATATTATTCTGTAACTTCATTTAAAGCCGCACCGGTGCACTATGGGACCAAACAGTATTTTCCATCTCAAAAATGGTTTTGTCGAAAGTCGTAAATCCATAGATTGTTTTATGGTTTTATACTCTCAAAAGATGGAACTTACGAATAAATTACAAAATATAAAAAAATATAAAGTTTTACGTTTATAAAATGAACCTCAAACATTGGGCATAAATATTTTCATGCCAATTAAATTACCGTTAAGGGAGTTCAACACATAATTATTCGGAAGTTTTCCAAGGAAACATATTAGTGTTATACATCATTAGATAGCTTAGAATATACACTTTGCAACCACGTTCAGTTTTTGTAAAAAAAATATTTTTATTTAATTTTTTAATATTTTTTTAGTGAAGTAAAGAAAATTTAGTTTTTGTTAATTTCAATTGGAGTTTTCGTTGTTGCCGAAAGCAGCCGGTGTCAAGTTAATTACTCTATTAGAGACCTTATCTACTCAGTAATATGAGGATTTAAAAAAAACTTGCGCGTTTTTTGCGCCAGAGGTGATTTTGAAGCAATAATGTCAATTGGGGAAAAATCCTCGAAAATTACGGTTCTTCTTTTTTATTATGAAATATTATATTTAGTTATTATCCTTTGATGTCTATATTGTTTTTTCTATTTCTATGATAAAAACATACATTTGCAAATTAAAAAAACTGCTATTATATTTGAAAGAATCTTCCCATGGCAATTTTGTTTGGGGTGGTCACCTTAACCACAAGTATGATAAACTATGTATATTGCTGCGGAAGTTCTATTTATCTGTTGTGGTAAATAATTACAATCAGTACTGATTACACTATTTCGATGAGAACTGTTATAATCAATTGTCCCATGGTTTTTGCACAAGGCACTAAAATATTAGTCCTTTAAATACCCGTGTATGTTCAGCATACGATTCATCAAAGTGTTCAGATACTTCTTTTCAATAACAATTAACGCATAAAAAACATTATTATCTAACAATGAGTGAATTCGTTTGTGTTCGACGCGATCTTTGTGATCAAATAATAAAAGGGAAAAGTACTTCAGACCTCAAAAAATATTTATTGGAAAATTTTCAACTATCGGAAACTGACGTTAATACTGTAATAGAGAGTATTCAAAAAAATCTAACATCGAGTTGCAACCAGAAATGGACCAAAGCTCAAAGAAAGCCGGACCGGTTCGAGAGCCAAATTGAGAGGTTCAAATTGGTTAAATGGTGAGTTTAAAGTATCATTGAATTCTTGCAGTACCTCAACCACTGTAAATTCTGGTTTGAATACTTCTGGTGAACGTGGAAGACCAACAAAACAATATGACGAGTGCTCGGAAAACACAAAGAAACGAAAAAATATGGAGCTGGTCCAGGAGTATGGAATGGAACATGTGCGTAACGCTTATGTGCAAGGTTTAAGATCCATGGGGGAAAATGACGAAGCGTCGATTGTGGCTATTATCAGAAATAAGGAAAAAGAAGAGAAAAAAGTTATTCTACAAAATATACTCAATCCAGATAACGCACTTTCCTTTACAAAAGAGGAAGCATTGAGTATATGCATTGAAACTGATTTAACCAAAGCACAATATGCGTACCTAAGAAAAAGGCTCGTTGATAAGAATTTAAGTTCTGTATTGCCTTCGTATCAAACACTAAGTGAAGCAAAAAAGGCTTGCTATCCGCCTGCATCCAGCATTACGGTGACAAATATAAGCGCAAAAATCAACCTGCAAGATCTCTTAGACCATACAGTCTGCCGTATTATAAGGATAAAGTCAGGATCGACTTACAATCGTCTCAAGCTTTTCACTAAATGGGGATGTGATGGATCCTCCGGGCAAAGTGAGTATAAACAAACTCTACCGGAAGAAAACGAACAAATATCGGACGCTAATTTGTTTATAGTGTCCCTTGTACCACTGCGACTAGTAGACGAAGAAACTTCTACGGTCATATGGAAAAACCCTACTTGCTCATCTGTTAGATATTGCAGACCAATTTCATTAGAATTTGCAAAAGAAACTCCCGAAAAAACTACAGCGGTTGTCAGTGAAATTGAAGCCAAAATTAATCAATTGATTCCAACTCTTGTGTCAATAGAAGACAAAGTCATCGAAGTTAAACATCAACTGTTTATGACAATGATTGATGGGAAAGTTGCTCAAGTGTTGACAAACACATCATCCAGTGCTACCTGCACTGTTTGTGGAGCAACTCCCAGACAAATGAATGATCTTTTAAAAGTTACAACGAGAGTTGAAAATGAAAATGCGTTTAAATACGGATTGTCGACGCTACACGCATGGATAAGATTTATGGAAATGATCCTCCATATTTCTTACAATTTAGGTTTTGAGAAGTGGTCTGCAATAACTCCAGAAAATAAGCAACTTAAAGAAGACAAGAAAAAATTTGTCCAAAAACGTTTCCGAGAAGTGCTTGGCTTGCATATTGATAAACCACGTCAAGGTTCCGGTAATAGCAATGACGGTAATACGGCAAGGAGATTTTTCCAAAATTACCAATGTTCTGCAGAGATAACCGGAATTGATGAAGAATTAATCAAGAGACTATATGTAATTCTTCAAACTGTGTCATCGGGATTTCCTATAAACGCAGAAAAATTTGGTCAGTATACATTGGTAACCGCGCAATTATATGTAAGCAAATATAACTGGTACTACATGCCATCTTCGGTCCATAAAGTACTTATACATGGTGCTAAAATAATAGAGCATTATGCAGTTTAGCCTATAGGACAATTATCCGAAGATGCCCAGGAAGCTCGAAATAAAGATTATAAGAAATATAGGTTACATCACGCTAGGAAGTGTTCCAGATCAGCAACAAACGAAGACGTTCTGCATATTTTGTTATATACATCTGATCCTTAAATAAACCAAGTTTTCTAATATCCAAAGAATTATTTGACGAAGCTAAAGAATTGTTGGAAATAGAAAGCGATGAGTAGGATAAGTTTAAGTAATAATTATTTGTTGTCATGTAACTGTTTGTTTAACAATAATAATTTAGTTTTAAACTTATTTTAAGCATAAGTGTAACTTTTATTGCTATTTTAATATAACTGTATGATTTTTTGTATGAATTTCGTATAACTTTATCTTTGTCATTTTTTTTCGGAAAAAATATTTTTTTTAGAATGATGATGTTTGATTTCTTTTATTGCCTAGATATTCAAAAATACGTGAAAAAAAAATCAAGGAGATAAATCACAAAACAACAGAGTTATCGATTTTTGAGATGGAAAATACCGGTTGGTCCCATAGTGCGGTGGGACCGCACACGTTGCTGCTGATGTATGAAAATTATACGGGCGCCCGAAACAATGTGTTTGTCTACCTCGACTGCCACACCAGTCCCCAACGTCCCACAACCCGATTCCCCGATTTAATAGAACGTTCAAATTAAACAAACGACGAGTCCGTGTTACAAGAAATGGAAAAAAGCCAAATTGCTTGAAAAGATAATAAACGTGTATCGTGTTCTTGAAGTTTGATGTAATTTGAATGTTAGAAGTTTTAATTCGTTATTGTGACAGACTGTAAAATTATTTCAAAAAAATAGGGCGATTACAGTAAAATATGTTAAAGAATTCTAATAAATTACCTCTTTTATAAAGTTTATTTTTGCGAACTATCTAAGTAAGCATTAAATAAAAATGGTATTTTCTGATACCGCAAAATGTTAAGTTATAACATCGATTTTGATAACAGACATTTGCTTTTGTTGAATAATTATGAACAGTTAAAGCAGTTATTCACAATGTGACGGAGGCGAACAAGACGAGCGGCCACAGTGCGGGCGCGGGCGCGGTGGGCGGCTACGACCCACCATAGCCTCCATTAGCTCGCGATAAAGCTCCCATTACACCACTTCATTCATACTAAGAGTGTACCATTAAAAGCTAATCTCAGCTATTTGGTACAATCACGCTCCTAACAGACATAATAATACTTCAAAAATTTAGAATAATTCAGAAGAAAAGAATATTTACGAAACCACAATGTGCCATTTATAAACCCAGCAATAATTACTGCTTTTATTTAACTCACACAGGGTCGCGTCGTTCGCAACGAGTCACTCTCATAAAAACCTCTGGAAGCCAATAAAGATATCGTTATAGTAATAAAAGGAGCTCCCTTCGTACCATTAATTACTAAGAAAATACCTTTCGGGTAATTTATCGGTTACAATCGATGTCTTAATAAATTGTTGATTTCGAGCACCTGTCTCGATAATAGTCGAATAATCGAGTGGGTGTCCGTGATTGTAATCACTATTCGCATTTATTACATGGGTATGTTTTAAATGGAAAGAAAGATAAAAACGTATAGGTGTTAACACCCGTTAATCGTAGTAAATTGGTAGGTAGTAGACCGTTCACAAGAACATACATCTTTTAAAGTACGAGTATTATGCTTTCACTGAAAGTATCTCCAAGTTTTAATCAAGAGCAGGCCGTGAATATCCCTATAAAATGCTTTCAACATGCTATAAATCCTGCTTGAATTAATTTTATGTAAATTGCTGAAGATGATATGACTACGGTTAACAAGTCGTTAAATTACCTTAGAAATTGGCAGCACAGCTTGTATATCATCCTTTTCAATGTCAAGTCTAGTGTTGACCCTGTGTTCGTGGGGTGGTTCTTCCGTGGTAGAGGTCATGGTGGGCGCTGAAGATACTTTGGCTGACCAGCTGATGCGGGCAGTTCCCCGCCCTGACTCTCCTTCGGACCCTTCCCCGTCGCCCTCCCCCTCAGCGCCGACCTCCACAAGCCAAGTGAGGATCTCCTCCCAGCCAGGCTCGCCGACGCCACTGCTCTCCTCAGAATCCCTATATCATAATATGAAGTTACAATATTCAGTTCATAAACTCACCTAAGCCTAAAAGCTTTTATTACCTAAAAGGTTGTTTATTGAGGTCGAACATCTTGAAGGTGAATATACCCCGGTCATAATAAATCAATAGTCGTATTATGTAGTCTTTACTCTTTAATCTCAAAGTTCACGTTCTATTTGGGTGTTGTCGCTTTGTGTTACGCAGTGTGAACACGAAATTATCTAAACAATAAAAAGTTAGTCGTGACATCGAGTTTCATTAAGCGGAAAAGCGCTGACAAAATTTATGGCTGTGCAAATGCAAAGTAGTCGTGGGCGAAATTGTGAACAAATCCCGCCAAAGAAATGAGAAATGGAAACATTCTGTTATAAAACGTGAAGAAAAAAAATAAATTTTCATTTTGGTGTGAAACTCGTTTAACTAGATGTATATTTATGTACGGGTAGGTACATGGAACAAATGAACGGCATGGGCGTTTATGAGCCATATACGACCGATGCATAAATTACATAAAAAGTCCTTGTGCGCATCGAAATGTGAGTTACAACAATTTATTATGCCTCACAATATTGAGGCTGCCTCTTGTTTAGTTAGCCTTAGGTCTTATGACCTTAACAGAGTACTAAAGTGAACAGTTCAAAGACGAACGTAAGAAATACTTAGAAATGGAATGAGTCTTGAAAGTCGCTCGCTGAGATGACCGGCTAGGCGGCTAGCTAGGAGGCCCCCACTTTATCCACAACCACTCCGATTGCAGAGCATTTTATCGTAAAAGTGGGAGAACGTAGAATTGCAGATGGCATTTTCATTTTATCGGATTTATTTTTGAAAATGAATGTTTCTTTTCAATTTTATTGCAATTCCTGCCGTTATTTCAGAGTAGAGCTGAAATTGCTCTTGTACAACGATCTTATTGTTTAATTTAACAGTATCTTCGAAGAGACTATTACGTCGCATATCGGATACTTATATAACGGAAAGTAGTAGTTAGTGTTTATTAGTTTAGTTAAAGTAGTAGTTTAGTGTTTAAATTGTGTCATTCAGGAAACTGCAATAAAGTGCTCGAAAGTGGATCTCAAAAGGAGCTTTGTCCTCAACTCCTCATGCTTCTAATTTAGTTAATTATCTTCACCTAGTCTAATTTAGTTTCCACTAACAAGCTACCAAAGGGGTTCTTTGTTCATTTACAATATGATGCAACACTTGGACTAATTTGGAAGTTATTTTCACCTGATAGTCTAACTTTGGGTCAAACCCACCCTTAAACAACTGAAGAATCCTGCTGATTTTAGGTAAATTGATTAACACGTCTCGAAACACCTCTGTATAGCCAATTTTAGAGAAACGTTTGGATCATAGATTTTGCTCATTACTTTGGAGATAACTGCTTAAGTGATTAGTTTATCGATTAGTTTCGCCTCAACAACCCTTTTGATAAGCAAATGAAGCGTTCAATCAAACCCATTAACTAACAGAAACTACGTTATATTAGGCAGAGTACATACGTGTCGGGAGCTTCGTCGTCTCGCAGTGGTTGTTCAAGTCTCGTCGCCGTCACAGTAGCAGCTCGAGGCTTTACTTCGGCAGTCACCGCCCAGCGGGAGTTCGCAGCTGTCACGCTCACCAGCCTTAGACCAGACTTCACCTTCATTCTACAGGACAACATACAGATTCGTTATTCAGAATAGTCGCAATTAACGCGTGATTCACACTGTACTTTGATTGTTACTCTGCCTGACCTAACCTTAGCCGAACCGGCAATTTTAAGTCACTTCGAAGCATTGCGCAAACAAAACACTGTCTAAATTTTGTAGATATTTTATAAAGTTATAATAATTTTTACTGTTTCAACTCACTATAAGAAGTCCATCAGTGTACCTACCTAATATAAATAAAATTAATCAACTGCGTACTTAAGAATAAAAAATAAGTCCTGCATATTGATAGCCCATTGTTGATTGTGTGTGACGTGTAAGGCCAGCATAAAAATGGCAATAACCTGCATTCATTAATAACTAAACAATCATTGTTTGAGTATCATCTTTTGTCCTCATTCCCTCTCTTGTGTTTACCGTATAATGTGCGCTGTGCACTTCTTCCGGTTCTAAAGTACACTGACACAAATGCGCCTCTTAGAATACCAATCGTAAAAGAGAAGAGATCAAAGCTGGTTAACTGAATGCAGAATTCCCTGCATTGAAGATAATTTATTTCATGCTTTGAACTTGTTTTCTAGTTTTATAAACAAAGTTACGTAACTTGAACCTAGGTACCTACCTATCCTCCTATCTATCCTTCAAGGGGTAACGAAGGGTCGAAAACACGTAAAGCTGCAGTTAGCTAAACTATCTCACGTTATTGTTGGAATTGTAAAATTTACACGAATAGCTAAGCTATTTGAAAGCCAAAGGCGACATAAATTTCCATTTAGTCGGTTGCAGTCGAGTATTCCCATGCGGGAGCCACCCGAACCCTAACTCAAAACGAGAAACAGATACTCGTATCCGCGATGAAGTTTTGGAGCAGGTGGTGCCTAATATATTGCATGAGGTGCCTAATGTATGGCACTGTTATAAGTACACCATATAACTACATCATGGGTCAATACTTCAAAGGGTTAAAATCAAATATTTTCGCAGCTACATTTACTACAAACGTTTCCGGTAATTTCTTTTGAAATACACTGGCTGCTTTTAGCGATATCAACAGGATATTGATTCTATTGGATTCTCGTGTAGCACTTGAAGCGTCGGGTATAAAGATTGCAATAGTGCACGTCGGGACACAATCACAGCGAGCGCCACAATCGCGCAATCACTGCCTTTTTACACGACAGCTAGAAATTGGACACGCTGTATTTTCATCTCGATTTTATTGTTCGTATAAGTAGTGTGTGAACACTAATGGCACTGAGCTGATAAGGACGTCCCATCGTTAAAGTGATAGGTAAGTGCTATGTGAACTGAACACACCTGTTTTATAATGATTAATAAATGGGCACTGTAAGCTATATTGATTACTAACAGTTGCGCGCGGCATCGCTCACGTTTTAAAAATAGGGGATAATGTAGCTACCCATTAGTGAAAGAATTTTCAAAATCGGCTCAGTAGATCCAGAGATTTACCCCTACAACCTCACAAACTTTACCTCTTCATAATATTATAGATATAATAAAGTATAGATGTGCTCTTAATTGTCTGGGTCACAATTTTTCATTAGAATTACCGACTTTCTCTATTTTGAATTTAACAACAATCCAAATTCCATACTATTCCCTACCCAAAACTGCAGGACATAAATAATACCATAGGTGGATTTGGAACTAGAATTCTAGCTTGAAATTGTATTGGGGATGTTGAAAAGGATTGTAATATTCATGGCTGACTTTAGCTGCATTTGTTATAACTATCGGATCATATATCAATATTTGCGCAGTGTTCTTCAAATTTTCGTTCACCAATGGTTTAGTGCAGTAGTGGTATATAACAGTTAGTAGGAATAGAAAAGCAGCTAGTGGAACGCCGTAACTCAATATTAGAGCTTGGAAATTGCGCGAGATCTTTTCTGCTTAAAGGAAGACTTATGATAGTTGAGTACTTTGGGAAAAGCTTAGTTCTTACTGGGCAGTATTTTACTGGAAAAATATGAAGCCTAAAAGAAAATTCCGTAAAGACTGAGTAGGTACCTACCGTAGTAGGTAACAGGACTTAGCATAATCAGCCTATAATGTACTCACTGCTAGGACACACGGCCTCCTCGCTATAAGAGGGAATGGGCTATAATCCACCACGCGCGGGCCCAGTGCGGTTTGGTAGATGTGACATGTCTTCGAATTTTTGGTTCTAGGACATGCCGGTTTCCTCACGATGTTTTCCTTCACCGTTTTTTGGGAGCAGTGGTGATGAAAGAAATTACACAAAGTAATGCGCCTGCATGGGTTCGAACCCATAGTAAGTAGGGACCGCCATCACTGGGCCACCACTGCTCTCCTGGGCCACCGCTGCTCTCCTGGGCCAGCGTTGCTCTCCAGTAGGACTTACTTACGTTTAATACCTTAACGTGTGGTCTTTGGATTTAATTTCTTTCTAACAAATACATCAATTTAATTTGTGGGTACAATGTTAATGTGTATTTCTTCTCATAACGACTACAGAATTTCAACAAAGAGCTTTTGGTAATCTAAGTAAACGACTTTAGACGCAATTTATACAAACTTAAAACAAAGTAATCATAAAATTCTAAAATAAATCAAATAAAGTTGAGAAAAGCCTCTTCAATTTAACACATAATGTAATTTACACGATGAAAATGTCATCTCTTGTTCTATCTGATCGTCTTGCGGTCGTCTAGAACGCGACCAAGAATTATTTGAAGAATAAAGTTGATCCCAAAGAGCAATAAATTGTGTGAAATAAACGAGGTGATTTTGGAGGAGTCGTTATTCAGTTAAAAACTAGAATAACTGAAAAACTTTTAATTGGTGCATTGAGGTCGACAGTTTGCAGTTAAGCCGTGAGATGCGACCGCCTGTTCGGTACTTCAACGTACAACATGTGAACTTGTTTTGTTGGCAGTTGGCACCTCGGCCCTCCGCCAACCGCTGTGCAGTGTGGCGTGCCACTCACAACTTGCCAAAAGTTACGACGGAACAATAGGTTTAATTTGAGGCAACTTCGAATTTTTGTTTACATTCTTGATGAGAATATCAACATTACTGTCAAAATAGAATGAATTATTTCATGTTCCTTACTTCCCACTCAAAATAGAAGATCGCGCTTGACAAGCAATAAACCAGTTCCAGTTGGGCGGAATACCAATAAATATTAGTTAGCGTGACAAAACACAGAGATGCGCAAGTCGTTCGTCGTTAACTTGAAGTGGCTCATGCGTTGACAGATTTTCTCCTGGCGTGGGTTTACAAACCGCTATGTCAGGCTTACAGTAAGTCTTACACTACTTGGGTGGCATCGAGGCTACGGTTAAGCACTGCCGTTTAATCACAATTTTAATGACCATTTTCAAGTTTTTGTTAACTTTCGAAGATAATAAATTACAGAACTTATGCGCATTTAATTTGTGCTTGTATAAAGTAAACATAAACTCACCTGATGACAACATGTGAAATGGTATGGCTGGTGTCACGCCGCACTACGAAGGGGAGATGCAGACGAGAATGAGGATAGAGAGGTGCTCGAGGTAGGAGCAGAGCAGCATCGCCGGCTCGAGCTTCTCTATACCCAGCACGAGCTCCAGCCAACGTGACTGAACCCAGGGGCCATGCCGGCTGAACGGACACTCGCCCACAAGCACCTTCGGCTGTTTCTCCACTACCGGCTTCAGCTGCGCTGTAAGCTAACCGCACTGTCCTTGGTGGCCTCTTGCCCTTTCCATCTGCGGGCCACCAAGCAGCTGGTACCGTTAATTCAGCGAGGCAAGCACCCTCCTCGCCTTCAGGTCCACACGTCGCAGTTAATGTTCGCGATCCGTAACTCGCATGCAACGTTATACACACTCTGCGCGGTCTAGTCGCGGCACGTCTGGCACCGCCCTCACCACCCGTGTGGAACAGCACACGTAACACTGGAGCATCGCGAGGAAGCTCCCTGAACACTAGGTGTGCTGACACATCGAGTCTGTGCGCAGTGGCGTCTTGCAATTCCATCAAAGACGCATTTCTTCTTGGTGGTTCCAAGGGATCAGGAACTGCGTATCGCGCTGGCACCGTCTGTTTAGTAGAGAAGGGCCCATACGTAGCCCGGACTGATGCTGGCGCAGAGCCTTGTAATACTGTGAATCGGTCTAGTGATAATAGGGCACCGGGCAGGGCCGTGCCCATAGGTTCCGGCGGTGGACCCGAACCGCTCCATCTCGCCGTGTGTTTCAGAAAAAACCCACTGTCTTTATTTTCGAAATGCACTTCGACGCCAAGCACCGTCCCTGAAAAGAAAGAAAACTATTTTTAAAATGTAATAAAATATTTGTCATCGATTTAGGAATGCGTAACACGTGTAAAATGTTAAATAATTGTTTTATTTTTGGTATTTTGACGAGAGATAAAAGGGCGTTGAAGCACAACATTGGCACCGCGCCAACCGCATTCTGTCCTGTCCTGCAGCGAGACGTCATTTGTGTTAGGTTTATGTTTACAAACACGTCGATATTCTTACATCGATTATGGTATCAACGTAACGATGCTTTAATCACACTGTTTAGTATTTAAAAGAGATCTTTGGTAATGAGTAGTCATGGTTTATATCTGCTTCATTTTAAACTAACACGATCCATACCTCCGAGACGGCTATGCGAGGATACTTAAAATGTTATATGGCGGTAATAACAGAAACATTTTATATGTAAGCGAGGAATATAAAGGAGATTCGGTATGAGGACGCCAGAGTGGATGTTCTTGTTTCTATGAGGGATGGCGTCGCTGGGAGCGTCACGCGTCACGCAGGCTGCGGCGCGGCCTCGTCACTCCTCCGGTTATTGAGCCAGGATTTGTGTCACGTTTCTCTTACGAGTCTTACGGCGCTCTTCACGGAATTCATTACGCGGCCTATTTATGATTCTCAGTGGTTGGTCTCTTATATAAAGTAATTTTGGTTACCTACTTTTATTATCGAGTTCTTATTTTTTTGGTTTAGATTGCGTTTAAAACTTTATGTTTTTCTTTGAGATTATTAAATGTACAGTGGGCTGCAACAATTGGGTACTCCAGTTGTATTAAAGCTTTAATGCAGCACACCTACTATAATAGAATAACGGTGAGGTTTACTTTGACCTGACAATAACGTTTTTGAATTAACACGTTCGTGGTCGATTAATTAAAATGAGGAAATTCAAAATCATTAGAACAGATTAGTTTAAAAAAATATTAATTCAGTCATTAAAACCCATAATCAAACTTTGTTTAGTTTGATTATGCGACTAAATTAAAATCCAACAATGTTCCCTGAAGCCAGCAGCATGCTGATCACAAAAGTAACAGTAGCAAACGTATTAATTGGTTGCCATGAAATTTCCTGTGGGCGGAACCTATTGCTTAATTTGCAAGGAAACCCCAGGCAATTCCACGAATACGCCACATCCCTCCAGCCAGGGGGAGTAAAGGATAATAAAAAGCTTTAGCACGTGACGCTCTTAGGACAAAGAAAAATTCACAAAGCTTCCAAGTTTCAACCTCGTTGAGAAATGTTACATTTGGTACCTAGGTACAGTCAGCAACGAAAGCCGGTTCGCACTTCAGTATTTTTTTATGATAATATTGATCACAGTATTAAAATAAGAATTCAACGATTGTACCAGCTAAAACGTAACTTAAAGTACTTTATAAGCATTCAATATAAAATTTTAATTTAGATGATTTAAATGTAAAATTATTCGTGGTGCAGCGACCTTAGTTCCTAGCTGACCGTACCAGCTTTGGTTGCGTGTAACGTAATTTTTTAACTTTATTGCCTAGCTCTTTGTGAATTCAAAATAAGTGCTAATTACCCAAGCCTGGGTGCTAGAAACGTAATGGGCGGCAATTATGCAAAACCATATTGATTTTTACATTCCCCAGCAGATGTTATTGATCCAGGCACATAATGAATATTCAAGAGCCTACGGCTATGGGCATTCAAAAATAAAAAGCTGAAATGCTACCCTTCTTCACACAATTCAACGAGGAACAGTTAAGTTTAACTCTTACACGATAAACATTTTGTACTATGGAGCGTTTTCAACTCCAGTTGGCAACTAATTTTCCGCAATTTTTTTGTCTATTACGATTGTCTACTTCGCTATTACGAAACGCGTTTAACTCAATCAGTCCCAACCGTGCAACAATAAGATTGCTGACAACCCATTTGCTTTACAATGGCAATCAATATTTTTAATAAACTTATTGTACGTACGCCTTTCCATACATTTTAATTTTCGCCCGGACGCGGTCGCAACAAAAAGAGAAGTTTCGCGAATTGATATCGCGTTTTCCGATCGCACCCTCGATTGTGGGCAGTATTGGCGGGAGGCTGGGGGGCAAGGGACACACGGGGGCACGGGGCACAAGGGGACACGTAGCGGGTGTAATAACTGCCACAGAACTAAATCCTTAGATATGGCCCACGCGTGCCCGCTGCCCCCTCCCAACCGTCTTTATCACACTGACCTTCCAATAACTCCTATTTTATATACATATTCATGCAATATACATAATTTCCACAAAATATCCAGCTCTTATTTTTATTGTTACTACTACCCGGACCGTATAGATGTAGATAGGGAAAAAATACCCGACTGGGTACGAATACCTTAATATTTCTTTTTATCATTTTCTATACCACATTCAATCGACTAAATGTAGACTATGCTTTGATAAAGTTGCCAAAAAAGAGGTTGGGCAGGCTTTCAGACCCATTTCGTCTAGCTTTTCGGGTTAGACGTACCTACCAATCGGTGCTTTCTCCTTATCATTCCCCGAACTCAATATTATTTGGCAGACTGGTTTCTATAGAGCTTTCGTTTCGATAAGATTATTCAGGCTCTATATGACATTTTCGAGTAGTTTTCTTATTTATTTTGGAGCTTTTCCCAACTTTTCCATCTACTGACGGTATATTTGCACTTTCTTTCTCTCTTCTTTAGATATGACAGTTTGTAGTTTCAAAAGACTAAACAACTTTTTTGAACTACGTTGATTGTAACGTTTGAGAAAACTAGCTTTTCAGTTTACACTCTTCGTTGTGGCGTAAGATATGTATCGTTTGTTTCTATTCACCACGCATCATTCACATGCCATAACTTCCTACCCACCCACGCCAACCACCTCCTTAGGTAATTATTTACTTACCTATCTACGGAGTTTACATTGTTAATTAGGTATTATCCTCGTAACCATGTTTTTCCACGGACTTCGCGGAGAGCTTTCGCGAATTTTACGCTAAATATGTTTCTACGGCAACCTCATTATATTAATGATATTATATTTCGCTGGAAAATCCGGCCATCCTGTTAATGAAACACTATAGCCCTCGCAGCACCTTTGTGGTGTGTTATTAATATAACGTCCCGCGAATTCATTGCCCCGTACATTTTGAAAATGAACACAACACAACCACCGCGCCGGCTGATACGTTACGATAGCCGCGTGTATGCTAGATAAAGCCTCATTGAAGGGTAATAAAGCGGACATGGACGCGTATGTGTCGGACTCCATTAACGGTAAATATTTGTTCATTTGTCACGCTGTGTTGCCAATGGACAGCTCTTTGACGTGAACGCAAACCGCTGCTTTTACAATTTTGCATAAACGTCACATATCTCCATTTTCAGTTAAATGATTTATTAAACACACGCTTGTCTCGTTAAAAAGTCAACTGGGTTTTACCCTCGTAGCTCTTATCCTGCTAAGCCTTTGGGATAAAGGGTACTTGACGTCATAGGTTTTTTTTGGTTCCGGAATAATTTGATGGAGCTGCTTAGCTTATCCTGAGCGAGCGGGGATCGTTGCAAAAACGTCGGTTGTGTTCGGGCCTCAGACTGTTATGTACCTACTTAGTAAAACTACATTCTAACTTATAGTTATAATACTGCGAATATCAGTTAAAAAGGGTTATTGTACATTCGCCACAAAGTAAATTCGTCACATTTTGAAAACTCCATAAGTACATTGAAAGTAAATTCGTTAAAAATACTTGCTGTTTCTCACCAATTATGACGTTAACATAATTTCAAGACTAACGCTTGTTTGAATTTCTCAATTAAATTGAAAAGGGTGCAAGCAAGGTATAATAAATGTACGAATAGCTAATAACCCAAATATTTGATTGCTTTCGTAACTCAAATAGGAATCCTAAACAAGCAATCTAAAAGGTCCCTCTTAAAAATACTCGGTGAGTTTTTAAATTAACTTTTACACGTAGTTTTAATTAAGATTTATGTGGCATTGCATATTTTGTCACGAAATAATATAGTTAAACTGAGTCTTTAATCCAAACTCAGTTGTAAGAAATTTCAAAGATTGTTTAATAACCCCCTGCCCTAACCTGTCCGGAGTCGGGGTGCCCCAAGTCCCGAGCTCGCTTCGCTCGCTCTTGAATCCTAAGATTTCCTTGCCACAATGTCTTGTTTATGTTGGTTGGTGAAGTTGGTCTGGTGTGTACAAGGGTAACATAAAAAATATGAGTACTATAGACGCTCTCAACTGTGTGTAGTTGCCCCTCGCACCGCTATCCCCGCTGTACTTAAGAGGCCGGCGACCGATGCGTTTTTCATACAAACGTAATCCCAAAATAACTTGTAAATCAAAAACATTCTTAAGGTACTGTCTCTTTATTCCGATTGGAATACAAAATATCTAGGTTCCCAATGAAATATTTTGAAAGGACAATGATATAAAGACGAGATATGAGGAATTTAAAATTTCTATAGAAAACTTATTTTTCTCATAACTCTTGTTTAAATCAGTGTCCATTCAAAATATTTCATTGGGAACCTAGATATTTTGTATTTCGATCGGAATAAAGAGACAGTACCTTAAGAATGTTTTTGATTTACAAGTTATTTTGGTATTACGTTTGTATGAAAAACGCATCGGTCGCCGGCCTCTTAAGAACATCAAGAATGTAATACGTTTTCGATCGCTATTTAGGAAATGTATAGATTTCCTTGGAAAGTGCATATTACAAAATATACCATAGATTTCCTATCTATTTTAGGAATTGCACACATTTCCTAGGGATTGTATACAATGACGGATTACATACTTTTCCGTTAACATATACTTACATACCTACGCACAGTGACATTTACTTTTTAACAAAAGGTGCTATTGTGTCACCAAAATGCTGTATAAAAGCTAGATTCATCCATGCAAAACCATTTTCTTCATCGCACAAATTCTATGAAATCTGCCAGTAGGCTTCAATTAATACTGTCCTCCACTTAATTAAGTAATATTATGCTGGAATATATAATTACTTAGCATAACCAGTAGGTATAGCTATCACTGAAGCCAGCACACAATAGAGCACATTAGCCACAACTCGATGACCATCGATCCATTCGCATACAAGACCACCAAAGCAGCATTAATTAAGAACGATAGCAATCATTCAATAAGCTATAGAACTATTTCAGGAAACCCTCGTCGATATAAGTGCACCAAAATCTATGTTAGATTTGCTATCCATGTAAAAGAAAAATATCGTGTAGTTTTTCTGATAAATAGTACTACGTGTCAATACGTAGGAGCAGCTGATGATAGCATCATATTTTCGTATCCGTTGCTCCGATGAACACAATAGGTAACGTGACTCTTTCTGCATAACAAATTATTTTTGCTCGAGAAAATGTGTTGCCATTATCCTCCCTACGCGAGTACCTTATAGGATCCATGTACCTGTCAGTATGGAGATGTGAATGCTTTTTTTATTTGAATTTTATTCGAGTTTTTATTTAGATATACGGGCAACCAAAAAACATGGGATAGATCCGATACGGATACAGCATTATGTATGTTGGTATGTCCAAACATGCGTTGTTTGTTGACGCATAGATTGGAAGTTGATTAGCGAGCACGCTTCGTGTTTACTAACGCGTGTTTTTATTGATCCTATTGAAATTTTGTACGGTTACGTGCCGATTTATCTAAAAAGTACAATTTAACTTTCGTTTAGCTATTCGAACGAGAGCAATCACACAACCAGAAAAAAAAAACAATTTCAGTATGTGATGTTCGATTCTCATCAGGTCTCCATTTTGACTGAGAAATAAAGGAGAAACGTAAGTACGTAAAACGTATCAACTGCTTATCTGCAGTTAAAGTCGTAAAAGTGAACCGAACGAAATGGGTTGGTTAATGGTGCTCCGCGATGGATTACCACCTTGTCACCACTGCAATCTTCCGATCCTATACATTATTGGATACGGCGGTCTTGGCTCCGAGGGATCGTTACTGTTGATTTACTTACTTGTTCTCCTTTCTCCTCAGTTGACGACGAAAATATACAGAAGGAATGGAAAGGGGAAAAATATGGTTTAATTTAAGGAAAACTCATTTCAAAATATGGGAAGGCGTGCAATGACGCAAGATGTCGTTTAAAAACATGGCCCTAATGTTTGTTTTCAGCAAGTCATAAAATGTGAACAGCGATCCGCGGATGTATTTTGGTTAGATCTCATCATAAAATATATATTCGTTAAGCAAAACCGAATCGAATAGCTCCTAAAATTTGTATAGAACGACAATAAACTGGGAAAAATTGAGGTGAAAGGAGGCGGCGTAAAAAATAATAGCGTACCCTCAGCGGACGAGCAAGGGTGGCCTGCTAAATAAATTGTTTGCCTTTTTCAATTTCACAGCGAATCTACAGTACGTATCACTGTTACAGCCTCAACGTGCATACATATGTAGATATGGCACTGAATTCAATCTGTTGTACGGGTATCAAATACAATCAACTCAACGACATGTTGTGGTTGGAGAATTGTAGTGGTTTCTTGTTGTTGTTGAGTTTCCACTCATATTTTAAAGTTCCTCGTCCTTGTAAAGTAAGTAAATAAAAAAATAAAGTAGGTACATAGACCTGGAAAAACTGTTTTTATATTCTTAAGTTAAAACAGAACCACTGAAGCATTACAAACAAAAAAAAAACACGTATCGAAAGAAAAGAGACCACAAACATTAGCACAAAGCGAAGAAAAACACAACCTGAAACCGATACCTCGGATCCTTTACCCCATAACAACACGGAAGTGAACTGGATAGATATTGAAAACAAAGACATTTTTCCTCCATCGATATGAGCAGGTATATTCCGGATTCAGTAACGGATGTATTCAAAACGAGCATCATTACGTGCCATCAATAACTCGACATCGGATTTGAAAGGCTTGAGACAACGGCGGGTATTCATGAGCGCGGGCCCTTATGTCTGTGGTTATACGACAACAGACTTGTCACGTAGTATAACTACATTGTATTCCTTTTTATGTAACATACTCGTACGAGAGAGTATTGATTCGCCAGACGTGAGTTTGATGGATTGACACTGTAGCTTCATGGAAGGAGACCAACTTTATTCGCGCAAACTAGTTTGAAACGAAACTTTTGTTGGCATTCTTGGAGCTGGGAGAGTTTTTATCAAATTAAGTCCGTGCTGAGATCAAAGATACAGCTTGTACTACAAAATTATATTTAAGCATAAATAGACTGGATAATTGTCCTTTTGCGGGCCAACTCATGCACAAGCTTTTCAAACACAATTTACCATTTTCATTCATATCACAACGAAGAGGAATATTGCTAAGGACTCGCTACATTTCAGGACGTAAAGGAAAAATGTGCATCAGAGACGTGCAATGATAACAAGAATGCGCGCCTTGCCGACGACACCGTACATAACGTATAACTGGCGACAGTTTCTCAGAACATGTAACGCCTGACTCACGAAACGGGACGAATGGTGATTTAACAATGTCTAAAATAGACTTCCTTGTGGAATGCGACTACATCAACTACAGCCATAATACTAATATCTGTGATCAACGAATAGCTGAACAGTTACGCATGACATTATTCTTGTTTCGACGGGAGCAGAGCTACTGTAAAATTCTAATAAAACACAGTAGAAATACCTACTGAACTCAAATGGTTTGTTTTGTATAATATTGGATCTAAAATCTTTATAGTTTTTTTGACCAAATATGAAAAAGTTTTATTGCGATTCGAGACTTGTACAAAAACAAAAGTCTCTTAAAAATCGTATTTAATATTTGTGGCTGTATAGGTACTATTCTATAACATCTTGTACCGAACAAAGCATCTGATTGTCTAAAAACAGATAATTTTCTCCCACAGTTAGCTCGAAAATACTGTCGTTTAGAATCTCTAAACAGTTTGTGCGAATTTTATTGTATGAGCTAACCGATATCATGAATCCTCTAATATTGAACCAATCGGCGAAACATATTATGTACTTAGTACATATATTATTTAGGCCGACAACTCTTCCGCCCTTAATGACGTCATCCACTCGAACCTTCGTTCTTGTCGAACTGAACCACTCGCGATTGTTAGTGGTATTGTTATTTATTTTTAATAACCCTTTCCGCATGTATAACTGTTACCGCGATACACGTCATGCCACTCCACGAGACGTTCTAGGGACGTCAACCTCTTGAGCACTCGACCTCAAGTGTGCTTCTATGAACAGCTCCTACGCGCAATATGTTCCATCGAGATAATTTACGCTTCACTACATAATTCAAGAGCCGCTGTATAGCTAGAAAAACTTAGGTTTGTTGTGCAACATCCACTAGGGAAATTAAGTTTTATAAACATCTTCGTACCTACCTCATTTGTTTTTGAAACGCATTATTTTCTCACCCCTACACTTTGCTTTGAGTATTTTGTAAAACTCGTTAACTGAAGATTATTGTAAATAAATGGTGTAAGAGAAAGAAAACAAAACACTTTAGGGACTAGGGGTGAAAATAACCAGACAGTATTTCTGTAGAACAGCATTTTTAACCCAAATTACTTACAATAATTCACGTATCAAATTGTCCAAATTCGTGTTCGTTAAAATTTTTGTTATTATTTATCTTGCCTGTTAGGTACAGTTTCTTGGTATTTATGTTGTGTATTCATACCGAGCCAATATACTCAAATTATCTTTCAGATTTATTCATAGATATTCCCGTTCATAATTCAATCTAACCAAATGTATTCATCAAGCAACCTACAGCTAAGACAGGATTATCCCTCACGGGTAGTCGGCCACTTGCCGAAGAACGGATTAAGTACAATTAGTAACAGGAACCATTTCACAGGTTATTGCTTTAAGGAACAACTAATCGTCGTGAATCTCTGGCCGGAGTTCCTAGCCGGAGATGGATCGCCCCCGCACATTCTTGTCTTGTTTACAATCCGTCACGACACGACGTGGGACCGGACGGCTGTACGGCTATGCGCTTTTCCTAATCATTGTGAACAACTTGCGTAGGCCTGTGTAGAATGGACGTACTTTTGTACACTCAAATTAAGAATGATTTATATGAGTAACTGTAGAGTCCGGCAAACTTCATCGTATAAGATGTCTGATTCATTGTAGATGATTTTACGCATAGAATCTTGTGGATAGTCACTGTTAGTAAGAGTTAACATAAAACATGACTAGTATTTATATCAGAGAGCGGAGGAAGTTAAACAAACTATGTAAGCAGTAAGACATTTTCCATATTTTCCGAGCGCTCGTTTAGCCTACTAGTACGCCCGGGCTGAGCGGTGCTGCGGTGCCTGTGAAGACACTTGTCACTGCCGCCTAACGGTAGACCCTTATCCGATGTTTGATGACAGAGATTTACTACTGGCCACCTGTTTGGATATGATGTGCTACATCAGCTGTTTTGTTTGATAAACACTCGGGAAAGTTTTCTTTTCATTGCGTGCCGTTACGACATTATCGCCGCATTACTATTTATTCAACCGAATATATTGAACAGGCATTAGGCAAATGGGCTTAATGGCTTGTAAAGTTGGCTGCATAGTCGCATTCTACAAGATATTTACATGTTTATTTATTCAATTATCGATAAGATTAGTCGCATAAAACATTCAGAGGGATTAGACTGTGATTGCGCAAATGCTCTTACACCGGTGGATGTTATGTCGTTACCTATCTGCATTAGGCGGTTTACTCATTTGGCTTTAATTGGCAATTACATAGGTTTACTGTTAGTGCCGGTAATTAGTCGTGGGGTAAGGCGGCGGCGGCGGTGACTCGGCACTCGGTGAGCCGAGGCCGGGCGCCCGTCCGCCTCCCCGCACTCCACAATAACTTGTCGCACCCATCTAAATGCAAATAAAGGGAGGGACCTACCCTTGATCTTTGTATGCGCATCCCTCATTTGTCAACATTTTGTTGAAAAAGGTGATATTAAAAATATTTGAATATGTATCGCTGGTTGGAATAACAAATGGTCACTCAAAGCGATGATGGTCCAAAGGAGGTTTGCTGTTGTATGTAAAGTATTTTGAACATAACTGGCACGTTGTTTAGTTAACCTATTCATAAGATAAATTGGGGAAACTAAGGAACATAATGTAACAACACGTCTCTGTATGAACGTAGTTTAAGTGATTTAGCTGAAAAGCTGCCTTTAATTAAGGAGAAAATTAATCCTGAAGGAACATGCAATGGCCTAAAATTGCCAATTTGCCAACAACCTGGCGTGCACCGTGTGCTACGCTGGCACACCGCACAGGCACAGGTATATAACTTAATTCTGTGTCCTGGCAAACCAATTTAACTTCGGCCACCGCTGACCAAGGTATTCCGAGAGTATGGCAATCGTTTAACTTCGGCTTTTGTTTTTAGGGGCCAATTAATAGTTTGTTGCAAAATACGAGGACTTCTTCCACGTAGTGTTTTTCATAGCACTGGGAAATGCAGGGGTAAATGTGGTTGGGCAGTAAGTAAGCATTACCTATTTCAAATTGTTGGTAGCTCCTTCACAAAAAAAAAAACAGAATCTCTCCGTTAGAAATTACCTAACCGTCCAACATAAACCATCTAATATGAAAAGGGGGAAAGTTGTTCTAACAACAAAAAGTCAAAATATTGAATGGGTAATTGACCTTATTCTTATTTTACCAGGAATTTTTCAGTAAAATTTGAAACCGATGGCGCCAACATGGTAACCTATAATAAGGAGTAAAGCCACTACTTTATGTATCAGGAATGGGGTCATAGCTGAGTTCGGCATAAGTAGCGACAATTTTGTTGCCAGATACGATATCAGCTTACAGAATTACCATGAAATGTGATAAACTACTCCGACCTATGGAATAACTGTTCCGTTCACAACCGATAAATTTATGGGAGGCATTCTTTTGATATTATTGTTGAGAAACGTCGATGTTCGGTGAGTAGACGAAATGAACAGGCGTTTTACTATCGTTTTATTTGACAGAAACGACTCGCGCGTTACATAAAAAAATCATCTATATTATTTTAAATTAGGGTTTATACGGTCAGTGAAATTGTAATCGTGACCAATTGCAGTAAGTAACGCGCCCTCCCGCTGCGCGTGCGCCGCCGACGCAGCAGGGAAGCGTCACTCACTATATGCATGCCCATAGGTACTACAATGAGACAAGTGGCTTATGAAGAACCCGATTATTCATGATTATTTTATTACATATCTACTGACTATCTATCGACAGTGATTTGCATTTTTGAGAGCTTGGGAACAGTTGTGTAATGTAACTTATTGACTCTTAGTTATCCAAAGGAGGTGTTTTTTTTTCGGCCCAAACATGTACCGAGGTACAAATTACTATTTAAATTCTTTCCAATACATTGTGTTATTAGCAGTATTTTAAATCCTTCAATATTCGATAGATTAAAAAATAAAAGAATATGAAAAAACACTACCTCGAATCATATCTGCGTTCGAAGAAACGTTCTTAACAGCGCTGGCGGCTGTCAAACTATTCCATCTGTCAAAATATTAAACTCTTTCGAGATCGGTCGATCGATCGATCGTCTGACAAGGGCTAAAATAATCTGAATGACAATATTGTCACCAACAACAACAAAAGGAATAAGATAGTAAATTATCGGCCCTGGAGCACTGTCTTTTGGCCAGTAGCTAACCAAACGCAAAAAATAATCTGAAATGTGAAATAAATGTATTTTTTAAATTCTTGATCCTATAATGTTTCACAAGAAAGTGTGCCGGGAAAATGAACCTATCTTTAATACAAAACTAAATTCAAAATAGTATATTTTTAGTTTTTCATACGTGTTTAAATGAAGTAACGAAACGCATCATCGGAGAAATGAATTACGAGATTGCCAGATTAAAATTCTTGGGTTGCAAGTTTAAGCATCTTTGATCGACAATTACAGGTGGTACAAATGCATTAATAAATCCAATATATTTTTTTTCAGAATCTGCGATTTTTTTCCTATAAATTCGTACCTTTATTGTTAAGGTACATTGTTTGGCCACAATTGTATGGGGGAAAAAACACCTCCTTTATTGTGCATAAAATACACATACACGTTCTATAAAACGAATGCATGACACGACTAAAGGAATAGAAATAGCATTATGGAAATAAAGCGCAATATTTTAACAAGCGCTAACAGCCGCGCCAACACCAAACGTGAGATTTGTGTAAACTCTACGGATTTAACAACAGAGAGGAAATCCTTAGAGAATCCCTTTCGGCTCGTTACGACAGTCCATTTATATTATATGAAATATTTGTGTTAAGAGAATGCCGCAGAAAACCTAAAACACCCAAAATAAAATGTCTGATAGATTCGATTGTGATTGGAAGCAACAAAGGCGCTTTTATTGTATCAAATAAAAGCAATTTGATTTCGCAAAACTTTGATAACAGACAAGCAATAATCTTTTATTTTCTGACAAACTGTTCTGAACAATAAAGTTGTTTAAAAATTGAAGCAAGGGGACTCCAAGTAACTTTTCGCGAGGTGAAGGAAGGTGGGATAATTTTGAGATAGCGACTCGAGGAGATAAGCTGAACTGAAAGTTGTCCATCAGCAAGATTGATACATTAGCAGCAGAGCTAAGTGCATGAGGTTGTGCGACACAAAGGCAAGATGCTGATGCACTCTCTTTGCTTTCACAGTTATTGTCACTGCATGAGTCTCTTCATACCCTGTGTGTTTTGTTTCCTGAGGTAACTTCTTTGTTACACGGCCGTATTTTCACCGCGGAAAACTTGTTCCTACGTTCCCAATTTTTGCTGTAGGATGTCGCGCGCCGAAACGTGTAGTTACTTATACCTTTACCCATAAAAGGTTTTATGTGTCACGTCTAATAATAAGACGGCAATATAGTCGCTGTACTTCGCTTTTAAGTCTAGCGGCCGTAGCGACTTACGACGAATTGTGAAACATTTCGAAAGACATCTTATTGATTGATTACAACACAGTTATTGGTTCAATTGGAAGTAATGGCCATTTTGTTCGACGATCCATTGACTCTCAATTTAAATGTGGACGCGTTACAATTGACCAATTGTTTAAAAATCGTGACGGGTGTCATTTGTTAAGATAAGAACTTGTTTTTATTAAAAGTTGAGTAATCACCGGTTTGTTAATTCAAAGGTACATACAGGATACATTTTGGTGCGAGTAATTGTCAGCATAATTAAATGCACTGTGTGTCAGTGTTTTACAGTCAATGTAACAAGGGTGAGGTGGGTCTGGGTGCCACAGGAACACGAATGACTGCACCCCCGCACCCCTGTAGCTGGGAATCCCATGATTCCAAAACCGTGTAATGTCACGTAACGCGATCACCATCGCTGTATAAACGAATGTCGCCAGACTGCCTACTAGGCACCCCTGCTACTTTAACTTCATTTTAGATATTGCAGTCTTTGAAAGCTTTTAATTTAATTAGAAGCTTTTGTTACACATGCAATTCGAATAAATTCCTTTTCATTCGATTTTCAGGAGTGTTTTTATGCATTTTATTATGTTTGCCTAAAAGCAGAGGAGGCTTGAAATCTTATTCCTCCTGAATGAAGAATATTCTACTCGAATCCGTCTATACGTACCTAACAAGGGAATGAATGAGTAAATCAAGCTACAAACGAGCAAGAACACTCGATGAAAGCATTCAAACGCTTTAGAAGATCATTTACGTTTTAAAGCACGCAGTGTTCACGAGAAACACACACGATTACATTCAATTAATTTGTTCGCTCGTTGGTACGAAGAGTAAGCTCTGCGATTGTGAGCGATGTATTTAAACCCAGATATTCAGTGTTTCACTCACGACTGCGGTATATGAGACGTGATAATGTCAGGGATTTGTTATCGCCCTTCCATATAAAACTCTCTAATTCATACTGCTTATTTCACTTGCTAAAGCAGAGACTTTACAGGGCAAAACACAAATTGCTGGTTTTAAAACTACATCGGAGTAAAGGCCTTTCTATCGATCCGATAAAGCTTTGAGCTCCGTTTGAAAGTAAACCATGATTTTTTAAAGAACTCGTGTAAATCGATGTTCGTGATCGTGGGCTCCAGTACCGAGGTACCAGTCTTTGAGGGTTCCGGTGCACTTCTCGATTGCTCGATCAGTAATTTAATTAAAGTGAGTGCGCATTAGAGATGCCGAGAGGTAAACGAGAGCTTCGCTTTGCTGTGCTCGGCGCGGCGTCTACTGGGAGTACGATTTTATTTGAACTACGGCAAATTTCAAGCATCTTCTCTTTTGTTCACACTTGAGACGATGCTCTAATTGTTAAAAGAAGCGTGCTATCATGCTTCAAAGGAATAAAATCAGTAGGACGGCAATAGTATGATAGGCTTTTTTAAACGTTGTATACTAGGTATGTCCAGTTAATTTACATCGTGTTAAGCCCATTATATGATGTTATGATTATACGCACAATCAAAACACTGGGCATTATTTCCCATTAATGTCAATTAGTGTTTAAATGCCAAACATTTAAGGCCTCTTAATCTGTTCATTGTAAAATACTAACCACGTATTTCAGTATATTATTATCAGAGCTAATCGGATGGTGACTGTCAAAATTAAATAACGATTAGGCATAACACCAGCTCCAAAACCAAAGCTCTTTATAAATAAACCCATAATAATAAAAATCTAAACGTGAAAGCAATACTAAAGTAGCCAGAATTACAGGGTTTCGCTTCAAAAGGCGGCATTTTTCTTCCATTTCTTTTGTAATAGCAATTCGAGTTGATTAGACGGACGTGGAATCAGGATAAAGGTATTATCTGGTGAAAGTACCTGCCAGTAAAGGGTATTATCGCATGGTTTTGTAACCACTGAAAGCCGAGCTTTGAGTTAATTAACGTTCGGGTACTAGTTCGTGTTCACTAATGAATAAAACCAAGTAAGTACAGTGTGCCTACAATAGTTTAGTATTAGTACAATAGCGGCCTAATGCTCTGCAAAATGTGTGAGCTTTGGTAGATAGTGAGCCCTATTGTGTGCCTTAAATATCTGCAAACAACACAACTTTCCCAGCTGCAATAAAACATTGGGGTGCTTTATCGCCCGGAAGATGTGCAGGCTTGCAGTAGCAGATACCAAGTATTCGAAAATGTTTCTTTAGAGTTTATTGACCATGTGGCCATAAAACTTTATGGAAAGTTATATCTTGCTGATAAATAAACCTCACATGTGAGGAGTACATAGGTAAATCATGTTTTCTTATGTCAAGTTAACTAGGTAAGTCATTCAATAAGTAATTAAAATTCAATGGATGAGTACTACTTACTACGTAGTGTAGTAACAAGCAGGTAGTGCGTGTCCACGACGTATCATTATCTAAATAATAATAGACGCGATGAATGGACACGATGCGGGTGTCCCCCAGCTCAGTGACGACGCGACGGCGACGTGGCCATGCTCCCGACTAATTACATTATTAAAACTTCATTGATGGTTAGTATGTTACACTCTAATATGTAGATGGACTCCCAGATTGATATAGAGCTGTGATCGGTTTTAATTTAACGCTGTAATAGCTTTAATTGGAGGTTTATGAACTGAAAGAGCAAACCATAGACAGGTTCAATAGCAACATTATTGAAATTGTCGTTCTCAGTTTCAATTCAGACAGTTCAGCAATATTTCGATCCTCAATTAGAGGGACTATTATTGAACCTACTTTAACTTGCTGCTAGACGGATATTTCAAAAGGCATGAACGAAAGCCAGATAAATGTATAAATTGGGGTCTACGATACGGCCAGTAGCTAAACGAAATTGTATTAGGAGCTTTTGTCCTATTTTGCAAGTATCCGTGCCTACTGAATAGAAATGCGGTCGGGTATTATTTCATTATTAAAGTGAGCTGACGAAAAGGAATATTTACAAGACATGACAGGGTAAATGAAGTGATAGGTGGATTGAACGTGTTCAGGCTTGGGTGCGGATAGCGCAGCGTGCGAACTGGCAAGCGGGCCGGCATCGGCGTCGGCACTCGGCACGGGACTCATTTACATAACCGGACGTGTCACGAATAATATGGAAATGGCCCGGCGCCCTGCGAGGAAGCGCGGCTGCACTGTGACCTGCCGTCACTTCGATATTGCCTCCATTTACAACGGGAATGCAATCTCGTTGATGCTAATGTAATGTATGTGCGTACATTGAAGCGTGACGCCCGCGCCTCCCAGCGCACATAGACCGCACCTTTTGTCACAAAAGATTTAGTGCATGCAACTAAAACATTCTGCATTTAAAACCAATCTCTCTCGTAACTCGTAGCCGTAGCACAAACAGCTACGAACTCAATGTGCGCGGGCTTTGAAAGTTTAAAACTGCACTGAATCTTGAAAATAATGTAGACTTAGGAGACGTGTGCTAATTACGTGAGCCTGACAGCATAATTTCAATTAATTATCTCTTTCTCCTAAGCTGGCAGATAAATGAGTCCCGAGGGCGCCGTCCGGGCTGAAAACATGAAACTTTGTACACATCCAACCCGCCCACCGACTGCTCCAGAATGCTAACTTTTGAATTATGTCTCCTTCAAAGCTTTTTTACACAACCCGAGTGTCAAGAAAACCCGACACTTCCCGAACCTTTCCAAGATTTTAAATGAGTACCTACTTAAGTTCACATCGTTTACTTTCTGAATTCCGATACTAAATGTGTGAATTATTGAAGAGCACCTAGACGCCCGTTTGAAATCTAAATGGGTTTCAAAAACATGTTACGTTCGGGAAAAAAGTTGTAGATGGCGTGGGCCGCCGGTGTTCCTGTGCGATATGTCGCTTGTCGGAGTGGCAGCCAGTTTCCCAAGCGAACAATGACTTCAGCATTGGGTCGAACTCAATTTCACGCGTGATTTGTACACTTTTATTTCATTTCCACTCCAACAGAATTGCTGATTGAGCAGGCGGCTGTATTAAGCTATCCTTGTAGAAACGCCTAAGCAACGCTTCTTTTAACATTGAATAGAAAAACTATTTGTTGCAACTTTATCCTTGCTTACGAGTACAATACGTATCGGAAAAAATATGAAGTAAAGTGGAACTATGGAAATAATGTGTGCTAGTATTATACGGTTTTCAGGCGAACAATGCTGTGTATATTGGTTAGGGAGTCGCGTAGCGCAACTTGACAAACAGCGGCTCTTGTAGCACATCTTGCGGCTCACGGCAAAGTCGAGCCGACAACTTGATATATTGGGTTGCTTTGTGAGGGCGAGCGGGTAAACACACGCAACCCGAGCGCGCCGCCGCACGGTGGATCGAAAATCGGCTGTAGAAGACATAGGATCTCGATGTCTTAAATGTTATATTTTTTTGCTGGAAATGACTTCTGCCGATCATTACTGTTCTATAAAATGTCATATGAAGTAATTGTGTGCACAAATGGAAGAGTTATAATTTTTATAAGAAAAAAATGTATGGAGCTGACATGAAAAATGAAGATATCTCTGGAATCGCAAGGTTGGCCGTTATATCCTTGCACACTGTTATAGTACTATTTATTTGTGAATTTTTGACATACTTAATATTGCGGCATAACTTGCGATTTTTTTTTTTTAAATCGTCAAAATAAAAAATGTTTATGATATGTACATTTTAATGCTTAATATGGCTATACCAAGTGTAACTTACAATATTTTTTATGCTTAGACCAAAACATTCTAAGAAATCACAAAGTCGTATTACCTACTTATTTGAAATGACATGGTAATTATGAATTACATAATAATGTAATCTTGTCTAATGCCTCAAGTCCACATTAGCTAATGATTAATAAAACTTAATACCTATATACCTGTTAAAAGGATACGTACCATAATGAAGGTAATTAGATAAACGTGATCAATAACAATAAATGGTATACTATTGTATGATTAAAAATAAAAGCAAATTATTTAAAAAAAAAATTAACTTAACCTAACCTAACATAAACAATAAAAGTTAACTTATTTTATACTTCGTCACCATCAGAATCCACTTCAGAATCAGGCTCTACAATAGATATAACTTCTAAGAACTCTGTCGGAGCTTCCTGATCCTGAAGTTTCAGTAGTTCTACTGTTTCCTTAAAGTATGTCTGCCTCTTGTGGGCATCTAATTTTGGTCTTGTGGAAGAAATTAGAGGATCAGAAGAGACGATAAGCATATTGAGGATATCCTCGTTTGATGCTTGTCTACTCTTTTTCCTCGAATGGTGTTCTCTGAACCTCCTAAAGTCTTTGTTTCGGGCCTCTGAAGCTTCTTCCGAAAGACTTCCAATTGGTACAATAGCATTTTCTGCAATTATGTCCCCTCCGTGAATCAACAATTTGTGGACGGTTAATGACATGTAGTACCAATCATACAGTTCCACGTATTTTTCAGCGGTTGTTCTAGCGTATTCTTTAAATTTCGGCACGTCTACAATCTCTCCAGATGTGATAGCTTGCAGAATCACAGCAAATCTGCGTATTAGGTCTTCATCTAATCCAGTGATCGCTGCAGTTTTATCAGGAAATTCAAAAAACCGCCTTGCTGTGTTCCCGTCGTTAGTTGTGCCTGATCCTTGCTTAACGATGTCAATCAAAAGGTTGAGATCATCTTTGAATCGATCTTGAATGAGTTTTTTTCGTGAATGCAATAACTCTTGATGACCTTCTCCTCTTGCAGACCACTTTTTGAAGTCGAGACGATACGCTATGTGTAGAAGACATTCCATCACATTAATGCGGGCATGAAGTGATGATAATCCGAACTCATACACACCAGAAGAAATGGTTTTTGACGCAATGACATCTAACTTATTCATTTCTGTAGGCTTAGCCAAACACAGGTAGCAGGCCGCATTTGACTTAGCTTCAGACAGATATGTACAAATTTTGCCGTCAATCATCGTCATAATTAATTTGTGACTAATTTCATGTCCTTGACATTTTGAGGGAACGAGAGCTTCAATTTCGTTATCCATTGCAGTTTTTTCATTTATGACAACGTCTTTGGTTTCTTTCACAAAACTAAACTGGACTGGACGGCAATACATAGGTGAACAGGGTTTTGGATTCACCCATACGGTATCACCGTCAGCTGTCAACTTTAATGGAACCAAAGAGGTCATAAATATGCTGGAATCATCTTGACCACTCTCTATGTTTTGCTTATATCTACTTTGGTTAGATGCACCGTCAAATCCCCACTTTGATATTAATATCAATTTTTTATCTTGTATCGCATCAGGACTACGAATAGTTTCAAAAATTCTGTTCACTGTTAAATCTAGTAACGCTTGTAGTGCAATCTTAGCAGATGAATCCGTTACAGTCACAAATGTCTTCGGAGGGTAGCACTGTAGCTTAGCTTTTTGCACTTTATAGTAAGACGGATATATCTCCTTAGAACCTTCTCGAATAGTCGTTTCCCTTAATGTGATATATTGCCATTTCGATAGTTTTAATGAAAGTAGCAAACCCAGTGCTTTTTCTGGTGAAAATATTGTTGAAGGAGCTGGTTTGTTCAACATTTCCTTGATTTTTGCTGCTGCTTCTGGATTTTGGAGCATATGTTCAATAACAGATGCAATATCCTCACGACCATCTCCTTTCAAAAGTGCTGCAGCTGAATAAGCTACTTCATTAGGGTCATCGCCTATATGTTCATCAGATCGTCTCTTCTTCTGCTTGTTACTTAGATCTTCAAACGGCTTTCGAGATCTTTTTGTCATCGTTGAAGTTGATTTCATTGTTGAAGTTGATGGTATAGGTTCAGGTACAGGTTCAGTAGAAATATTTTCACTTGTTGATTCTTGAATGAGCAAATTGGTTTGCACGCAGTTTGGCCAGTCAATATTTGCCTCAAGCCAATTACTGTAATCACGTCTAAAAACTTCACTTTTCCTGTGGGATCGTAACCATCTCGTTTGAACTGCCCGTGTAAATCTTCGACAAAATTCTTTCACGGTAACACTGTCTTCATCTAAAAGGCTAGAGCCCAGTCGAATAACAAGTGTGTTGAACAATATTTCGTGATCGAAAGACGAAGCATCCTGATTGCTCAGAATAACAAACAAATCCAAATTTGTAATAATGCTTTCCATTATTCACGATCACTGAGTAAAAAGACACGGTAGGATAGATGTTAGTATTAGAAATGCTCTAAATGAACTGAAGTTGTGAATCCAATGTTTGACTATTTATTGTTATTGACTAATGATGGTATCACATTTATCTAATTATACTTTCATTAAGTTAATCCTGCACTAATAGCTAAATTAGCGAGTACCCCAAATTATTTTGGTACGTATCCTTTTAACAGGTATATAGGTATTAAGTTTTATTAATCATTAGCTAATGTGGACTTGAGGCATTAGACAAGATTACATTATTATGTAATTCATAATTACCATGTCATTTCAAATAAGTAGGTAATACGACTTTGTGATTTCTTAGAATGTTTTGGTCTAAGCATAAAAAATATTGTAAGTTACACTTGGTATAGCCATATTAAGCATTAAAATGTACATATCATAAACATTTTTTATTTTGACGATTTAAAAAAAAAAAATCGCAAGTTATGCCGCAATATTAAGTATGTCAAAAATTCACAAATAAATAGTACTATAACAGTGTGCAAGGATATAACGGCCAACCTTGCGATTCTAGAGATATCCTCATTTTTCATGTCAGCTCCATACATTTTTTTCTTATAAAAATTATAACTCTTCCATTTGTGCACACAATTACTTCATATGACATTTTATAGAACAGTAATGATCAGCAGAACTCATTTCCAGCAAAAAAATAACATTTAAGAAATCGAGATCCTATGTCTTCTACAGCCGATTTTCGATCCACCGTGCGCCGCCGACGCCGCGCGCCGCCACCGCGCCACGCGCAATGCACACCCAGCGTAGATAACGTCCTCCAGGACGAGGCTACTAAATTATTTTTTATCTTTAACTCTTGCACAAGTCTTCGCACTTATCTGAAGTTACAGGAAGCGTTTTGGAAGTCAAAAGAATCGTTAAGTGGAATCAAGTCGAAAGATACCAGTTACAAAAGCGTAAGATAGTGCTTGTTACAAATTGAATTAATCCTTCCCTCAAGAGCTTTCCATTCAATTTTAACAAAACCGCGTCTCCATTTCGCACCTCGTGCCATATCATATTATGTAAAAATTGGTTAAAATTCAAGAGTCATATGCTGTGAGCAAACGACCGTAGGAACATCATGAGAGCAGCAAAATTCCACGGCTCGGTAGACAAGCCGCGTCGCTCGGAACTTTATGACCGGCAAACGATGCGTATGTGCACGACAGTAAAGGCGGTACGCCGATAAAAAGTCCATTGTCGACACCGGGCCGCTTAAGGGTTCGCAAATGACGGGAGGAGCGCGAGAAAAACGAGATAAAAACTGAGGACGACCGTCTACGTGCTGTCGAACGACAAAGAAATGCTATGTTGGGCTGAGACCTCGACAAGTGTGAAATTTGATTGGCGTCCACAAAGAAAACATTGAGCAAAGATACCGTCGCGTAGGTGTGCCCAAACCTCGGTTACATGTTGCCGAAGAGAAACGTCTGCGATAATGAAGGATTCTTTACCTGAAACAAACAAAATGTTTTATTAAATCAACTGAAATTTTACTTGAAGCTACACAACAAACAACATTGCAACCAGCCACCAAACAACATTGTATTTATGTATACCTAATTGACAAAGGCTAACTATGAATTAATGAATAACAAAGCGGCGACCTAATGTAATTAAGATTAGGTAAACTAGGCCCTGCTTAGTAGCTACAAATACTAATTTCATTAAAACTTGTTCTGAGATAAATAATTGGATTCTATAAATCTTTCACTGAGCAACATTACTTTGATCAGCAACGGAATTTATCGTTTCATTAAGAAATTCTTCGGTCAATGAAATTTCCAATAAAAGGTAGGTATGTCTATGAAAATGGCTTCCGGCTAAAAGAAAACAGCGCGAAGTTACCGATATACCAATATTATAGGTAGGCAAGTTTTTATTTTAGTTAAACTACCCACCAACATAGTATTCAGTAGGCCGGGGCCTTGTTTGTTATTTCACTAATCCAGTTTATGTCAACACTTAGCGCCCACTAAACTAAACAATGCGTTTCGAAATATTTCACGCACATGCGGAACTATTATGGTTTAGCCGATATTATAAATAAATAAATACTGTGTACACTAGCATGTTGTAGTGGTACGTACAAAGGGCGTTATGAACTTTTGAAAGTGGGTTAATTCAAAATCGCTCAATCCGTTGCGTGACTCGGCAAACGGTCGACCAGGTTTCGTGTCTTTCAGTCGCCCTCTGTATAAAAGTAACATTTTCACGTTGTGTTTGTAAAACGTGGAATAGTTTCACAAAGCCGACTCTGTTTCACACGAAACCATTCGATTTGTCGGTTGCTTTCCAAGTTTCGTTCGAAGGGCGTTGTCTGCGTCCATTATGCAAATGGAGGCTCCGCGGCCCGCGGTGGACGTATTTAGCCGATCTATTCACAGAGCCTGCCCGACAGACGACAGGATTCAACTATGTACTTTGATCGCGGCAACGGGTATCTCGTAAATTAAATAAATGCTGGCTAGTTTCCACGCTAATGCTGAAACGCAAACAATACAAAAACTCTTTTTTCTCGTTGAATTGCAAGCGTGGCTAAAGTTTCGCTAAAATACAGCCTTTATTCAAATAACGTTTGGAATTCAGCGGCAGGTATTTCTGTTATGTTTATCGCTTTGTATTTTTCACTTAACTACTATTGTATGTTGGAATAAAAAAATCAATTTATGTTTCATTGTCGACTTTGCATTTTCTCATTTTCTGCGGGTGCTGGTATTTTGTGGAGGTACAAAATATATAGTTGTAGAAAGCTCATTTGATGTTGTGTGCACAAAATGTTGATACAAGTAATGGTTGTATAATCATCATCAGGGTCGTATCATGTGTGTGTGTAGTTCCCCGGGGGCGCGGCTGTGGCTGTCGCTCCTCCATTCCGGAGAGTGGCGACACGAGCCGACAAGTGTTTTGATACTATCGCGCTAATGTGTTCTGCTATAATCGATACCGACACACGAAAGCGGAATTTTTATCACTCCATATAATGTGGTATTGAACAGTTTCATGAGGCCGTTGACTTGGCATGCGGTTTATGTAAAAGTAGATATTTCCCCAGTCAACAAAGTTTTTTCTTACGTCGTTAAAAGCCGGCTAATGTTACTAAAAATAGATTTCAAGTTTATAATGGACATTATTTTCTCAATTTGCTCGCAGACGGTTGGAATCTGGAAGACCTATAAACACGAGCGTGGGAGTCGAGCAGATAATATTTAATAACCATACCCACATCCTTCCCAGTGTATCCTTGTCATTAATAGAAACCGAATGTGTATTAGGTTAATTAGTAATCTCTTTACTAATCTCGTTATGTCCAGAAAGTCCTTCCCACGACATGATACATTACCCTTCCCCGGATGTTTACAAAGGGGACACATGTACTGGCTTACGATATAAAGTGGCTTCGTATCATAGATACACCGATGTCAAAGTAAAGGCTATTCAAGGGCTTTTTCAGACCCATTTATGTACGAAAAATATGTGCTTACGTAAGTAGAAGCAGCTACTACATATTTCCCCGAGTTTCCTTCACAGTTGTAGTTCGGCGAAAACTAAATAAAATAGTTTCCAAGGGTTTCCCCCACAGGATACCACACCCTTGTTAACTTTATTTGACTGAAATTCGGTTCAGAAATACTTTTACTGGAACTGAAAACGTACTGATAAACAATATAATAAATTATAAGTTTATGTGGCGGGGGAGTCTTGTGTATTTAGAATGACGATACACTAAATGATGTTTGCCTCCGTCTAACTAGGGGAGTGCCGTCACGTCAATTTTGCTTGTGTAACTGTTGCGTCACTCAAAATGTTTGAACAGCACATGACATACATATGTATACAGGATATTGCTCACTAGAACACTGATGAAAGCCACCCGATAGACAACCTAATTAGGTAGTTGCGAAAGCGAAGTCATCAAATCCAACTCGTTTGTACGCTTGCAAAAATCTACGCTCAACTCTATTAAAATTAATCCACTCATTACATTCTGGATCCGCTTACATGAAAACCCGAGTTTCATTTTAAATTCTGTTAAAATATGATATTGGGTTCTGGATTCTCGGCGCTAGTAATTTGTTGTTGCGGTACTCATAGTTTCCACGGCGCCGCCGCCTCTGAAGGTTTCATTTAAAGATATTGCACCGACTCTGCACTAATATTGCCAACGTTGTGATGTAACAGCTCTATTGATCGAGGAAATGAGAAAGAGCCAATTTTAAAACAGAAAAGGAAAAATTCCTTCGCGTCCAGCAAGTTAATTAACAGACCCCGTGTAAGACCCCAAAAATAACAGCGCTAAGGAAAAAGTGAAACATTGAGCTTTTGTGTTTTTGTGAATTTCATTTCAACATCCAACGCTGAAAAGAAATATTGTAAATGAAGATTTAAAAATAATACCTTCGTTTATTTTCGGGATAAAGAGCAACCCTTCACATAAAAGAACAGATAAAACATTTTCATCCAAAAAATTAAATCATTTGAACAACTTGCGAGGTTTAAAAGTGTGTCACAAAATGCCTAGTCGGCACATTATCTATCGACATCTGCGACGCCAATTCGTTCTGCGTCACGTACTCCAAACAAACTTCATGGGAAAACTTTAATTGGAAAATACTCCTAGTTTGCTCAGAATAGGTGTTTTCAGCGCTATCAGCTATTAGCTGTGTACCTAAAACTATTGATTATTCAACGATTCGATGTTACTTTAAGCTTAGATTGGAGCTTTCTTGTTGTATTCGATTTAGTTTTAAAATAGGTTCTGATATAACTAGACACATAAATGTCATGCTGTAATGATTCTGCTTAGCTGATAGCTAAACTAACCAACTTTGGATATCTGTAGCTAAAATTATCTCGCTACCGACCAACTACGAATTCGTGATCTGAGAATTAGGCTATTAGTATGCAAGTGAAATGATACTGCAGCTGCACATTTCTGATAAGATCATCTCTTAAGTAGGATATCCGAGAACATCCTATTACTAACAGATAGCACGTGGACGCTTATCACAGACCACACGAATACTCATGAAAATAAACATTCCCATCAATATTCAAATCATATTTTGCAATCAACTGTCACACAATGTAGGCATTCAGACATTGTGTCCCCGAATCGAAAAATAAAATCTAGATAGGAATTCGAGCGAGTATTTAAACGCCCACCGCCCAAACATGACTGCTATCGATTGGGACTTAATAATAGAGCCATGTCAGACGCTACGAATGATACATGAGCCACCGATTATGCGAAAAGCAATATCGCCCACTATAAATATTAGCTCGGGACTGCAAAAGAGTAATTCGAAATAAATTCAATTAACTTCGCCTATCAGTCTTGCGTGGCCATGTAATATAGTCGCGTTTACAATTGAATTGAATTTCTTGGAAACTCTGGGGTTACAATAAAAGTTACTCCTATTAGATTTTTGGCACATTTAGCCAAGTTTAGTATAGGACTATTTATATTCAAAATAGAAATACGCGCTTTTGTGTTTTCGCATGACAACTATGGATATACCAAAACGACGATAAACCATTTTAACAATGAGGGATATAGATCGAGTAGCATATTGCAGCTCAGTCTTTTGTTTTCTAGCTGACGAGATAGATACTGCATATTAGAACAGCAGCGAGCATTCGCAGCGCGGGAACCAGCTGTGCGGCGCGCATCATGCGACCCCCTCATAATGAGGCCGCGCTGACTACCACACCGTGCTAGCTCCTTCGTTTGCTATGCTAATTGGTCGGTTAAGCTGCCAACACGTACATACCGACCTGCCTAATTAGAAATCCGTGGAAAAATAGTGGCTTTGCAACGTATACATAATGAAGCAGCTCCAAGTTAGAGTTAGGAAGTTTGTATTGACGGTGCCATCGCGTACCATCACAACCAAATTATTGTCATATTTATAATTTTATTAGGAACCGGAAGCAGAAAGTTTAAATTTGACTGCTTACTGGAATAGTTAGAAATTACGATTTTATTTTATTATACAAGCTATAAATAAGTTTGTGACCGTAGCTGAGAATTTAGGTTTACAACCTTTTTAAGTAGGAGTATTTGATTCGAGAGCGCGTAGCTCGGAGCAGCGTTCTATTATACCAGCCGTAGTTTATTCCCCGCAGTTACTAATTAGGTAACGCTGTCAACATGTGAGGAACAAAAAATTGTGAAAACTAAAAACGCGGGTATTCATGTGAGGCCATTCATACGCATCTGCATGTTCTCGCATGTAAAGTATTCACACGCTCGCTCGCAGCGCTAATGAAGTTTTTCGCGCGCCGCCACTCTTATCTCATCTAATTTGCGTATTTTTATCACCTAATGAAAAGATTTTCTTTGCAAAAGATTTCCAGACAGAATAATGGCAAGTTTATTACAATAAGTTCTGTAATACATTAAAACTTTTTACCATTATGTAAGTATTCTTTTCGTTGTACTTTATATTCATGTATGATAAATAGCTACCGAACAGATACCTAAGAATTCTTTTAATACTTATATTATTTTATGGCACATTAAACTCCATTTCTTTGTCACATTAAGGCTAATTTTCAAGAAACTAAAACAGTAAACTAATCAAAACGACTTTCCAAGTTTTCTTTTCGTTTGCACGCACATTGTTCACAAAGTTTGGTACAAACTCAATAATGGGCTTGTCACTATTGCACTCCCGGTACCCAAATCACATTACCAGGCGAAACGCGGAAAATAAGGGGAAGATTTTTTATTTTTCCCTGAAATTGTATTTATCAGGAGACGAACAATACGCTGTTACTCACAGACTTCAATTTGAATGGTAAAAGTCAAATGATGTAAAAATACAAGTAATATGAGTAATACGTGGAGAGAATATGAGAACATTGAGTTTTCCGTCCTTAACCTTTTGATCGAACCAGTGAAGTGTTCATATTAAAGAGCTATACAACTTCGCAACTTCTACCTGTCCTCCCCAAATCGTCTAATCCTCTCTGACATCGACTCCTACTTTCGGTATTAATGAAAGTCTAGATTAACATTTAATCAATAAACTTGGGTACAACTAGTAGGTACTTATCATCATGTTCAATTAGTGGATTAGTAGTCAAAGACGTCTCGATCCTCCACTATTGAGAGCGGGCGCACCACAAAGCCTACACATTGTTGAGTTAACGAACACTAACAAGAGCGTGCTCTATCTACAATGCCGAACATATCAATTAATAGCTATTTCTAGGCACTGTATGACTAATTCCACGCGAATTTAACAACCGATCTTTATGCCAAAGCTATGTAGATTATCCATTTGAACTGGAATGTAAGGTTATTGTGAGTTTGTCTAAGTGTGCAATAATCGAATAATCGTATTGTAGGCTGATAATTACTGTCCTGCGTTTCGTAATCGATAGTCGATTGGCTATTTCCCGTTGTATCCCTCTATTAGTTGATTCCAAGCAGCCGTTTAAAGATAAACAACGCCTAACTACATATTTCCTGGTTGGTGGGTTCATACTTTTGCAGCATTTTCGAGTTTAAAATATGGCATAAATTACAATTTATTTTTGCTGTGATTCTTGTATGTAGGTCTACATAAAAATATGACGTGTATAAAGAGCGGCATGAGCGTACAATTTATTCAAAGCCCGAGGCACGTGGACCCGAGGGATTCCGGGCTGGACAAAGGCTCAAATTCTCATTACATAACGGAATTTCACAGCAACATTCAATTTTGAAAAATAAACAGCGCTCGTGATTATTTATTACACACTGAAAAAAATAATTCCTTACTGTTCGCATTTTTAGCACAGTAAAAATTTTGACAGTTAGAATAACGTAAATAACCGTTAAAATTATCGATTTCAGACAGTACCGTTAAATGTACCAAAACAGTTAACAGCTGAACAGTTATTTTAACTAACCAATCATTAATAGCAACTGAAAACCTCAGTAACTACAACGTTTTACCTGTAAGAATTTCTTAAAAGTACGTTTAACTGTTGTAACAGTTATTTCTACCTTTGATACATTAAACAAAACAGTAGTGTACACTGAAACTCACATTTATTCTAACATACCCATACACCGAATACCAACAAGTTTATATTATGATTAGAAACAGTTCTTTGTAATGTCAAAACATTAAATGAAACAGTTGAACTGACTGAAACACACAGAACTCCAAAGTTTTCCCGCACCCACTATAAAAATGTTAGCTTTAATGATTATAAACAGTTCTTTGTAATGTCAGAACATTAAATTAAACAGTAGAACTAACTGAAACAGTTCAAACAAAACTGTTTTTAACAGTAGTAATAACCTTTTCACTCAGTACCCGCTACTGTCGAAAAACAGCAGTGGCAGCTACTGTTGATTAAGTATGCACTACTGTTTTACGACAGTAGCGGGTACTGGGTGAAAAGGTTATTACTACTGTTGAAATCAGTGGCAGCTACTGTTGATTAAGTATGCACTACTGTTTATCTACAGTAGCGGGTACTGAGTGCAAAGGTTATTACAACTTTTGAAAACAGTGTCAGCCACTGTTGATTAAGTATGCACTTTTCACCCAGTACCCGCTACTGTCGAAAAACAGTAGTGTATACTTAATCAACAGTAACTGACACTGATTTCAACAGTAGTAATAACCTTTTCACTCGGTACCCGCTACTGTTGATAAACAGTAGTACATACCTAGACAACGGTAGCTGTCACTGTTCTCAACAGTAGTAATAACCTTTTCACCCAGTACCCGCTACTGTTGATAAACAATAGTACATACTTAATCAACAGTAGCTGCCACTGATTTCAACAGTAGTAATAAACTTTTCACTCAGTACCCGCTACTGTAGATAAACAGTAGTGCATACTTAAACAACAGTAGCTGTCACTGTTTTCAACAGTAGTAATAACCTTTTCAACCAGTATCCGCTACTGTCGAAAAACAGTAGTGCATACTTAATCAACAGTAGCTGCCACTGATTTCAACAGTAGTAATAACGTTTTCACTCAGTTCCCGCTACTGTAGATAAACAGTAGTGCATACTTAAACAACAGTAGCTGTCACTGATTTTAACAGTAGTAATAACCTTTTCAGTCAGTACCCGCTACTGTCGAAAAACAGCATTGTTTATCAACAGTAGCTGGTACTGAGTGCAAAGGTTATTACAACTTTTGAAAACAGTTTCAGCTACTGCTGATTAAGTATGCACTTTTCACCCAGTACCCGCTACTGTCGAAAAACAGTAGTGCATACTTAATCAACAGTAGCTGTCACTGATTTCAACAGTAGTAATAACCTTTTCACTCAGTACCTGCTACTGTTGATAAACAGTAGTACATACTTAGACAACGGTAGCTGTCACTGTTTTTAACAGTAGTAATAACCTTTTCACTCAGTACCCGCTACTGTCGAAAAACAGCAGTGGCAGCTACTGTTGATTAAGTATGCACTACTGTTTTTCTGCTGTCGCCAAAGAACGAGGGAGTCAATTGAAAGAAACACATAAAAAAAAAATTAAATGTTCGGTGATTCAAAAGTATATACATCCATAGACACTGACGGCTAATGATGATGGTACTGCCTACCCCGTTGAATTTCCCAACTCCCTGGTGTTAACGGGCGTGCCGTCCCATCAGCTGGACTTAGTTGGCGTTTCAGTTCTGCTTATACAAAATCTTGATATATTCGTCATTGTAAATTGACTTTTAAAATGACGATCAACAGATCCAAGGGCCAAACCATACAAGTGACAGGCATTCAACTGTGCACTGCATGCTTTCACACGGTCAATGATGTTAATTGTTCAGTGCCCAAAACTTTCACACACGTGCATGTGCTTGCGGAAAATAATAAGTCATTTAAATATGTATACAGGACGGTATTATAATAAATAGCGTTCAAAAAGGCGTTTGATGTTTCACTTTGAAAATAACGTGGTATCGGCCAGTATAATGTAGTCGGTTTTTAAGCCATATCGTCACCTCAACCCCATTTAATTTTGTTTCGTACCTCTGCCGCGCAGAATTACAGCACCCAAAAGGAGGAGGTTTAGTAGTCATTACCCACATTATCACATTTTGACCAGGCAGTCAGTTCTCACACATAACATCAAGCCTGTAACCCCTGAAGGTTTAGGCAGAGGTGTACCTAATCGTACACCCACATTTCGCCACCATCGGACACAAATCCAGATTCAGTGGCTGCTACTGAGAAATTCCTGATTGAATCACCCAATAACACTATTTTTAGCATTTTTTTCAATTGCTTATATTGTTTAATGATAAGAGGAACACAAGCATCTCCTTTTGACTACCAAATCATCGGCGTTGTAACTTTATGTAATTGAAATAAACATTTCTTTTTAACACTCCTTAACCCGGGAATCGATTCCAGGACCTCATGTTTAGTAGTCGCGCTTGCGACCACTCGAGCACCGAGGCAGTCTCACACATCCACACCAAAATTACCACGTGAACGAAGTCGCGGGCAACCGCTAGTCAGCACTAAATCTAGACAAAGACATTGGTGGATGCTCCAGCGTAGCCCGCGAAATTCAAATGTTCTTAAACTTCAACAATTTCCAAATTTTCTTACGTTTTTTGCAATTTGTAGTTGTAAATCGTATGTAGTTACAGAATTAAAATCATCAATACAATCCTCCATGCTCATAAAGGTGCAGGAATGACTTTGACCTTGAAAAGTCATTCCTGCACCTTTATGAGCTTGGAGGATTTAATTCTATAACTACATACGTCTTACAGCCGCGAATCAAATGTTCATCAACATACAACCTAGCACTGGCCTGCGAATTGCAAAAAACGTAAGAAAATTTGAATTTAGCGGGCTGGTTGGAGCATCCACCTTAACAATAAATATTATGAGTTATACAGAGTGGAAGAGACATTGACGCACAAGTCGCACAATTTGATACCATAAGTTTAGATTTACTATAAACTGTAAAAAAAAAACATCATTTCTATCCAACCCAATGAGATTTTAGTTTGTGCCCTTCCATCCTGTACATCAGTTACAGTATATTATTTCAATGTTTTTCATATAACTTGTTATTCCTAATAAAAACAATATCTTCAATCAAATTGCGGTTTAAATTAAAACGATACCTTGATACCACAAATTTCAGACTAGAGAGAGAATAGTCTTACCACACCGACTTTTTTTTTTTTTGGGATAATGGCACACAATTAAAACATTAATCTCTCGGTAACTCCAACATTTTCCAGCACCCACTATAAAAAATGTTAGCTTTACACTATCGGGCACCTTATTGATCGAAAAAAAAAATAGGTAAGTACCGTCAAACCTTCCCAAATTTCCTGAAATTTTTTATTAAACTTCAAATAAAAAAATAAAAATAAAATACTTTTAATGTTTGATTTTGCTACACGATACTTAAATGTATTGTTCATTGCATAGGATATATAATAATATCAATAAAATAAGTATTTATGTGCTAAAAAGCTCAATTTGTACAGCGGGCCAAATTTTTTGTACTTTTTACAAGTTTGCCCATTTTTCAGAAACTTTTGTAACTTCGGTATTTTCTACCTTAAGAACATATGGTTAAGGGATAATTAAAGAAAAAGAATCAATCTATCATAGGACCTTAATACTAAACGTTTAAACGTTCATATTGCCTGTCAAATTTGAGTGGGCAAAGTCACAACAATTTTTATGTAATTTTTCATTCAAATAGACGGAAAAACCAGGGTTGTCACCTTTAACCGACTTCTAAAAAAGGAAGAGGTTATCTATTCCGCAGCATCTTTTTTTTTCTACATCAGTACGGTGTTTTTCATTTAAATAAAACGATTAACCAGGTTGTCACTTTTTATTAAAAATCAGTACCTACAGTCTAAAAATATAAAATTAACATTATTTTCATTAAAAAAAAAACAACATTTTTATCACATGAATGAATTAACTATTTGTTAAACTTTTTATGCTCTCTTATTCTATCGACATTAGAATAAGAATAAATTTATTATGCCATTGTTACAAAAAAATAATTACTTAACCTAACTTAGCGCTATGAATCAACGTAACAAGTAAAATTTTAACATATATAGAAAATAGGTCCCCAAACTAGGCTGCGCCTGTATCTTGGGGGCCGGAGTTGCATTTACTTAAAATTAAAACACATAATTTGTTGAAGTGATTGATAACAAGGTAAGTAGGTAAATGAGGAATAAGTTTTTTTATAAAAAAAAAAAAACAATATGGTATTACAATAATAAAAAGTAAAAATAATTCTAATGTTTTAATATCGTGTGAATGTGTGTGTGTGTGTGTGTATGTGTGTGCAGATGTGTGGGTTATTTGCAGTTATTTTATGTTTTACAGTTTAATTAACTTAAAACTTAAAATTTGCGTTGGTAGTTCCAAAATGAATGTTATACAAATTACCTACTTATCTCAGATCGAATTTAACATTGAGGTAACAACCCTAACGGTAATTTTTTGGTGGGTAAAGTCGCAACAACTGCTTCAGAAAAACTAATTTGACATTGCCCACCATCATGTTTTCGAATTTAGGAGAGATTTGGCTTTGTTTATTCGATTTTCCTTGCTCATTTATTACAAATTAACAGTGGTTTAAAACTGAATTTCCTGCTGTAATTAGAAATCGAGTTTTAATGAAAGTTTTTCACATGAGTTTTGGCCCGCAAATTCGACTACCAATTTCGACAGCGTGTGACAGTCGACGGAAGTGACATTGGGCAAAGTCAGTTATACAGTGCTTCCAGAGAGATAGTCAACATTTTGACTATGTCTGTTGCCATTCCGGCAACAAATGTTGCCGGTTATTTGAATATTTGTGAAAAGTGACGGGCTGGGCAAAGCTAGATGCGTTGGGCAAAGCCGGAAGGTTTGACGGTAAGCAATAAGACGTCACAGTTGAAACAGTTATTTATATCTTCTACCGATTTAAACGGTAAGAAAAATGACGTCACAGCTGGAACAGTTATTTTTACCGATCTATACAGTAATAAGAATAATCAACAGGAACGGTTATTTTTACCGATCAAAACAGTAATTTTTATTGACCGAACGGTAAGATAATGACGCCATAACTTCTCGAATCGTTTCAGAGTTGCCAGATCCTTGGTAAATTGGCAACTTTTCGGAACTTTGTTGGATGTTAGATCGGAATAGAATAGCTTGACTCTGCGCCTACAAAATGAGCCACAGAAAAAGAAACTAGGGTTTTTGAAAGCTCAGTCAACGGTATTTAAAAATTCATGATTACCAATCAGAAACATAGGTAAAAGTTCAGTACCTACTAACGAGGTTCCTATTATTTTGATTATACAACGCAAAGCATAATACACTGGCTGATGAATTAACTATTAAGAGGAGGCATTCGAATTTTTGTCAATCTTCCTTTCGATATTGTAAGCAAAGTAGGTAAATAACGTGAATGAAATTTTAGTGGGTATGTTATTTCGCGGGCAGGAGGGGAGCATCCACCCTTATTGATTATTGTTAATAGTTGGTTTTGCTTCTAGACGATCGGCGGCGCCATTTGGTGCACAGAAATTAAAAGCCAAAAACGATTACATCAAGTTAATATTTATTACTTCCAGAGATTTAAAGGTGATAGAAAGAGATAAAAGCAACTAAAGCAAGTATTATTAGTTGGTTGATTTTGCCTGAAAATGTTGAGAAATGGTAATAATTAACTGTGGTTATAGCTTTCTGAATCCAATTTAAATGTAAATACCGATATACGTTGAAAAATAACTCCGCAAACACAAACCGCAGAGAATAGTTTGTTTTACTAGTAGATAGAGCATTCAAAACTGAATAGCGTGGTGCAAAAAAGTGAAAACCTCAAAATTTCGTTTTGCCTGTAATAGTTCGATAAGTAAACATGCGTTTATTTATAATTTCCAGTGTTAATTTTCAGTTTGAATACTGTGGTATCCTGATATAAAATCATGATTAAACCGATTTAAAATAAATGTGCATAAAGCGGGTGGTGAGGGCAACCCCGACAAGGTGGGCGGGAAACGCTCCGCTGTCAGTGTCATCACTGTCACACACCAGAGGAAGGTTCGTTGCGAGTTGCGATCACTGTGCGTTGGATGTACACAAAATACCAACCTGTGTTTTATTTCTAATATACAAACTAATTATCATTTGTGGGTGTTGAGAGTACTCCACACCTAACTAGTGGACGAGCGAACACCACAAATACTTAAGTAAGTATTCATTTTAATTCAATCGGAATTTTACGGAAATTTTATTGGTAAAATTTTACGTGGTGGCGGCAACACTGACTGAACCGACTCACGAGTTGGTTTGGTCCGCGCGTCGGTCGCCATTTTACTGTAAACATTGTGGTGTGGTGCGTCAGGTGCGTGCGTGCGGCGTGCGCCTGTTAAAGTGGATTAAAACGGTAGGTCTCTAATGTCTACTTCTTAAATTTAAGAGCTAGGCTCTTGTCCGTGCAGCATGTAAGTTAGTGCAATGTAAATAAGTTAATCTTTTCCATCCAAAGCAGCTTCTTATATCCATTACCGTAAAACCATGCAACTGTCCTAAAACGAAAGTAAGGTCCAAAGAGAACATTGAACACAGAAAGCAATTCTGTTGTGATTAGGCTGCATCTTGTAGATTATCGAGTGTTAATTATTTATTAGAAATGGGCAAATGTTACAAGACAGTTCTAAGCAGATGGCAGGACCGATCTCGGAATCGCACCTCGGTCAACTTGAACCGGTTTTTTCGTGTTCGTCGAAGCTCGCCAACTTTAATTTCAATAAATTGAAAAAAAATATCGAATCAGACTGAAACTTTTAACTTTCAGATGTCATTTGAACTCATAGAAGAACTCTTGACTAATTGGGGCCTTAGCAAATACATAAACGTTTTTATTGGTAAGTAGCCCTCCGTCTGTGTAAGAAAGCCCCTAGGGCTTTCTGTCAAATAACCCGCGTCTGTGTAGAAAGCCCCTAGGGCTTTCTTTTACTCTGCTTTCTGAGTTGACACAGACAGCCTGGTAGATAATAATACAATTTTATGTATTGTAGGCTTCGTAACCTCAAAGCCCATGCTTGGGCTACTGCAGTACTGCATTCGGAGTAGGTTCATACTACATCAATGATATTATAAGTTTATTCAATTGATCTACATGTTCTTTGTATTTCAGAAACGGACAATTTTTACTAAGAAGAGTAAGGAACCATGTAGTAGGTATATCTACATGGTTAGATTGACCTGACCTATCCGAGTTTTACGGTAATGTCGTGTTAGCGCATGAATGTGTTGTGGTGAAATGTAGCTTGAGTGAGGGTCACTGTTGTGCTGCAAAACTAACCTTCGGCTAGGGCTTCAAACTTAACAAAAAACCTACCTAATTTAATTTACATTACCTACCTACTTATTATATTTATTTACCTACAAAAAGGTTATTGTTACTGATTTCACATTTTGCCTACCTGTCACTGACACAGTCTTTGTTTTTCCAGAAAATGAAGTTGACATAACTGCATTAGGACTAGGGTTGATGAGGAAGTGGTTATGAGGAAGAGGATGCGGATGAGGAACTATTAAAAATACGTTTTGAGGAAGAGGAAGAGGATGAGGATATGAGGAGGAGGATGAGGATGAGGAATAGGATGCGGAAGAGGAATATAGAACCTGTGATTTGGAATTGAAATTTTAAATAAAAGAAAGATTGCGAATGGGCCCTTTAATATTTAGAAAGAAAAAAAGACAATTTAGTAGTCAAAATTCACAATAGGGAGGTTGAATTTAGAAAATTAACTTTGAAGCTGTTTCTCCAGATAGACGGTTTCGTTTTTAAAGACTAGCTAAGAAGCTACAGTGGGATGGGTACGTACACTATAGTACTACACACACACAGTGACACACACAATAGCGTGCTGTGTTATATTTCAAAAACACGTTCAAGCCTGATCGTGAAAGTACCTAATGCAGCGAGCAAAAGACGGAGATTACTTTTATTTACATTGAATACGTCAACAACACTTCCTCATAAATTCCTCTTAATTAATGAGGATGTGGAAGAGGAAGAGGAATATTTTATGCCTGATTTTGAGGATGTGGAAGAGGATGAGGAATCGCTAAAAAATGAGGAACTTCCGCATTATGAGGATGAGGAAGAGGAATCCTCATCAACCCTAATTAGGACTAATAGATGATGAACAGGTGAAAGTATTGATTCCGACCATCGGCCCACAAGCAAAATTTAAAAAGGCTCTTGCGGACTGGAAAGCAGCTTTGCAGAAAAAAGAGGGAGACAACCACATCAAGGAACATCATCATGATGAAATAGACAAAATTATAGAAGAGTACGGGAAAGATATAGGAGGTCTCACTCCAAGCCGAAGTTCGCCAATAATATCTCCAGCGGTAACACCTACATCAAGACAATCATCGTTATGCTCACTTGACCTGTCCTCGAGAATAAATTTGGTGAGTAATAGCTAAGTATATTATTAATTAGCTGTTGCCCGCGACTTCGTCCACCTGGTTAGGTACTTACATAGATTGATTCTCATACAAACTGGGTTGACTCAATCAAAGTATACTTGTTTTAACCATTGTGTTGTGTTGTGTACATAGATCAAGCACTGGATCAACACATCTATATGTTATGTGCAACTTGATTAACCGGGCAGTATTAATATGACCGATCATTATGAAAAATGACCATGATCCATGAGGCCATTCAAATTAATAAATTTATTACTTTGAATGGCCCATGTTAATAATGCCTGACGGCCCGTGGTTGATTAAAGAATCAATGTTTGAGATAGCTTGAAGTTATCACTTGGAGCGGGCAGTATGAATACTTCATTGAAACATCTTATTTCAAATCAAGTTTATAATGACAACTATGTTTTTAAAGAAATATTTTTTTTATCTACAAAAAATATGTATAGGTATTATTTTGTATTTTTCAGAACACAATCCAGGACTTAACCGAGCTTCTCCAAACTACTCAAGAAGGTAGACATCTTCTTAAACGGCGTGATGGTCCCTTAGGAGATGCACTAAGAAAAATATTGGTAAAGGAAATTGCTGTTGAAATATTAAAATATGATCCTGAAGCACCTGTAAGAAATGTAATATATTTACATTGGATTCAACAAATTGGTATGTATTCAATATTATTCCTTCTAAACTAATATTATGAACGTGAATGTTACTTTGAGAGGATGTGTGGATGTTTGGGTTGGAGTGTAGCAAAAGGTGTGCAAGGCATTTGGGACTCCAGAAAGTTTTCATCAAAAATATTGAAATTGTTCAAATTCAATATTTTGTGTTTTTTAACTTTTATGGGATAAAAATAAAACGTTTTCATACTTTCGATTTTTCGTCTCCGACTTTTAGTTCTCTAGACATTAAATTATTCTAAGTGTTTAGCACAATGTTTTTGGTAGCAAATATTTAGAGAATTATAAGTCTCAAAATATTGAACTTAAAAGATTTCGATATTTTTGATGAAAATTTTCTAAGTCCCAAATGCCTTGCACACCCTTTGCTACACTCCAACCGATGTTTGTTAGGTACTCTTTCACGCAAAAACTACTGGACGGATTTTGAAAAACGTTACAGTTATAGCACATAGGGTATAGTCATAAATTAGTTTTTGAGATATAGCATTTTTCAAAAACCGAAAATTTAACTTTGTCATTCATACAATCACTATGAAAAACAAAGCTATTTTTTTCGGCTGTTAAGTCTTCATGGGCGAGTCCAACTAGCACTTGGTCACTTTTTGCTCTATATTGATAACGGCAACAGGTAGACGATTGAAATATGCACAGAATATTTAGTTATTATATACACCTTAAAAATAAATAAATTAAAATAAAACAAATATTTAAGGGGGGCTCCCATACAACAAACGTAATTTTTTTGCCGTTTTTATAGATTATGGTACGAAACCCTTCGTGCGACTTGGCCGGTCTTTTCAAAAGTCCAGTTTTCTTTGACTCTGTCTGTGTAGGTAGGTGTAGGCTTACAGGCACGGAACTTGTAAAGTTCCCTGCCCCTAAGATAAGCCTTTATGAATATAATAAAATTTTCATTATTTATATTAATATGGGTCGCTGAGCCAGCGAAGTAAGTAATTAATGTAGCAATTTAAAAAAATACTGTAATTTTAACAGGACAAGTGTTCCCCGCTGAAAACTGCTCAATCTATTACACTAAAGCATCTGATGGGCCAGGACGAGCTCACGGTCGGCTGTATGACGCGGTAACAAATCTGAAGGCAAAATATCGCCGAAACAAAGTGTACCAGCCAAAGGCGCGTCGTTCTCTTCTTGACAAAACTCTAACTCCTGAACCACCTAAAGAATATGCTAACAAACGGATAACTTCGCTGTTGGAAGAAGACTCTGCCTTGATCAGTGACAAAGATCTTGATTCAGCTGAAGTAATAGAGGAATGTTTGGAGTGGCTACGTTGTTCTGCAGATAATTTAGCTCTTTGTACTGAGAAATGGGCTAAAACAAGAAAACTGCGACTACAGCGTGTCTTATCGGAAGAAACTCACACTTACCTCCTGGAGTTTCCGTGTTTACAGCGTTCCTGGGGGCATTCTTTGGTAAGTAAGATAATGCATTGCCATATCATTTCGTGGAATGATTGAACTGTACGCTGTAATTAAAAAAACCCTATCAAGTCCAGTAACTGTAGTAGTGGGAAAAAAATAGTTTTAATATTATTAAAGTTTTCCAATTTTTCAAATCCTATCAGTCACTTATTTTTAGGCTATTATTTAAAAAGTTAGAAATTTTAAGTAGCTGCTTTAAATACTGTTTCGGCACAAAAATATCGGTAATTATAGAACTAGAATTTAAAAAAATACGGCTTATAGTATTAATTAACTATTATAATCTTGATACTATTAAGTTTTTAGAAACCTGATGTACTTGGTACAGTCACAGAATAGGTAATGGTCTGTACCATTCTCTAAGGCAAAAGTGCATGGATGGACACCACCTTCGTCTATAGTTTAAAATATCATTTATATTTTGATAAAATTAATAAATAAATACTATTATAGTTCAGCAACTATAATAGTATTTATTTATTAATTTATGGATTATTTTAATTCTTATTCTTATTCTTTATTGCACACAAAATATAAAAGTAGGACACACAAAATTACAATATATAACTTATGTACAACAGCGAGCTTAACCCAGAATTAAGTTTTCTTACAGCAAACCTTACGTTTGATTGTGAGATTTGCGAATGAGGATAAACCTATGTGCACAAACGAACATTTATAACTTAAATTTACTTATTTTTACTTTTACTAAACTAATACATAAAATAAAAAAAAATACTATATAATATATACTATTATCCTGTTGACAGGAAATGTTCCCTTATTCTTTTCCCCTTCTTCTCTTTTTTTCTTTTTTTTCTTCTTTCTTTTTTCTTTTAATCGTTTTAGATAAGGGCTATCAGCATAGCCCTTATCTAAAATGATTAAAATAATCCATAAATATTTTTTAGCTTTTGTTTTTCACATTGGGGCCAATATTGAATTAGAGTCTGCAAAGTTGATAGCACTTTGCCAGAATCATTTAGTTAACAACTATTCAAATGAAGTGGATACGGACTTAAGTAATTTATTTCAATATTAGTCTCACTGTGACAAAAAACTTCAATATATAATTAAACTGAGTTCTCAGCTTTCAAATCTTTTATTGATAGGTATTTTGATATTATGCCATAAAGCAATTCACTCAAAATAAACTTCCCTTTTTTTTAATGCTGAATGCATTTAGTTATCAAAAATAATATTTTATTTAGGTAAAAATTGCGTTTGTGTAGTGTGTATTATCTGTGTGTGAGTGAGCGCGCATGTGTAATAATTTGTTTAACTTATAACCTTATGTTGTAATTGTTTCAGCTTGTGGCAGATTTCAACCAGTGGTACCCCGGTAATGAAAATAGCTTCGAAAATAACTTTCCTTTGGTAAAAAAGAAGTTAATTGCCCTGTTTGGAAACGTCTCAAACAAAAGTCCATTTGTGAAGGAACTAAAGGATCTCGTGAATAGTAAGCTTTATTTTGTTTTCTTTTTGACGCATTTTGTATTTTTTTTTTGTTACATCATAGGCGCTATCCGCACTGTATAAAGCGTAAGACGTAAGCCCGCCTGCATGAATGTATGTATGCAAACGTCGCGCTTTACGACTTACATCATAAGCTTTGCAGTGCAAAAGTTGGCGTGGCAACGCCAGGGATTTATGATGGGATGATGGTTTGGGGATGGAGTGTGGGCAACAGTAGCCGCCGTGGGAGACGCACCGGGCGTCTGGGGCCACCGTAGGCGCGGGCCTGTGGACGGTGAGCTATGGGCTAGCTCGGCGTCCGTCCGTCTTATGACGACAGGCCGTGTCGACGGCGCGTTCGTGTTCCACGCACGCCTCAAAGAGAGTCAGCAAACAGGAAGGGGTCCGAAAGGACCGATGCCTGCCAGGGTTGCGGAACTGTTCGAAAGAGATACCGCGGCCCTGGAACACAAAGGGCAAAGGAAGGAACATGGATGGGTTTTAGTCAGTAAAAGTCTGACACTCCCTCCTGCTCAGCCCAAAGCGGGAGGGGTTATTTGATGATGATTTCCCAACCGAAAAAAAAAAAAAATAGGGGTTAAAGAGGGAGGGGGTAGTGTGAGGACAAGTGGTGAGGAGTTGCGGGGGATGTGTAGAGGTGTGAGGGAGGATGAGGAGATGTAGGGGGTGAGTGATGGAGGTGACGATGGAGGTTATTGTGGGGCTGTTACTGGAAGACATGCAGGGTGAGGGAAAGGGGATGGAGGGAATAGGGTGTGGGGGATTGTTATGTTGTTAATGCTTAACAGTCTTTTTTTTGTTAACAGGCTCCGATCCAGAGACAAGCAATATTGCTGCGCTTCTAACCATTCCACATCTTCTGGGACCAGTTCAAATAAGAAAGAAGAAATGTGCTGTGGCAGAAGTGCAAAAAAGCTTCATCACACGCATTGAAAACGAATCCTTGATTAACGAGGAACGCCGTACACGACACGAAACATACAAGACTCTTGGTATCACAGTTCAGCCGTACGTCATTGTCGTCGGTCCACTGAAAAATATTACCGGGAGGTACATTATCGTTGATGACTTGATATACGAACTACCTAGCATTAATTGCGCAGTAGACACTTGTTTTAAAATTACATGGGCATTAAACCTGAAATATGCAGGTGAATGCTTGCCAATTTGGCAATTTTTACAAAAAGCTGTGTATGACGTTCCTAATACTGAAGATTTTCAGGAGAAAATACCTGGATCAGTTTTAGCTTTATTGAACGATTCCGACATAAAAATAAGAATTAAATAAAAATGATTACTTGTTTTTTGTGTACAACTGAGGTTACAAATTTAAGAGCACTTCGGGTTCATTTCCAATTTTTCCATCGAAATCATTCCTTTGAACAATATCGGTGTACAGAAAATGGCTGTTCCAGGTCTTATCACCTTTTTAATTCATATCGCCGGCATTATTTAAGAGAGCACTTAAGCGCAATTGAAAATGAAGGGTATCTTGTATCAAATACTAGTGTATCAACTATAAATACACACCTCAATGAAGAATATTCTGTAGCAAATACTGAAACACCACTTGAAAGAGATTTTTCATCTTCTGTAGCGCTGCATGGTTCAGCAGATGTAGCGGCAGACGTTGCAAATTCTTCAGGTAATGTTCCATTTGAAACAGCCTTAGCATCATTAATAGCAGTATTGTATGGATCTGTAAATTTACCTAGAAATATTGTTCAGATTGTTCTTGATCATCTTCAAAACATTATATCACATTCTGTGGTGCCAATAATGCGTGAGTCATTGCAAAATGTGTATAATGATAGTACAAGTTTTTCTAATCTTTCCGTTTTAGAAGTAGTTAAAACAGTAATTGATGCAGGATTTTACACATTTTCATCAGAACATCGTATACTTAATTTTTTTCAGCGTCGTCAGACTTACATACCTCCACAATCAATTGTAGTAGGCGAAAGGCGAGAGCCAAGTAGTTTTAACGGCAGTCACGTATTTTCGTCAGTTGCCCATACCATCCAGTACATTCCGTTAAGAAAAGTCCTACATGCATTTTTTTCGCTTAAGTCAATCTTGGTTGATACATTACACCACATGGAAAATCTTTATAGTAATGTTACAAGAATGGAGAATTTCATTCAGGGGAATTACTGGCAATCAAAAAGAACGGTTAGCGCTGGAAGAATCGTTCTGCCTTTATTTGTATTTTTTGATGACTATGAAACTTCAAATGCCTTGGGCAGTCACTCGGGGATTCATAAATTAGGCGCTCTATATGTAGCAATACCTTGTTTGCCACCTTGGCATTGCTCTGCTCTTTCTAACATATTTTTAACCTTATTGTTTCATTCTTCTGATAGATCGAAATTCGGCAACAGCGTGATATTCAAGCCTGTAATAGATGAACTGAATTATCTCAGCACCATTGGTATCAAATTTGATGTGCCCAATTTTAATGGAACAGTGTACTTCGAATTAGCGCTTATTCTCGGAGATAATTTAGGCATTCATACAATAATTGGTTTTATTGAAAGTTTTTCCGCCAATTATCCTTGCAGGATTTGTAGAGTAAAAAAAGAGGACATGAAAGTTCAGACATGTGAAGATATTACAATTTTAAGATGTAGTGATGATTATGACGCTGATGTCATTGAAGGTATTCCTAGAAACTCTGGTGTTAAGGAAAAATGTGTCTGGTTGAAAGTTAGCGGATTTGATTTATTCAAACAAGTTGGTGTCGATGTCATGCACGACATTCTTGAAGGTGTTGGTAAATATGTCATGGGTCTAGTTCTAATGAAGTATATTTGTCGTTTTAAATATTTTTCTCTAGAATTGCTGAATGATAGGATACGTAATTTTTCGTATGGTCCAGATAACCGCAATAAGCCTGTTGAATTAAGTATGGCAAACATGAATCAATGTAACATTCGTCTAAGTGCGTCAGAAATGTTAATTTTCATAAGGTACTTTTCCATTTTAGTGGGTGATAAGATTCCTGGAGGTGACAGTTATTGGACACTTTACTTAAAATTAAGGGAAGTTTTAGAACTTACTATGGCTACTTCTGTTTGGCACGGTCTTGATGCTGTGTTGCAGGATTGTGTGACGGAACTTAATAAATTATATTTGCTTCTTTCGAATGAAACTCTTAAACCTAAGTTTCACCACCTCACACATTATCATAATATGATGACTAATTTTGGGCCGCTTTCATTAATTTCTTCTATGAGGTACGAAGCAAAACACAAGTTGTCAAAAACATCTGCAAGAGCTTCGTGTAACCGTAGGAACATCTCGTTAAGTTTGGCTGTCAAACATCAACTCAAATTAAATGAAACATTTTCTAAATGTATGCTTGATCCTATTCTTACTTGGGGTCCTAAGAAATTAAAACCAATGCTTTCTGATTTAAAGCTCATTGAATCTTGTCTACAAATGAACGACAAAAAGTCTTTATTCCGTGTTAGTTGGGTTGCCATGTCATCCATTCGATATAGTAAAGGTTCTATACTTGTGTGTGGCCCTAAACCAATCTGCGATCGCAACGATATCCATTTCCTAGTCGTTAATAATGTGTATATCTGTGATGATATGGAGGTTATTTTAACAGGAACTATGCTACACACTGTTCTTTTTGATTGTCATTATTATGCGTATGAAGTGGAACATAAATCACATCAAAAAATCGCTATTTTGTACAAGACCCTTGATTTTCAGAAACCCCATAATTTAAACACAATATTTTCGCCTTGTAAGAAGGTATTGGTCACATTGCGTAGCCCTCTATAAAGAGGTTGTATTTGAGCGATTTGTTATAATACGCGATGCAGTAGTAGTTAATTTGCCCTATTGCAGTGACCCTCGGCAAGATTGAATTATATCTTCCAGGCACCACAGTAATAGCACAGTAATTTCAACTTGTAATTACTGTGCTGTTACTTGTAATTTACAAGCACTGTAGAACTAAAAACTTCTAAATGTTCACTCTTACCGAAGGTCCATTACAAAAGCATGCGTCTCAATATAGTACGTTTTAAGTATTTCTACTCTTTTTGAAACTGAACAACATTCATCAAAAAGAAAAACAGTCTAATAAAAAAAATGCCACCAGTTGGACACCGATGTTGGGCGCTGCTGAGGTGGATGCTGCAGGGCCAATGTGCCGTTATTTTTTTTTTCTTTTATTGCAGAGCAGGTCACCTCAGTAGCTACCCGTTTCGGTTAGCTTCGTGCCCCAATAGGGGGTACCTTTAAGTCGGCACCTCAAGGAAGGTGGCCGCAAACACCCTGTATATAAAATGTAGGCTTGCTAGTATAACGTAGTTTAGGTGCCTAATTTTTAAATAATCTTTATAACGTCTGAAATGGTCTGGTAATAATAAATATCAATTTTTGATAAATGCTTAAAAACATATTTAATTAAATATGAGCATTTCTATTTTAACGTAGGTGAGTAAGGCATTCATACACCTTTAGTTCGCGCTACCTTTGAAAGGGCCCCGCTTTCGAAATAGTAAGTACGCATACTGTCTTAACTACTTATTAGACTAGAAATCCTCAAAATTTCAGCTTTGCTAAAATTGCGTAGGTCTGGGGGCTGTGGGATGAGTTAGGAATCAAACATAATTGTCAGTGAAATAAATTAAATGCATCAATAACTGTGTGACATGAAGTATGTATTTTATTATTTAGGAGGTAATCAATAACTGTGGCATTATAGTAACAAAAATGTTATCGAAATAATTTTATATTTTTATAAGAGATAATGCTGATAAGTTTTCTTTCTTTTATTTTGTTTTCAAACGGCTCTGCGACTCGAATCACTCTAATAATAGGTCTAGGGAACAATTGTATGAAGTAGCACAACTCTAATACGAAGTGCCGAATACTTCCAGAATTTATCACTAGGGCCCACTAATAATATTAATTTACATTATAACTGTTATGTACAAATAACCTTGTCTTGTTAATATGGGACGATTGTTTGTATTATTCAAATAAAAATATGTTTCAGTTCTAAAATTAGAGGTTTTATTTGTTTCAGCCGATGCTTTAAGGAGGCTCCAATGAAAGCCCCAGCGCCATTTATAAAAAAATATTCGCTATAAACACAGCTTATCAAAAATCGAATTGTACACATTTTGCGTTTTTGCTTTATTTTAAAAAACTACAACGGAAACGCAATAATCTTGTGCAATTAGATTTTTGATAAATTGTGATTGTAGCGAATATTTTTTTGTAAGAACAGTGTCAGCTACTGTTGATTAAGTAGATACTACTATTTTTCGACAGTAGCGGGTACCGAGTGAAAAGGTTATAACTACTGTTGATGACAGTAGAAATAACATATCCACACAGGACCCCAAACTGATGAAAAACAGTAATTGCTAATGTTTCCCAGAAGAAGCTCCAAGGAGAGCACTAGCGACACTTACAAAAAAATACTCGCTACAATCACAATTTATCAAAAATCTAATTGTACACATTTTGCGTTTTTGCTTTATTTTAAGAAACTACAACGGAAACGCAATAATCGTGTGCAATTAGATTTTTGATCAATTGTGATTGTAGCGAATATTTTTTTGTAAGTGTTGCTAGTGCTCTCCTAGGAGCTTCTTCTGGGAAACATTAGCAATTACTGTTTTTCATCAGTTTGGGGTACTGTGTGGATATGTTATTTCTACTGGCACCAACAGTAGTTATAACCTTTTCAATCGGTACCCGCTACTGTCGAGAAACAGTAGTGCATACTTAATCAACAGTAGCTGCCACTGTTTTCAACAGTAGTAATAACCTTTCAACCCAGTACCCGCTACTGTCGAAAAACAGTAGTGCATACTTAATCAACAGTAGCTGCCACTGATTTCAACAGTAGTTATAACCTTTTCACTCAGTACCCGCTACTGTTGATAAACAGTAGTACATACTTAAGCAACAGTATCTGACACTGATTTCAACAGTAGTAATAACCTTTTCACCCAGTACCCGCTACTGTTGATAAACAATAGTACATACTTAATCAACAGTAGCTGCCACCGATTTCAACAGTAGTAATAACCTTTTAACCTAGTACCCGCTACTGTCGAAAAACAGTAGTGCATACTTAATCAACAGTAGCTGCCACTGATTTCAACAGTAGTAATAACCTTTTCACTCGGCACCCGCTACTGTAGATAAACAGTAGTGCATACTTAAACAACATTAGCTGTCACTGTTTTCAACAGTAGTAATAACCTTTTCACTCGGTACCCGCTACTGTAGATAAACAGTAGTGCATACTTAAACAACAGTAGCTGTCACTGATTTCACCAGTAGTAATAACCTTTTCACCCAGTACCCGCTACTGTTGATAAACAATAGTACATACTTAATCAACAGTAGCTGCCACCGATTTCAACAGTAGTAATAACCTTTTAACCTAGTACCCGCTACTGTCGAAAAACAGTAGTGCATACTTAATCAACAGTAGCTGCAACTGTTTTCAACAGTAGTAATAACCTTTTAACCCAGTACCCGCTACTGTCGAAAAACAGTAGTGCATACTTAATCAACAGTAGCTGCCACTGTTTTCAACAGTAGTAATAACCTTTTAACCCAGTACCCGCTACTGTCGAAAAACAGTAGTGCATACTTAATCAACAGTAGTAATAACCTTTTCACTCAGTACCCGCTACTGTAGATAAACAGTAGTGCATACTTAAACAACAGTAGCTGTCACTGTTTTCAACAGTAGTAATAACCTTTTCACTCAGTACCCGCTACTGTAGATAAACAGTAGTGCATACTTAAACAGCAGTAGCTGTCACTGTTTTCAACAGTAGTAATAACCTTTTCACCCAGTATCCGCTACTGTCGAAAAACAGTAGTGCATACTTAATAAACAGTAGCTGCCACTGATTTCAACAGTAGTAATAACCTTTTCACTCGGTACCCGCTACTGTTGATAAACAGTAGTACATACCTAGACAACGGTAGCTGTCACTGTTCTCAACAGTATTAATAACCTTTACACCCAGTACCCGCTACTGTTGATAAACAATAGTACATACTTAATCAACAGTAGCTGCCACTGATTTCAACAGTAGTAATAACCTTTTCACTCGGCACCCGCTACTGTAGATAAACAGTAGTGCATACTTAAACAACATTAGCTGTCACTGTTTTCAACAGTAGTAATAACCTTTTCACTCGGTACCCGCTACTGTAGATAAACAGTAGTGCATACTTAAACAACAGTAGCTGTCACTGATTTCACCAGTAGTAATAACCTTTTCACTCGGTACCCGCTACTGTTGATAAACAATAGTACATACTTAATCAACAGTAGCTGCCACTGATTTCAACAGTAGTAATAACGTTTCCACACAGTACTACTACTATCGAATAACAGTAGAAGCTACTTATAAAAACAGTAGTAGGTACTGTTTGTCATCTGTAATAGTTACTGTTTACTGATCAGTAAGAGCTACTGATTCATTTTACTGTTTGCTCTTACTGTTTGCTCTTACTGTTTGCTTTTACTGTTTGCTCTTACTGTTTCACTTTACTGTCATTTGCCCTTCAAACAGTTAAATTAACTGTTTACCCTTAATTGTTTTCTTTCATTTAAAGTAACTGTTTGTTTCGGTTGGCTCCATAGTTACCGCGCAAAACAATTAATTTTATTGAAATTTCAGTGAATCTAACTGCTTTTTTTTTTCAGTGCAGAGCAGCGGAACTCAATAACTAATATGTATGTTGGTAGATACAAAATTTCGATAAATTATTATTTAACAAGTAAAAGAGTCAAAGATGCGAAGTAAATAGCAGAAGGAAGTTTAATTGGAAATGTCTTCTGAAATTGATAGGTAGCGCTTTAAGAAGTTTAGCCAATTTGCTTCGGGAATTTGAGAACGACTTCGGATTCCATTTCCTCGATCTCCGCGTTCAGTAATTCAAATTTGAGCGAATTATATGAACAAAACGAATTACACGAACAACGTTTTCATGACGTGTAGGCAGCTAATAACAAAAGCGAACATTGTGTATAAACGATACATTTTCCAAACGTATTGTTTAGATGAAAACAGTGAGGCTTATAAAAATATTCAGTTGTTTTTCCACGCTTCTACTATTTCAACTACAAACTGTTATGTTCTCAATTTTCAAAGCAGACAGAAGGTACTTACTAGTTCTGAATAATAAAAGGGTGCTGCGTATATAAAGGTTGCTTCTAAACAATAATCACATGCTATATTTTTGAGCTTTGAAATATGGTACTAAATATTCATGTATTTCACAAGAAATTTTTCAAGCCCGAAAAAAGCCGCAACTATATTCTACGTTTAATAATATGATAGCAAGTTCCGTAGCACACATACATTATAGTAAGTTATTGAAACACGCTCCATCGGCGGAGCGACCAAGTGCAACGGCGTAGAGGAGTGGTGCTTCAAAACGCATTAGCATTACTCGCCTGATGAAACTTATGCATATTGTACGTCAACTTATTTAAACTAATGCTAGAGAGAGATAGAGCTATAGAACCTAAGTGGCTTCGGCAGGTTCCGAGCTCGAAGCGAAGATCCGCCTTCAGTCAATGTTAGCTCTACACTTCACTGGTACACTAATCAAATAATTTAGATGATGTAAATTAAATTCCATGTTGTTTGATTGCTACGTGTGGTATCTAGCGTTCTTTTTTTTTTCTTCCACTGGAATACCGCTAGATGGTGACCTTTCTGTTTGCTCCGAGGATTTATGTACCTAGGTTTTTCTCTGATCAAAAAAATCGAAAACAAATATCTAAATGTAGAAGAAGACCACCACCAATTATACAATGTCTACTAATCGATTAACTAGAACAGTCAAAGTAAAACTAAGCCGTTTCAGGAACAGTAGGTACATTACAGGTAATCCTGGTAAATACCCCAAAGCGCAAGTCGTCCACTACGATACCAAATTTATCCATCTAACTGGACGGCTCGCCCTAAGCTATTACTTAGTTATCTGATATACGTCAAATCTGTCTACTTAAGTTTGTACAAATCAAAACGGATCAAGTCAGGTTTAATTATTCACTTTATATTCAATCTTCCCTTCACAAATTCCGTATAATGCTATAAACGTTAAATTGCAAACTAATAGCACGAGCGCTCACAAAAGTCAAAATATTGCGTTTGGCTCCAATAAATAATGTATTTAATTGATCATGAAATTAACATCAGTTCTAAGTCCAGCATCCGTAAACGATAAGTTTGTTTTCAAAGCTAAGCTTTTCAAATAAATCTAGTATTTTTATTGCAGTTTTCCTTCCTGGTATCGTCATAACATTCTTAGCACGGCTCTATGAAGTTTGTATGGTTAGCAAGTTGTGTAGGAGTTCTTTTATTCATACTTGCTTGCTAGCTAAAAGAATATTCCTACTTTTTTTGGAAAAGATATTACCTAGGCCTACTTTTAAAAGTTTAGAAGCCCGACCACCGGCCGAATCATAATATTTTCTCTTAGATAAAGATTATGGAAGATTATTCAAGTTTTATCGAAGCAAACTTTCCTTAACTTGTTCCAGTGTCCTTATTTCTGGGGAACAATTCAAACAACTTGAATTTAAACGGTAAAGTGTGGATACAGCTTCAATTTTTATAGTCTCAGTCCTAAGCGGAGCGAGCACGGCGGTGCCAGAGGCGCTTACAACTCCTGACAATATTTGAACACTGCATTGAACAAACATATTCTTCAACAAAAGCTTATTCTAACAGCACCCTGGCGATACACCGATAGCGACACTTTACAAACAATGAGTATGAAAATCGTACAGAATGTACACACACCCTTTTACGAGCTTCTTTACAAAAATCCGTGTTCGCGTTAAGATAACACTTTTATCCCTCATGAGGCGAGGACAACTCATCGCCTTTCGGGTATTGTCAGTTTTGCATGTATAATGTTTCTACTTGAGCTAGTGTGTTTCCTTCCACAAGACTTACTTCGCTGTCTATCAATCTTCTCTATGTTTTACATTACTCCTCCCGCTCTGGGCTGAGCAGGAGGGAGTGTCAGACTTTTACTGACTAAAACCCATCCATGTTCCTTCATCGCCCTTTGGGTTCCGGGGCCACGGTATCTCTTTCGAACAGTCTCGCAGCCCCGGATCTTTTACATCCTTACCTACATAACACAGAGACACGGATGTTATGTCAATCATTTTCCCTCGCTTTTATTTCAGGAAATAAACTTTCGCCGAACATGTTCTAGAACTGTAACCACGAATCATTATAATATCTTCATCCATCAATCCGTCCATCTGTATGTCGTAAACTCGCACTTAGATGTATTTTATCTATCCCGTTTATGTTTCGATATTTTGGAATCGCTTCAACTTATTCGATTGAACACCTCGTAAATTACGAAGATTAGATTTATATAAAAATCAAAGAAGTAGGTATTTCATTACATGTGTAGAAATAACCAGAGTAAATACTTGTTATGCAGACGTAAGTCTACATTATGCTATCCTACATCCAAAAATAGCTGTTGAACACTACTTAGGCATAGGAAAGACGCGAGTCACATCCGTTCCACAAAGATGCCTATAGATGTTTTATTACATTCCTAACACACGGCAAGACATTACGGCGTACGTGTGCGGCCAAAATTACCTCCCTTGTTCATTCATGACAATGCCCTATTAAGGATACAATGTTACAATGTACACGATCCCTAATATTACCCAGTTAAAGACGCTCGTCTCGAATGTGGAGCTCCATTTTGTAGTAGAGATGTAATTTCGGGTGGCTCATTCCAATATACGCTGGGGGCTTGAGAACTCTCATTATCGGCTATTGTCACGTTCGTGTTCTTTGCAATGCAAGTTTTGCTTTTTTTTCTAGCAAAAAGGTAGAAATACAAAAGGGGTTTTCATCTTCCCGTTCTCATCAATATTTCCGTGAGGACCTCGATTCCGACATAAGCCTTTGTTATTGATGTTAACGTGGCCTCTCTTTGCGCTTCCGACTAGATATTAAATGACAAAGTAGTGCATTATTGCTCGGAAGCGCCTTTTGTGAACATTTATTACTGTGGAGTGTGGAGATACTTTGATATTGTTTTGACTTTAGTCGGAATTATTACGATTCTATTAGATACCTGTTTACGGTTTCGCTAAGAAAGATCATTGTTTTATGAGAAAGAGAGAGAGAACATTTATAGAAAAACCTTCGGAAAATAATGAAGCAAAATAATCAAAACAACTCAGCACATTTTAATCATTATTCTTATTTTCCAAGGAGTCAATACGACATACAATTCGAAGGCGTTTCAAAAACGCGAAAAAAGTCACCACAACTTACTGTTAGGGAACAAAATAAACCCAGTTTTCTTCAAATTCCTTTCACGTCTGCACTTACAGGCAGCACTATTCAATGTTATAACAAAATGGGAACCGAACTGAAGGAAATACGTCCTTGATACGCGTGGACGAACATGATCAAAATATAAAGCATTCACGAACTTCCGAAGGAAGGATGACACATTTTTACTCAATTATGAGGAACTTTACCAGTTCTACATAGTACGATATTAAACTTGAGTGAAACAATATCTTTAAAGTTAGACAATTGTCAGAGCATCTTGGCGCTAAATACTTAAACTTGGTGTTTGACTGAGTTCTGTTCCCGTTCGACGACGGCTCCATGCTCTTGGCTCTATTTCATTAGACTGACGTCGCGTCGGCTTCATCTGATTATATCATAGCGGAAATTGAATCGTTGCGAATAGATACCGGTACAGCACGCTTACTTATTCTAAGCACTAAGTTTATACTCTTGTATAGACATCCCTTCCCAAGTCACAACAAAGCCATAATTCACTGTACAATAACGGTAATTTACCTTTTTTTATTTATTATGAAAATGTTAAAAAGCAGCAGCTCACGATACCTATTTCTGTCAATATAAACAGTTAATCGTGATAAATTGTTTCTTTGATTAATGTTAACTCTCGACTCGTTTCTGGAAACACGCGAGCTCGCTGCTCAACCCTGCGTTGCACGCAATTTATTAAATTCCCTTTTATCCTCAAAAACGTATTGGTACTTTTTTATTCATAATACGCTTCAACGCCTTACAAGGCCCTGTGATGTTGACCCGACATGTTGTCCCGTAAATCGAGTCGGTCTTCGAGGCATGTTTCATTAATATTTATGACTGGAACATTATCATTAAAAATATATTTTGACTGGTCGGGTATCACCGATACGCCCCATTCGATATCCTTTTACAACCGATACGCTTATTAGAGTTTTTAATTTCGAAATATGTATATAAAATATGTTTTGTCATCTGGAAACAGGGTCTTAATTATTTTCTTACTTTTCTGGGTATTAAAAAAGCTAATGTAACTTTCAATTGCCTGTCGTGTGCAAGTTTACGAATCAATTTAGAGAAATAGGTTAATGCAGTGCTTGTAGATAACGGTCTAGCAAGCGTGTCACTGGTGATGCATTATGCATATAGGTAGGTCTCTTCTATCTCCTGGCGTTTCCCTGACTTACAGTCTGATACTGATTAGCTCGAAGGAATAATTAAGTCGTGCTCCTACTCATGGCGTTTATCTTTGCTACGACGATTTTAGTTCCAACTATACTTCTGCAGTATTAAAGAAGAACACCACATTAAACCTAGGTATCAACTTAATATAACTGAAAAAGTGCGCCATTTTATTCGTTGTTGAAAATCTGTGTTCGCTGAAAAATACGAGGCAAAGATATTTTGAATTGAACACTTAACTTGGTAGGTGTACTGAGAAGACGACGGTTACATTCGAAAAGTGACCAAAAACACAGCAAAGGGAAAATAACCTCAAACGCAATGTTCTGACGATTAAATGAGTGATCTGGGAGACATTGCAGATAATATAAATATAAATATCGCTGGACATTACACACAGCGCCATCTAGGTGCCACACTAAGCAACGAGGCTTGTGTCGTGGACACCAGATAGTTGATACTATACATAGATACTTTTTGTTTGTAAATACATACTTATTATACATATAACCATCCATGACTCGGAAACAAATGTCCATGCTCATCACACAAACATTTGCTCCTACCAGGATTCGAACCCGGGACCCTAAGGACGTAAGGCAGCCTCACTGCCGCTGCGCCATTCGGATCGTCGATAATCCAGCTGAAGACTAAATAGAAGTGCAAAAAAAGGAAGCTTAGGTAGATAAAAGCAGTCCGCAATAACTAAATGTAGGCTTAACGGATACTTAGAAGATATTGAAGAATTGATGACTATCTTTCGAATGTCTAGTCTTAAGCTACTTATCTTGCAAGGTAAAACAAGTGTGAAGATTAATAGATCCTACATTTATTAGTTGACTGCCCATTTCTACTTTCTTTTAATGTCTCGTAGTTAGTGGCTACTATTAAATTGCTTTTAGTTGACCGCTAACCATTAATAACTCAGCGCAGATTTAATGCGGGAAAGTTAAATATTGCTAACATCTATAATGTTGTACAGAGTTAGTCAAAGATATTCTTTTGATAACACGAGCAGGGCGTACTTTTGTGATATCCCATTTATGCTTTTATTCACCGAAGAAGGCTTTAGTAATTCACAAGCAGTCTGCAAGGGTCAGATTCTATTTGGGTCACTGATTTTTTCGTTGCTAGTTCCTGTGTATCGCTATTGCTTTTGTAGTTAAGTAATTCTACTATAACAACAATATTGGCTCCCAATAAAATATAGGTGCATTATTCCCGAGGTTGACCGATAATCGGGTGCTGTTGCTACTTGCTTCTGCTCGACCCAGAATCTCCACCACAAACAACTACCGCCACTTGATTCGGGGCATGCCATAATCAATTTGCTAAGCATATGTATCAAGTGTTGAAATTCAAATATTTATCGTCGGTTCCCAGGCGCATGCGCTGGCCGACCGTTGACCCTGCGCCCGCGCGCCCGTTCGCCGAGAATGCGTCTGCTTTCTGTACGCTGCGCCTGGGCACCCGGATCGAGACATGACAAACAACTACAAGTTCTCGATACTGCTACGGGAATATGATGTGACGACACAAACACAGAACGTTAGACTTAGACATATTTGTCTATTTGCGTATTTAAACTTCTCCGAAGAAGGGCCAGCATACGGTGGAGCTTTCAACATTAAAACTAATTCAATTGTAAAATTGACCTATTTAATCATTGAATAGGATAATTAATTCCCAGTTGAATGTATTTGTCTTATCATTAGTTATCATACAATGGCTATACAATTTGGGAAGCCGAACTGTCGGATTCACTGGAGTACGCTCCAAATGTCTATAACACCTAATTCCCTAACAATAACAATATCGATCTGTCAGCTGTTACGCAACCGGCCGTAAGGCTCTCACTTACCGCGCCAGAGGAAGCCATCTACCGTACCACTACAAACAGTTTAATAACACACAATAACCCAGCCGAACATTTATTGCACTGAATGAGTTATGGTGTCTACAAAACATTTTGTTTTCTCTGAATGATCATGTTAACCCAAATAGAACGGAAACTGAAAGTATGTGCTACGAAAGAAAATTACCCCATGTTATCGAAGAAATATGTATTCGTTGATAACATATAAACAGCCGAAATAACAAGTCGATAAAAGCAATTACTGGAGCCAAACGAAAAATATTACGGAACCGAACAGACCTGGCGAATGCCGTTCATTAAGCCCCAATTATATTAATTTTAATACTTTTGCCTAGTCGGCAAAGGGAATACGTAAATGTTTTATATCACTATAAATTAAGCACGGAATGTTAAATCATAACATAACACTTGCAAACTACAAGGGTAAGTAATTACCATAATGAAAAGGTTAATTGTACTTAATAACTGGTTTTTGTGTCGTTTTTATGAAATTAATGGAAAGCCAGTAGAATCATGTCAAAATGTGAACGCGACACCGAGTGCGATGATGAAACACGAAAGTAATACGCCGCAAAATTAATGACCAAACATGCAGTGACTTAAGCAGTCAGACATCTGACTTTTGGTATTATAGAGCACCGGCATTGCATGTCACCTCGACTGTGATTACTTGTGTGCGTCCTGTTTGGATAACCCTAACGTTAACCTAAATTATGTGTTGAGACTCGGAAGTCATAAGTCATCTTCATAGCAAATTACTAGAATTAATCTTCCGTGTATTCATGTAGCAAGATAATAATAATAATGTGGGTAGGTAGCGCCGTACCTATATTATGCAATTAGTTGATTAGTGTCCTCCAAAAATAAAAATCCATCATGATAGGGCTTTTGCATGCCCTGAGCTAAAGTAATAACATGATGGAAGCTGAAATACTGACATTATGTAGTTAGTTAGCGCAGGAGACGGATCACTGGTTCGCGCAGACACGAGTCAATTTAATTAAATGTCAACGCGGCCAATGCACCGAAAGCGTCGAATGCAGGGATTAATATCATTCACTCAGATAGGCAACAGCGCATTCATATCTACTCAATGGAATCCATATTCCATTTTATTGAAGGCATATATGCGCAGTCTATTACATGCAAAGTCAAAGTGTACTACACTCATGGATTACACTTCGGCATTTGACATTGGAATTCATATTTCTCTAAACGGCTCACATACCAACGATCGATTCAACATGCGACACTGTGCCAGTATTCCCGGAATTCATTTTGTAACAAAGTGTATAAAATTGGTATCGGCACCTAGCTGATAGCATCTACAAATATGTATAAATGCTTTTTATTTGTTTCACATACGCTCTATTGTACTTTTATTGACGTAAAAATAAAGCATACCATTTTGAATACGGGACATACGGCCGTTTTAAAACAAAACAGAGCTTTAAATGGCTTCATGTGGGTAATCATCACAATGAAGGGGTTCCATTATTAATATCGAGTTAAAGAGCGCTTTACCTGAAGAGCTCTCGAAGTCATTAGGTCGCGGCGCCCATTACGGACAGGTCTCATAATGGAAGCACCTTATGTTACGAGCCGCTCCCGGACTAATGGCGCGTCAGGCTTTAATACAGTTAGGACTCTTAATTAATTTACACATAACTCGTTTATAGATTTATTTCATAATTGAAATTCAAAAAGTTAAGTTTTAGTTAATTCAGTAAGAAATTTTGCATTCTGTACAGGACTTCAGCATTTTTACGCGTCGTTCATTTTGTACAAATGTTTCTGCCACAATCGCAGAGCTGTACCAAAGACTATTCCCGCAGACCGCTAATAAACATTCCAACCGACCTAACCTCTTGTGAATCCTCGAGTCAGGATTCCACTTAGAAGGAAAATAAAAAGACAGGGCTTGTTGCTATTTTTAACTTTATATCCAAGACATTGATAAGTAGGTTTTTAAGAACCCGTTTGGAAGCTTGTAGAATTGTAGAGGCACAAGAATATGCGAATTCCGAGCTGAGTTGGAGCACAGAAATCTTGAAAATAATAATCCTAGCGTAACAAGTTCCAAACTTTTCTGAGCAGAGGCTCGGGTCAGAGCCGTCAGGGTTGCACTCAGTAACCACCAGTGAATAAATCTTCATAAACAGAAAAGTTTAAAAGAAAGCTAAAACAAGAACTTTTACACTAGGTAGGTAATTAGATTGTAATTTTAAACTTTTAAGTTATGCAAGGAAGGAATCTGAGCTTTTAAGTTACCGACTAGTTATTCAAAAGCTCATTGTATACTTTACTCTTATCTTTCATTAAGTTAATTATGGGGTCATTTCATCATCATTAGTCATCGATCTCCAGTACGAGAAGTTACAATGTTTAGCCGAATAAAATGTCACGTGTTCAGCGGCTTGAGCTCAACGGAGCCCACACAAAATCGAATCAGTTTCGTTAGAAGTTAACAGGAAAACCGAATGGTGAAACCCATTCGGTTCTCTTATAACAAAAAGAGTTTTAATTAACTTAATTAGGTAATTAGTTACGTAAGTACAAATGTAAGATGAATTTAATCTTTTAAATAAGTCTAACGTTACAACTTTCCCGGAGCTTACGTTCCTGTTCGCGGGCAATGCATTTCCTGAGCAAGTTTTAATATTACTACGAACAAGTTCCTAAGTTTCTACAAGATTTTCTTTACAAATACCATGTTAAAACACATTTCTACTTAAGTAACAGCGCATTTGCGCTTATTTTTTGCTGAAGACCTGTTTTTTTTTGTATACTAAATGTGTAAACGGTAAATGTACTCAGATAGTTATTTAATTAAGAAGCTGTTTAATTAATTGAAAGTAAACCACATGAGCTTAAAGTGAGCATTAATGTCAATTAACAAGTATTAATGGAAGCTGTGATTCGTGTAGCCGGCTTCTGTTAACTCCTGCGAGTATCGGATCCGTTTGATTGAACACCCAGTGAACTGCGCCGCTTAATCACGGTTACACGGTGTGTTGCCTGATTATAGGGATGTGTTGCTGCAACACTGACTCCAACCTTTTAGACGGCTTACTTGAGAAGGCAACTTTTGGATTAGTCTGTTCAATGGAGCAGTCAATTAGGATTTGAAACGGACTTATTAAAATGATGAGGCTAGTCTTGTAATATAATATTTTTGAGAAAAGCACCTAATGATGAAAGTTTTAACTGAAATCAGGAAAATTAAAGTTTTTTATTGGTCTTTTAAATGTAACTTCCACATCTGATATAGGTACCTACGATCGCTTCAAGATTCATATAATGTAATATTAGAAATAGAGTTCTGAATTTCAAAGCTTCAAATCAAAACTGAAGAAAGTACTGAATAAAAACTGGAAAAAATAAAACAAAGCTGATGCTAGGCAAAAAGAAAGCAATATAAGTTGAGTCCCGAGTCCCAACTTTGAGAAAGGTCTTTTTAAGGGTCGAATAGGCAATCAAAAGAAGCTAGTACTTGTAGTTTCTTATTGTAACTGAATGTATTCTTACTTTTTATTGCTGTCTTTTAAATAGAAATCCACGTCCAAAGCGTCTACAAAGTTTAAAGAAGGTAAATACAAATACAAAATAAACTATTTCTGCTCCAAACGTACTTACATTTTGTAAGTTGTTGTACCTATTTATCTTACTTTTGACTAGACTTGTAGAAACTTGTCTGAAGTTTTCCTACCTAATCAAACGAGAAGTTTGCAGAAAATAGCGTCAGAAGTTTGACTACAACACCAGAGCTGGTTCAAACTTGACGCCCGCTTGCAACGAAATGTTCCCCGGAGACGTCCCGAGCTAAGTAATTCTTAACTGCACAAGACTAGTTTTAATACTCAGGAAGAGAAATTCAAGCATCATAAGGAAATCCGGTGTTCTTAAGTCAAGAGTTCTAGTTTATACTAATTTTTGATGAATGCCAGTAAAATTATGGCACACAGCCACACACACGCCTATGATCCATAAAATATACTTTTTATTTGCGTTTTGTGAGGTAGAAACTATACTTTCTGAGATGTCTGAGATGTTGTATAAAAATCGCCCTCATCGAGTTGAAAATGAATTTCAATTCGATGAGGGCGATTTTTTATACGCTGAATATGCATGGAACAAGCAACTGACCCATTATTTTATATGGATATTTTGTCAGATTAGATCTTTGAAACACACGACTCGCATAAAGCACTAAGAGAAGACGCAATTAAACGGCGGCGGTTAAATGAATACGACGGTTTATTATAGAACATCAATAAAACACCCACATCGACTGGCACTCTACGAATTTTATCGACAATGTGACGATATAAAACGAAACTTAAAATTTTACGTCCGTATCTAGGAATTGTATTTAGCGGTTGCGATAAAAACGTGCTAGGTATCTAAATAAAGTCCACATTGTGGTATCTTAAAGTTATAATTGTGCATACGCACGCAAGGGTAAAAATGTCCTAGAATACTTTATTTTCCAGACCCAGGGCATGCCCACAGCCCGTGATCAGTATCTAAGTCCTACTAAGGTCCTGAGAATGAACAATGAATGACAATTTGTTTTTGTGCGCACCATCACAAAAACAAATAGAAAAGATAATCGGGGCTTTCCATTTTGTGTAAATACGCAGTTTGTGTTCTCGTGATTGATGACGTCTGAAAACGTAGACGAAAATTCGGGGGAAAAATATCTGACAGAATTCGTAAAGTGAAACAACGATTGCGTAGATGTTACGACCACCCCCGTCCTCGACCTAGCCACGCCGGCGTCGGCAAGCGGCTAGACGGCGCGTCTCCATATTGCCACAATGCAACCTCGTTAAACCAACGAGCTCACATACACTACTCTAGTCTCCTTGATGTTCTTTTGTTTTACAGGTGAGGAAGACACGCTAATCTACGTGGATGAAGAAACCGTCATAAAAATACGACGCGTACCGCCATAAACCAAGACTATCAAGTGTCAATCATAGTGATGAACGTTGGCGTTTGATGTGTCCACGTTGCGCCATCATACCAAACATGGCAGATGACGTAACCATTGGAAGTTCAGATACACCTACAGCATACCTTAGTACTTATAGGTTTTATGGAATATCTAAAGTTTCTTCCGTGCTTGCTTCTTACCTAAAAGATACCAATATCCTTGAAAAACATTCCATTACAAATGAGATTCACGTCAAAAGAAAGTCTTGAAAAGGAAAGAAGGGTCATCTTTGTGATAAAAATAGAGATCGTAAGTTGTACTCAAATGTAATTTGGGTACTCTTCACGATTTAATGATATCGCCTGCGTCATAGCAACAAAAGATAAAATCAATACATCCCACATTCAAGTTACGAGCTTTTCCGATGAATCTAAAAATAAACTTATTGTGCAGGTTATTTTTAGTTGAACTGAACATTTTCATACCTATTCCACGATTCTGGAATTAAAAACATTTATTGGGAGTAAATTTGACATCGTGATTTTCATTTACGAGGAAATATACTTAAACAATAATTCATGCCTTGCGTGACTTCCAAGCAGTATTGATGAGTTCAGTTAATCGTAAAAGTGTAAGCAACGTAAAATATGACCCAATTGCCCTGAAACAAGGCTGAACTTCAAGTCAAAACTTCGGCAAAGTAATTCTTTCGCATAATTTTGTTGCAAAAGAAAGAATAATTTATTTATACATGGAAAGGAAAATAAAAGTAATTAGGAAAAGTACTTTAAATAACCCTAACCTGGCGGACCCAGCACTTGTTCAATAGACAGTGGCAGACCACGACCTCAAAACCAATAAAATTACCGGGAAAAGTGAGTACCTACCAGATCCACGTTTAGTAGGCTTCCTATTCACCCAAAATCAGTTACAACCGTACAGGCTAACTCAGGATTAGACTCGTGTCAACGAATGGTGTTCGGCTTAACCCCTGTCACTTTAAAACCTCCCTAGCGAACTGTAGGTGTACGACAGAACACCTTTGCCCTTTTGAAAATCATTGGCCTTAGGTAGGTCAAGGCTTCTCGATCTTCACCTTAATTGACATTAATAAGGACTAAATATGAAATCAGTTTTTAAAAGACTATATCTAATGCTCGCGGCTTCGCCCGCGTTGAGTTCGGTAATGTCCCACGGGGTCGTACTACCGGGATAAAAAGTCATATATGTTAATCCAGGTTATAAACTATCTGTGTGCCAAATTTCATCCAAATCCGGTCGTTTTTGCGTGAATGAGCAGCAAACATCCATCCATTCTCAGAAACTTTCGCATTTAAAATATTATTAAGATTAGAAAATTTTCTTTAAAACGGTTTTGGATTTTGTAAACGCCTAACTAAGAGGTCCTTTATATAAAAATGTTGGCATCAATTCTACTTAAAAGGTTTTAAAAGGATTCTGGGAATCCTCAGAGGCTAAGGAACTAAGATATAAATTGTAAACTTCGGAATAGGAAATCCTGAATTTCAAAATTTTACAGACGTTACAGGGCGTTTTGGTTAGTGTGGCAGTCCATATGAAATTATGCGAGCGCGGCCATCTTCCATAGGTACGTACTTATACCATTAATTTAGGACTAGGACGCTGTCACTAAATACGGAGAAATAGAACTGCGCAACAGTTATTTTTAATTTAGAATTCGTAGAAAGATTTATTTAATTATTCTTTGAGCAGTGTGAGCCTATGAGGACATTTTCATGTTTTAGAATGGGTTGAACTATTTGGCAGTACTCATATACCTAACCTAGCTACTTAAGTATGTTGTGTTGCATTCTGTGCACCTACAATTGGTGAAACAAACGAATACTATGTAGTCATTTCTATTGTTTGCAAACTTCAGTTCCTCTAATAATCCTCTTCATGTTCCCATTACGTTTTCGCGTGTCTGTGTGATTACTGGCAATGCAAACAATTCTCTAGCCACAATCAGTGTTTTTGCTGTCGGCAAGCGCTACAAAATGCAAATTGCAGGGTCAGCAACGAATGTTTTGTGCACGCGGCTGACACGTTGCAACCATTATCTATGTTTCAGAGAGCACCGCAAACACAATGAAACCGCATTAACTTGCGTCTAGGGAATACACATAATAATACTTGCGTGTAATTTGCTGCAAACAGTTGTAGCTCTTGCGTTGTTTAGGATAGGAACGCATTAGCAGAGCCCAAAACCAAAGCGCAAAATACCACCAACAATTGGAGAATAAAGCTCGTTGTCAGTTGTTGAGCTAATCTTGCAAATAAATGGTTGAATTTTGTGGTAACTTTAAATGTTTCCCTGAAACGTTTTGTGCGCAATTCACGTTTATTTTTCCTTTCAAAGTGTTGGGAATTTCAGGCTGTTTACAGTATTGACATTTTGCAGGGCAAACAGCAGACAACGGTGAAGTTTATTACAGTTTTGCTTAAGTTAGTTGGCTGCACGCAGGTTGTTCCCGATGAAGATCAAAACAAGCCGGCTGCGCTCAATTGACTTTTACAACTTGCACAAGACATTCAGCAGCAGGCAGCTGCTTAAAATCAGTTTCTAAGTTCATGGGTTATGGGATTAGTTAAATTGTTTGTGTGAAAATCCAATCAATCCTCAAATAAAGTTACCTACCCGATGTCCTCGTGAATTGACACGGTTCGATATTTCACACGTCTTTTACTTTATAACACTTAGAGCCAAATGCGATACGTGTCATGTTACCAATGAATCCTTTAATAAAACTGTTTCGATTTTTTCTATATATTTTATTTAGAACCTAAAAGCTTTTCAAAGTTTCAACTTACTAGGTAAGTAGCTAGCTTGTAAGTCAATGTTATTTCGAGGCTCCGTTGAGAAATACCTTAAAAGCAATTGTACTGCGTAAGCCACTCTCTAAGCAGTCGCTTTGAATTCTCAGGATAGGCAATATACACAAGAATACACATTTAATCAGGGTGTGGCGAAAACAACCCTCATTAAAGAGAATTAGGCTTGAATTCCAAAGTTACAGCACTTTATTCGGATAAAGAGTTCTTTCATTCTTTATTCATTGAAACTGGAATTATGTACATTATTTCGTGGAACACATGAATCGGTTATTAGCAAAGGAACAGCTACCTACTAAGTGCTGAGGTTTTGAAATATTTTCTCACTCATAACAATAGATAAAAAATATGCTGTGTCTAAAAATACCATTACCCAATATAAGATAATTTGATATTTCTAAGCATGCATCTAAAGATCTAAGAAACAACCAACTTGGTGTTCTTAATACTCTTAGGCGTGACAGATTACTACATGATTAAAAGTGTGCCCAAATGTTTTGTCTCCATCGCTTTACTAATAAAGATCCCCAAGGTAACTGAAACAGACCAAGGATACATACAAAGCAAATACGAAGAATACAAAAGGAACAGGTTCTAACGAAGAAAATACAGATTTTATATTAGGGTCCGTGCACGCAGCGGGAGACTTCAGCCATTCCCGGGTTCGCAGGAACATATAAAAGTACATAAACTTGCGACCACAATGCTTGTGGCGTTCAACTTGATTGCTAAACGCTTTACCAACAAAAGGAACTGTTTAATGTTACGGCACGCACCGCTAGCATTCGATACGGTTTAATAGTGCCTTTATTTCACGGCCATAGTTAAATCCTCGGTATTAGCGTCGCACATAGGTACGTGTCATTGAAAAGCGTGTAATTCGATTATATAAATCTGTAGTTCAACAATCTGGAATGACGTTGAGATTGATGTCGTAGACACACAAAATAAATCTTACAAATAATTTCTGGTAAATCAATCGGTGGTTTACAAAAGGTCGTGGTAATCGTAGCATTTGATGGCTCAACGGTGAATATTGATGGGCACGCATTATCCTATTAAGTGTTAGCTTTAGAATAATTAAGTTGTTTCTTTATTCAAGTTTGCCCTGAAATCTTAGCGTTCAACTTTGACTGTTAGTATTTTCATGTTCTTTTTAACCGACTTCAAAAAGGAGGAGGTTCTCAATTCGTCGGAATCTTTTTTATTTTTTAAGTATGTTCCCGATTTGATTACTCGAAGATGGCGACTGGATTTGGATTTTTTATTTTGAAAGGGTTTACTTTCCAGATAGTCCCATGATCAGATCCAATTCAGGATCTGATGATGAGATCTTGGAGAAATAGAGAGGACTCTTCAAACTTTATAGGCACACTTGAAGCGATTTGGGTAGTTTATGGAAGAGTACTTTCTCGGAGTGGTCCCATTTCAATTTGGTGAAGATCTGATGAAGAACTTCGGAGATAGGCAACGGAACTCCGCAATAAATGATAGCAAATGGACTGGGATTTATGACGACAGGCCGTGTCGACGGCGCGTTCGTGTTCCACGCGCGCCTCAAAGAGAGTCAGCAAACAGGAAGGGGTCCGTAAGGACCGACGCCTGCCAGGGTTGCGGGACTGTTCGAAAGAGATACCGCGGCCCTGGAACACAAAGGGCAAAGGAAGGAACATGGATGGGTTTTAGGCAGTAAAAGTCTGACACTCCCTCCTGCTCAGCCCAGAGCGGGAGGGGTTATTTGATGATTTCCCATCGGTAAAAAAAAAATGGACTGGGATTGCTGGAATCTCATGTTTGTCTATTGTTTACACCAGTTCATAACATAACATCACGCCGGTACGCTATGAAGGGGTAAGCACATGTGAACCACTAAAAAGTGAAAAATAAAAAACTTTTTTGCAAAAAATTAAACCGACTTCAAAAACACAAAAAAAGTTAAAAATAACTTTAGCTTCGGAAGTTGGTGACAAAAAAACAAAATCAAACTAGCAAAAGTCACCGACTTCCGAAGCTAAAGTTATTTTTTACTTTTTTGTGTTTTTGAAGTCGGTTTAATTTTTTGCAATTTATAAATACATATTTTACATAAACTGCCTACCTAGATACATCATACATGAGGCTACATTGCAATTGTGTTATAGTTCTGGATATACTACCAAAAACATCACTTATGGCATCCATGCACTACTTAGACTGAGTAGTATTGTACATTCTCAACAAATGAAATATGAATTTATTCTCCTATAAGTTTTCACAACATCCTGTCAGCGATTCTCGGACCTCCCAGCAGCGTTTGACTAGATTAAAGCTTATATTTCGCAGAAATATCAGTGTTTATAAACTATTGACTGGTAACCTAACCTGCAGTGTGATAACACGCGAAGAGCTTTTATTTCAAAGTATTGAGCTGCGAGGAAATATATGAAGTAATCATCACACGTAGTACGAATCTACGAATGCCGCGGAAATTCTAGACAGGTTTCGCTTAATCGAACTATTCTACAAATAGCTGGGCCGGTTTTCTTAAACGATTGAGCGATTAATTTAATTTAACGTGCTTTAATAAACATAATTAACAGTGTTATATAGGTATTAAATATTAGTAACGCGGATTTCTTTTATGACTAAATGTAGCTAAATGCTTCATCATATTCTTTCTTACTACTTTTTCAGTAGAGCTCCGTAATTTTCCTTGATCTCTGGCACAAGTTGTCACCTGTTCATAAGGAACACTCATTACTGCAGTTACTTAGCTAATAGAGAGACGTAACTTCAAAGTTCAGAACACGACGCGTAAGTAGTAGTCAACAACTAAAACTTTCAGCATTCGCCGTATATGAAACGTAAAAGATAATGAATCATTTGCACGGTAATGTTGCATATTAATGATGATCTAGTGTTGGTAACATTATACCTACGCGAAGTTTAAATGTGAGCTCATAGAGATACGACCTGCAGTTTGACAACATAATAGCTGCCATGAATTAAAACTCTAGAGTGAGCAGAATATGAATGAAAATAATTCTATATTATTTTATAATTTTCTTTCTCTACTACGATCTCCAGCCTGTCATTTTTCAAAACAACGCTAGGGGCATCACGTTTTCAAAAGCACTTCAGTCAGCTGTTCTCGGAAGCTTTAAAACTTCATTTTTCGTCTAAAAACAAGTTAGCAAGAGTGCGTGTCTTGAATCGCGGGTGAGTCGTTAACTTTGGCGTGGTTATAAATCTCGTGAATGGCCAGCTTTATCGGCGTTCGTTAGACTCCCACAAACTGACGCTTCAAAGCAATATCAAAGGGAATTTAATTGCCAGTAGACCGACACTTACCGACATTATTACTCTAATAACAATCTGCAGATAATCCTTAAGATGATGATGATAATTACAAACTAAAGGCTAATAGGGAGTTCCTCAAAGAATTAAAATGTTATACCGAACCTAAAGTTTTACAGTTTACAAGTAACAAAATTTTTATCACTCTCTGGCGCCGCGACATCTCTGAACAGAAACGGGAAATGTTTTGCTGTAAACAAAAACATTTTTCAGAAGATAATCAGGGAATAAGTTTTGTAATTAATGCAATATTGCTGGAAATAACAGCACTATCGTCATTTAAATAGAATGAAGCTTTAATACAGTTAATACAACGGCTATTTCAGTAGCAGTAATACCAAATTGAAAATGAAGAGGTGAAACTTTACGTAAAGTCGCCGCCTGAAATTGTTAAAATAACGAAATTGCAGTGTGGCATGGCAGCTCTAACGTAGGTGAAGCAGCACCTAAACAGCTTGGAAAAGATTAATGGGCTTAAAATTGCATCGCAGCTGTGCAATAAAAGCAAGCCGGTGGAATCAGCGGCAGGCTCCGAAATGCAGTGTTATATCACTTACGACGTGTAACTGCATCCCGACTATTTCGCTGGAATTAAAACGAAATGAATTTTAAAGATCGCCAGTTTGACCCCTTTTTGCAGACATATTTTAACCGCCCGAGCAGATATAAAGCAGTATTAATTTTTCTGCCAGCTAAATAATATTATGAAGAATTACTGCGATTTAATTTTAATGGAGCTCTCTCTCGACTCTATTATTTTTAATGGTATTTTTACGTCTCTTATTATCGTGTTAAGCTTTATCAGCGTACCTTCTAGGCAAACATATTTACTTCTTCAGTACTAAACTGACTAGTCAGTGTTCTCGCATTGTATGTTTAACAAATTCAGTTGTATTTTTGGATGTACAGATCGTACGTCATGCGAAATATCTATTCGCAAGATTGTAATCAAACTAACCCATCTGATTGGTTATCAGAGAACAGATCGTCTTCTGTCGACAGGTGGGCGAAGGAAATATCAACACAAATAAGAACGTGACACAACTTCGAACTCATACTTACATCTAAACAAGGTGTACCAGGACCCTTCACGAAGCCGTCAACCAAGCATTATGAAATATAATATACATCAAGCTAACTTTAGGCAAAAAATATTGCTGGGGAAACGACGTTTTTTTTGGGGAAATGTTGGAACTTTGACCTCCAATATCTCCGTAACTAGAAGGTTCCCAGGTATGGTCAAGAACAAAAAAAATATCGCAATGACGGGAAGAACAAATGCTTTTCGGCTTCGTTAAGGTTCGTGCTACACCCTTTATTATTCTCTATGACTTCTGGTTGATAAGTCATTAACAAGATTTATCCGATATTGATATAGAATAAATCTTACTGACCAATGAATTATAAATCAGGATTCTTCGAACGTTCCAAACTTTAGCGTCGCTGGAGCAAAAAGCAAATTGCGTTTCACCGGTCTCGTCTGAAGAACGTTCTAAATACGTAGGAGGACACGTCGTCGCACAGTACGAACAATCGAGAATGAGGACACACACACACCTCGGCAGTTATAAACACTAGACCCGCCTCAATGGAGAACCATTAATGAGAAAAGTATTGATAACGATTCATGAAAGAAATAAGTAATCTCCGAGCAACAATAAAACACACAGCTTCCTTTGACATACGAAACATGGACTCTATTTCGGAGACAATATTATTTCAGTGAAGACCTATGCTTTTATTACGAAGGAACCTTATTATTATAGCCTTAAAGGTTAACATTTTTATTCTTCGTAACAAAACTGGGATAGTAATGTCGCGCGCCATTAATTTTCCCAGCTAAATAAAGTTTCAGAAACGGAAAAGTCCACCACGGAGTTTTCCTTTGTTGTTGAGACCAAATAACTTGCGGGGCAGGAAAATATACAGGAGTACAGGACCACGAGAAATGCTTGAGATTATACGCTACGAAGAGAATGCGATCCATAGAAAGAAAGATGAACGTGGACTTTTGTTTCCTAATAAATGGTATTTCAAGAAACAAATAAGTTCCGTTAATAAGATTGAGCTCAAAATATTGTCTAACTATCATCTATACTAATATTGTAAAGAGGTAAAATTAGTTTATAAGTTTGTATGTAGGGGGTAATCTCCGGATCTACTGAACCGATTTTGAAAATTCTTTCACAAATAGGAAGCTACATTATTCCTGAGTGCTATAGGCTATATTTACAACGTGCCCGTGGGATAATTTCCGACCAAAACGCGAGCGAAGCCGCGGGCAACAGCTAGTACGCAAGAAAATTAGGTTGACATGACGTAGATACGTAATAAAGTTTTGATAAACTTAGGCGCCAATGTAATTAACAAGAAATAAGCATCATTCAGTCACCTACATATATCATTCAGTTGTTATCGAAACCATTGCAACAAACAACTAATTATATTATCTCGGACACGAACAATTTCACTGGTACAATTTTACTAGTCGTTTATTTGTAACTCAGTACAAGCAATCAGTTTATTTATTCAATATGAATGGATGTTGCTAACTGACATCAATTAACGTATATCGGAGCATTGGGATTGCATGCACTTGGTTTACTTACGTATGCGCCCCATGACACTGCTGACGTCAGTGAGTAAGAATGTAAGCATTCAAACTACCTAAGTATCTACGTTCGTAGAACTTGTTACTAAAGCTTAAACATTTATTTCTTGTTTTATTCAAGCTACGGCCGATGTTCCCTAGCCAGTTTTCCTACTAAGAACAAATTAAAGCATTTGTCCAGGACAAAATTTCATTGACCTACAATGTAAAAGCTTAAAGCTCGAGGAGAAAAACAGACACCAAACACAATAATTAGATGTTATTACATCTGCGAACATATTTGGATAGACTAAAAAAATTGAAATGGTAACTAAACTATTAAATAAACGAAAGTCACCATTCCAAAGCATGCAAGAGTAATCCTCCGGGAAAGCTTCACAGGAAAAGGGAGTTCTGTGGGGACGGTATCGACTAAACAAAACAGGATCAGAATTCAGAGGTCGTGCGGTCGCTCCCAATGTAGATAACGCGATAATCCATAAAACTGAGACGGTTCTCAAGAACCGAACTGCATTCTTTATCCTCTTGAGCATTGTATAATATGACAGTTAACAGTTTATTGCCTGAAATGATGTATGTATGGAGTAGTAAACGAAGAAATGGGACAAACAATAACAAATCAGCAGTAAAGTTTCTCGATTCACAAATTAAACCAATTCGCGATGACGTCGGGTGGATCGATAACCAGATAAACAAGTTGGGGTGGGGCAGCGACCCCTGTACTCTGGAGGACGCAGATGCCCATACATGGGCCGGCAACATTACGACAGTTAGACGGTTTAATCTGGTCCCGACGCGCCGGACTGGGGTGGACTCATACAGACACACTTGTGGGACAATCTTTGCAATGATTTCACTAGTTTGCTGATTCCGCACAAATTGTAATTCAACTGAGGGGAAATAAGCCATTATGTGCTACTTGGTAGCTGCGGGCTTTCGACCCCTATTCGTATCTACTACAACTATAATAGGTATTGAACTTAAATAAGGGTACGCTGCTTCCCTTGTTAGGTAGCACAACAAATTTTCTCAGAAATGATAACGGAGCTTAGTTTTTAATGGATACTATCCGAAACGATAAAAAATCAGAAGATTAATAGTAAACTGTGTGTGTATTTTACTAGCACAGGATAATACTAAAGATACACACGGATTAACAAATGAAGGTATCAATGTAATCAAAGACGTTTCGGACTTACTAAACTACGACTATCTGAACTTGCGTTATAGGTACAATCACAAAATAGCTGATATGCGTAGACAACGCCTACCTAACTCTGTTGATAAAGCTTTGGAACCCTGAAAACTAATCCTTTTGTCCACGTGTTTTATTCTAAAACAAAAATGCAAAGTATTTGAATATTTTTCGTTGGCCATGCTCGTATGTCAAGCTTTATGAGTTAAAGCTAATGGATCTCATGTCTGCGATAAGAACCCCAGACACATTAGGAATCTGATTCCCAAAAAAATAATAATCCCAAAACACACACTGCGAGAGGGGGAGCCACACGTCTAATCCCCTGAATGGCGCCACCGCCTGTGACATTCTGTGACAATGTGGAGCAAACGACTCCCCAAGTCCCTGACACTTCGCGAGACTTGCACAGTTCGCGCCCCGGTTAATTTCGACAGTAAAATGGCATTAAAACCTTCAACGATGTTTATATGTTCGGAGTAGATACGGCGGAATTTCTAAAAGATTTTATTTTTCAATAACAAAGTTGAAAGACAAATATAAAAACTTGGAATATAGGTTACTTAGAAATATTTGTTGAACAAGCAGAGGAAAATATTTTCCTCTATACTGATAAATTCATTCAGTCAAGGAAAATCGGATCTACCGCAAATACCGTATCCACCAACATAGGTATTACCTAGGTATTGAAAATCCATTTGTAAGGGGACTGGACGTTAGCGAGCTTCAAGTTTCATTTGATTTGAGGTGTATCGGATAGCCGGTCCGTTACGTAGATGCCGCATTATGTGGCTTCGTGAGCCGCAAACCGCTCGCAGTACACCTCACGCGGGAAACATGCTACTTTTGGAATATTCAAGGATAAATATAATACAGCTGCTGGTATCAATTACCTATGTCTTAATACTTTACTTTGTAAACCCCAGTTGCATATCCAACTTCTATAATTTATGGCTACAAAAAAGAAATATACAAAGATAAAGCGCCAAATATCACACCAAGCTGCTCACCGGTAACAAAGAATCAATACTTACCTTGTGCCTAAAATAAAATGTAACAATAGGACGCGCCGCATTATAGGACAACCGCTTAAAATGCTTTCCATGTTCGGAGTCATCCGGCGGTGACCGCTCGCAGTACCCGCACTCACCCGTCGGCCCGGAAGTAAGACATGGGAATCTAATCACTTACTCGATCTTATCTGCCTCCAAATATTTTAGCTTTCATGAAAATAAATAATCGCCACGTCAGAAAGTCATTAATTTCACTTGTAACCAGGATGTTAGTTGTGACTTGTGACGCGAAAGCGCCAGATTGTTTTACGATAAGGCTATCGTAGTTTGAGTTTATAAGCATTCATAAAGCTTTAATGGCTTCGGTAAGAACCGATAATAGCTGTGCTAAACTCAGTACTTATAGGTCACGCACGTCAACGTGTCGCTTCTAAGTTATAAGAGTTTCTTTAAAAAATAATAACTGCATGAATTTAATCGTTTTGATGGCCCCGTTCGTATCTATATTAAGAGAATCTAGGCAAAATATCTATTATTGTGCAAAATAGATAAATCGAACGTAATAAAAACATCTCTTTAGCAAAAAAATACTGTTATGTCATTCAGCATTTGGCATAAGAGGCGCCCTCAAAAAGCGAGCGTGAGTCGGCAAATTGTAACTAATGGATCTCCCAGAAGATGACTCATGAGTCCCACATGTCACTCTAAGTAAGTCACAGACTGATTTTATAGAGACGCGGGTCGGGGTCCGTTATTTTTGGAACGATGGGGAATGGGGACAGTTTCTGTATGCACACAAAAACTTACCCTTACGAATTCACTGCCAAGTAGGTTACATAATATACGTAGCTTCTATATTTAGAATACAGTAGCACCTACTTAAACGTAGGTAGATAAAATGACTTGAACAACGATCTTTAAAACGAGACAATGACGCCAGCTCACATTATACTCAGAAATACTAATTGATCTGAATTAAACAATGAGATGAATGTCCGTCTGGTTATGAAGTGACTGCAAATAACATGCCTGTTCTAATTGATTAATTTGTTCTGCTTATCAGAACACAAGGCACTCTCAATCACGATTTAATTATAAGAACAGCTCTATACCAAGTGAGATTCCAGTGATATATATAAATATATGAAAGCGGGACACCGTTAACTTCTGAAAATCATAAATTACAGTTGTCATGCAAAGATATCCATGTCACCACAAGAGGATTACACAAATGAAAGCTGGATTTGAAAACGCAAAACATGGATTCCCATTGCATAAAAGCAATTCAATCTCCTAAGCACACATGCGGACTTCATAAATCTCATGTCAGATCAGTAGAAGCGCGTTTTATGTCATAAATACAGCGGGTATGTATGTCAAAACATGGGGGATTTGGGCGCGCTCTCCCTGCGCGGACGGCCAACCGTCGCGCGACGCCAGCCGAGATAATGAAAAAAGAAGATTTATGATCAAACTCTAATCAAATTTTATTACCGTCTACGACCCTTCACGTTATTATTCCTTGCGTACTGTGTTTTCATTATCGATTTGTAGTTCACTATGTCATCCTTCAAAGCAGGCGCCGGGCGCCGCTAGATGCAGAAAAACATCTAGATACGTTCTAGAGATTCTTTCATTTTTAGGAAAAAACATTTTGACCTAGGAATACGTAACTTGAAATTGCTCCAAACATTACCTATCACCTAAATACAAAGCAGATAAAAAATCAAAACGAAGCCAAATTTTCTTAGCCAAAGGGGTCGTGAGTCACATTACCATAAAGTTTCCAGCACATAATGTGGTGTTGTAATATAGCGGGCAATAATATAGCCATTCGTACGCAACGTGGAATAACGCTCGCACCTCCCCCTACCACCATGATCCCGTCCTTCACCTCTCTGACCCAATTATGCGGAGCATATTACATTTTTTAGCCCTTACCAGGACTACCTTTCCACTCAGCTCGCGAAGCGGCTAATAATGACATAATAAAATGACCATGAACTTGAATGTCGCGAAATTCAAGAAGGGTTAACCCCCACATCATGTTTTGTATAAGCAAACAAAACCGGTTTGTAACCCACCAGTATAACACGAGTGTTTTGAAGTTCAGCACATAATTGTATCACAAAATAAGCGACGATCAAATTCCATTGTAGATAAATAACAGTGATATAATTTTATCAATAAACGTGAACCGAAACAGCGCCCATTCCTTCTTTATCAAATAAGCTGATATTGCGGCCCAGTTCTAGGATTGCTTGATTATAAGTTCATATTACTGGTTGAGAGGTCATCAAGAGCATCTACATTATTGTTATGTCCTCACTTTCATTCATTGTCCATTCAATTTACGTTTTCTACAGCGGAAGGCAATCTTCCGTCCATTTTTCGCAACTATTTACTATTCTCAGGAGCTGAAATAAATATTTCTTTGGTAGCGTCTCTCCGCGTTGCCATATAATGGGTTTTTAATAGAACTTCAGCATAGTTATGAATAGTAAGTTGCTATGAATATGCCATATTTTAAAATAGACAATACGTTTTTTTAAAACCTTTCAAAATATTTTTTACTAAAACATGCTTGGCATGACCCTCATCTTGAGCAATGAGAGCAAAGGGTGCTACAAAAAGGTCTATTATGTACAGTAAAGCGCAATGACTTGAATTAGTTATACAGTTGATTATGCCTCCCCTCTGGCCACTCTATCATTATCGTTTTACTTCACGCACGTGCCGACTTGCGCAGGCACCCTTGTGCTCTTCAAGGTCGATAATTATACCCTGCACAGTCTTTTGTTCCAGGCTCGCTACCCTCTCTTTGCGAGCAAATATTATTCTGTCTTCGTATGGAATTTAAGTAGGTACTTAAAAAGCTCTGTACAGAAGTCATAGAATAGGTATGTCATCTGTTTGTTTCTGGTTTTCTTAAATGGTAATAAACTGAATAAAAGGTGAAACAAGTGTCGATTCTCAGTTTGATTTTTAGTCTATCAATGCTTGATCACTGTTTTCATAAACCAGTGATACCCAATTTCTCAAAAAGCTTCGTTTCAAAGTTTCGTAGCTTCGCTAGATGCATTCTTAATCTGCCTCGTCTTATTGGTATCCGACCACACCAAAACTGCTGCTTTTTCTGATTATAACTTAGCATTCCTGTTCTAAGAAGACGAGCGGACCAAATCTTCCAAAAATATTAGAGTACGGTCTGCGATTCGTTGCATTGCACATTCAGCTATTTGGAAAATGGTCTTATCCAACAAGCAGATTTCGCTGAACCACAGTAGATGTGGATATACGCCAGGCTTTGCGGTAAAGACGACGAAAAAAGCTTGTCAAGCTTGCCAAAAATCCAACTCGATCCAGATATTGTTTTTTTTTCGTCGGTTTACTCGATCGACTGTTGTAGTCTTGTTTATGGCAAACTGTATTATTGTAACAAGATTTTAATCCCTAAAGAGCGGTTGATTCGATTGATAGTAGATTAATTGCAAACTCTGTTGTGAACAGTTAGATGTTATAACTCGAAGCAGTTTGGAGACCCATCATCATGCCGCTGGGGAAATAACTCGCGGACTGCCTGATATTTCGTTACAGCAAAAGAATCTCCGAGTTAATACTGCACCAGTGTTTCCTTGTGAGAATAACTTAGTAATAAAGCAAGAATTTATATTCCAAATGTTATAACCGCTTTATGAGCGGATTAAGAATTATGACTAACTACCGTAACGCTCGTTATCCCGCATATTTTAAGTTTTAGGGAAAGCAAATTCGGGCTTAAGTTTATACAAACATTGCGTTGTACTCCGTCTTAACATAAGCTGCAAATGAGGAAACTTTTGTAATAAGTTTATTTATACTAGAGATTAGGCATTGCGGGTCGCTTCGGAATCTTCGGGGAAATTTAAAGCTGCCCAAAATACACCTGGGAAATCTCATTCTCACCAACATGTTCTGAAGAAATAACAAAGGGTCCTGACCTAGAATAGTAACTGCGGTTCGAAAACTAGTGGAAGAAAATAATATTAGTACATATATCATTTTCTTTTCACACTTCACGAATATATTTCTTCTTCTTTGGGGAAAAATGAAATTCTGCTCCGAAGAGAAAATTTCATTTTATAGAATTTCACTCAATTTCAATGCTGAAAAAATTGAGAACGGATGTAAATGTCGCAATTGATTGCAACTGCAAAAAAACAACATCTGCGGCGACTAATTTCTATATAAGTAGGTAGTTACCTTACTTTACGCGGTCTGGCATTTTGGACAAAGGTGAAACTTATAAGTATTTGAAAAGTCAAGACATCCTTTTGATCATCAAGCAACTTAAAATGCTTTTGAATGAATACTATTAATAAAAAACTGAAAATGAACATTTAATCATGCACATATTTAAATAAAATTCACACGAGTGCACAACTCTCGACTAAAGTGCGCGGGCGCAGGCTACACCGCCACAGACGGCGCAACCCGATGAGTGTAAACACACACACCACTGAGATGAAACGATGGAAGCCGGCACTGGCCACTTATCGACTCCTGCACCCGTTTTGATTATGCCTGCTCTGTCAACACCCCGAAATAGACAGACAGAGCGCCGTATTTCTTAACCAAATAAGAGAAATGAATTACCTTTTACAGTCCGAATACGTGCTTCATTAAGTCATTTAAATTATTAGTCTAGTCACCAAACTCGTAACGTATGCCTATGTTGTGCAAATAAATTATTACTTTGTTAGGCAATTACTGTTCACCAAATTTGTGGAATAACTAATGCGAAAATGATAAATGAATTAATTCTAGTAAAAACAGATGGTGTCAACTGTATCAAGCAATTTAAGTTTGACCACTCGTTAGAGCTCTAATAGGCGCCGAAGTGTACAGAAACGACTGCATGAATATGATCTTATAGGGGGTGGAAAGGATACCGACCCGAAAACGGAAACACATAGTAATTTTTCATCGGTAATTATAAAAAAAAACGGCTAATTGCGAGCCGGACTTGCGCACGAAGGGTTCTGTACCATTAAGTATGTAAAAAAAAACACATTTGTTGTATGGGAGCCCCCCTTAAATATTTATTTTATTCTGTTTTTAGTATTTGTTGCTATAGCGGCAACAGAAATACATCATCTGTGAAAAATTCAACTGGTGTGCTGAGCAAGTCGGGCGGCCGTGCTGCTTAACTACCTGCGACGTCACCGTACAGCACAGAACGAGCTTCGGCCAACTTTCGTCTCCGGCCAGCGCAGCGACGGGAAATCGCCAGCAACTACAGGGGAGTACCTATCCCTGCAGAAGTGACAACAGACGTCCGTACACCCACGACCTACAAATTTTTGTGTGCCTCCGGCTCAGCCAGTTTGGGTTCTGAATTATATACTTTTGAAGGTACACACCCGTTTTTTTATTCAGTCGCCAATTGTTAGGTGGGATTTAAACGGGTGGAGGCTACACTGGCGTAGCAAACACGGTTCATGAGAAATGGCCTGGTGACAGGCAGACCAGACAGACAGTGGAGTCTTAGTAATAGGGTTCCTTTTTTACCCCTTGGGTTGGAAACCCTAAAGAAACAGCTGTTTCCTACAAAAGTGCAATACCTACACGGTCAAAATGTATGGAGCAGCAGATTTTTTTTATAATACCCGAAGACAAATTTCTATGCTCCAAGTGATCCAGTATAAGTTGACCTCGCATGGTACGGAAATCCTATACAATGCGAGATCAGCATAAACTGGAAATGTATCGCTTGATGTGTAGCCGTGTGTACCTAAGTACTGAATTCGTGGTAAACATTTTCGCATCAGTGTCCCTGCCACCCCGTATTGCAAATTGATGGTAAATCAAAGAGAAAAAAAAAACAAAAAAAGATTAATTGATCTTTAGCCTTTTTATCTGACCCAGCATAATCTGGATAATACCTACCTACCTACATAATGCTAATAATGATCGATTCATGTCTATTAAATTGATAACTAAGTTCAGATAAATCCTAAACAAACTCTTAACTGCTCCATAAAAATATAATATGGATCAAAACGTATCTCAAAACATGTTACGTAGAGGTGGTGTACTAAAATAAATTCTTAACTTAAAATGCGTTGAAAAAATGAGCGGAGGCCAGGTGCAGTCCATATCCGCTCGAACAGAAAGAAAAAAATGGGTGCTCTTTGAGATGTAGAGTACTACATTAATTTCGTTTCTTTTTTGTGCTGGAGAGACATCAATTTATGGCTAAAGAGAGTAAAGAAGGGAATTCCGAGCTCAGTTTAGTTCATTTTGTGAGAAAGTTCATCAAGGAGCGGAGGATCTGACGTAGGTCCCATGAAATCCTATTGGTAGGAGCTCAGGGGGTTTTCCAGCAAGCATATTCAGCATGAATACTTGATAGCTGAGTAGGTAGGGCATGATGAGAGAACACTAACACAATACTATGAAAAGTTCCAGACAAGGACCTTTCAGGCAGGAGTCGACTTACAGTTTTCAAAAAGGGCATAATCTAACAACGGGCTATTCACCAACGATGATTTGCATCTCATCCCACGGGGCATAACCCTAAACGACTTTAACAGGTAAGACTTCTCTGAGATATTGTCGTCTTTCACTAAATCTGATTTTGTGTCAAAAACTTTTTTTTAAGAATACTCAGCACAAGGAAAGTTTTATTATATTTGAAAGTGATCCTTGTCCGCGTAGTAGCGATATTTGCTGTTCCTATAGAATATCCATTAAAAAAGTTTTTTTCCAGAATCGTCAGATTTAGTGAAAGACCATAATATCTTCGAGAAATTTTGTCTGTTTAAGTCGTTTTGGTTCAGGCCACGTACTCCTACTACTCGCTCCTCCTCTGGGCTCCCCTACCAAATGGTATAATTTATCTTTCGATAGGTACTGATTAAAGATGTCCTATGCTGGCTTTTAACAATGACATTAAATTAATTAATTATTTTATTGAAATCGCTCTATAAGCATGAATGACTAGTAACCAGGGCCGCCTTTAACCAATTGGAGGCCCTGGGCACTTGAGAATAATGGGGTCGCTTGTAGGATGAAGAGCGAGCGGAGCGAGATCGAATTTTTTTGCAACCCTTCTTGGATTATTTAGATTTTCTTCTTACAGTTAAGTAGTACCAAATTATAGGGTGTTTTTTTTAGCGGCGGGATTTTTAATTTGAAACAAAACACAGTTTTTTTTTTACATACATTAAATTGGCTTTATTTTAAGGGTAATTTTACGCGATGAATGTATGAATATGGTTTCGCGGCTGGTTATGGTTCCACCACTGCTGGCGCGAAAATGCAGAAATCTAGAGGTCCAGGCTGTGGTGTGTGTATCCATAGGTCAAAAGATAGCCCTGCTCCTACCTAGTATTTTGCATCGCTGCTAGACATTTTTTTTGTAAATTAGTATGCGTTCTGATTAGTGCAACCCGACAAACAAAAATTTTGACAGTCTCGCTGTTAGGTATTGTGCTCGACAAGAACGTTTTGAGAATAAATGTAAGAGAAATTGTTGCCCCTTCGGGGCCCCCTGAGGAAGGGGGCCCTGGGCACGGGCCCCGTGTGTCCTTATGGTAAAGACGGTATTGCTTGTAACCTGGAGTTTTGGTTCTCGGGTGGCACTGCTGCCATTTCTAAAAACTTAACGCGCTCTTCTGATTACCAAGCCTTTGCCTAAGTAAGCAACTTTATTGTATTCACAATAAAAAATGTGAAAGATCTGATGAAAAAGTTTTCCAACGTACTTTGTAGGTTGTCAGTGACATTGCGACGAAGTCAACTCATAGTAGATTCAATACACCTAACAGTAGATTGATGAGGGAAAGACCCCACTTTTTCCAACTTTTCTTATTTTTCCTCGCAAGAAACTTTTCGATTTATCATATTCTATTTGAAATGGGGTTCGGAACAAATTATTCGAGAGCAAAAGTTTTCAATGATCTTCCTTCAAGATGTAGACAACAATGGGTTTAAAAAACCTAACAATTTTCTATGGAGAAGAATGATCGAGGTAGCAATGTTATTTTTATTGCCTTCTTCGTTCAAGTGCTGCGTTTCTTACCGAGGTTATTTTAGATTTTATTTGTAATTGCAATTTTCTAGTTCTTCCATTTTTATGTTAGTCCCAGTTCGTCGAACCGCTTATCTTCTTCTTCCTCTCCTTTAAAATTCTGTTAATTTAAAAGTATCCATAACTGTCCATCGTATCGATCGCATGAGTAATGGGTGAAGATGAAATCCAAGTTAGCGAACGAATCGAAGAGTCCTGCCAATGTCCCATGCTTTTATTAATATTCGTGCTGATACTTCTGGTCCATTGAGTGAGCGATATTTTAACAAAAGCAAACCCTTCGGTTGGCCAGCGTCGACGTCTACCTGCGCTGAACACCTGTCGCAGGACTCGCAAGCTGTTGCCTATAACTTGTATTATTTAGAAAAAAGTATATTAAATCCCAGCTGTCGGGGATTTAGCTTAGGAACGCAACATTTTGATCCAAGCCAGTGTCCTTGCTCATGTAGAGTAGGTACCTACCTACCGTTCTTAAGGTAGGTTTTATGCTTCTCAAAAATAATACCTTAGGTAGGTACGTACTGGATTATGTAGGTATCTAAACCTACTTACATAATAACATAATTACTTAAATGGCAATGGTATTTGATATTAAGAAAATACTTATTATGCTGCATCACGATTTGATATGACGCATAAAAAGGCAATTCTCATTGATGGTACCGGCAGATGTCCATTTAACAATAGGTTCGCTTTCAATAATAATACAACCTCATCGGGTCGTGATGTGATAGTATTCTTGTATTAAAATTACTTAAGAAATCGTAGAATGGGAAGGTAAGATTTCTAATGACCTTTTTTAAGTTAATTATAAAATTAAATTAAAATAACAATGGCGGTGGCTATTAACAAAAAGCCTATTGCCATAAAAGCAACCATAATTTTATTGTTCTCAGAAATGAGATTGGAGTCCCGCAAAAAGTGCTTTCTCAAACGGTCCCATTTGTTCCCTGAATTGCCCGGAATGAGGGTCCCTCCGCTGAATTACAACTTATTTTTCAAGCCATATGACACAGTGAGTTCCTAAATATAGTCGTATTGTGAAGCTCAGTTTCTTTAAATAATGGCTATCTTTAATAACATTAGCTAGGTAGTGCGGTTATCTAAGTGCTAGATACTAAGTAGGTACTTAGATATCCCCATTAACATTGGTATAGAGTAATCTGGAAAGAAGGTAACTAAATAAGAAAACGAAGCACTAGCTATAAATCTACTAGGGCAGCTGCTCCAATTGGTGGATCAGGAATTTAATAAATAACAACAAACTCAAGATCTACAACATCATTATTTTGTTGGCTAGCTACGTTAAGGCCAAATTATAAAAATATTAGGGTTTACTACAAATCAAACAAGAAGCAACCTTACCTGTTAGTAGGAACAGCAGAATTAAACGCCGCATGACGGAATGCTTTCAGGACAGCGTGGAACGTTTACGCGCGTGTGTTTACCGCAGCCATCGTCAACAGTCCCGTCACTCAACTATGTAGTCAATGTTTACGCGACTCAGCTGACGTCTTCGTCTATTATGTTCGCCAATTAACCACACACTCGCGCACTGCGGGATCCGCACGCTGCAGTGTCAACGGCCACGAGCTTACGAGAAAAACTAGACACTTGGCGAAAGCTGCCCTTCTGGGAACCAACCAGAACTGTCCCACGTTTGCCGCTATCTTCCAGTGACTTACTCATTCATCTTGCGAAATACCAAGTGCGGAAACTAGACGACAGATCCTTCTGTGATGAAAACATCACACATGGCTAGAGCGGCGACGAAAGCTCTCTCGCGCGCGATCACAGCGCACGGCGGCTGAGTCGCGAGTTGCGTGAGTGGGCCGGTGGCGGCCGGGGGGCGGAGGGGGGGGGGGGGGGTCGAGGGGGAGGGGGTCGTCCACGCCTGCGCACCGCGCCCGCACCGCACCACCTCCAGTATTGACCGACGACGCCTCCTTCCTACATTTCACATCCTTAACTAGGTACTACGAATTCTCCTTTGAAAAATCCCCTAATTCCATCCCTCCGATTGAGATAGACCACGTCTATGGTCCATGAAATAAGCTCACCTGATATTTACAAGCAATAAAGTTTTGAATTACTTAAGACTAGATTACTTGCTACATTATCCCTACCTACTACACTAATGATGCCTCTAGCTAGGAGGGTTGAGATCCCAGGCGCTCGGAAAAGTGATGAAAGCTATAAACCATATTGCAAACTAAGCGAGGGCAAACAATTCTACCTTTCTTGGTGCATTTAAAACTAATGGAATGTTTACCGTGGATGGCAAGTTGCTTTTACGTTTACAATTAATATATTACCTATTAAATATTTAGGGGCACTAGTTAGTTAACTTTAAAGGAAAACTGTTCCTGCACATAATTAATTGCCAGGGTAATGAGCAAACTTTACGTTTATTAATCCAGCTATTAATTCTGGACCCTGGTCGTCCAAAACGCACAAATTGCATAAAACAATTTTCAAAATAAGAATTACATTAAAAAAAATTAAAGTGGGTAAATATAACATGTAGTCTTCTCTCCTCACGAGTACCTATATACATAATAAAAAGGTCATGAAGACGTCGTGATTGATCTAGCCTAGGCGACAGCCTAGTTGGCCTGCAGCCTATATACGCAGTTGATGACGTCACTGTAAGTTGGCAACGAGTAGACGCCCGCAAAGCGAATTAACTTGGGATGTAGTGGCACTCAAGGATGACATAAGCTATGTCCTATAAAGTGGACCAAGTCTGTCGTGCTAACTGCTCCACTATTTACTATTCAGACGGCAATATTTGAACTGTCTTGTAAATTATGATTTCATATTTATTTCACGGAAGAATAAATCTCGTTACTTATGTAAGTAATAGGTACTGTAGATTTCAGGAAGGATAATCAAAGATCTTACCCACTGTTACTTTATAACTTAAACATAAAGGAGTATTGGAAACTACGCACGACCTCTTTTCAAGGATTTTATTCCGATCAGGGAAAGTTCCGTGTACCGGTGGACGGAAAATTTACTCATTTTAAAACGATTCAAGGTTCTGGGTATCACAGAAGACATTTGCTGCAGGCTGATTTTCATGAATATTATCATTGTCTCTAGAATTTCTAGAAAGAATTTCTTTTGAAGCCGAAGTTAATTCAGAAAGGCTTCATAAAAATAAAGATCTAATTCGTTCAAATTAAGAAGAAAACGTAGGTAAGAATTTTAACACGACTGCCAAAAAAAAGAGTGTCAAGTGGTTCTAGTATTATACCGACCTCTAAAAATGATTTTTTTAATGGTAGACTAAATAAAGAGGGATCAATAATCGTAGACTGTGCAAACCGCAAATTAGTATGTAGGTATATAAGTACCTGCCTACCTATACATACACATAAACATACTTCATTCCCTTTAAACAGAGCGATAACAGTAACCATATATTTACTTATTAGGTTGACTCTTCGCAATTTGCGTGAAATGGCAAACGCGTGTTACCTATTTCATTTTAATTTTTAGAAGAAATCTCGAGTGCAACTTTTGTGTATAAGATAAAATCGTATTTCGAGTAACTACATGTGTGACCGCTAAGTCATTCTAAAATATGAATTTTGGTGCGATTTTTGTCCAGTATTTGTCCTAAATATAAATTTTATAGAGAAATCTCGATGTTTTGTCAAGTCGTAAAACCAAGTGAAGTAGAGCCGACTACGTATACAACTGAATACAAATAAATTAAGCATTATAAGCTGATAAATTATGTTATTAGAACATGTTGGAATGTGTTGAATGATATTATTTCTTAACTTCCTCAAATAGTTCCCCCTATCTTCGAATGGCTAAGAGTTTTCGTTCTGAAGGGTTCTAGGCAAACAATCTATTTAATAGTTCCTGACGGAGTCGGTAGGTGACGCTGGCGTAAGTTACTTTGCAAACACAACGTTACGTCAATTTATATTCCACAAAGCTTTGAAGTAAGTAAAATGTACTGGGAATTTAATAAGGTGCCCCTGAATCTCTATTTTTTTACCCGTTAAAAAGAACTTACGGACGGAATGCCGAATTTGGTTTTTTCACAGAAGGCTCCTAGATTAGTCGTGGTTTGAACCCGAATCTCGATTGTTTTGTCAAAAAAAATACACCCTGTATGAAGACCACCCCCTGAAGGCAATAGCCTTCACTGAATCCTCCAATGGATGTAATGAGTACTTGGATGCAATTCTCAACCAAATTGTAATGCAGATAGCCTGGTTATGGTAAGGGAAGTACGTCTTAAAACACTTCAACTCTAGGGTAAGAAAGAAACACAGCACAGCGCGGTACTGGAGGGATTCTACAACGAAGTCAAAAGCCACAAACGATTGGATAAACACACAATTCGTATTCAATAAAAATACAAAATCCAACTCCACGAGGACGGGATTAAGCCCCGCAGAACTACGGATCTTCACGGATGGATCTAAAACAGCTACTGGCTGGAGCTGGAATCTTCTCGGAGGATCTCAACATCCACATAGCCACACCACTGGGGGCCCACAACACTGTATTTCAAGCAGAATGCATGGGCATTTCCCCGGCGGCATCAGCCATCTTAGCCAGGGCGGTTGTGGACCACTCAATTCGCGAAGTCTTAGACAGTATGGCTGTACTGCTAGCACTAAACAACCACACAGTCAACACTGGGTTAATACAAGAGTGTCATCAACGTCTGAACTAGGTTGGTAATCTCATTAATATAACCATCCAATGGATCAAAGGACACAGCGATTCCCGAGGCACCTACTTTCGGGTAACACTCGTACCTACGCACACTGGTAAGGAAACGAACTAGTGAACAACACACCAAGCTACAATCTCACTCAACAGGCGCTCCGCATCGTTGAACAGTGGTGCAGAGAGTTCGACCTCTCGGTGAATTCCACGAAAACTGAACTAGTCATGTTTACCCAAAAACGAACACTAGGCCCCTACCGCCTACCCAAACTTTTTGATACTGGACTCCAGTTAGCCGACGAGGTCATCAAGTACCTGGGAGTCATCCTTGACAGTAAGTTAAACTGGAGTAGTAATCTTGACAACAAAACCCTTTTGGCCACCTTTTCAAAACCTTTTTGGCCATATTTTGTTTAAATTATTACTCACTATCTGTTTAGCTGTAAGTTTTCCTAAAAATGTAATAAATAAATAAATAAAATAAACAGGGCCTGCATCACTTTTTGGCAAAGCAGGAGGATGATAGGTAAGAAGTGGGGCCTATCCCCTAAAATCATACTTTGGTTATACTGCGCGGTAATCCAACCCATGATCACTTACACAGTGGTCTGGTGGCCCCGGACCAAACTAGCTACAGCCTCCATAAAACTGCAACGCATGCAAAGGCATACCGCGGTATTGGAGGGATTTTACAACGAGCCCCTGGCAAAAGCAACAAACGATCGGATACCCAAACAGTTCGTATTCGATAAAAAATACAAAATCCAACTCCACGAGCGTGCCCATCGTGCCACTCCCCCTACGCACACTGGTAAGGAAACGAACTAGGGAGTGCAGGCAGGCCAAGGAAGCACTTCCTACTATCGACGGCCGCTTCACCAAACGAGCGCTTCGGCTGACCAAACTACAGCTGCGCACAGTTACAGCCGCCATCACTAGACACGGCTCTTTTAATAAACACCTCTTTGTCATAGGAGTCACAAACAGCCCCCTGTGCCGAGCCTGCATGGAGGAAGACGTACGAGACAGCAGCCCACGTGCTTCTGCACTGCCCAGAGGTTGCAAAATACAGGGCAAAGTACTTCGGTAACCTAGGTACTCTCTGCGAGATCGTCAGCTGTTGCTGACGCGCGCAAGGCGCTGCTGGTCTTTCTCGGGGAGCTAGGGTGGATCGAAAAATTTCCCACCCGCACGCAAAATACGCGCTTGGACGCGGAGTTGCGGACACCAGCCCGCTATACAATACAACACACCAAGCTGTGGCTGGACCATGCCTAGTGCAGGCAGGCCAAGGAAGCACTTCCTACTATCGATGGTCGCTTCACCAAACGGGCGCTTCGGCTGACCAAATTACAGCTGCGCACAGTTACAGCCACTATCACTGGATGGACACGACTATTGTAATAAACACCTCTTTGTCATAGGAGTCCCGAGTCACAGACAGCCCCTTTTGCCGAGCCTGTATGGAGGAAGACGAGACAGCAGCCCACGTGCTTCTGCACTACCCAGTGGTTTCACCATACCACGCAAATTACTTTGGTAACCCAGGTACTCTCTGCGAGATTGTCAGCAACACCAAGGCGTAGCTGGCCTTTCTCGGGGAGTTAGGGTGGATCCAATAAATTTCCCACCCGTATGCAAGACGCGCTTGGACGTGGAGTTGCGGACACCAACTCTTTATACAATTCAACACAATATGGTAATGGAACTGGTTTCAGCAGATATTGCCACCCCAGGTCCATTTGTAAAGTGTGTCAGTAAAGTTGAAATCAATTGGCTTATACCAATAAAGATCTCTGACTGAACATAAAATATTGCTACACACTACTACAACCACCAATAGATCTACAACGTTTTTAGAATCAAAGACATGTATTTTTTAATTTTTATAATTATAAACAATTGATTCAGACTATGCTACATTAATACCAACTATAAATCTACATTTTAAACACTAAACGACTAAGTAGTTTGTATCATTTGCCTTGCAAGTTTCTCTTGGGTCCATGCTTTGATGAGCTGTTTCCTGACTTCAAATGCAATTACAGCTGTAGCCATTCCCGTGTTTAAACTGTCTACACCTCTTTGCAAAGGAATATTTAACCTCACGCCATTTTTACTTTCTGCTAGCCTAAAAAGAATTATATAAAAATCAGTTACATTATAGAAAAAGCATTTGTTTTTTATAATACACTAGCGACCCGCATGGGTGCAATGTTATACATATAAACCTTCCTTTTGAATCACTCTATCTATTTAAAACAAACCGCATCAAAATCCATTGCATAGTTTTAAAGATCTAAGCATACATAGGGACAGACAGCGGGAAGCGCCTTTGTTTTATACTATGTACTGATATTGGCATTGACTTACTTGTAGCTATCCTGACTTATCCCTTCAGTTTCTCCACCTATTATTAAAGTTGTGTGTTTTAATTGTGAGAATTCCACACCATAGTATGGCAGCACTGGCATCTGATTTCTTTCATCAGTGTCATATTTTATTTCATCTTTATCATCTGCAGTTGTGGTGTTGCTATCAGCAATAAATATTGATGTGTTTGGATCTAGGTGGCTTGGCATGTCAATCCAGTCTATTGAATGGTAAACTGGGAGCCTGAAATGAGCCCCGGCTGCACTTCTTATCACCTTTGGGTCCCAAACATCTACACATCCTGAAATAATATAAGCGGTAGAATACTTTTCCATGACATAATTTTGAAGGGGTTTTTAAAGTACATTTACTTTTTGAATATTTAATATTTTGCTGCTCCAAATAAATTGGGCAGGAGAATGATGATGGTGTACTTTTTGAATATTGTATTGCAAAAGTTTGTAATTTTATGGGTGCACATAATATGTTCAGGTTTGTCTGATTCAAATCAGGCAAAATCAAATGCATATTTTGCAACCTAGCTTGGCTGAATTGTGCAGCACCCTGCACCACCCATCAAAAAGAAATTATTAATAATGTTTTTAAATACCTTTTGACAACACTACTTTTTCGCAGCCAGCACCAACAGCCACACGCAGTATAGCCCCCAAGTTACCGGGCACTCTGACGTTATCACAAATAAACTGAAGTGGTAGTGGTCTTGATAAGCTCTTTACGTTGTCTGCATTAGGGGTTTCAAATACACCTGAAATAAAAAAAAATGGATTAAACATGTGATTTTGACATTTATTTGTTCAAAACTAGTGATTTTTGTAACTAGTTATTTTTATTCAGCTACTGTGATTGTTAGTATAAATACCTCCCTATACAGTTACACATGAAACGAAAATAAATTTCATCACTATCTACTTTATGTAGCTATACTGTTAAATCAATAAATTAACTTCCCTTCATACTTTACTCAGGCTTAGGGCTGACTGCATTAAATGTATTTATGACTAATTATTAGTGTTTACTATGAACCTATGATCAACCAGTCGACCAACCGACACTACCGACACTCTACTCTATTCTCGATCGCTCGGATAACGTAACGACTACTCAGCTACTCACACCCAACAATCACAGATAACTGTAATAACACAATTACAAAAATCACTACTTATAACTAGATTCGAAACTAGTGATTCGGTTACATGCCGCGTAACTAGTTATTGTATCTAGTGACGTGAAATAATGCACATGCCTAATAGTGCCAAAATTTAGGTGTTTCTGGAAAATCACCAACATCCATACTGTATCTGGCAAAAAGAGCCTAGGACCATGGACATTGAAGGTTTTAAAAAATAATGTTTTTATTCCCATATTTCCATTTTTATAAGTTTTATTTACTTCCTGTAAAGTTTTATGAATTTGACATTGGTTGTTTTTCATAAACACCCTTCAATTTGAATACTAACATTATACATTCACAATTCAAGGTTAACATTGGCTAACTGCATTTAGGTAAGACTTCCACATAGAATTATAAATGACTGACATAATTTACTAAATCATAAGACAAACTCACCAAAAATACCAGGACTAGTTTCAAGATCAGACCACAGTTGCATCTCTTTGTAAGATATTTTGTAGAACTTTACCCCAGATTTGGGTAAGAATGGTCTTAAATTGTTTAGTTCCTCAGATCTGCTAAAGATGACATATCTAAGCATACATTTAGCTTCTAACCCATCTACTATCAGCCGCCAACCTTCCACTAGTGTGTGACCTGACCGCAATCTTTCCTTTTTTGATTTCAACTTGACTAATAGAGAACTGTAATGAAAAAAATGAAAATCAATAGGTTTGTTTAAAAACTGTAGTAAATAAGAATATTACAAATTAGGTTAAATAAACATACCTTAAGCGCCCATCATTTTCTTTCAATTTTTCAAAAATAATATCACCATCGTCATCAAAAACTTTCTGTTGGCTCAGATAAAAATTACGCTTTTTCAACTTTTCATCCCTTTTTTGTTTGATTTGTTTTGTTTTTTCTGGCGGTAGAGATGATCGTGTTTGTTCTTCTTCAATTTCACGCTTTTCAGCTACTTCTTTGGCTTGGGATTTGTTAAGAATGGAAGGATCTAGGTTTATCACCTTTTCCTTTTTGAGATTAGGTTTTTCTGCGAAAGGTAATAGAACCTTAGCGGGAGACCTATGTGCCCACCTTGAGTATAACCTCACTGAACCATATACCGGCCCAGGTGGTTGACGAATTAAGAATTTTGAAACCAATCTATTGATACTCCTTGCCATAACTGTAGTAAACTGTATTACATATTAGTACAATTTTCCTTTGAAAATCAATATTTTACAGTACAATTAACCACTGAAACGTAAAAAAAAGAAAAATTAAAGCACTTTAGTCTATTTTTTTATCTCAGAGATTAAATTGACTCACGCAAATGTCAAACTTACAAATAAAATGTTTTTTTTTTTTGGAGTTTATGTTTTTTTTTTACCCTTAGGGGAAGGCTATGCTATAGTCTTTCGACCTTATTGCCTAGTCTTACGTCTTGGGATTTTATGACCTGGTAAACTGCTGCCAGCTTTTGTGTAGTGTTGTACCTACGATACCGGTTTGTTGAATCGTAACTTTTTATACATATTAGACTAGTAGAAAAAAATGACGGATGCTATCAGTGTTGGTATTACACAGTAAAACGGATATAAAAACCCTTTTCTCTTACAAAACGGTACAAGTTTTAACAATTACGGCAATTATTGGAACTTGACAACATAAAAACAATTACAATTTAAAAAATAATTATGTTAAGGTGGAAGCGCAAGGGTAGCCTGCGAAATTAAATTTTCTTACTGTTATTACAATTTGCAGGTCAGTGTCAGCTTGTATGTTGATGAAAATATGAATCGCGCCAATAACACGTATGGAATTACAGAATTATAATCATTCAAATCATCAATACAACCCTCCAAGTTCATTTAACCCCATTGAGTGACTTTTTTATGAAATAGTTAATATGATGAACTTGGAGGGTTTCTCGCGCGATTCATATTTTCATCAACATATAACCTGAAGATGGGTAGGCCTTTAGTGTGGGACGCAACATGTGTCGAAACTCTTGCGCCATCCCATCTTTCTAGCTCATCGTGCTGTGTTGGGGCTGCCGCTGCGGCTGCAGAGATCCTCAAGCGGCGTAAATATAGTAACCTCATTGGTAACTATATTTTTGAGCCGTTTGAGGTTGAAACTCACAGCCTTTTCAAGGATATTTCAAAACGTTTAGTTGACACTTCCCGTGACCCAAGGGCTAGCTTTTACCTTGGCCAAAGGCTTAGCGTTGCCATACAACGTGGCAACGCCGCCAGTCTCTTGGGTACATTACCAGTTGACAGCGTTGAGGAGGAGTTTTTTGACGCCATTTTTTAAGTTTGTTGCTAGGTTATTTACTTTAGGTTATTTTAATTAATAAATGTAAAACTATACAAAAATATAAATTAAGTGCACTTGTAACGAAAATAATACCTGACATTGACCTGCAAATTGTGTGTGATTTTGAATACGGCAACCCTAAATTTAACAGGAACTGGACACCGTTTTAATAACCTAAAAAAACGATAGTACTGATTTTATTAGCGGTTATTTACGGTAGTGGTGCATCACTATTTAAGAATTGCAAAAAAAACTGGAAACCCACGTAATCCTTAAACAATAATATGACTCTACAGTATGTGAAGACTATCAGCAAAATTACAATTTTTTTTGCATATAAATGAACCAACAAGAAGAGAATTGAATGGCTAATTTTAATTTATAAAATTGTAACACAACTATAAAAAACCGGCATACGTGTGAAATACTATTTTATGCTGTCTGTGGCCTGCATCAAAGAGTTTTTTGCCCGAACAACATTGCATTTTCTTATCACTCGTCAGTCGTCAGCTGAAAATAATTTTCTGGATGCGTATTTTGTGTTTATTTATAAATCAGTCAAGGAACGCTAAACAAAATGGCAACGGGAGTAAAACCTCGTGATGATGAAAGTCGTCTTACAAGAGAAGACCTGGAGACAATACAAGACGCCATGAAGAATAAGAAATTTCGAGATCTTTTAGTGGACTACTGCGAGGAGATACGTGACCCGGCAAACCAACAACTTTATCAGAAAGAAATGACCCAACTCGAGAAAGAAAGAGGCTACGATGTAACATTCCTTAATCCGAAGGGAGGTTATGTTATCAAAACAAGTGTCGCCGGCGATAGAAAAGCATTCATTAATATCTGTAGCAATGATAACGTCGGCAAACCGACATATAAGGTAGAAGTTGTTGATGGGAAAAGGGGCATGAACTGGCAAATACCGTACTCAATAGTACCACCTCGAGAGGACTTTGACCAAAACCGAAAAAGTTGTGTCATTTACGACATAATTTTCCATTCGTACACTCTCCGCATGGCGGAGGTTAATAAAGAATTCCGCGAGTTGGTAAACAAAACCGCCTTTGATGCATTGAAAAAAACTTATAACATTCACCTAGACAGCAACAACTTTCGGTTCCCGAAATCTCAGTATAAAGGGATGTTAACACCTTCTGTTATCAGAAAAGAAGATCCCAACTATCAACCTCCAGGAGAGGAGGATACCGACAGTTTGACGCCTGAAATGATTGAGAAGCTGTATCCCCAGCACATTTATTCAGAAAATAAACCTGAACACGAGACTCCTAAAGAAACATCTAAACCAAGTAGACAAGTAAGGAGAAATAATACAGAGTTTGCACATGAATCTGAAGATGGGTATACCATTCCAAAGTATGCCATCAAACAGCAAAAAAACTTAGATCTTCAAGATTTCACTTATCATAAAGATTGTAAACAATATAGTGCTATACCATGCAAAATAGTGGTTGAAGTATACCTTCCACTTCTGTCGTCTACAAAAGACTGCACTCTGGATGTTCAAGAGAAATATCTCAAGTTGGTATCTGAGAAACCAGCAAAATATAAACTAGATATTACACTGCCTTATTTAGTTAATGATGATTGTGGTACTGCCAAATTTGATAAAAGCAAACACATGTTAATAGTGACTTTACCAGTGATCAAAAAGAACCTGAACAATAATAATGAAAACTTATTAAAGATTGATAGTGGTGTGGAAAGTGAAGAAAATTCAGGTTCACAAAGTGACGAGGATAATAATTATAGGTCTAACTTGATTGAGGAGTTGTCAACTTCCTCTGCCTCTTCCTCTGACACTCTAGCACCTGCTGAGCCTTGTAACATTACTACCCATATCTCTGAAGATTTTTTGGACTCTTCATTTGGCTACGTACTGCCTCCCTACACACACAATGTTTTGGATGACATTGTAGCTTTAACATTCCACGTTAAAAACACAGAGCCAGACTCTGTTAAGGTGAAGAACAATGGTAATGAAATTTACATCAAGTTCACATCTGTTGGAGCTGGCTTTGTGCCGGTGCACTATGCTGCCATCATAACATTTGATGCAGAAGTCAAGTTTGACAATGTAACAGGGGAGGCATGGGACAATAATGTCATTTTACAGTTGGAACTGGCTGGAACTCTGCCCCAGAAATTCCACATTGGTTTAGACAAGAATTCTATGACTTGTGAGTGCTTTGATGTATCTCAGGTAAAGAAAACAAAGCTTGAAGAAAAGCCTGCAGGGTTTGAGACTGAAGATGTTTCTCCTGTTGTCGAGGTAACCAATCTGGGAACTGAGACAAATATAGTAGTATCATCCAATCATATGGAGTATGATGAAGATGATGATTTTGAATCGCCAACATCAATGGATAGAGATATAGTGTTCACAGAATCTGGGAGTTGTGAGAATGGTGCCAAAAGCATACTCCGCAAGCCAAACATGATGCGCAGTTACTCAGAGTCGAGTGTCGGCGATGTTGCCTCTTCTATGGATTATATAAGTTCTGATTGTATCCCAGAAGAATCGAGTTTGAAAAAGACTGTTAGGTTTAGTGATGTCATAGCCAAACAGTTTTACAGGTAATTTGAAAAACAGAAACATGTATTATTTATGTATTATGTCGATAGGTATCAAATTAAAAATTAACACATAATAGATTATTAATTTATCTATGTAGGTTATCATCAGGCTAAAGTTGTGTCTGAATGGGGATAACGGAAAGTTACTGATAATATTCATTTATATTAATTTGTTATTGTAAAAATCATAGCAACCAAGTAAAAACTTTTAAATATGTTATTACTAAAAAAATTCTATTGCTAACCCATCTTAAATGCACTTTGTAAAATTCATGACATGGCTTATCTCATACTGGATGGTGAATCCTTATCTGAGCAAGCAGTATCGTGTTTTATATGTCCTTAGCGTTAAGATAAGATATTACGTATATTACTAAACAAACAACTCGTAATTTTCCATCATAGCCGAAGAAGCTATGTATGTAAATGTTTATGTGTACATTTCAGGTACAATTCATCAATAGAAGGCCAGAAAAAGAAAAATCAACGAAAAAAGAGTAAAAAGCGGACTCAGGATCGGCGGAAGAGCGAAAGTGAAGCTGAGGACGATTTCAGTAGCAGCTCTCAGGTACTGATCAGTCCATCAATATCTGTTCAGCAATCTATCCCTACAATTCAAATCAGAGCCAAAAAGGAACGTAACTGCGTCGCGCGGCCGATGCCTGTTGCTAAGGCGACTATTTCAATGACACATAATATTCATATATCTTCATCATATTCATTCATCACGTAGCCTTTTTCCTAACTTGCTACCTATTATAACTACGAAATACCTTTAAACCACATTGATATTTTGTTATGGCATTTAATTACTATACAATTGTAGATGCTTACGTAAGCCCTACACTTTCAATGTTTGTTTGCACAAATTATGAAAAAAACTAAACAATAACATTTAAAGAATGATAAACAATGTTTCATTTCGCTTATTTAATGCAAAGTGATCAATTTTATCAATAGGTAACTTGGCTGATTGCTAATGCATGGAAATTTTCTTTGGCCCTGATAATGTTTTCAAAGAATGTTCAATGATTTACATGCTAATTTTCCAAAGAATGTAAACAAGAGAGTGTTATTTGTTACTCTTGAGGATGTGTGAAATTGATATGCGCGCATGACGACGCCATACAGACGGATGTGACCATAAAATTGTATGTCTATTATGTATGCTGTACATCGTACATTATGTACAATACTGACATCAGATATCGCTTCGGTTGGCTAGTGACTACACGATTCATTAGAACTGCTTCAAAGGGTTTGTTACCAAAATAAACTGTCGGGAAAAACGCTGTGCGCTGCAGTCTCAAAACGTAAAATGTCCTAATTTGCAATCAGAAAATATTAAGATCCCTCCCTGTATTAAGTTTCTAAGTCTCTTTTATTACCTATGTCTTTTACTATTTCAGGACCTGAAGCCAAGGTTGAAATCGGTTCTTAAGCCTCGACGTGACAGTGGTCTGGCGGATACTTCCGATGCCGAGTCCGAGTGTAAGAACACTGCAGATGAAGGATCCTGCAATTCTGCTAACGAAGACGGCTTTAGCGAAAACGATAACAATGAGAAAGCATCATTCGATAAGTCAGTCTTCAACATAGTTGGTAATGAGGATAATGAAGACGAAAAATCAATGGCCGACATTTGGGAATCGGAGCCTTCAAAACCACAAGGGAAGCGAGAACCATATACATGCGATAATATCCAGCATAACACTGACCTCTACGATCCCGATAAGTTAAACAAAGGCAAATACTTAGAAGTTATGTTCAAAAATGATCTCATATTTGATTTAGACATGTGAGATTTAAACCATCTCTATTTTAGCTCCTATAAGCAAGGGCTTGTTTGGAATGTTTTAACCTTACACTAGTAGATGTAATTTGTTAGAAATCCAGTGATTTTGTTTGAGTAGAAACACTTAGTTTAGTATTACATATTCCTTATGATTATGGCTTAGATTTACTATAGATGTTCCTTCCATGGTGTATTTTCAAATTTGCTAAGTTTATGACAATAGTTTGTATTTTATTTTAACATAAGTTAATTCTCGTATGTTTAAAGTTCCAAACGTTGTCAATTGAGATAAATTATGTTGTTAATTTCAGAATTATAATTGGTATACCAACATTTATTTAAAGTCAGTATGCAGAACTTAGTAAATTTCGAAAATATGAAATTACTTGTGTAGCATTATCTTAAAAATACGAACATAATTGGTAATTGTAACTCTGCTCATTTTAGACAATATATGTAGTAGTCAACCTGCATTTCATGGTACAAATTAGATTTACGTCATTGTATTGGTTTCTAGGAAATAGGAATTGATTTTACAATGAGAATAAGGCCTACCTCTAACCTAAGTAATTAGATGATAACACTTTACTGCACTGCTAAGATAACGGTAGTATGCTAGGTTTACACACTGCAACATATTTTGAACACAAGATATGCGCAAGTTTATTAAATATGGACTGAGTAAGTGTCCACGGAACACTTGTCCACACTTGGTTTAGTCAATTCATAACATAGTTATATTTGACGCTTAACACAAATCAGTGCCTTTCGTCTGTATGTAAACGAAGCCACCAGTAAAAATATTTCCGTCGACTGTTGTCATAAACCATGCATTTTATTTTACTAATTAACTAAGAATCTTGTCTGTATTGAATGCGCAATTATGCAAGTCGTGTTTGATGTAAAGTTTACAAATTTATTTAATGATGAATGAATTGTGATTTGGTGACTTACTTTGAATACACTAATTAATTCGAAATCGATGTTTGATTTACTTTCTGGAATTATATCGAGAAATACGTCGATTTAAGCAATACGCAACAACTCTGTGAACAGGCGACCGCGCTCACTGAGTCATTGTCAGTCCACTGTAAGAATGCACCTAGTGGTCAAAAATAGTTTTCTTTCTTCACCAATAACTCATTGATTTAAATAAAATAAATAGAGGTCCGGCTCGCATCGCTCGCTCTTGCGTTCTCTTCATCTTAAAACTGTAAAATCTAATATCTCAGGCGCAGGGCCGTAGGCAGTGGGGGTGAGGGTTAAACTCCCCCGAAACTCCGATAGCTATAAAAAAATCAGCCTATCCGGCGGAATACAAAAATTTTCTCGCTCGCTTCGCTTGCCATTATATCCTATACTTTTTCAAATTCTGCAAAAGCTGACAGTCCCTCCTATTCTATTTTCCTATTCTATAAATTAACAAAAGGAGTGGTGGTAAAATTTTCCAGCTCGCTTCACTCGCTAATACATCGTGTATTTTTCCAATTCTCTATAAGTTGAAAGAGTGCCTCCTATTCTCATTCTTGTATGAATGAACAATGAACAAATAATTTATCCTACGAAGGGTGCAAAAATTTTCGAGCTCGCTTCGCAGGCTCTTGCGTTTAGACGCAAGAGCCTGCGAAGCGAGCTCGAAAATTTTTATGTAGTGTAGTATGTAGGTACTTAGGTACCTACATACTTTCTGTATGAATGGTCAAAAGCTAATTTAACATACCCGATGTAGTGACTATTTCTAGAGCTCGCTCTAGAAATTCCGACTTTCTCAATTGATAGGCTTTTCTAAATAAGTCGACAAAATTATTCCTTGCATGAATCGACACCTACTCGTACAAACGAAAACCTAACATATCCATGGTGGAGTAGGAGTACAAGCTGTTTTCGGGAAGCAACCCGTAAATAAACCTGTAGGCAATCCAGAGATGGTTGATATTTTTTTATTTTGCCTAATAATTAGAACACCCCCCCCCCCCAACCTCTTTTATTATTCGGGATAGCCCAACCAAATTCCTGGCTACGGCTCTGTGTGACCCCCCCCAAAGTCGGGTTGGGACCGCGCCTGGGTATCTATTACAGCATGTAACAGGCGGCGGGCCTATTGCCAACAACCGGGCATATTATATAGAAGAACAGAGTGTTAAGTTCTTCACCCCCATAGAAAAGAGAGGATTCTCCGACTAGACAGGTGTTGTGTCCTGGTGGGCTACTGCCCGATATTAATTGCGCGATTTAGGATTTTAATGCTAGTTCTTCATTTGTGTCAAAGATGGCGCTGTATCACTTTTTGTACTATATGTTGCTGTAGTATTTTTTGTAGTGCTGCTACAGGTACAAATCTAGACTCCGTTGTTGCTACTGGAAATTCCTGATTCAAAAACTCAACAACACTGCCCGAACTGGGAAGCTCAATGCTCAAATGGTCAGCAATCTTGCTTGCGACCATAGACAAACGAGGCAGGCCCACTCGTCTTGTAAATTTTGTTACACTAGCTTTTGCCCGTGGCTCCCACTGCGTGGATGTCGTACGGAGAACGTAGGTAGGTACTTCCGAGATCTAAATCTTCTTTTTACAAAGATCAGTTTATTACTAATACAGGCTAATCTTATGAATTAGGTACCTATTTGCACATGCCATAACCATCAGTCTATCCGTGTATCACATCCAAGACACTAGGGTTAAGGCGTGAAAAAGTAAAGCACAGACTTATAATATTAGTGCGGATGTCACTGAAAGTTAAAGCAAGGATGTGGAGCGGAACTCTTAGAAAAAGTTTAGCGCTCAAACTTTTCCTTCAATTCTTACCTATTTTCTAGCGCGCGTGTGTGTGTGGGGGAGGATAGATGCTTCAAGCGAGCCCGACCCCTAACTTGGACGTAACTCTCAAATAGCTCTCTTATGAGTCTTAGGGTACCCGTATGTATTTCAAGTAAGTTGGGGTTTATGGGTCTTAATTACGCACATCTGTTTAACTTCAAAACAGCTATATACGGAACCTATGCGTTAGTAGCAATTTAAATTTTTATTTGACTTGCGTATAACAACGTTCGTTGCCTTTCCTTTAGCATAATCAGCCTATAATGTCCCCACTGCTGTCTGCTGGGACACACGGCCTACTCTGTATGAGAGGGAATGGACTATAATCCACCACGCGGGCCCAGCGCGGCTTGGTAGATGTCAAAATATGTTTTGGAATTTTTGGTTCTAGGACATGCCCGTTTCCTCACGATGTTTTCCTAGATTGTTTCACTAGCGAGGTGCTAGTGGGGGAGGCAACTCTGATATTAATGTCCTTAGCCACGCTAAGGTGTGGTCGCTGCCACACCACGGTTTGAAGACCCCGCCGCTGAACACCGGCCTCGCTCTGAAGGTCGGTGCAGGTGAGCCCTCTATGGGCGAAAGTGTCGGCGACTATCTTCCTCCGATAGTAGCTTGAACTTGGTTCGACACCTTGCTGATCATCCCCGTGCGGCCGCAGGTGACTGTGACGTCAAGGTCGGAGCTTGCAGCTTGTCCTTTAGCATGGTTCAATTCAACTCCAATCTGAATAACGAGACGGGGCATTGAAGGCATGTTATTAAGATTGAATAACGTGAATAGAATGTCTAAATTACAAATTCAACTCTAAGTTAAGCTTTCTTTACCTACATCCCGCATGAAACAATAGTTATGATTGTGTTGACAATATAATTCAAATGTCAGTCAACGAAACAAAACCTTGACCATCTTTTGACGCGGTCGGGCGTATCGTCGGTTACTTCACAAAGAACTTTACATCTACTACGAGTACCTACGTAGTAGAAAGAGCTTTTTGATACCTACTACTTGCTACTAGATCATAAATACGAAACAGATATCTAAATTCAGTTCAGATGTCTATCTTACCTTCATCAATTTAAATGTAAATAGACTTGAAGTACTTCAAACATAAAGTCGAGCAACTAAACACAGATCTCATAACGATATGGCTGCAAACTTTCAGATATTACCGACGACGTCTTCTAAGAACTTCCATCTTAACTTAGCCTTCAGCATTATTTTATCGTAGCTCTCGTATTTCATTACAGTACCTAGCTGGGAAATATTTTATGGGTTAATTTTGTACACTTTCAAGAAATAATATTTGTGTACTCCTTTAAAAAAAAAAAAACACTGGTGCTACAAGGAAAGCTCAATGACCCAATTGAAGTAAGTAGGTATCTAAAAACAATTTTAAATTATGGATAAAAAATATGTCAATGTTTATGGACTACACAAAGGCTTTTCAAAGCATTAAACACAGCGCAATATAGGTACGCAGCCTTGCGAAGTCAATATAGAGGAAACCTTTAAAGACATCTCACAAAAAGTTTGTACGCTCAAAGTTAAACTGTATTCTATTGCATCATTATTTAAAACCGACAACGGAGTAAAACAGTGTGATCCGCTCTCCCTTTAACTATATATCAGCACACTCCAGAAAGTTGTGTCCCTCCAGGGATTTTCTATTCACACGTGACCATGTCGTGGACGGGTTCACAGTAAACTTTTAGGTCACGTTAAAAATCCATATTATTGAGACAAGACGTACCGACGACGATATACATAAATTAAACTTATTGTTAAACAACTTTTATTAAAATGAAAAAAGAAAGTTAGGTTCATAAACGCGTATATTTATAAGTTTCGTATCCGCGCTGTTAACCGCTGAGAAGTGCTCTCGTGAGGAGGCGATCCTGGCTGCAAGATCAAGCCATGTCTGTCATAAAAATGTGTTGTCACCAAGATGTGCAAATTTCAGCTCAATCGGTTGGGAGGAACTGGTTTGAAATTCACTTGCAAGATTTCATCAATACATACTAACTAATAACTAACAAGGCAATTTAAAGAAGCTCTATTTAGGCTTACCGCCTCTACTAACAACTCATCATTCATATTTCATTACGAGGCGATCGGCAGCACGCTCTGTTTCTCGCTCTAGCAAATGACGGTTTTGAGCCAAAGGATAGGTGCATGGAAAAATGCTCCAAAGGTTCAATCCTTAAACGCGTTTGTAATTGATTGGCCGGGGAACGCAACACATAAGAAAGCCTTTGCCCAGCTGTGGAACAGAATAGGCTATCATAAAAAAAATGTTTGGACAACAACGTTTGCACAACATGCTCCTTTTAGGATTGCTACGGCGTAGCTGACGCGGCGTAGACAAGAACCTACGGGGTCGTAGCAAATGGGCTCTACGACCGCTACGCGTTACGCCTACGAACTTTGACTGGATGTTTTTTTTTGTTCGGGGCTGATTAATTTCTTGATTTAGGTACTTTTTAATTAATGTTAATTAATCCCATGGTTCAACTTTTAATCAACATAAGATTTGATTTAATTAACAAAATAACGAAGTAGATCTATCTACCGAACATTCTTTCTTTTCTTCCAACTTCAGCATTAGCGGATTAAATGGATCTACCCAATTACTTTGGATCAAATCTAATGTAACAGAGAGTTCGCTATGTAGGTTGGTTCTTCATTTCTGCTTCCACAAAGATTTTATATATGTATTATGTATTATTGTGAAGGCGGTGCAATTAGGAAAATAAATCTTTGGTTCCATGATTTAGTACTTCCAAACCCCGGCCAGCCATCATATTTTTGCAGAGTACTACTCGCGCCTTGGAATGTTATTAAAAGAAAACATAAAGAGCGGAAGAAACAAAACTGATAACTTATTATTATTCACCATAGGAACACCAGCAGTAATTAACTTTACAGCCTCATAAACACGTTTTAATAAAATAATATTGCGAACATCTAATAATAATAAAACAGTTAATTAATCTACCAGCAATTTGTATGCAGTCAAGTCATGGTGAAAAATTTAATTAACTAAGTATACCGTTTAATATTGAGTAATTTGTCTGTGAAACCAATTAAGAGAGACTAATTACGTGCGCGGGTGGCACTCTGTGTTACTCCGTACTCAGAAGCCCGTGTTGTTGATTTTCGAGTTTTCCTTGTTGGTACTGGTGATTGGTGATTATTGCATGAACTGATGACTTTTGGCAATTGAAGTTACCCGACTTCGGTAATATCGTGCATACACATAAACTGTCACTTAGGGGATGTCTTCCATGATTGTCTTTTATTTTGAGCTCCCAGTATTTCGACGCTGTTGCAAGCGCCATGATCGCATGCACTGAACAATATCGGGAGCTCAAAATAAAAGACAATCACGAAAGATATCCCGTAAGTGACAGTTATGTGTAGTGGTAATTCCGTGAAAGTTTAAAACAGTGTTTGAATATCATGCATGTATGATGTATTGATCGAGAGTCTAGCAGGGTTAATAGTATACTAGCGATCCGCCCCAGCTTCGCACGGGTGCAATGTTTTACATATAAACCTTCCTCTTGAATCATTCTATCTATTGCTGAAAATGCTTTAAAATCTGTTGCGTAGTTTAAAAGATCTAAGCGCACAAACAGCGGGAGCGACTTTGTTTTATACTATGTAAAGATACACCATTCTTCATTCATGTTTGATTCTTAAAAGGGGCAGGAAACAGACTTGTTGCCATTAACCGAGCAGGTACAAATTCCGAATTTGGACAACTAATATAAAAATCTTAAAAAAGAAAACCCCGTAACACTGCTTGTGTGTGAGTGTTGTGATCACTACACGGTCGAGACAGTTAATGAAGAAATAGTTGCTTCTATTTGTTCATTAAAAGCTAGATTGAAACGTGCGAGAGTGTTACCTGCAACGGCGCTGTAGATAGTTCATATTAGTTCAGATTTATTTTACAGAAATTGCACTGGTTTTTATGTTCACGGAAAACGAATTGGTTTTTCGGATAGATTATGATTTGGCACCGAAAAGCGTTAGCGACGTTGATAAAGTTGATTAACTTAAACTTGCTCATAAATTACCCTTCAATCAAATCCAATTGAAGACTTCCCTAGCTGCCAGGGCTGCGGGACTTTTCGAAAGAGATACCTGGAAAATGGATGGGTTTGGGTTACAGTCAGTAGAACTCTGTCACTCCCTTCCGCCCCGCCCGAGGGTGAGGGGTCATTTGATGTTTTCCCATCAGAAAAAAAAGGACTTCCCTAGGTATAATGTAGGTAGGCAATTCGCGAGTATTTGCACCTTATAAAGAAGTACTCATCATCATCACCTTCCTGCCGTTGTCTTCTATTTGGGGTCGGCGCAACACGTTTACATATTAAGAAGTACTATTCAAATGGAAACCAACAAATAATGTTTACCTCCCAGGGCGAACTGTTTCCGGAGGCTCTACGCGGGGGTCGTGCGGTCCATGGCCCTTTACGGGGCCCCGGTGTGGGCGCGTTCCTTGAGGCGGCGAGCCGCCCACTAATTGAACGCGCCCCAAAAGGTGGTAGCCGTAAGGCTGGTCCGGGGATACCGCACGATCTCCGGCGAGGCGGCGAGCCTCCTTGCCGGATTGCCGCCATGGGATCTGGAGGCGATAGTCCTCGCGCGCCTACACGAATGGCGCGTGGAGGCACTACGCCGGGGGATAACTCCGCTGCCGCGGCAAATTGTCGCTCAGCGGACAGACCTCCGGCGCGATCTCATGGCGACATGGAGAGAGCGACTGTCGCAACCCCGTGCAGGGCACGCCACAATAGTGGCGATAAGTCCCCTCTTTGAGGAGTGGCTAGAGAGGCGCCACGGCGCCCTCACCTTCCGCCTGACGCAGGTCCTCACCGGACACGGTTGTTTCGGGAGGTTCCTTGCACCGAATTGGACGGGAGGAAACGCCCGGGTGCTACCATTGTGAGGATCGACCGGAGGACACGGTGGAGCACACGGTGGAGATCTGCCCTGCGTGGGCGGAGCACCGCCGTGTCCTCGTAGCGGCGATCGGCGGCGGCGACCTCTCGCTTCCGGCCTTGGTTCAATCCATGGTCCGGAGCGAGACGGAATGGGACGCCGTCACCTCCTTCTGCGAAGCAGTCATGCTAGCGAAGGAGGTGGCGGAACGTGAGAGGGAGAGAACCTCACGTCCCAGCCGCCGCGGGAGACGCACCGGGCGTCGGGGGCCACGTGGTGGCCCCCGGCCACCGTAGGCGCGGGCCTGTGGACGGTGAGCTATGGGCTAGCTCGCCGTCCGTCCGTCTTATGATGAAAGGCCGTGTCGACGGCGCGTTCGTGTTCCACGCGCGCCTCAAGGAGAGTCAGCAAACAGGGAGGCGTCCGTAAGGACCGACGCCTGCCAGGGTTGCGGGACTGTTCGAAAGAGATACCGCGGCCCTGGAACACAAAGGGCAAAGGAAGGAACATGGATGGGTAGTCAGTAAAAGTCTGACACTCCCTCCTGCTCAGCCCAGAGCGGGAGGGGTTATTTGATGATTACCCATAGGTAAAAAAAAAAAAAAAAGGGCGAACTGTTTCACTAAAAGCTTTATTTCATACTAGCTGTTGCCCGCGGCTTCGCTCGCGTTTTGGTCGTAAATTATTCCACGGACACGTTGTAAATATAGCCTTTGGCACTCGGAGATAACGTAGCTTCCTATTAGTGACAGAATTTTCAAAATCAGTTCAGTAAATCCAGAGATTACCCCCTAGATACAAACTTACAAACAAATTTTACCTCTTTATAATATTAGTATAGATATAGATTACATGTTATAGGTCTAGCGAAACCAATGAAAATGAAAATCCAAAAAACCCGATCACTTCTAAGTAATATTCTTATTTCAATAAATACCTACATACTAAAAGGTTTTATCCTAAATAATCAAGAACACAAGTGTCTATGTGTAAATTGTTTACAAATAAAAGCAAGTAAAAGTTGATGAAAATCGAAAGTTTCCATTAGAGGTGCTTATTTTATAAGAAATCTAGTCAGACAGTTCGCCAATTTTCCATTTCTTGTCGGATTATACCTGTCTCGTGAGTAAAAGTACCTATCAACTTAAAGGAGATGTTCAACTAACTTTGAAGATCAAAGGGTCGCGGAGTCTTTACTCAAAAATATTGCTGTCTACATAACTCGCTCGAAAGGTTGTTGAGGCGCTCTCAAAAATGTAATTTTCGAACTTAGGACTCCATTGAACTTTCGATGTTACCGCCACACTACCTATTTCTGTCTGAACTTTTCAGAGTTAAATCCCAATTCAATAGAAACTTTAAAGCCGAGTCTGGGGTTAATGCCTTTAAAATAGACGAGGATGAGGAGAGGTTTCTAATCAAGTTCACTCCATTTGGCTCTTAGTCGGTTGAATGTGGTCACCGGAGAAAATGTTCATTAACGGTCCGAACGTGTCAAAAGCAATAAGATCGTCTAGACGAAGAATCGTTATATTATCGCTTTGTATTGATAACAAAGGACAGATAATGACCACATTTCAAGTTTAATAACGATTCATTTTGATTCTTAAATGGAGCAAATAGTTGAATTCATTTCGTGTGAAAAGACAGTGGACACAAAAGTGTATTGTATTCGGAGCTTTTGAACTAAAATGTAGTTTTAGCGTTGCAGTCAATTGTCCAACGCCCGCCCCACATGCGACAGTTAACGCCACGGCAGATAAAAATGGCTGCCTTTTAATAATGCCTGGAGCGGCTGGAGCTGCTTTCAATGGGCTTTTAATATTTCGCCACTGGTTTCCACGAAAGTAAAATGGACTATGGATAAAGAACAAAAGGTCGTTGTAAATTTTAATGGTTATTTTTGTGCACCTTTGAATGCTTTAATCTCCAGATTAGCATATCGATGCATAGCTTCGTACTTAGCCGTTCATTTCTCCGTTCATCTTTCATAAGTACTTTTCACAATTGGTCACTCCCAATACCTACGATCGATTTTACGATAGAACTCAATGTAACGCACTCAAAACAATGTGCCCATGGATGCATTGAGTACAGGGGTAATGGAGGTATTTAAAGTAAAATACATTTAAAACTTGTTTAAAAAAAAATGAAACTTTGAACTTTAATATCTCCGTAACTAGAATGTAGAAGGTTCGGAAGGCATGGTCCAGAAAAAAATGTATCGCAAAGAACAAAATGCCCTTCGGCTCCGTAAAGGGTTATTTTACACCCATTAGTTATTTAAGCCTAAAATATTCTCTAGGTTGGTATTTGGTATACAGCTAGTAATCTATGCGGAAATGTTAGATAATAGGCATTAACAGGGCTTGTCAATTGTAATTATCATCCTTATCGGAGGACCATTACGGAGCCTAATGTAGAAAAGCTTCGGTTACAAAAATGTATGTGCGGCCCAGTGGTGGCGGCCCCGACTTGGGAGTTGTAAGTCGTGGGTTCGAACTCAGGCCGGCGCATTACTTTGTATTTTATTTCATCACAACTGCTCTCAAAATGGCGAATGAAAACGTCGTGAAGAAATCGGCATGTCTTAGAACCAAAAATTCGAAGGCATCTACCAGCCCGCACAGGGCCCGCGCTACAATCCACCAGGATTGTAGCCCATTCCCTCTCATAGAGAGGAGGCCATGTGTCCCAGCAGTGGGAACATTATAGGCTGATTATGCTTATGCTATGCCTCACGATTATAGGAGATGGGGACTCGTGCTTGGGTAACTGAACCAACATAGGCAACAACTAAATTACAGATTTTATTGATTCGGGTACAGCCGCGGCAGCCTATGAATTATGAATGTTCTACTGCAATAAATATGAAAAGAGAATCTAAGTACATATAAACAACAAAGTAATCCTTTATACTGCACTCAAAATCGTTTTCCTTCGTCAAGTTTTACGATGTGATTCATGGAGATAAGCAGTTAACTTTATGATCGCCTTTTCTCGTATCCACGTTAAAATTTTCCTATTTTTCATTCATGGGACCCTGATGAGAGTCTATTTATTTTTGCTGCTTGTTATTTTTCTACGAGCTGATAAAACCTTGCTAACCTTTTGCTGTTGAAAAGTTGATGATATTTCTTGTTTATATTTTTAATGTTTAACCTTTTGAAATAAACGCACGCGCGTGCCCTCCACGCCAAGCCACAATTTCACGGCAAATACGTACAAAAAGACTATTTAGTTGTTTATTTCGTGTTATATAGTGGCGTTCAGGGCAAGCCCTCGCTTGTCACGTATATGTGACAATGGCGTTCAAAAGTTTCAATAAATTATTTGTTTTACTATCCTATTGAGATTGACTAGAGCTACAATCTGAGTTGTTAATGCCGCGGCCGCAAGGTTCTACGCGCATAACTTTTTATCACTACCCCGCAAGGCTGCTACGCATGTAGCCGCAAGGCTGCTACGCATGCACCCGCAAGCCTATGCGCGTCATAGCACCAGCTCGTCAGCACATCAAACCTCTACAATCTGTAGAATTTCTTTAATAGATTTTCAACTTTATCACTCAAGCATTACGTTCAAGGTTGATTGGGAAAATTTGAACGTTTCGGGTTGCTTGGTGTGCTGGCGTCTGTACAATTATATTAATTTTGTACATCTTTGCTAACTTACGTCTGCTTTTCCCGCACATTGTGTTTAACGCGTACCATATCATTCTGCCAAACACAAGTGCTGCTCAAACATAATATTGAGGAAAACGCTGTCTACGACGAGCCTTACATAGATAATATGAATGTAAAAGTCATACATTTTTCGTTGTCTTTTATTACTCATTGTTTTGCAAATAAGTAGGCACAATATTTTTTTATTATACATGTAATTAAAGTGTGCAATAATTTGGAATTCGTCTTCGCAACAACCAAACCTATTTTTCATTGTGTAAATTAAGGCAATGAAATTACTAAAAGACGAAAGAGCTTAGCAAATGTTTTTATTTAATTTTCTTGAAAACTAATTCTCAGAATTAAAGAGATATTTTTTGTTTACTGAAATGTTTTGAAGAGTAAACGCCTCAGTTTGGAAAGAGATCTTAGAATATTTTTAAAATACAACAAATATTTGCTGTATGAGTGGAAACGCTCGATACAATTTACATAGTTCGAATTGGACACTGGTTTTTAACTTTGTTGATTAAATATGTTTTTCCATTTTCATTACTTACGCCAATATGAAAAAAAAAATCAAAAAGAAAGTGGTAGTAAAACATTTGTTTGGACGGAGGAAAACGAAGGTAACTTTAATAATTACAAAGCTTGGAGAGTCTCGTTCGCAATTATGCAACGGCTCACGTTGAGTTGTGAAACTAATGAACCGAGCGAACGCACCGTGCGCCCATGATGAAACCATACACGTATTTTTATTAATTAAACAAATTCGAGCGGAGCGGCGGCATTTAATAAGCTTTCTTATAGTACTCAAAATATACTCTTCACGTTGAGTTTTCACTTAGATGTCTCATTTACTTATAAAGTGTATTCTAAGATCTACATAATGTAATAACCTAGCTAAGAAGTAATTAGAAGAGATGGACCGAAATTCGTTTCACATTCGGTAATACCGAGATTCGGCTGCTTTTACCGAATTTCACTAATCAGCTGAAGTTCGGTTCACGTATCGAATATAAATAAATAAATATATCGCTGGACATTACACACAGCGCCATCTAGGTGCCACACTAAGCAACGAGGCTTGTGTCGTGGACACCAGATAGTTGATAGATACATAGATACTTTTTGTAAATACATACTTATTATACATATAAACATCCATGACTCGGAAACAAATGTCCATGCTCATCACACAAACATTTGCTCCTACCGGGATTCTAACCCGGGACCCTAAGAACGTAAGGCAGCCTCACTACCGCTGCGCCATTCGGGTCGTCGTATATTCGGATCATCTTTAGTTATTTTAAACAAAACTGAAAATAGCAAAGAATTTTGGAGCTCGAACAGTCGTAGTCTTAAGTACTTGTAAATATGCTCAAAAGAATCCAGAACAAGACTGTCTTTCTGGTTTTAAGTCAGTTAGAGTCTGTCAGAGCATCCACACATCCATGAGGATTTTCCACCCCGGAACAAATAAAACCTAACCTAACCTAGGTTAGGTTAGGAACCCGTAATGGCCGCCATATTTAATAGTTCAGTTTTACACCACCACCAATATATATTGATATGTGCTCACTCATGAATATCATTGCAGTTAGTAAGTTAGGTTAGCGTAGTAAGTTAGGTATCTTACGTTAGTAAGTTAGGTTAGATTAGGTTTACACCACCACCAATATTATCAATGTACTCACTCATGAATATTATTGCAGTTAGTAAGTTAGGTTAGCGTAGTAAGTTAGGTATCTTACGTCAGTAAGTTAGGTTAGATTAGGTTTACACCACCACCAATATTATCAATGTACTCACTCATGAATATCATTGCAGTTAGTAAGTTAGGTTAGTGTAGTAAGTTAGGTATGTTACGTCAGTAAGTTAGGTTAGATTAGGTTTCAGATAAGACAGTATTTAATGGTTCAGTTTCATACCACCGCCCAATAAAAAAAGAAGTATCAATGTCTTATATTCATAAGTGGGTACCATTGGGTGTACCATTGATACTATTGGATGGGAGTCATCATCAAAGTTCATTTCAAATCTATTGGAGTGTGGGGATGTTTATTCCCATTGTCCTTTCTTATTTGAATGAATTGTACAAAACCGTTGCCTTGAGACCAAGGCAACGGTTTTATACAATAGCTTAGCGTAGTAAGTTAGGAATGTTACGTCAGTAAGTTAGGTTAGATTAGGTTTCAGATAGGACAGTATTTAATGGTTCAGTTTCATACCACCGCCCAATTAAAAAAAAAGTATCAATGTCTTATATTCATAAGTGGGTACCATTGGGTGTACCATTGATACTATTGGATGGGAGTCATCATCAAAGTTCATTTCAAATCTGTTGAAGTGTGATGTTTATTCCCATTGTCCTTTCTTATTTGAAATGAATTGTATAAAACCGTTGCCTTGGTCTCACTCAGTACTTAATATTTATAGCAAAAAATAGGATTAAGCTTTTAACAAAGTGGAAGTATACATTATTGTATACCTACGTTATAATAATAAGTAGGTTACTCTTTGTCGCTGCTGCAGTGTAGCTCTTGCTCCAAAAAGGCAATCAGTAATTAACATAGTATAAACTAAAGCACGGTAGCAGACACGGAGTCTGGAATTGTGCCCGGTTCATGGTAATAGGCTCGCCCCTTATTACATGGGACTTAAAAAAATAACCTGTAAAAAATGGTACACCTCTGCCTAACACTTCGGGGATTACATGCGTGATGTTATGTTTCTAAACTAAAGATAAACGATGTACATTTCGGAATGTTCAATACATTACAGGTACGTGAATACTTTTGACCCAATTCATTCAGCTGTTTTCGATGACCGAGAACAAAGGGCCGTTCTTGACGTCAGATAAAGTGTGATGGCTGGTATTTTTAACGGCAGAACGACGCTATAAAATACAGAAATAATGGTGGAGGAAGTAATCCCGAAGTTGAACGCTATTGTGGACGTTGTAACAATGCTGTGATTAATGATATGAAGGCCCACTGAAGGCTTCATACTCGGAAATTGTGTGTCCCTTAACAAAACACACGCTATTGTCAGTCTTGTTCCTTCAGAGCAAAGTTTATGATGGTTTCAACAATAAAAACCGTAAATATGGTGTGTGTCGCTTTAGTTAACTATTTTATAATAAACGTTATCTTGGACGGGCGTTATTCGGATTAACATGGTTGGAGTATGTTCATTTAAAATAGAGATAAAAAGTTATGACATCATAGGTTTTTCATCATTCTCTTGAAGCTTGACTGCCTGACTATAGGTAGAAGCTACACGCTCGCTGACCAACGTTCTGTTCAATTCATTTTATCGAGTGGCTCCACTTGAACGGCCCGTTCATCCAGTTTGACACGTTCTATTTTCCGGGACTACGTGCCTCTGAAACGTGAACAATCCCGTAATAATACTCTTATCGTCCACGCATTGGGTCCATTACTGTGTTTTCATAATGGAAATCGATACGCCTACAAACTTGAGGAAAGCTTTTATCGATGTGAGAGCTCAATGCAAGCACTTGTGACGTTGTGACCTCGGGTTTACTAGGATTTGATACCGCGGGCGGCGAAATCTTATTAGCGTTACCATAATTTTCGTTTTACTCAGCTACACGCCAGCGAAGGAATTCGTGTAACAGTATTAAAACGATCAACCTTTAGATACGTAGGTACCTAACTACTCTAAACATTATTTGCAATATTAAAATTCAATGTAATTTTTTCTCTCATAAAAGCTTTTCGAGAACCAAACGCAAACACGTTTTATAAACGTACGTATACACAGACACGTCTCACGCTCATATTTACAAACATTTATTACGTTGCATAAAGGGAAGCTCAGCTTCAGTGAGCGTAGAAACTGAAACAGCACTTGTTATGCTATCAATCATGCCGCGCATGCTATTATGAGCTCTATTTTTATCTTCATAACGCCAAGAAAAGATACACAAGTTGACAGGACGCATACGCTTGTTAACGTTATAGTTTACACAAGAGGTACCTTCTAGGACACATTTATCGATACAGCGTTTGGTCGGTCTCGATAGTAAAAAAGCTATAAATTACGTAAAGTTTAGCTGCCCCTAACGGCAATTCTTCCTTGTCCACTGCAAATCCCCTAAGAATAATTTCGGTCCTTTACCCTTTGCGCTTTAAAAATTCCACTTATAAAAATCCACATAAATCTCATGAGCTTTTCTGGCTAGTAAGCGATTGCGAAGTGGAGATACCTGTGCAAACAAGTGAAAATTTTGTCATAATATGGATGGTTACACATTAGTCGCCGCAGGGCAAAGGACAAAAGGGTATCCGAAGTAGCCAAAGTACCTTATACGAAACCCAAACACAGCAAAGTGCTAAACTAGCGAAAGTACAAAACAGCCAGCTGCACGGAACACACAGTTCAGCTCACCCTCGTTTAAGTTAATGAACATTTTTTAGTTACCTACGTAGACGAATGAAACGACCAAATAAAATTCTAGTTATTTTTAATTGGGGCCGGATTTTATGTTAGAAAACTAAAGAATTTCACGAGGACTAGTAAAATGGAATGAAATTATTGTATAGGTATACAATATACAGCTATACAGATTTTCTTTCAGTAAATGCGGACTTTCCTAGAATATAAACATATTATCATTTCTTTAGCCTTAGGTTCTAGGTTTAGTCCCATCTCGGCACCTTCCCATCTCGGCACAGAGGACAAGCCACCGCAAGATATTCCAAACTTTTTTTTTATTTTCACAAGCAATTTAAGCATCTGAGCGGTTGGACTGTTGACAGCTTACCAACAAAAATATGTAGGTGCTGAAAATGATCAACAGGCGCTGAGGAAACAGCCAGATGTCGAAATAAGATAATTTTCCTTAAGTAGAATTTCCTTTTACAACGCTATTACCACTTTAGGTCTCGAGGGTAGCTCGATAGCTCATCATAAAATTATTTCGTTGGTAACAGATTTAATGAACCAACAAGTTAATTATAGCCTTCGCGGTAAGCAGTTCATATTTTATTTTGTTAAGTTTCAATGCAAAATGGGAACAAAGCACATTTCGACCAAATCTTATCAACCAGTTAATGATGAATGGGATGATTAATACGATTAGCAATGTTTTATGGTCGTCCAGGTATTCGGTCTGAATGAAATGAATATTAACCCTCGCGATTTAGGTGTTAGCATTTCACTCTACCTTACCTATATTTTGTTCTCCGGCTTTTCAAAATAAAGCGGTATAAACACAGAAATACAGTCAAAATATCAACCGACTGCCTTATGGAGTAGATTATCAATTCAATTGTTTTTTTTTTTATTGGTAGCAGTAGGTTCGTTCATTAGCCGTAAAAGTTTCTGACACCTTTGTCTCACTTTTATTATCTGTCAGTTTAGTGAATTCAGTAAACGCGTCATCATTTTGAAGATAATTCAACTTTCATTGGCCTATCTCCCTTGTCAATCTTCTATAATCCTGTTAAAGTTCGCCAGCATTTAAAGTTTCACTTGTTCTTCAAAGAAAAGGAAGACAACACAATGCCGGCAATCACAATTATTCACACGCAGTTCCTTTTTCTTAGTTAAAAAGTTCAAATTAATTTGCTAACAAGTCGGCCTACAAAATTAATTAGAAGTTTTTAAGTAGACACAGCATCAACACAACAAAGCTCCCTGTATACAAAACAACGCTGGTTCCATTATACAATTGTGCAATCGTTAGTACTTGCAGCCAGCACTTACCACTTCTTTTTTCAGATTTTATCACGAAAATTGTTTCACAAAGTGTTAAACACACTTAATGGAAGAGTTGCGACACTGAATGTGTTTTACGACACATAAAACTTTCAGAATGAATTATCTTAATGTATTAAGGGCGTAATAAAATTATCCAACGGTCAATTTATTAGTATTGATGCCACATGAATAGAGAATTATCGGATTTGGATATTGAATAGGAACTCCTCAAAGGATTTATTACGAATTGATGAGATCATGAGAATGTCGTAACCTTCTGGGACTTACAATAAATAGATAGGTTTCCGTAGCTGACGACCATTAAGAAGCCCATCTAGGTACCCCCCCTCTGTTTTATCCTCAAAGGGATTTCCTAAACAAACAAAATTATATCAGAATAATTCAAAGTAACGAAACAAAATAAATCCGATAAAACTGCCTGAAAGTAGCTGGCACAAAGAAAAATGTTAAGCTTCCAAATAAACGCTTTATTAGATTTTGCTGAATAAGGTACGAGGAGAGTTTTTACTGGGAGAAGCCGGCGACTGATGTGGTGACGGACGCCAGCGTGAGGTGCTGACTCCGGAGACGATAATGAGGATGTAAATTGGCGTGTGCGGCGCTGGCAGGGTGGTGTGGGCGCGGGTGGCCCGGGCCGCCCAACCTGTGGCGTATCTGTTGCGCGCCGCCGACCGCGCGCCCCGGCCCGACCCGGCTCGGCCCCGGCCGCACGCAGTCTGTGTCACCGCGCCGCCGACGCCGCCGCCGCCGCCCGCGCGACGCTCAGCCGAACACATACACTTTTCCGGTTCAAAACACGTGCATTATAATATCAATCTATCAGATAAATCTTCGCGCTATTAGATTCCTCATAAATCTATTGTTACTTAACAAAAATATCTTAAAACAATATTTTATTTCTAAAGTTCTAAGTTCTTTTCCGATCTCATAAATTTGTTAAAAGTGTTTCTAAGTTGTTGTTTTCATCGGATCTTTTTTTGCTGGAAAAAATATTTATGTTTTAAACTGGTCTCCGTTAGTGTAAGTATTTATTAAAAAAATTACCTATTGTAGGAAATAGTTTTAATTTACAAAGATTTATATAAGGACTGTAATAAATAGAACATGATCGGTTAACCTGTTTTTTTTCGTTAAAAAAGAACTTAATATTTTTACTAGACGTATTTTCCATTCTTCTAACAACTTTTCTGTTCTCTGATTGTATGAGTGTAAATCGAAATAGTTGTATGTGTTATCGTTATCACCCAATCTACGAAATAATTTCCTTTTGTGTGATCTCTCTGTTTTTTATCATTTAACATAATGATTTTTCAGTTAAGCCTCCCGCATAATTATTTATGTAGGTGTCTATAAAAAACCTGTATTCTATGTTGTCTGATTAGCGTTGAAAATGCGGTATTTTATGTTCCATTGTATGATATTACTTGAAAGTGCTACGAAGTATTCCTAGAAGGGTTCTACCAACACTTGATTAAAGTTAAACGATGATACCTATCCTTTTTAATGGTTACAAAATAGAGAATTTATTAAAAAAAGCGTTTACTTAGAATCCTTATTATTTTAATGGGAGAGTTCTAATACGTATTTGCCTTTTACTGAAACACTTGGTGTTGGTTCCTGAGTAAACGTTCCTAAGAAACGTTTTAAAAAACTTTGTGAAAATAAATCTAGTTTTTCAGGATTTTAGGTTTTCTTTTGCTTGTTGAAGTTGTCGTTTAATACAAAAGAACCTTAGTTTCTACACACTTTTCATTTTTACTTGCTTGAAGTTGAATATTACTTTAACTTTTATTCGAATTGTTCTCCGTATCTCAAATTCGAAGTCCCCCCTTGTAAAGTTCCATTTTTCTCAAAGTTGAAATAAGCATAAGAACTCTTAAGTAAAGTCGCTTGTAGCTATTGCCTTGTCTGTCTTCAAAAGTTTTGCACAAAAGTGGAACATTAGGGATGTTGCTATTTGAATATTTTGCTCTCGGTTCAATTCGCAAGGAAATCATTATGTCCCTCAGGGTTCCGGGCACCGATTTCGGCGCTCTTGCCACTCACTATTTACATTTACACAATAGAACCCTACCGACGGAACCCAAGGACGTTATCTTTTGATTTGAGCGTTATGTCGCGTTTTATGTCTTTTTGAATAAGTAGCAAGATGCATTTTATTGTTTTAAGAATGGAGAACTATTGGTGATAATATTTTATCACGAATCTTATAACAGTAAAAAATAAAATCCCAGTATCGTGTAAAAATAAACTTCATTGAATATTTTCTTTATTTTCCGACGCTATTTGCTGAAGAGCTACATTTTCTTCCACGTGTAGGGTGCGAGATACGAGTCTCCTGATGCAAGCTTATGCTTGTAGATAAGGTGCTCTATTATAGACGAACCGGCAATGCATCACAACTAAGTAGTTCATTACTATCTGTTGCATAATTATAACAGCGCAAACGTTATTGTTTCACGCGCTATCTTGTACGGCTACTTGAAAAATCATTTTTCAGCGATAACTTTGTACGATGTGCATACAATCGATTTACACTCATTGGAAATCAGTCGTATTTTATTGGTGTTGTAATTTGTTCTATCTTTTTTTCATTACAGTTAGCTTAAATATTTAGTTCAAAAGACTTAAGGACTTAGGTACTCTAGGACCTCCTGGGATTACTACTTAGTTCCAATCTGTAGCAACAGCAATCTGCTTTATCCTCGGTCATTAGGCCCTGAACTTATCGTAGATAAGAACCATTATCTCTGCCTGATATCTAGATCGATACATGTAAGTTACACATTTGTAATTCGGGTTTCAATACCACACTCGATTACAATTGTTCAACAATCCCAGTTTGATGGATCAAGAGTTTATTTGATACACATTTTTGGCTACGTGATTTCTTTTCCTGTAAAGTTAATTATTCTTTTTTTCCTACCTAACAGGACCAGTCAAGAAACAAGGACGTTAGCTGTAAATGTGTGAAAGTTCAGTGATTGACATTTGGAAGCTTGCATCGAAGAATAAAGTGCAGTGTAGTGCGTTCGAGAAGTATCGTGTGCGGGTCCCGATGGCCGGCTCGGCCCGGCCGCGCTAGATCGATCCCGCCACAGCGGCGCGGCTCACGTCGGTCAGTGCATCCCACCTACTACACCCTATGTGCAATCACTGTGCTGCACATCTGACACAACCCAACACACGCCTACTTCAACACAATCGCGATAAAAAATACGATCATATCGAGAGTAACGCTAACAACACAAAGCACGTGCGCAAACTTTGCAGTTATGAAATTTCTAATTTAGATCGTGTTGTGCGTCGGCGGCATGCGGCATAAGGGCGCAGTTCAGGAAACATCGTTTATTTAAAGGATATTGAACTATTGAACAATACGACTGATCGAGAAATCCAATTTGGACAGCTTACGAACGATTAAACTGCTGCTCATGTTTTGTCGATGATACGATGCCGTTTCTAATGTTGTTCTATTCAACGATCTATCGCAATAGTATAAGGTGGACGCACAGGTATATCATGGAACGATGCCAAAACTTTTGTCTTCTGTTTCTCTTTAATCAAACGCGTAAATTTATAAATTAACTGTGTTTGTTTGTTAGAACAAAGCAGCAGTTACCGACACAAAAATACTTTAACTGAAATATCGCAATCATAAACCGGCATGGCCTGGGCAGCGGCTATTTATTTATTTTAGGTAATACTTACACATTCTGTGGAAATATATTTATTTACGGTTAGAATAAGAGACGCTGGTGAAATGAGAATCACTCCCGTAACTTTAGATTCGGGTTGGAAAAGATATAATTGCTGTGTGTATTTATAAAACACCCAAAAAGTACACCCTTTTTGTGAAAACATGCGTCCCACAGTTACGTCGGCAACTCGGCAGATACTTATTTTAAGCTAGAATTAAATATGAACGGGTGGAAAAGTAGCTATTGATTTTATTATTTTTATACACAAAAAAGGTTGATAAATATTGTGAAATTAACTTCTTTTCCAAAAAAATAAATATATAAAAGGGGATCGAACCGACTGATACTGTTCTAACCATTCATTCGTTTGAACTCATAGAAAACATAAACATGTATTATTCTTTCTCATACTTACTCAAGAAAAAATATAAAGCAGAAAGCTTTTAGAATCGTACTAAACTCAACCCCCAAGGGTATGAAATGGATTCAAACCTATTTACACAATAATTTGTTGGCCATCCACACATTTTCAGAAAATGAAAGCCTAAACAGATTTATCCGACTCAGATGGGTTTGGCTAAAAGATTATAGCATGATAATGAGAAATAAATGAAAAGGTCCATTTTTAGGATCACTTTTATTTTCAATTCCAATATTTTAGGGAAAGCTACCGTATCCCGTTAATATTGAAAAGCTTTACGAACCCGAAAGCTGAGGATAATCAAATATTTTTGATACCTGCTGTGTTGAGTTTAGCGCAGTAATTTTATATTGATGTTAGCAAGAAAAGTGCGGAAGCAGTCATTTCAAATATGAATCACTATATGGCTAACAACGTTGACAAATCTGAATCGTTTCATGTAATCTGTAGATAACCGATTTAACGTACCATCGCACCAAAATGAATCTGCTCACTTTTAAAACTAAATCCCGTGCACACGATATCCATATCTGTTCACCACCCGCTACTATTGGTTAGTCAGCACAAAGAGAGTACGGACCAACAGTAGAAAGAAAAACAATAAAAAATATGCGACCTTTTTACATTATCTTTTGTTTTACAAAAATTCTCAGGCTCTGTTAATGATCACAGATGTTTGACTACCCTTTTTTGACTTATAGGAATAACACAAAAAAGGACCCATGAAGAGACAGTTTTTAACTAAGCGCTTCTATAGCGGCCGGATGCTGCAAGCAAAAATAGTCCGTAAGGTGATCACATTCATTTTGGGTCGATTGTACATTAACGGATATGTATTAGGGTGGCGATAGCAAGTAGGTAGTTATTTACCTCGCTAATACATTTTAGAGTAATTTTAGGTACCTACGTATTTCGGGTAATAGTTAATTAGCCCTTTGTTGCCAGTTAGGTTGCCACTCGTAACCTAATTCTATTTGGAAAATTAATTACTTTACTGAAATAATTTTCGTTGAATTTAGCCATATCCTACTTACTGCTTTTGGGAAAGCGAAACATATGTTTAGAATATGTTTCGCTTTCCCAAAAGCTTATAAAACCTAGATGATTGTATACAGAAATAATTAAGTCAATCAATAAATTGAGGAAGGTTATACGACCTGACCTCGTATCTTTCTGGCTGCCTGAAAAGCAGGAAAAAGTAAATCTTCAAAGAAAGACAGTGTTAGACATAGTAACAAAACCGTTTCGTACAGTAAGTGAATATTGTGTTGATTTTGCACCTGGAAGATCCGAGAGATTTTCGGTATGAAAAATATGTAAAGACAGTGGGTTGTCTGCCCACGAAAAGTAATTAAAAACGCGAGTACACAGCCGTCGGAAGTAATTAAGCAAAAATACGTCACAGACACAAGTGTTCCGAGTAGAATTTGTGTCACAGTTCTGTCAGCCGCGCGACAAATTCACGGTTCGCATCATTCGCCGCGGGATGGAAATTATCACATAAATTAAGACAAGATCATTAAAATGTTATGTTGGTACAATGTTAGTGTCCGACATTGAGGTAAACATGGCTGAAAGCGCTGACGTTTTTACACACAAATATTTGATTTAAATATTAATGTGCACACCTAAATATTAATGCGATGTTAAGGTGGATGCGCAAGGGTAGCCCGCGAAATTTAAATTTTCTTACGTTTATTGCAATTAGCAGGTCAGTGTCAGGTTGTATGGTGATGAAAATATGAATCGCGCCAGTAGCACGTATGGAGTTACAGAATTATAATAATTCAAATCATCAATACAACCCTCCAAGTTCATATAATCACAAAGAGTGACTTCTTCATGAAATAGCTATTGAATGGGATTATATGAACTTGGAGGGCTGTATTGATGATTTGAATAATTATAATTCTGTAACTCCATACGTGTTATTGCCGCGATTCATATTTTCATCAACATACAACATGAAACTGACCTGCAAATTGCAATAAACTTGACAAAATTTAAATTTCGCGGGCTACCCTTGCGCTTCCACCTTAAACGGCCGCGGATGAAATGTATTGTACATTGTTTATTGGCTGAACACTTTTACAATAATATGAGTGAATTTACTTTGCATCTATATCGTTTCTGGCAGATGCAGCTGGTACACAGCCAGGGTTGTTGGAAAACACAGCTTCAGAAGCAAAACTAGCACTACACAAGTGCACTATAATAACTTTCTGAAACGAAAACTTTCAAACAGTAAGTACGTATTATGTTATGTAACGAAATTCATCTTCAATTTCCGTTGAGCGTTTCCTTACAATTTGTTGCGTTTCCGAACAAGTTCGATAATATTTCTGAGGTTGTAATAGGCGTTGACGCCGACCCGCTGTCGGAAGATAGGTATTATTTATTAAGAATATTTTTTCGTAGACTGCCTGGAAGGAATTGAATGAGTACCGATATAGCAACGCAAATTATAATTCGATCTTATTGCTGGTCGATTGTTTGTCCATTTTAGAGATGAAAAATCGTCCATATTCCCGTGACCTGTGTAACGCCAATTTGCTCTGTTTATTTGTTCAGTAGTAAGTACACATATGAAGTTGTTTATTAGAAAATGTTCTATTTTTCTTCAGTTCATTTCTAAATACCTAACTTTAACAATAAGATTATTTTTTAACTAGCTGTTGCCCGCGAACTTCGTCCGCGTGAAATTATTAACCGACTTCAAAAAAGGAGGAGGTTATTTAAAAAAATACTATTGTCCCCGTTTTTGCAACATTTTTCATTGATGCTCCGCTCCGGTAGTAGCGTGAAGTTATCTAGCCTATAGCGCTTCCTCGATAAATGGGCTATCTAACACTAAACGAACTAGTAGTTCCTGAGATTAGCGCGTTTAACCAAACAAACTCTTTAGCTATATAGTATTAGTAGTATAGATTGGTAACTGAAGTTTTTTCACAGATAACTGGGCATAAAATGTTCAAGAAAACCACATTCAGGCAGCCATACTCAAACATTTTGAAGTATTCTGTATTACTTTAACAAAACCGGAATACTGATACGTTTAAATGAATCAAATATCATAACCGTAGGAAATCACACAAATCGGACGGAATTCAATCTGACTGTTTGTCAATCAATCGCGCCTCGGTGAAGCATATAACTAAGTTTTGCAGTAAATGCAATATGTTACTCTGATTTTCATCAATTTCCCTATTTTACTCATTGTATTGTATTGTATAGCGGGCTGGTCTCCACAACTCCACGTCCAAACGCGTATTTTGCTTGCGGATTTGTAAGTATATGATTTAATGTTAATTTATTGAAAGAAATTTTAATAAATTCAGCCATATAAATTGATACACTAAGCAAAGAATGAATTGTTTTTGAATTTACCATGGAAGTTAGTGTTGCCCAAATGCAAGACCAAGACGAGACCTTAGCCAGTCTTGGTCTTGGTCTTGCGTCAATACACCTGGTCTTGGTCTTGGTATTGCGCTCTCAGTCTTGATCTTGGTCTTGGTATTGCGCTCTCAGTCTTGGTCTTGGTCTTGGTCTTGCAGCAAGAGTCTCGCAAGTCTTGCAAGACACTACTACTTAGACTAGACTACTTTCAAATACCTATTAGCCTATTGCTATATAATAAACACGTTAGTTTAGATCTTAGAACAACGTAACAGAGTAGGTACATGTTGAGCTTAAATTGACATAGGCATAGTAAACCACCAAATTAATAAAATTAACTTGATAATAATTTAAAAAAAATGACGCAATTTTTGATAACTGTGGTACACTTGTTGCACAGTCTTTGATACACCGCGGCGTCTTTGTCGGTAAATTATCAAATAAGTAGCTACGTAATACATCGACCGATCAACGGTTTATTCGCGGAACGGCAAATTTTCCCAATCAACCATGAACCTTAATGCTTTAGCGATAAAGTTGAAAATCTGTTAAAGAAATTTGGCAGATTGTAGTAGCTTGATGTGCTGGCGTCTGTACCATAACATCGGCTGGCTTAAAAACTGCTACTAGTACTAGACCTACTCGACTCGCTGTTAGTTTTACATTTTGCTGGATAGAAGAATAATATAAACTTTGAAACATAAGTACCTACATAATGTTTACCAACCTACTAATGTTAGATCTGCACATTAGACTTATGCAAGCATAATATAATACTATAGGTAGATATACCTACAAGGTATGAAATGAACTTTGCTAGAAAGTTATGCTAGGTACATTTTTATCACATGGGAACATATTTGTAAGTAACACGCTACCTACTTAATAAATAGTCGAAATATATAATAATCAATACAATACCTTTTAGTGTTATGACGATACGGTTTTGATACTGGGGAACGTCTATCAAAATCAGGATTTAAACCAAATACCTACTATAACGCCCAAATCTCAGTTTGACTTAATTGCGAGACGCAAGAGTCTAGCAGGCTTAGTCTTGATCTTGCTCAAGTCTTGCAGGGTTCAGTCTTGGTCTTGGTCTTGCTACAATAAGTCGGTCTTGGTCTTGGTCTTGCAAAAATGCAAGAACAAGACCAAGACTGCAAGACCAAGACCGATTTTCGGCAACACTATTTGGAACTAATAAGTACTTTTACTTATAATTTAAGTTGGTAGGTATATAGTCAATTTTCTTAGCAATTATTTTCACTGAATCAACATACTCACGTTACTTAAGTAGGTAGGTAGTATTTCTCATTAAATTCTAATTAGTAAAGAGATTTGAGAGGCGTAACATAAATATCAGAAGGATAAAGGGATATAGGAATTTTCATAACGTAGGTACGACCGTGTCATTTTACGGCACGATCGGCGGAAAATTTATACACGCAGAGATAGGGAAATTGCGAATACGTACCTACATATAAATGACGTCTACATAAATTCAGATATTTTACAGAAGTTTAATTATAAATAACTAGCTTTTGCCAGCGACTGCGTAGTAAGCAAGAAATACAAAATATATTTTTTATTTCTTAAAAATGCCTTTTATTGGCCCATGTAAACGTTGTGGTAAACTTGTTTACTTTTCTAAAACAACACTTAGTTTTTCAATTTAGTATTTTAGTTAGCGTGTTTGTGGTGAAACGGAACGCAAACTCAAAACACATCGTACCTAGATAACGCCGCTAGTGACGTCAAATACTATATGTCAATGAAACACTTTTAATTGAAAAGTACTTAATGACTTAAAGTTTCACTAAGATTTTAGTATAATATTGTTATTGCAATGTTTGCTTGAAATAAAGCACATACAATTGTTAAAATTAGGTGTTAACAAGGCAGATAGAGGTAAATGACGGCACATAACATGACATGAATCATAACGGTTGTTTTAGCATCCAAAGGTAACAGACAGACAGACTATTTACTTTCGTATTTACATTATTCGTATGGATGTAGATAACATTTAAATTATGATCCAGTAGTACCTAGAATGTAGAATTCTGAAATAATTCCAATAGCTTGCAGTAGAAATGGTATAATACATTATTTACAAGCTTTTATTTAAATTGTCTTGTTATTCTGAAAATACGGCGACTTTATTTGTGCGTATTTTTGGTAAGTTAAGCATTAGTTGCTACAATAAAAGAAATGAGACGCTGTTCAAAGCAATTGTAAGATAAAGCGGGTCATGCTATTATGCTATTACTTACTTAAACTTTTAAAACTCACTCTCTTCTTTTGATAGCAGCCTACCTAGCCTAGCATAGCCTAGAGGTATTTTTACCTAAGTAAAGATCTAAAATACCTCTTTTTTGTAGAATAATGTTGGAATTTGCAAGGGAAAAATTCCAACATATTTCTTTTTTATGTTTACTTTCAAACGACGACGTTATTAGACCACATTTAACAATTACTAATTGATTACATAATAGGTGATCTATAAACAGAATGTGCTTTTCGTCAAAATTCGACGGTGTAAACCTTTCTTTTGTTGTTAACACAAAGTAAAGTTACAATTATCACCAAAACTTTATAAAATACAGCGATGAATTTCAGTGTGAGGCCTGTATCTGAGTAGGTAAAAAAGTGCATAGGGAACTGGCCGTTTTTCTCGAAAAAATAATAATGTAATGCCTTTCGTATCACTGGTACTTTTTCACCCGACTACGGCGAAGCCAAAAGGAAGGGTTATGATTTTAACAGTCTATGCATGTATGTGTGTTCCTCCGTAGCGCCTTTACTATTCATTCGATTTTGATGATTAAGGTGTCAATGGATTCGTTACTATGGCCCGGGTAACAAAGGGAACAAACCGAAAAAAAAACGATTTTAATTAGAGCGTGATTTTTCAGTAGTCGGGTTTTTAGTGGTGGTATACCAAACAAGATTTTCTTGTTTGTTTTTATTTTTTTTCATGAATAATGTGGCTGTCATTTATGCAGTGTCGACAGCTGTTCGGTGGCCGTCGGATTTTCTTGTTATTTCGTGATTTGACTTAACGTTTTCCAGCATTTGTACTGTTATTTTTCTCAAATAGTATGTCTGTTATAAAGTCAGAGCAAAATATAATAAAACGTTTTTGTTTCTAATGTTTGAAGTGCTTAGGACATTCCGGCTAGTCCAAATATTTATGTTACACAAAATCCAAAATGTTAAATCCTGGTTACTATCCCAAAACACGCCAAAATTTGCAAATTAAATAACCTTTCAAATTCAAATGCAACGCCCAGGGTTTTAACGACCCTGGCAACCCTGAATTGGTAATGTAAAGCCGGGTCCACACTAGTTAATCTTGCTTTGTACAATATTCTCCCTTTGTATCATCAGAGCACTTGACACCACGCTTTTGTCCGGGTTGTGTATGTGAAGTCATTTGTTATTGATATTTAGGCCGTTGAGAGCGAAACGTTGTTCAGGAACAACCTTTTTGGATCGCATGTTTGCTATGTACGCTTTATTTTAAGGCTATTATGATTAAAAATTTACATTTTCTCTTTGAAAAGCGAAATAAACAAAAGTTTACCTGGTTTTTTGGATATGATTGTACAAGTTATTTGTTCTGTCATCATTGTTTCATTGATGCGGACTATTATGGTATGATAGCATAAATTTTCATGGCCATTGGCTAGACTGTGAGTCAGAAAGAGCCAACGGCTGTTGGCATAAATTAAGTTGAAAATATTAAAATGACACGTCGCTTGGTTAAGAGTGCGGTCTGGTGATCTAAATAGGTATGATGTCATCATTGTGTATTAAAGAAGCTGGTGCTTACTGCTGATATTCTTCATCTTTCATTTCGTTGCCTTGCCTACACAGGTTCAACCTAGTTCAGGCAAATAAGCAAATGTGCTCTATTTTTATTGTTAAGACATATTATTGTATATGTGCCCCTTTTTTATAAATAAACGATTATTATTATTCTTTTCCAACATATTATTACGACGAAAGAGGTCACCAATTCAAACTTGTTCAAAATCGTCAGAATTCTATAAAATCAAATGACACAGATAACAAGTCATGTATAGCAGTACAACAAATAATTACATCATAAGAGAAAGGAATAGCTTTGGATCACTCAAAAAAACGTTCTGTTTGACACAGCAATTTATGCGGCGAAATCAATTTATTTAAACAATATAGCTCTGTCACTTTTATTCTACGCAATCAATTGTAAATAATACAACTTATTGTCACAAATTATATCTGTTTTGTGTTGTAAGTATTTTAGTAATAGGAGCTCCCATTTCTCCATTAGTAACAAATTCAATTAGCGCTAACCTACTGAGTCTTTTATTTATTGGCGATTCATACGACACATTGGGTCGTACATTGGGCTTTATATGATCTGGTTGGTACACATACCTAGATGGAGAAATAATGTGAATTCACGAAAATTAATTGACCATAAACTTAAATTGTACTCGTTTCCGAATCATCTGTCATTCTATAAATTCAATTTATGTTTTCAGTAACAATTTATATTACGTTCGAATATATTCAGCATAAAACACAATATATAAAACACAAATGACGTATGGAATGCCTATAATGCAGCAAATTGCCGTAGTGAGTCAATTTAATAAACTATAATCTATATTCCTGGCTATCACTACGACGATTCTGCTTTCAATCTTTGCAAGGCAGTTTGTATCTTGTTTTCTAGTCCGTTATAGTAAAAGATAAATAACATTGGAGTTATTATTATGGTCGTACTAGGAGCGGCCTCCTCTAGTACATGCATCAGTAGCCAGGTGTTACGATATGCCGCCATTACACTCACCTTTCTCGTCTCATGTTTACGTTGCTAGACTTGGTAATGTGTAAGCGCCGTAAAGTGCTACACAAGGGCAATTTACACTCTATTTTTACCCACAAGCACAGTTAGGACTATTCTGCAACGACGCACGAAAACAGATTACTTCACATAAAACGATTCAAATATTTTCCGAACACGAATACCTCAGCAGCTGTTCCAAAATAGTTTATAAACACTGTTGTACAAATTTAAACCAATTTTTATTGCCTCCCAAAAAGTAAGCCAATTAACAACGAATGAGTCAAGGCTTGCATTGTTTTCCAGGTTCTGGCACCTTGCCAGCTCCCGATACCATCGATACTAGCTAATAGAAAACTTTCCTTAATAAATAGGTCAATTTGTTAAACACTTTCTCCAAGAAGTAAAATGCACTGCATGTCCTTGAAAACCTTTAACAGCGGTCTAAGTAGAAGTTACCATCTTGAACTTAACTTGTTAGAAGTTGAATGTTTCTTGCTATTTGAACCTTTCATACATACTAATCAAAAATTGTTTGTAGGCTTTCTAATGTTCGTAGAACTCATCAGTAGATTGATTAGAAGCCTTGCAGTTGGATTCAATTAGAAATAATAGTTAAATTTATATCAATTTGATACTACCTTTTATTTGGTTTATATGAAGGTTGGCCTAAATTGAAAGATATTCACAGTTCAGGATTAAAATTCCAGACCAAAGTAAAAAGATAAAACCACGTGCTTATCAGAATTTCATGATATCTGAAATAGATTTTACTGACCTGGTAACATTGAGCTGTTGATTAACGATTGAATCTCGTAAAAGCGAGGTATCTGTGTTTCACTAAAGATTGTGTTTCGCGTGCCATCAGCCAATCACAAATGATCCCATCGATAATGAATGTGCTATTTTTTAATCAGAGTATCATAACGCCTCGCTGCTCGATGTGATAATTCGAAAATAATCGACGGTATAATCTAACCTTGAACATTGGATGGCAATTAAGTGGAACCATAAAGACTCTTGCAGTCTAATCAATATCAAACAAATAGTTAAAGGTCTAGTCTATTCTTCTAAACACTCTGTCCTTTTTTATGAGCACAATGAAACTAGTATATGCTACAGTAAACACGTCCATAAAATGATAAAATATGCGTGGCCCTGTTTCAGGCAGATATTTTCTACAATTTTCTAGGAGCAAAGTTTTTCAATTTTTCTTTACCTAATCCACTCGTCCTAGTTGGCCTGACCTCGGCTTTGACATTAAGAGTCTAAGAGATCTCTAACGGATACAGCTTCGTAAATAAGTCTGGATCTATTTCATTTATAACAAGCTGATCAAATGTATATCTTTCTTGTTTTGATCTCAGCCTCCAGATTAGGGAATTTATACATAGGTCGATCTTTTTACCTTTAGACCATCAATTACTTTTATTTTTTTTGTTTCCATTTATGAGAAACCGTACGTTTTATCTTTTTTTTTATAAATTAAGGTTGGTTTGATGATAAAAACTGTTCCCTGTGTTTCGTTATATTAGGTCAATATAGTGCGTTACAGTGGGTCAGTTTACTCCAGATCTGTACAAGTGTACCTTTCGCTCTGTTCTGGAGCGGGACTATTGCATTGTACAGAACATTTGGCACTGCGCCAACAATGAGACCACACTTTGTTGTTAACAGTCTATCGCATATCTATCATAGTTCTTAATTTTATTAGTTTATTCACCTGTGTTGCAACGTACCTTTATAACACATTTGCTCGTAAAGGGTCTCTTATTTCACCAATTTCAATATCGTATTGTATCTCATAACGGACTTGTGCGTTATTGTAATGTAAAACGTACGGTTTATCAAGATGCTCCGTCTAAAATGAACGGTATTTTTTAAAATCTTAGCAAAGAGTTTTTATGTCAGAAAAGTGCTCAACATTTTATGAATAAAATTAACTTTGGGAGATAAAATAAAATAAGTAAACATTTAATTCTTTAATTTAATTAATTTTGACAATACAACCATTTATCTTTAACAAAAACACAAAAATAAAAATGTGGGAAATCAAACACTTTAAAACGTTTAACTATTTTATTTCAATTTATATAGTCTTCACAATAATCTTTTCGATTTTACGTCTTCTGTCAAAACTCCACACTCCCTCCTCGTACTCTTTCTCTTTCACACACCCTCGCTCTCATTCACTCAATACTGTCATCCCCACATTCGCCAGTCCTGCAATTAGTCTGTCCCTAGACTAATACAAATAAGAAATCTTTAAAACATAGACAAGCTGTAAACCGTAAAAATAAAATCGAAACAAACATCACAAACACACTCACAAACATCTTAAACTTACAACCATTACACAACATCACATTAAAACATAACTTAACTAACTACGACATAAACGAAAACAAATCTTATAATTCAAGGAATTAGGAAACGTAATGTTTAATCGTCTTAACTGAAAAATTAAAATAAAATTGAATTCTAAATCTGTGCGCTAACCTCAGTCATCTCTAGTATCAATATCGTTTTCCTGCACACTCGGCTATGGCTTCATAGAACCCGCCGCACTGCTCGTCTTCTTCGGCCCTTCAGTTTCAGATCCAGCTTAGCTACATCATATCTATCGGCACCCTTCACTTTGGTAACCCGATAAGGACCTAGGTACTTCGGTCTGAGTTTTATACCTACTCCAAATTGCGTGCGTCGTATAGCCACAACATCTCCAACTTTATAGACTCGACTTTTCTTCCTTGCTTTATTAAAATCACGCCTATTCTCGTTTTGAACTTTTAAAATCTGCTCTTTCGCCTTCATACGCAGTTCTTCTTGATTATTCATAAAAATGTTTTGATTTTCCTGTTGAATTAAATCTAAAATCTCAAGATCTGCTTGCCGTCTCATCCTTGTGCCAATGAGTAACTCATATGGTGCAGCTTTGACACTTCTCTGATAACTGCTGTTCAGTGCTTGTTGCAAACGACTAACATGTTTGTACCAGTTACCTGGTTGCTCTATACACAGTTTTGTTAGTACAGAAATCATTACTCTATGAATCCTCTCCACTTGCCCATTTGCTCTGGGAATACCCGTCGTAATAGTAATGTGTTCAATCTTCTCGTCTTTGCAATAACCAGTGAACTCTCCACTGGTAAAAGCAGTTCCTCTGTCAGTAATAATGCGTCTGGGATTACCAAAAACTTGTTGGTGAATCTGTAGTTTTGCTAATACTTCTCGGCTTGTTGTGCTTTTTGTAGGAAATATCCATGTAAACTTTGTGAATGCAACAATCACCGTCAATAGTACACAGCATAATAGTATGCAGTCATAGGTCCAATGTGATCTAGATGTAATGTATCCAATGGTAATTAACCTTTTTCAATTGGAGACAACAATCCTTCTTGCTGTCCTGCTTTACGACTTGCCAATAAACATGGTATGCATGTTTGAATGTAATCTTCAACCTTTCTGTCTATACTCTTAATGTAGTAATCTTTTCTTAGCAATTCCATAGTCTTTTTCTTACCAAAATGTCTATTCTCATGAGCGCTACGAATCAACTCCATCTCCATATTTTTTGGTACCACCAAATGTTTCTCAGGACCCTTGAATAAAATTTCGTTTTCTAGCCAAAAGTCGTCATAGGGCTTGTCCTTCAAAATTTCAATGATCGCCTTCAAAGCAGTATCTTTAGTTTGATTATCTTTTAATTTCTCGTAAAAGTCTGATGTGATTTGAGCTACATATGGGTATCTACTCAATGCATCGGCATGTCGCATCTGGCTTCCACTCCTGTGCTCGATAGTGAAGTCATATTCTTGCAGTAACATTATCCACCGGGCAACTCTTGGTGAAATAGCCATGTCTTTCTTCTCCAACGTCATCTGAAACGCTTGGCAATCCGTTACTATCTTAAATTTTTTACCGAATAAATATTTCCTAAACTTTTTAATCCCTTCTATTAGAGCCAGTGCCTCTAACTCATAACTAGAATACCGACTTTCTGCCTCTGACGTCTTCCTACTCATATAGTAAATCGGATGCAAACTTTCATCATCGTTACTTCGTTGCATCAGAATAGCAGCATACGCAACTGCTGAGGCATCTGTGTGTAGTTCAGTATACGACTTAGCATTATAAATCTTAAGTACTGGATTATATGCCAGTTTGTCCTTCAAAGTCTCGAATGCAATCATTTGTTCTTGATTGAACTTAAAAATACTATCTTTTTTCAATAAATCGGTCAATGGCTTCGCAATCAGTGAAAAATTTTGGATATACTTACGAAAATATGACGTTAGGCCAATGAAACTTTGCAGTTGCTTGGTGTTCCTAGGTTCTGGGAACCTTTTGACAGCATCAGTCTTCTCAGGTGAAGGTTTTACTTGACCATTCTCTATGATGTGGCCTAAATACTCCACTCGTCTTACCAGAAGTTGTGATTTCTTCCAGTTGATCTCCAACCCGTATTGTGACGCTACGTCTAACACTTCTTTCAATCTTTCTACAGCTTCTAGTTCATTCTGAGCTGTAATTAGTAAATCGTCTATAAAAATCAAAACAATACGTCTATAAATCAATTCATGGAAAATAGTCGTTATAAATCTTGTAAATACTTTAGGGCAGACCGTCAAACCAAATAGCGCCTTTAAAAACTCATATTGTCCATTATGCGTGACAAAAGCAGTATACTTAATAGAGTCTTCATGTACTGGCAAATGAAAATACGCATTTTTTAAATCAATCGTACTGAAAATCTTAGCTTCTGCAAGTCTATCAATATGATCATCAATAATCGGTAATGGATATTCATCCTTTAACATCTTCTTGTTGATTAATCGGTAGTCCACACAAATCCGGATAGCTCCATCCTTCTTCCGAACTAAGACTAACGGACTAGCATACTCTGACCAACTCACCCGCACTATTCCTTCTTTAAGCCACTGTTCCACCTGTCCTTCAACCTCTTCTTGTTCACTGATAGCTAAACGGCGTGGCCGCTGAGCTACCGGGATGTCGTCTTTCAAGATAATATGCAACCTTACCGGGGCGTCTTTCGTCTTCATCGGCTGATATCCCTCGACAATATGCTTTACCTGCTGCTGAACATGTTTACTAGCCTCACCTCCGATAACGTACGGAACGTCTGTAAAATAACAAGAAAGTTTACGCAACCAATTCTCATTTGACGGCAAAAACATTGTTTCCTTCCTTCATAAACAATGTTACATCTTTTAGCAACTCATGTCCTATTATAATATCATACGGCATAGTGCCATTAGATACCACATGGAAACACACATCACTATAGTTTTGTTCATCAATAACAACAGGAACTTTAATTTTCCCCATAGAACACACTTTTACATGTCCAAAACCAAATAACGAAAAAAACTTATTTTCCCTTTTCGGTAATCCAATCATTGTGTAAAATTCTTAAGAAATCAAGTTAACATCGCTGCCGGTATCGATCAATGCCCTCGTCGCCTTATCACAAATTTTAACTGTTTTTCGGGGTTTTCTTCTTGAAATATCTTTGTTTACATCGTTCTCATTGTCAAGCAAAACGTCATATTCTTTTTTATTCGTAGTAGACAAATCCGTGCTGAAACCTTTTTCGTTCGCAGTTGATAACTCAGTGCTGCCACCCGCGGACGCAAACTTAAAGTTGTCGGCCTCCTTGTTAAACCGCCGCAATTTGTTCGGTACTTGTTCGTAATTTGTTCGGTACCTGTTCGGATACTACCGCCTTGTTGCAGTATGGCGCAATATGGCCGAAATTATTGCATTTAAAACATTTTAGCCCGAGATGTTTATTTGGGCATTCTTTGAACTGATGACTTCTTTCACCACAACTGAAGCACCTGATCACCCTTTTTCCTACCACATCACTATATTTCGGTTGACTTCGTCGCATCTTCGACTCTTTGATTTTTTCTTTCAGAGTTTCGTAAATTTTCATTTTTTCTTTTAAATCTGGATACGTGGTAACTCCGTATAACATTATTTTATGTGTTTCTTCGTCCTCAATCCCTTCTACGATGTATTTTATAGCGCCATAATCTGGAATCTTTCCCCTTTTGCCTAGCTCACGCATTACTAATAAGTAGTCCATACAGCTTACATCACCTTGTTTCTTTCTGCTGGACATTACTTCGTGGGCTGTCTTTTGGTCTAAAACGTCAGGAAACTACTTGGCGATCGCTACCTTCAGCTCATCCCACGACCTAAATTGGCGCTCAGACTGGAGCCACAAAGCCGCTGTTCCCACCAGGAATCTACGAGCTATATTGAGCTGCTGTAACGGCGTCCACATAAAAATCTCCGAGTTGTCGTCTATTTCTTGGATCCATTTCGATACCGTGTATGTTTTATCCTGGCCACTGAATTTTTTTACCATATCATCAGCAAAATACCCTTGCATGATAGGGTTCTGGCTTGTCCCAGCCTTCGCCATTTCGTCTTCTGGGTGACTATAATTCAAACCCGTTGCGTCTGATGACCAAAAATGGCCGCCTTCAAAACTGAAATTTTTTCGTCAATTTTTTTTTCCAGTTTTCGACATAAAAGCCCGTCTTTTAAAGATTTCCCAGTTATTCCACTTTTGTGGGCGTGAAAATTTGGGAAATCAAACACTTTAAAACGTTTAACTATTTTATTTCAATTTATATAGTCTTTACAATAATCTTTTCGTTTTTACGTCTTCTGTCAAAACTCCACACTCCCTCCTCGTACTCTTTCTCTTTCACACAACCTCGCTCTCATTCACGCAATACTGTCATCCCCACATTAATTTGCTTTATTAGTAGTACTGGCTGTTTTTTGTGAGTTTGCTTTAAAAAGACGCGCTGATGCGCGCGCATCGCTAATTTGTGAACAAGTAAAAATTATTCCACGCGCTTTTTCTTTTCGCTGTATTGTTTTTATTTGAAAATGTCGACAAGTAATGATGAATGTATTCATTCGACACCGCCAGAAGTCTCAGAGGCAGTTTTATTTATTTCCTCGCAAGTATGTTATAAAACGTCGTATGACATACGTGCACTTTGATAATTGCAGCGTCTGCTTTCTTGTAGCCCTCGCCTACGGCACGGGCTAGCAATATCGCCTCGGCTGTAATTTTCAACTTACCGCACTTATCATAATGTACTATTAAAGAGACATATTACGATACACATCTACAGAAATATTCCTAAACTTAGTAGGTATCTATGTAAGGTATAACTTACGTGAAGTACAGGCGCTCGCGCTTCGCTGTCTATTTAGAAACGAGTCTGAATGATTTCCGAACGTAATAAATGTGTTCTTGCGTGTATGTAGGTAAACCATTACATGTCTGCTGCGTTTGCTTTAAAACAGATGAAACTCGTTCCAGATTCTTTAAAAATAGGTAATATTCAGCAAAGTTGATAATTACAACATGTAAATATTCACAGTAGCTAGTTGGCGAGCTAACCAATGTAAAATCAACATCGACTGGCATAAATTGAAACCAAAATAGTGTGAGAAATAAAAACAAACAGGACAAAACATATTTCTGTAAAGCTTGCACTCCACTGTTGCTGTTAGAAATTCCCGCGAGAAACACCCTCTTTCGGGTACATTGGAGTGATATGTACGAGGAAGGTGTGGGATACAAAACAATTTATCTATTAAAATATCAAAGTTCGTGCAGAAAATACACAAAGTGTTGGTTTAGAGAGTCTCGTTATCTTTCTGATGTCAACGTTGACGTGCTGAAGCGTTAAATTTTTCACTTTGTCGCCGGTCGTCGCCGCCGGACGGCTGATGTAGGCCACTCGGTAAATTTAGCTTAATTATCGTCTAAATACAGAGATATATATGGAAGGCTCCGGGAAGGGACACCTATACAATGTCTGTGGCTGTGTATAACAACGTAACCACTTTAATCCTTTATGTATACAGACCGCACAGTACGCCATATTTATCTCGTATTTTAGCGAGAGTTTTGTGAAAGTACTTTATCAGTGGGTGAATGTAGCCGATCTGAGCCGATAACTGTACAAGATTTATGTGCTAATACTTAATTTAATAGTTCTGGCATTAATAGAGCTGGTATCAGTTGTACGATGTTCTATTTTAAGTGCATGTGGGTAGCGGCAACTTCACTGTTAGTGCATAGGTGTTTCATAGAGAGGTGAGTCAGTGTGCGCCTAGCCATTATCAAGCGGGGCAGTCGCTCGAGCGTCCTACATGCTACTGAACACGATAAAGGATTGATGTTCCTGAATTCGGTTACACCATACATTTCACTTTTAGCGGATATTAAAGTATACATAGTTTCACATTTGAAAACATTACTACAGTTACACAATTTTCTAAAATTCTGTCCGGGACGGTGATCAAAATTCTATCTCTACGTAGATGCTTAATTAGTAAGTCTTACATAGGCGAATGAAATGACATTAGGCGCGTCGCTCACTGATAAGCCGAGGCGACGTCGCCGAGGAAAGATTCTCTACGTGGAGTTGAGGCGCAAGCGGCTATGCTTCCTTCACATTCTGCGCCCGCGCTTTGACTCCGCCTCGACTTTAGTTCGTGTGAGCGACGCGACTTAATCTCCTTCTGTCCGAAGTTAACACTTAGTTAATTCTCTGGAGATAATAGGTCTGTATAATCTAAAGGTCATCTGAGTCCTTTCCATGAAACTCAAACAATCTGGCCGGTTTACAGGAATCTGTTGAATTCTTGAAGCGTGAATCGTCCCGGATAACCGTTATTGTTTTACAAGCTGTGCTCCTGATGGAATTTCTGTCGTAAAAACTTACGAACTTCTATACGAACTCGGGATGAGCTGTCAAAAATCTTTCCTTGGTTTATTAATGGAACTCTTTAGACTCTCGAAGTTCTTTTTTCCTGAATGTTACTGCTATTATCGCCTGCTGCCTTGATTTTGAAAACAAGAAATTATAACTTACCTTTGATTATTGCAGCTGTAATTTTTTTGGCACTTTCACAAACAACAAGGTAAAGAATTAATAAAGCTTGTCTTTGATGTTTCAATCAGACGTTACAGAGACCATCGAGTCTGTTTGATCGTCTTCAGTAAAGTTGATCAGTGTGGAGCTGGAGACTAAACAACTATTAACACTAAATTAATCCAAATCTTAAGTTTCTCGTTCAGAACCAACCTCTAACTATTTCTAAATATAGTTAGTCCGTTTACTAGAAATGTTTCGTCGGACAAACTTTATGGCAGTGGTATTGTCTGAGAGCAGCTTTGGAAAACTTTCTAACTTTATCAGGAATTTAATCTGACCATCGCTCAATTAAGAATAAACTTTAAACCTCTGAAGCTCGTAACCGTACGGTTCGTTGAATATTAATGTCGTTAATACGGCAACCTGTCTCCGATTGACTTTACTTTTAAAACTGAATAAACGGGACAAAAGACTGACGTAGCAATAGTTTAAAGATTCTTTGTAGAAGAGAAATAAAAGAAAAGTCTTTGTTATTTACGGTCTATTTTCTATGATAAATAAGTGGTTAAGTCTATAACGCTGTTTTGTGATGCAACTCCATTCGACTACAATGGTTGTGTTGCAAGTTGCAAGAACTTTGATCATGCTTGTGTGCTAGGCTTACAAAAGTTAAAACAAAAAACATTTAAACCTACATGGTCAAATTGTATGGTTTTTTTTTTGTATTGTATATGATAATGCCATTTTCAATAGAAATGTGAAAAGCATTTTGTGTTTGGTATCTTCACATAGTCACTCCCGCTGTTTGATCCGGCTGATTGATTAGATCTTTTAAACTACGCAACGAATTTTAATGCCGTTTTCAGCAATAGATAGAGTGATTCAAGAGGAAGGTTTATATGTATGACATTGCACCCGTGCGAAGCCGGGGCGGGACGCTAGTATAAAAATAAATTCAACTTACTTTCGTCGATCACATAAAAATAAAAATGGAAGTAAAAATCTCATTGCGTGATGCGTGCCATAAAATCGTTGCTATTAATATTTTACGATAAACTTAGTAACAAAGATCCTAATATTCCTAAAATGTGTTGATCCCTTATACGGTTTTAACGTGTGTTAGAGCAAGTGATTTACGGCAAAGTTATTAGAGAGCAAAACCTTTCCGTTTAATAATATTAGGTACCTAAAATATTATAATAATGTGGATTCAAACAGTACTCTGAACTAATTTTGGTTGAAGGGACTAGGGCCGTTTATTGTCTGATTTATTTGCAGGAAGATTTTGGAGTACGGTTCATGAAATTAGTTTTTAGAATATTCAGAATTAGTATAAATAATAAAAAGAATAAATACAGAGAATACAGAACTTCTTGACGTGACGTCACATCGCCAGTGACCATAAACATTGTAAGTGGTCCTAAATGCCCTCGTTAGTGCTGGCAAGCATAAGAATCGGTAATGTGCACTACAAGTAGGAACGTATGTAGGAACGTCCACTTACCTTGCCACTTCAATCTCAGCCATTGTTTGAATTCTCCGGATTTATTCATCTAAATATTGTAAATTACAAAGATTGCATTACTTGTACGAGTATGACATATGAGACCTACATTTTGAAACTAACTTTATTCTCCAGAGTGTTCTTGAAACCTCATGATTAAAATCTCTTTGTTCTGCCATTCAAAGATATTTGTTTCCATTTGTTGGAATGCAACAAGTGACTTGTGTGTTACATGAAAACACAATTTATTTTACGATAGTTTCGTCCCCTCGCCGTTTTCCGACACGATCGCTTGCTGAAATGGTCCAGCCTACTTATAAAACGTAGGCAATGTTTCACTGTGGATGTTTCCAAATTGATGCAGTGATATTCGGACACTATGCAAGGTAACCGAGTTAGCTGCATCGTCTTAATCAATTAAATAACAATTGTATTGAAAAAAAAAAAACACTTTAGTTCAATGATGATCTATAGATTTAATTTTTGACTTCGCAGCTACTGTCATAAATATTCATTATCATCGTCATAATTCATACTGCTGGACTTCGCCTACAATAGACTATCAAAGAGGATATTGTAATGAGCATCACACTTATCATGATTGGCTAGCGATAATCCTAGTTCATAGGCAAGAAGACACATATTACATTGAATTAACTTTAATTCAATAGGTACAGAAATTCATGCTTTATTACCATGAGGGTAGGTTGAAGCTATATAACACCCGTGGTATGATCCCTTTGGATTCGTTCCCGATCGTTCCAAGCCAGGATTAAAACTGAAACAAGTGCTCTTTGAGAATACTCACCTATTTTACTATGTAGAACTCCTAAAGCAGTCCTGAAGAGGATTAAATAAACTCATCTCTTAACGAGAAGGAAATTATAATTAATCAGAACCGCGGGTATCCGACAGCGTTTGTAATTAAACTCTTTAAAGTGAGCAACATTATATTTCGTAGAACAGATACGATTACATTTTGAACACTTCGTTACAGGATACCGTTTCTGGAGATACTTCATAATAATGTTTATTAAGTTTCATGTTTTTTTCCCAATTACACATTCCTTTAATAGGACGTTAATTATCAAAAGCTGTACAATATAAATGTTCTTTTGAAATTGTTTATAAAGTAATGTAGCTGCACGAAGCTGATGAATAAAATGAGGTACGTTGAAAACATAATGATCAATTTTACCAAGTCTACCTATAAATAAAAACTATACTTCGGCGAATATTTTTCTATAACTTATTAGATTCTCGAATGACAGTGACTACCCCTTAACGAGCTTGGGGCTCAAGTTATTATGACCTTTCTCCGGTCGAGATATATTGGCAGTAATAAATTACTTACCTCAGATTCATACCCGCTGAATGTAGGGAGAGATTCAATTACACAAATATAGAATCTACTTGTTATCGACGGCCATGGTTCCAAGTTTCTATCAATAGGAAATACGTTATATTACATCGTAGACATGTGTTGTCTATCTGCTATATAGGTACATGGACCCAAATCAAACTTTAGACATTTTGAACTGTTATTTCAAGTAAAATCATAGTTCAGAAATGATAATAGCGTAGCGTCATTCGTAAAGCGTCATTTGAAATGCAGAAGACTGAGATATTATTTAGATAACCACTCCATTTTGCTAAATTAACGCAAGATATTTCTTCAAGCATAGAATGTAGATTATAATAATGAACTATTATCTTGAGCGGCAATATCAAGACTGACTGTTTTGACAAATACGTACGACTACTTTATAGCGAGAAATGAATTCTCTAGCTTTGATCGTTACACACTCGATAGCAATATATTTCATGTCTATAGACTAAATTAGCCAGTGCCTACGAGCATTTTTATATTCTATTCAGCGTTCTGATTGGTTAAATCATGGTTAAAACAAATGCAAGATAGTTAGAAATGTCCATGTTATTTCAATCTGTAATCTATTGTGAGACACAGATGTGGGGCTAAGCAGTAAACTGTACTTTATTTTTGGATGCATGTGTTTCAGCCTATAAGCAGACAACAGAACGACTGTGTTGACACACGTAGCATTCTAGAACAGCTGAGTAACCGACTGAATACGTCCTCTACGCTATCTGAAATTGTGCGGGAATATGGCAGACTATTTAGAGCAAAGTTCTCGAATATCGAAAAAGCATCACATGCCAGCACTAGACTAGCAAATACTAGAGGCGATATGAAAGATATTCTGTTGTATGTTCTAGCAAATAACTGCAAGTATTGACAGAGGTATTCAATCTCTTCTTTTGCTCTTGGCTGATAGCCGAATGTGTTTGTTTAAGAAACAGTTGAATTCTCTCCTCACATCAATTAACTTTATGTTACTTTCAGCATTTGCATAATCTGTATATCTTTGGCTATTTTGCTTAATCCCCTTGTTCAAGCTTCAGTACGTGTACGGCTTCAGATTATTATTGTTCCTTTCCTTCTCTTTGATTGAATAAGGAATTTTCTGGCGATAGGTACAATACCTGAAAGGTTTGATAAGATTAAAATCCGTTCAAAGCAAAAGCCAATTAAGGGTTGTAGACACCGATATTGTGAGAGCAAAGCCTTGTTACGTTTAATAAACATAGCCCAAGCTGTGAACCGTGTGTGAGACGTAAGTAGGTTACAACAGCTGTTAGCGAACCTTGTTTCAACTGTTAAATAAATTCTGATAAAAAGGAAAACTCCCGGCTAAGAAAAGTGTAGATACCATTAGGTATATTACGATTGGATTTACAATTCTATAGAAATGGGCTTATGGGAGTACCGTATAGTAACTGGATTCTGAAACGTATACAAAATTCTGATTCTAAAGCAGGATGTAGGTAGGTATTCCTTTTGAAATGGTTTTGCTGACTTCGAGATGTAATCCAATATTATTGTGATCAATATTATATGCGATAGATTAGGTTTCATCGAAACAATAAGTTAGTTTCAATTTATTCGATACAAACTTTACAAAGAACAATTCAAATAGGTCAATACCTACCCGTAAATTGTTCACGCAATCTGAAAACAAACACACAAGACGAACAGAAACAAACTTTATCAATTAAAATTTCAATAGGTAAGACTGAATCATCAAGTTACATACAAAATCGATATTTGAAAACTTGGACATGAATTTTGATTCATCAGATAAAAACTGAAGTACTCCTTCTCGTGGTTCTGTTTTATTTGTCTGGGTTTTCTTCTATCATTTATTATTATCTAAAAGGGTCTGTAGCTTATCTTTTAGTAAGGTAAAGGCTATCAAGTGCCTTCTGCGGTCAAAGGCTACTGGAGATAACCCTGCATGTATGACCCTATAACCTACAATATTAGGAACTGTGGCCAAGTATTTGATTCTCTAAGAAAGGGATGGCAGTTATCCGTTTATTAGACTTCAAAGGGTAATTACTGTGTGGTTAATTGAGTCATCAAATTGGCCATCTTCGTTAATATCCGTTTAGAACATTCATCCATTTGGAAGTTACCGATGAACGGTCTTTAGAATTGGTTGGATTGCAATTTGCAACCCTATTGTCTAGGGTTGGCATTGCTTTCAAGTGTTTTGCGTCGAGATAAGTTATGCACTTCTGGGTTTAACTTATTTCAGTGCTTAAAATATACGCATGGACTTGATTTTCAGAATTAATCAAATAGCTTTCTGATTTTTCGACGATATAAACTGTCAAAAGAAGAAAACAAAGTCGTCGAAATTTCGAAATGCATGCCATGCTCGATAAGCAAGCAAGCGGCCCGGCCTGTCTAATCCTCCGAGGCGAATAATTAATTAAATTAGAGAAAGACACAGACAGACTGATTATATTTTTATCCGGGCGTTAAATTAGTTTTCAATGAAATCCAATTAAAACCCGTCTATCAGTTGTCCCGTGAATCTGGAACAAACAGATAATTTATGGAAACTGTTGTTTGTGATGTCTCTGAAGATAAACTTTCTTTGCAAAATATATTTTTTGTAGATCGTTTTTTGTTCTTTTATCGCCTGCAAAATGTATATTTTTATCGGGGTGGAGTGATATTTTGAGAGGAAAAAACAAAAAATGCCTGTTAAATAATATGGAGGTAAATATAACCTAACATCACGCTTGTAATTCCCGAAGGGCTAGACGCAGAGATGTACCTAATAGTACATCCACAATTCGCAAGGGCGAGCCTATATATTGCCATCAACCGGGCGCAAATTTAGACTTCGTGTCTGCTACTGAAAATTTTCTAATGTAAAAACCCAATAACACTTTGCTCGACCCAGGAATCGAACCCAGGACCTCGTGCTCAACAGTCGCGCTTGCGATCACTACACCAACGAGTTGTATTATTTTATCATTGTGCTTGCCATTATTTTATTTAACTTTTTGGTACATTGGCCATTAGTACACAGTATAAATATCGACCATTAGTCTGATTAATTCATGATGCCTACAACTACATAGTAATAACATCTCTTGATGTTCATCTTAACATCAAAGCAGCTTGATATCAATCTACGTAAACAAGTCAAGTGATTACAGTTAAGTGGAAGCTTAAATTAGGTAAAGGTGCCAATTTCAAATGCCTTATTTTCTTATCTCCTGTAATTTGAGTACTTTTTCCGTCCATTTCGAGGTCAAATTTCACTTCATTCCAACTAAGTGATTGACTTTCATCAAAGCGATGTTTAACTGGAAACCTGTCCTGCAAAGCTTTATTGGCAAGTTTAAAGTCAGTAGCAGTGTATTCGTTGAACTGGAATTTCTACTGGAATTTCTACTGTAATAATATCAGTTTATACTGTATCGTTCTCAAACTTTTCATCCCTGGCGTTCTACTTTGTACCTTTTTTTATTGGATCGGGCAGTAAACTCATTTATTCACACTCTAAATTCGTCATTTCGTTAAATGATTTATGAGAAACTGCTTAACGAAAGGTCTGAAAGTGGCGTGCGTCTAAATGTACATAAATATTTCACAAGTAAATTGAAACGGGAGCCGGGGGAGGTCAACTCAGGTCCACGGCGCGCGGGGCTGGGGGTGGCGCGACGGCTCCTGATGAGTTGTCAGCAAAAAATGGCGTCAGTTGCCTTATTATTTATTGCTTATTTTTCACTTTGAAGTAAAAACGAGCAAAAGAAGAGGAAGTGCGCCACACAGAATTAATGTATTCATTCAACTCGAATAATTTAGGTAGTTGAGTTGAGTTTGTATCGCCATTTGCCCAATTGCCGGTTTTGTAGATTTCGTGGTAGCCTTTAGCATTTCAATTTCAATACGAAAGACTGCCAAAGTGGAGTCATAAAACGAAATTTTCTCAATTCGTTATTTCAATATTGAGGACAAGTTGTCAAGCCCACTTGGGGCAACTCAAACAAATGTAGTCGAGGCAGCTGACGGTTATAGAAAAAGTTTTTTTGATTATGAATTTTCAACAATGGTTGTCAAACGTTTCCTTTCGATACAATTTCGAATAAAGCTATAATAATATAAATAACACAATGAGTAATAAATCTATGTCATAAATGTAATAAACAGTTTCAGTCGCTGACTGATAGATACGTTAGTAACCTATTGAACAGATAATATGGCCCAACCTAGACCGCTCTACCATCTAATATAAGTAACACATAAAAGACTGAAATTGAATTATAACGTTTGTTTGGCCCATCTTATAATGTAGAAAAAACACGTTTTTGTTTAGGATTACAGTGGAAGTGGAATTTTGTTGGGAGCTCTCGTATTTTCCCAATTGGTTTCAGAAATCTACGCAGACGAAGTGGCGGGAAAGACTAGTTCTAAACAAAATATTTCTATAGGTAGCTTGTGATAAAAGATAGACCTACTGCCTAGTCATAAGAGGAATATAAATCAGTAAGACCCACATGATAAGCAATTTCAAAAATATTGGTGAAATATCACATGATATGATAATCCTTGTTAGCTCAGACAGTATGTACGACGCTTGAATAAATTGGGACAGGCTCGAATGTCGACATGAACGGTTCTAGGAAATTGATATTTTAGATATTTGAAGAGCATTGTTATTTGACATTAGGTATGGAGCTACTTGCTCAGACATATAATAACATTCGGTTATGTATCTGTATAAAATTGTAAACTGACTGACTGGGTGATATATCAACAGTTCAACAAACTGCCCAAACCGCTGCATGGTCGTAGAGACATGAAACTTGGAGGGTGTGTTCTTTGTGAAGAGTAAGTATCCACTAAGAAAGGATTTTTGGAAATTCCACCCCTAAAGGGTTAAATAGGGGATGAAGGTTTAAATGAAAGTCCGTCACTTTTGAAGTTAGGATCTTAAAATTTTGTGTTTAGGCTGACGATTGAAAATTTATTTTTACCTGTCTCAGCGTTTTTGATAGGTAATTCTATCCCCGAAGTGTTAAAAAGGGAGGGGTGGTAGTACTTTCCCATCAGAAATTTTTCGACATCCATTGGGCGAAGCCACGGGCAATAATATATTTATTTTACTTCTTATTTTTGGAACTTCTTGTCATCATTAAAGCTGTCGACTACTAACTTCACACGTTTCTCTAGAGCCCTCTTTTGATTTATCTCTGTACTATATCACCTGAGAGTAAATATACAACATATTATATTTGTACGAGTTTTATTTATGTATGACTGTAAGTAAATTTAAAATGTTAAACTAAATATTTTGGGAAGAAGGATGTGAAACGCTTTGTCGATACCTATTGTTCCATCAAAATCAAGATACAATGGACAATGAGTGTCTCTAGAATGTACAGTCGGCGTTCTATTTATTTGCAACAAAGAAATCGTCGCGCGACGCCACTCACTAATATCGTCTTTGAAAGAGAGTGGACTCTAGCAAGCTAATTCTTATTTGGAGGTAACTAATTATTCCGTCAATAGGACTTATCGACAAGGCCAGCGGCTATTATGTCATCTCCTTTGTAAATAACTTACGAATCAAGCAAAAAGGTTAGATTATTTCTTATCATTATCTCTTCGTGAACATACATGTAATGTTCGCTGAGTGTATTCGTATTATGTCAGCTGTTGAGAGTGCGAGAACAAGGTTACTTTCGTGAAATGTTATTAAAACAATAGCACAAATATATACATACACGCCTACTCCACTTATAAATAAGAAAATATTTACAAACTTTGCATTTACCTTGAAACTGAACAGGCTTGAGTTTATGTACGCTTACCTATGTTTTGAATTCAAAATACAATTGGGGGCAATTAAAAGTTTGAATAAATTAAGTTTGGATTATTGTGAAATGCCAAGTCTTAGAATTGATTTCTCAATAGCCAAATAATCCTTTTCAATTTTCTGAAGTATAATTTCGAAGTTTTGAAAGCTTTTCCATAGAAAATCTGTTCATAACTCAAATTCTATCCCGTTATGACCCGATTAATAAGTTATTTTTATTCATTTCATACGTTTACCTTCATAAGTTTTGTCTACAAACATTGTTAGGTATTACATATTTAATTCCTCCCCAGTGCCTCTACACGAAGACTTCTTGTGAACGTTATCTCCTAATAAAAACACAGTAAAAGTTTTGTACGATTCATCTCACAACAAAATTGAACGGAATAAGACTTATCTGTGCCAATGATATTGAATTTATGATAAACACAGAATTTATAGCCACCTTTTCTCAGTATTTAAAACAAATGGCAAAATCTGCCAGGAATTATGTGAAAAGCTGAAACCCAGGCAAGTGGTACCTACCACTGCTTGGAGTAAAGTGTGCGTACAGGTACCTACCTGTACGCACACTTTACTCCAAGCTCCGAAAATAAATGTGGGCAATTACGTTAATACAAACATTATAGCTATACAAGAAAATAAATGTTTCAGTTCGTCTGACACTGTTTAAATTAATTTCTCCACGATCAACGTACCTACTGATATTTCATAGCTTGTGATTGGCACTTTAATTTATTTCTGGGTTTATTTCTGTTTCACGGTGTATTTTTTTTTGTGAGTGCTGTCTAGCAGTACAGGGCAGAGTTATTATTCCGTAGGTGGACTTTGTGTACAACAGTGCAGCTACCGATGATTCCCTACTTAATTAAAATATGGCTCGTGTGTGAAAATGTACATTTATGAATCATTTCGGTTTCAGAAACATTTATGCTCATTTTGTCTCAGTCATCATACGAATTATTGACTTATCTAGATCTTATATAGATCTTGGATCCGCTAGGAAGCGCTTTGCCGTAGTCGCTTAATTATGACAGTCGGTAACTAAGACACGATCCAAGCACACATGGCGGAAGTCAAACAATCTATTTCATCCGACCAGATGTACAGCAAACAACTACTTCTTGATAAAAGCTTTCCTCAAGGAAACTGCTCCCCTATTCCATTCCTCAAACTTAAAAAAAAATGTTATATGGGCCTAGTCATGACCTCAATTTAGTCCTGAAGGACAGAGATGAGCTCGACGATGGAACGAGCTAACCCAAAATATGAAGGAATTATTCTTCGGAAGGTTTAAAGAAAGGAATTAAAGTTATGAGTGTAATACCACATGCCAAGGCAAAGACACCATTTCCTAAAACCACGTACCAGCCAGCGTAGCCAGAAAACAAACAAGTTACTTAAAACTCGTAAATCACAAAAAGTCGTATGAGTTCCCGTCGCTACCCTGAATAGAAAACTTTCACAAAGTTGAAGGAAATACAGCAGTATATCAAAAGGACACATATTTTAACAGCATAATATATCACTTGCAAAGTGGGAAATGATATATTATCCAGTAGAGTAGTCGGGATCAGAATGAAAATGTCTCATAATTATTCACTATCGTACGTAGAAAGAATTCCAAATGAGTAAGTACTTAGGTTCTTGTGCATTCTGTGCAGGTTATTAAAAATAGCGCGCCGTCACTTGTTATTTCTGTTTAGTATCAACCGTGCTACTTACAGCAAAGTACTTGCTACCTACTGAAATACGGGAATCTACGGTAATTATGAAATGTACGTAGTATTTCACAGGATAAGTTTAAATTAACAAGTAAGTTTCTTCGCTTATTTTCCTGAGATTTATGGTATTTTACATTAGGTTTAAAAATAAAAAAATGGAAGAAAATAACTAGGTTTCATTCTAAGTATGCATTACTAGCCTGTAATGTTCCCAGTGCTGGGACTGTGCTGGGCCACAAGCCTCCTCCTTGAAAGAACTAGAAAGATTCTAAATGTAGTAAATGTGCTGTATCACGGCAAATAATGATAAGTACAAGAACACAACTGAAAGATATACCTAATAAATTGGTACAACTAGTAAAACTGGCAACAGGAGTATGTTCAATGTCCGCCTAGTTCAGTACAAAAGGCACTTTTAATACAAAAAATACCAACTAAATAAAAAAGAAATGAATCCGCACAACGAACAAAGAAATAACTCAGGAGCTTATTGTTTGCAATAAAAAGTTATTTGTAATGAAGGGCGCGGATTTCCAGCTTATCGTTCAGTTCTATTCAATCGACAATGAAGATTTAAATTGTTTCTATGTGCGGCTAGCGACGGATTGAGATCAAAGAAAATAATGGCAGGCGGGCGGCGTGTCGGGACGCTTCTGTACAAAGCTTACGCGGTAAATTATGTACGTACAAACAATACGGAGACTGATCTGCATTTTATTGTTCCCAGTACATACAGACTTATATGCTACTAACAGAGGCACCTATTCCATTTAACCAAACTCAAATAAGGACGTACGGTTAGCTGTGGGTTCCAGCTAATCGATAGACTTATCTTTGACACTTGTCACGGGTTGACAGTTGGAAGCCCGAAAGTATTTCAACTAGTATTTCCAGATGATAAGAAGGGATTTTTCCAGAAAAACTTAAGCAATCGATTGTGAAACTTCTATTTAGATAAAAAAGATTTGTCTAATTACACTAATATCAAACTTATCAAAAATCTTTTAGAATGTCATGCATCGTAGACTAACAAATTATTTAGAAAAATTCCAAATTATAAAAGAAGAACAAAACGGCTTTCAAAGGGGTAAATCGACAACGTTGGCAGTATTTACTCTAATAAAAAAAGTAATTTAAAAATTAGATTAAAAAAATCCAGTGTCTGTCATCATCTTTGACATGAGCAAAGCTTTCGACTTTGTCAACCACGATTTGCTCCTAAAAAAATGCAATTACTACGGAATCAGAGGGATAGTAATTGACTGGATCACTAGCTACTTATCAACAAAGAGTAGAAATAAGCTCAATAAACGAAAAGAACGAGTCCACATCATTCAGTTCTGAATATAATCAAACCAAATCAGGTGTACCACAAGGAAGCATACTGGGCCCATTACTTTTCCTTATTTATATCAATGATTTGCCCACTGCTTTACAACAGTGCATACTTTTTGCTGACGTTATTTCTGTAATTGTTACTAATGATAATAAATCAGACATAAAACCACGAAAAAATCCTTAATACAATAGTTAATCAAGTTTTAAAATGGCTAGAAAAAAATTAACTCTGTGCAAACCTAAGTAAAACCAAAAACATATAAAGTTAAATGTCAAGGACAACAAATTAACGAAGTTAATGAATACAAATATATTGTACTCATTCTTGATCAGCATTGTAACTGGAAATCACATATAGCACACGTTTGCAAAATACTGCTTACCACGGGTATGTATCCTCTTTACTCAGGTATGGACTCCTACTCTGGGGGAACTCCACAAATGTAAGTGAAGCATTTATTGTTAAAAAAAAATGCATAAGAGCAATTTTCGGTATCAGCCCATTAACATCCTGTAGACCACTGCTTAAAAAATTAAAACTATTAACCCTAACAGGTCTTCATTATGCAGGCTGGTATTTTTGTGAAGGAACACTCTAAATTTTTTATAGCATGTGACCTGCATTCGAAATACACTCCTCGAGATCCCACAAGATTAAGAAAACCTTCACATCAAAGCACATTATGCCAAAAAAATAGTTTAATCACTGCATTAAAAAAAAATTACGGCATACCAAAAGAATTGAGAGAACTCCCCTTCATCCCCATCGACATTTCAGCCGAAAGACGTCCACTGCTGGACATAGGCCTCCTCCAAGTGTCGCCACACTGACCGGTCCCGTGCGACTCGCATCCAGCGGAACTAAAACCCGAACTCCCCTTAAAATATTTTAAATCCAAATTACATAAATGCTTATTGATAATTGTTTTACAGTGTAAAAGAATTTCTAGAAAAAAAAAGTAACCGATAGATAAGTATGGCTACTGAGTTTTACAAAGTGTTTTATTTTTTAATTTTTTCTTTAAATTTAAGCATCTGTTAATGTTAAGATTTCGAATAGATACGAATCCTAAATTGTTACGTGGTCTTCTTATTACCTTGACATATTATCATATTAATATATAGACAAATTGATGTTTCGTATTAAAGTTCTATGTCTAACATGTCCTAATATTTGTATGCCATTCTAATGGCGAAACATGAAAGTTCACAGCCCTATATAAAAGACCATAATGTACCATGTTTTTACACAAATAAATGATTCTATTCTATTCTATTCTATAGGCTTTCTTGGGATTTTGTTTTACCTAGTTACTGAGTGGTGTAGGTCAAGCAGTTGCTCTATCCGGCATCCATCAGCTGCATCCGGTTAGACTGGAATCCGACGCTAGCACATTTGGAAAAAGCTAGGCAGATGATGAATACTCAATTAAGTAGATAAATTGGAACACATAATTCTCTTTCACTATATTTCATCTGTGCTCCACAAAGAGAAGAAAACTATGAATGATTAACTTTTGTAATCCTGCTTGAGTTGTAAGTTTTGAACTTGGAGAAATAGGTCATCATGAAGCTGGCAGGCGCTCGACTGTGTGAGGATTAGGTATCCCTACGTCCGGGTCTTTATAATAGTTATGTTCATTGCACATTGGATATTAATAAGTAGCTATTCATTCTAGGTTTTACATTGTAAAAGCACTTTTCTTGATGATTCCATAATATCTGTTTTCGGTTAGAAACTGATGCTTATATAATTGAGAAAGCTTCGTTGGTCTATGTAGTGCAAGGGTTACTGCTGAACATAAAGGGTTCGATTCTCAGATCAGGCAAAGTATTGTTGAATTTTTCCATCACGTATTTCTCAACCCGCCCTGATTCTGAATTTGTTCTAGGTTGACGGCTCGCCCCCTATTACCACATAAATTTTGGTGTACCGTACTAAGTTTAGGAACTCCTCCAGAGAACCTTTCGGGAAAACATAGGCATGGTAAACCAGTAAACCGGTTTTGCCTTGGACAAACTAGTTTGGACTGAAATCGGGTATGGCCGGTAACATGTATACAGAGCCGGTGTTATACTTTTCTGTCATGGTCATGAATGATGTTTTGTAAACATATAATTATATAACTCAACCTGATCCGATTATATTCCAAGCATTGGTCAACAAATAAACCCTTAAGGCTAGCCGTCGTTACAGTGTTTTTGTTACATATATTAGAACATAAGTCTTCAGTCCCTCTCCGTCTCCTAGCACATATATCTTTAGGCACATCATACATAGATGTAGAATTGGATAGTAAATTTACGAGTCGTGTTTTATACCCACATAACATTCGATATTTATGGTCAGACTAGACACGGAACGAAAATGTCAACGATATTCATTTTCATGACTTGAAAAAATATTTATTTGATGTGTAGAAATTGCTCCTAGTCCTACATTACTTTAGTACGAGGATGTACTAAAATAACACCTCGACTAAATCGGTTAGGTTAGGTTAGTTTGGTGACCAACCACGCGCAAGCCGAGCGAGCGCCACATCAAAGAGGGGCGCATTGTAATTGCTTTGTTTGGTTTAGACACGATAAACCAGTAAACCGGTTTGGCCTAAGACAAACTAGTTAGGCCTGAAATCGGGTTTGGCCGGTAACATATACATAATAATACCTGCAATGTTTGAATGGCGACCCTCCAAATCTTTCATTATGTTTTTGTTTTACGGGACCAGGATGTTTTTGCCAATCACATAGGATTTTTGTCTTCAGCCTCAATCCTATTGTTTCTCCTTGTGTTAATATTATTTTTAGTTAGACGACCCAAAATTCAATATAAGGCTGTCAGTTATTATCTTGAAGTCTTTATTGACATGGGAAAATCTTGTCTTCAAAATGGATAGACCTCAATCAATATTGATCAAAATATTCTGTGTAAACTTAAGAAGGAGACGAATCAATATTGATTACACGCATTAAGAAGTTTAGAATTGAATACGAAGTGTAGAATTTTCTTGATTTCATGATATTTTCTTATTGAATTTGTGAGTGTAGGCAACCATTCGAGAAGCTATACCGATGTTACCTTATGTTTACTCGCATTGGCATTCTGAAACAAGTCGATCGTTTACCTGAATTACCCGTTATGCTCTGTTTTTATGACATGAAATACCTGAACAGAAAACGACGTAGGTAGATAATAAAAGTAACTGCGTGTTATCTACAAACATTATGTGATGGAAAACTCACAAAGCTTGCATTGAGGGATTAGGAGAGATTCGTGACGTGGCGTGATGGTAGGTAGGTACCTACCGCCGACGTACGAGTTTGAAAGGAATTACAGAGACATTACTCGTACATTAGTCGTATTACTCAGCTGGGAATTGTTCAAGGATGCCTTCAAGAATGAGTTTGATTTGTTTCTTTTCATCTCACTTACACTCGCTCAGATTCCGGTCGATGATTGATTAATGAATAAAGTGATTTACGCATGGTTCCCACAAAAATAAATCTAGCTACTTTCGCTACGAAATGACTTTTCATTGAGTTAGCAACAAATATCGGTAGTTTAAATTTTTATAATACAAAACTAATACAGGTTGGAGTAAAAATTGTGAAATCACATTATAATTTTTAAATGATATACTAAAATTACGGAAACATACTCGTTACCCGGATGAATTGAATCCAATTGGAATCCAAGTTACAAATTGTTTCCGACATACCTATGCAAAGCGAAGCAAAACTATGACCGGGTCTGAAAATTTACGAATGTCAGTGTTAAATTGTCCGTGTAGCATTTCAGTAGCAGCTCAAAGTTAGTAGGTACTAGTGAAATTTCCAGCATTAGTTAGAAATGCCTGCAAATGAGTGTGTATGTGTAAAGCTGCACCGACCACTTTAATTGGTTACGGCATGCCAAAGTTCACGGCTCGCTGAGTTGAAAACATCGCCTTCAATCAATGCCTAATTAATCAAATTTAACGAAGTTTACTCTTGATGCTGTAATGGATATTACTCGTAAATAATTGACGTATTGATTACTACTAATCTCGCCTCTGATCACGCTACAGTATCATTTGCTTCCCGTAGTGATTGACACTGTAATGGAGCCACATTGATGGACATGAGGGAAAATACGATAAATAAACACTTAAATTGAATCAAAGAGTTTAACCAGTTACTAAAGTGCTACAAGGTAACTGACAATATATTGTTTATGCTAGAGTTGAAATACATGAGTTTCAACACCATATTTTGGTGGCATGTGCTTTAGAACTAGTAAATAGAGAGTGATGGCAAGCCGATGGCTCGCAACCCAACCAACATTCCGTTTCTTTATTTGTAAACATGACCTATTGATATACTTTCGTGGCTCGTGCATAAACAACCAACACTGCGTTCTATAGTCAAGAAAGGATTTCCACCAAATAAAGATATGTCCCAAGTTATTCAATTGTTTTCTTTCTCGTGCACGAGCTTCATTCAAATGTATGAGTGGAATTTTTCAATATCGGTCTGCCTTTGAATCCGTTTTGTTGTTGTTCAGCAGAACACATTTTATGGAAAATATATGAATGTTATGTGAAAGAATTCAGAATTTTATGTGTATTTATCAGACAAGTGTAGAATATCAGCTTGTTTACAACTGTTAATTGAGCATTTTATAGTCATCTCCGGCGTTTTGACAGCTGATTTAATCTACACCTTCTGTCCCATATTTCTTTTTCGCTTTGAAGTTTTATTAATAAAATATATGTTCAAGATCATTAGCTCATTCATCACAAACGAGTAAAAAAAGGCCTCGTCCGACTATTCCAGACGTCATCACTGGCCTTATAATATTACCAATAAAGTTTCTATTGAAATAAGACCCTCTGACGCGTCCAGCACATCCCTTCAGAGGTCTTTTATCCGGGAAGGATTTCCAACAAAAGTACGTAATCAAGTATATACGAGGATAAGGCGAAGTTGAGTGTGCTTGTGAAATAGAACTCCCAAGCCAATAACAGCGTTATTAATGTCAATGAACTTACTGCTTATGAACGTTGCCATATCTGTAATAATCATAATATATATTCTATAATATTAACTCGTGGTTCGCATGCATATTTTTTATTTTGTGAAACAATATCAAATTATTTGTTATGAGATTACCTATAGTCAACGGTATCTTTTCCCTCACATACGCTCGCAATTTGGCCAAACGCGAACAAATGTTGAAAAGGACTAACGATCTTGCCAGCCCCAAAAATTCGATTCGATTTTCCTTTTTCGAATTGATTGCTAGTTTTTTTTTAAAAACGAGTTAGATTTATATGGGTTTGTATGTACGAGTAAAGTGCTAAAGCGTTTTGAATGAGTTTGTATAACTCTATCTAACGTAGCAGTCATGGTTTAATAGGAGTATATTGAGTAAAAGGGTTTTATGATGTATTAATATAAAGCGTGTTGGTACTGTTACAATATTATGATATAACACAAGGGAAGTTTTTTGCCTCTTCCTAGTAACTTTACTGTGAAATGCGCTTTACTATCAAAGCGAAAGTATGCCAGTACCTACATATTCAGCTTTTAAATGATATGTACCTTGTTGTTTTTGTGACTGTGACGGGAAGCATTCAATTCTGTCTATCAAAGGACGTAAACATTTGACAATTGGGAACAACCCTGACGTTATGACCAGACCTTGATATAGCGGGAATAACTCCATATCGAATATTAGGTTTCATGAGCATCAGTATTGAATGCATAGGAAGCTTATGGGGTAATTGCCGTAGTACACTCGAATTTAAAACGCTATTCATTGAACATTTATTGCATTTTGTACCTACGTTGCCATATTACGTATTTCTTTCAAAATCTTTTGGAGTACGATAGAACCTAATAGTTATGTCACATAGCGTTTCGGGCGAGTCACCTGGTGGCGGTGATGTCGTGTCGCGCTTCGTCAGGAAGCGCGAGCGATCTCTTTCCGACAAAAACGACTTTATCTATTAGGTTTATTTTAGGTTTCTTTTATTATCCGCGTCCTAGCCACGTCTCTTCTGTATAAACCGCGCGTTATGTGACTTATATGTGTGGATCGTAATTACTGAAAGTTCTTGAAATTCACAGGTTTCCCAGAAGTGACAAGATGCAGCAACAGTAACATAATATGTCCATTACCAGTTTACATTTTCCGCACTCTGAAATCATTGTCAATCTGCATACATACATGCAAATACGTTTTAGAGGCTTCTGTATGTAACGGATTATATAGAGCAGCAATTAGCACATGGTTATTTACTTCTAACCTCGTTTGACCGGAATAAAGGACACAACACACATATTAAATCAGAAAGGGATCGGCACCGTATTTAGACCGTATCGGCACAGTATTCTTTGTATGAAACTTCCTACTGCAACGCACATTAATTGGAAACGTAATCGCCTCGCCTCGGGACAAGCTCACGAAACGCGGTGCGGTGCGTGATCAACTCACTTACGGCTCGTCGTCCCCGCGCTTACGTCTCGTCGTCCCCGCGCTTACGTCTCTCCGTACCCGAGCTTACGTATCTTCGTCCACCCTTACGCACACTACTGTTGACACATGTGCTGTCATTCTATCAATATACTAACTAGCGCCATACATTTTCTAGTTAGGTCGGCGGGCCGTAAGCGCGGCTTCACCTAGCCGTAGCCGAGTTGATGTATCGGAGTTGTTGATCCGCTTTCTTACGTTAGGTTAACGCCTGTTTGACGACGAGGCGAAAGGCGATACGGTGCCGATCCCTTTCCGATTTGATATGTGTGATGTGTCCTTAAGTCGTGAAAATACAGCCTTCTTTACTTACATAAACTCACGTTTTTTCCCAAGATGGTAGCCAAAACTTGTGTATAGACCAAAATAGTATTGAATATTAGACTTGAAACGATCTAACTTGAATCGTCTGATTTACAATTCTTCAGGGACGATAATATAAAGAACATCACAAGAGAGAAATATAAAGCCAGCAGCGTCGGCGGCGTGAGCGAAACCAAGTGTTTAATGAAGTGCTTTCTCCTAAATCACAAAATTCCCGAGACGCTTAGCTCAAATTTAATTTCGCTCATTATAATATATTGTATAAATGTTAAAATAGAAAAACGAATATTTAAGATGTTAGAAGTAATATTTGCGATGTTTTCGCACACACTTGTGTATTTTCGTTCCAACATAAATTGTGGAAGTATGTATTACGCTGTACTCGCTTAGTGCCCAGTATTTAGCACACTGAAAAGATTATTGTTAATTAGTTTCTAAAATACCGTTTTAATATTTCGTGGGTAGAGTTTGTAATTTCATTACGAACCGGTTCCAAAGGTTAATCCTAAAATAATGCTGCCTTCTCGCCGTCCTACAAATTGTCAGGTCTATACAAATACACATTTTCTATTAAAATGGGTATGATTATAACATTTTTATTGGGAAACGCATACCTACTTGGATATTTATGATAAAATCTTAAATTAATTAGAACCGGAGATTAATAACCCTTTTTGGTTACGAAAAGTAGGAATCTCTAGCAGTCTGAAGATATCTGGGGGCCTAAAATGGAAGTTTTATTTGAATTTAAAATATAAAATTCTTAAAATGGTCTCTATGGTTATGACCACAAAGTTCATTTTAAGAGTTTTAAATTTTTAACGTGATTCGTATTATGATTCTGATAAAGCAACCATTTTAGGTCCCCAGGTGAGGATAATGAGAAATAATATCAATTGAAGTATTAAAGAAAAAGGGTTAGGAAATATGATATAATATAATAATACTTTTAATTGTTCACCGTATTATTTACAAATCCAATTAGGAAATGATATAAATACTTATGTACGTACCGTGGTGTATTTATATATTCAAATTCTTACTTACGTTTTTGTAAAAAGATAAAGAATGCCTCAGCAAACGAGAAAGACTTGCTACGAAAAGCTGAAGTTTTCGTAATCTAAATCTGATAAAACACGTCTAGAAATAACCGTAGTACTATTTGTATTGGCGCTGTCATCATGATCTCCCACAAACTTTCCACCATACTTTATACCAAACTTTCTAAAGCAGTGCAACGATAGAGCTATCGTTCGTATTGAATCAATAGAAAAAACTACGTCTGAAAAGAAAATAAAACTTTTCATTTTACAACTTACTCCAAGTAAATAAGGACAAAACAATAAACGAGAAAGGTAAATAACGTAATTAATGCCATTTGCAAGGTAAACAAGAAAAAAACATTATTTCACGTTAAGCTAAGTAAGCTTGTAATAAGGAAAATCTTCGCTTAAACAATTTATTATCTTCCACCAAAATATAGTGTACTACATTTAGTTCACCTCACGTACTATTAAAATAATTTATCCTCAAGAGCTTCCAGCTAATATCTACGTGAAATTGCCGCTAATTAAAACTTTAATTAACAGTTTGTACCTTGGAAGATAAACACATGAACGCAACTCCAAGAAATTATGTAGAATACTTACATAATACGTTCTAAAATCTAACTTCATTCGTTTTTTCAGTTTAAAAACCAAAGTAAAACATTTTTCGTGACAATATAGGTAAAAAGATGGCAGACAACACAACAGAACCCAGTTTCTTTGTCGGTCGCCCGTTAAATAATGATACTAATTTCCCTTACAAAAGACTAATTAAAATACTTCAGTTAATTTTCTTAAATATATAACCAAATTAGTACACAAAGGAGAAATTAAATAACGTTTGCATTTTGCACCATCAATTTTAGCTTAAGAATTATTTGCAAGTTTCCGAATTAACTTGAGACTCGCGCCTTTTTGTAAAGAACTGTAATTAAGATAAATGAAACGAAAAGATAAAAAATGTTTCGTCTAGTCTAGCGTTTATAAAGAGCTTTATATAAAGTGCTGGTGAGATGATATAGCTACATTAAAACGTCGCATTCCACAAGATCTAGTAGTCATAACATACAAATTGGTACTCGTGGTACGCGAATGTCACAATTTATATTACCTTTATACGATTATTTAGATTAGAAACGGTTGTAAGTTCGTTTGTTTTCAGTATAATATCATCGGATAACGTTTATATAATTAATGTTCGGCGGAAAGTATGTTTAGCTTTGGCAATATCCCGCGGATTTAGGGCTTCTCCATTGCAGTGTAACAAAAAGCTGCGTTGATTTAATGCGATTTTTTTAATGGAACGATAACGCTTTTTAATATAGGTACATATTTTTAGAATTCTTTCTGCATTGTCCGCACAGTTTGTAAACTACGATTATAAATTACCAGTATCAGCTGAGCTTATATTTTCAGGAACCAAGCAAAATTGGTATTAAATTTTGCTTTGAATAATCAATCATTTCTAAACTATAACGAACTCCTAAAGCTCTAGGCTTTATTCAAAATCCTCTTAGTACATTTTAATATTTTCATCAAGAAAATAATAAATGTAGAGACAATTTCACTATCCGTTACCGTTTTCTAATACTTGGAGCTATCATGTTCGCGTCATAAAAAGGCACTACAGACATGTCATACTGACGCGCGATATTACTTATCGCGATCGTACATTGTGGATATACACATAAAATGACATACAAAAACACACTCACATTCACAAGTCTTCCCTCATATTATAAATGTGCCATAATATTACGATAACTTGATGTTATTTTTAGCTGACAGCACTCCGTTTTATTACGTCAAACTGTGAATACATTTAATTTGTTGCATCAAAATATATTAACGTGAAACATTTTTAACGGAGTGTACTGGATCGTCCTTGACTTACGATAAAGCTGGAAGTGACATTCGGATCGCTGAAGCAGTTCGCGAACTATCCGAAGCCAGCGTAGAAGTTTTTCGGGTATTACGGATCCGATAAAAGTCCGAACTAAATTGTACGACAAAGAAATGTAAAAGTAACATATTATTATGTACCGGCCTGGAATTGTACCGAGCAAACTATACGTGTCAACAGACCAAGAACCATTTCAGCAGATGAGTTTGTAAGTAAAAATGAAGATCAGGTTCTGGCAAATGTAGAACAGGGCGCCGCCAGTTCATTTAACTTTAGGACCAGCTGTGGATTACACTCTTATACTACGATGGACTGAGCAAACTCCATTTATTTTATCAGTCACTTCTTCATTCTTTCAACTGAATGTCGGATATAAATTACTTTATTTGGATGAAATATTTCTGATGTAAAGCACATGCCTAACGCGTGTGGTTTCCCAAGATTCTTCGAATTCGAATGCTTAAATTATTAGATCATAAAGACAAAAATACTGACATTCAAGACATTACACGCTGTATTTACGTTAAATTTCCTGGTTTCGATATAAAAATAGCGGAGGTACTGAACCCGTTGTGTCGGTGTACTGCGCGCCGCAAATAGTCACAAGATTGACGACGACGTGGAAAATTGGGTAAATATGTTTTATTTGTGAACACATGCTCGGATTTGCCACGTTGAATGGCAATGGCGAAACTACAGTTGATCTCATAGTCAAAAGACTCAACATACGGTGTGGTAGGGAACACAGATTTTACAACTATCTTGTATCTGTAGATGAGGACCGCTCTCCAGCGTTTCGACCCGTCGATTAAATTCAGAACCATTGGAGCTGAAACTATTGTCCCACACTAAGTAAAACTAAAGTTTCAATTGCAATTTCAGATGTTGTAATGAAATCAACCAATCAAAAAAAACTTTCCAATCTTCCATAAGTTTGTCTACAAAGGGTCTGTGTAGGGATCCGCTTTAGAGTCACTATCGCCCGCTCTAATAACAACGTAACGAGCATTCCACTGCCAAGTGACCTAATTACAGCAGACTAACCTTGTATGATAAAACCCTCCACCAACAGTTAAGTACACCTCTTAGTATTGAAACAATAATTACGTTGTACCACAACGCCCCTCCCTCGTTATTACAACTAAGAACGGGGATCTAGGCTGCTTTAAATTGAATACTGCATACCATTACGCCTGTATGCCACGGACGGATAGGCTGAGGTGTAGCGTACAAACACGTTTCACTTAGTATGACACATGAGCGAGCAATTTTTTTAAGAAATAAACCAATAACGCGTAATACTCGTGCCTAGAAAAGTAGATACCAGGCAGATCCGCATTTTTCATAAAGAATGATTGAAAACTTGAACGTGGCAACATTGTTAGACGTGACTGATCGGTAGATAGATCGATCGGTCTGGTCTGGAGCGATTAACCCACGCACCCTCAAAGTACCCTATCTGGGCTGATCCTAGATAAAAGCTGGAGGGCATCGCGGTAGAATATCTAGGGTTCTGACTCCCAAACTATAACTAAATAATAGAAACTGTTCGAACTAATATGATTCCCCAAAGAACAACCAATTTCCAAAAGGCTCACGACAAGTTTTACAAGTGTTCAATATACCTAATAATAATCTTACAGACTTTGCTAAGTCTGTGAAGTTTAAAATCAATAGCTAATACATTTTAAAAGTAAATTTGGAAATTCAGTGGCTGATTTTTCAACATCTTTACGTTAACTAGGATGACCTTGTCTAGTGTGAGCATGAACTTTTTTAATAGGATTACAAGAATCTCTCTCTCTCACTATTTTAGTGGATTCGCAAAAGTTTCAACTTTGTACATGTACTTATGGTTCCTAGTCTCGTCTCCCCATTGTTGAAATCAATTTTCCACCAAACCCCATTTTAGCGCGTTGACTTGATGTGTTGACAGTTGATCTGACAGAATTACTTCCGCTTTTCCGCTCGCTATATTTTGTGCCATAGGGTCCAACTATGTTTACACAATGGTCCATGTACTTGGCCACTGTTGTTTGCGTAGATAGAAACGCCCGTTTGGGTTCCGTCACAGGGTTTCGTACACTACGTGTCTATACTACCTTTTGATCAAAAGTTTTGAACTATCGTACGTACATTCGTGACCGATCAGTAATAAAATTATTACCCTTAGAAGAAATTATTGATTGACCTGAAAGATTTTTGTCCGCAGGCGTTGAACCCCATCCCCTAGCAATTATGTAAAAGAAGCGGTTCTTTACAAACATTCAGAAATACAAATTTATTCCGGTTTGAATGGGACTTTGATTTGTTATTCATATATTTTAATAACCCCTCGGTTCTCATCCTCATCGATTATCAATTATCGAGAGCGGAAAAACCCTGTCCAGTTCTGATAATTATTGGAAAAACCAGCATTTTTCACAAGTAATGAAGCAGAATAAAAGGCACTGGTGCTTGTTTCCAGCAATCATAATTATTATAGTTCTTCATTTTCGTAAATTTTCACTCAAAAATTATCATTTAATAGCCGTTTAATTAATGGAAGTAATGTCTATGAAATGTAACGTAAGTAGGTACCTACTCACTTAATTTAATAACGTAGTGATAATTATGAATTATACGTGATGCATGTTTTGAAACACGATATCTACAAGATTTAAGCACGAGCAGCGCCAGCAACGAATAATTAATTCTTGTAAAATTAAACGTTATCTTAGTATCTAATAATAATTCCAGAAAACATTAAAATAGATTTATGGGCAGACTAATATCTTTCGACCTGAAAATTCACATATCTTGTTTACGTGGGCCGAAAGAATATGGATAGCAAAAGGGCATAACGCAACCTCAGAAAACCATTAATTCGTATTTACTGCCACAGTATTTATGAAACATAAAAAGTTTATGGTGAAGTAGGAAGGCTGCAGCAGTATTCTAACGCGCTCACTACGTTTTATGGGTCACCTTAAATGGTGCTTTAATTAGACATATAAGATTTACGGATGGTTAATGAGAATCGGGACGTAAAACTTACCTCTAACGGTCAGTTTGTTCGAGTAAAATGACAAATTCGTCGATCAGAATCAATGCACAAAAGTTACTGATCGTCAAGTCTTACGAAGTTCTGTTTTCTGTTCAATGTGTGAAGAACTTGTTAATATCTCATCGTTCACAATTCACAACAATTCCGTTAGTGTGAACGAGGCAGCTAATATAAACTTATGACATAAATGGGATTTAAGTGCGGCATTAAGGGAAATTTAGCTTTCTTCGCGCGTTGCATGTTTGGAAGGTTCGTAAACAGATGTTATTAATGTAAGCATATGTCGTGTTTCCTTCTTGTGAGTTTCAAAGTAAGTTTAATGTTATTAAAAGCCTCAAAAGGATTTATGTTTCAACAATGTTAAACTAAAGTTTGGGGCATGTTATAAACTTCGTAAACTGTGGATATTTATATCTAACTGAAATTAGATCAACAATAGACAAATCTCAACCTATGAATCTATTAATAACAGTATCCTTATCTGATTTCAATAAGACTTACATTTTTCATTCATTTCGGCAACAGAATTAGAGAAAATATCCAGCTATGAATCTGCACGAGCAATTAGGGGGATATTCATAAAATATCCGTGCCAAGGAAAATCAATTTGACTGTATAAATCCTTGAATCAGAGCAATTACTTCGTTTTATATAAGATGAATGTTTAGCGAGCTATATTGCTTTATTATTTATTAACGTTCCGAGTCCGACGTCCGTGTATCAGGAAGCTCTTAAGAAACAAGAAAATAAATAAATTACGAACAAGAATTATATTCAAACAGAAGAAACGGCTGAGACAAAGTAGTACTATTAGCAAAACACCAGCGATTAAAATTGACAATTCATGACAAAGAAAAGAGTAATGGGAATAACAAGAACTCGTAAATAATGCCATTACTATATAAAAATTAATCTTTATGCCTATTTGTTAACAACAGATCTTCGTTGCCAGCGGGCGGGATTTTAAAAGCTTAATTTTTCTCTCTAACTAAAGTACTAACAAATAGAACATTCAGAACTCATATCTTTATGTTCGACACATTTCCCTCCTGTAGGAATTGCGGACATGACCATTTTCATATTGAAACCCATTCAGATTTATGCTCACTCAGCTCTGAGAAGGAACCAATCCTTCGCTTAGGGCTCCTTAGCGGAACATAAAAAACGGGGCAATCTATCTAGCTCACATATCTACACTCCTACATAACAAAAATAGGAGTATTATACCCTTGAACGTTGAAAATACCGACATCCTTCCGAAAATAAATATCAATATTCACGCTCCATAAACGAAGCCCGTTTTAAACTCATTTATGGGCCTGTAGGATGTAAACCGATTACCACTTCAGGGGTCACCGCTCAAGCCTTGCCGATGGAAGATCACAGTTATTAACTCACTACATTTACTTAATAAACTATGTAGATTTGTATAATGACATAATTTATTTGGTTTACGTGTATAGATATTAGTTATTACGAGGCGATAATTTACTCATCTAACAAAGATTAATGAATGTGTGTGTTGGATCCATCAATTAAAGGACTGACAAGTTTGTGCCGAATTAGGTGAAGTGTCATTGAAATATCGGGAAGTGTCAACACGTCATAATCAGGCGGGTTTAGTTGTTTAGAGGGTCTAGACTAGACAAAGTGACATTCGACCAATGAAACTAATGATTGTTGAAGTAAAAGTTGAATTCACACCAGCTACCGAAAATTAAGCCTATGATAAGCGAATGCTGTTGAAAATCGATATAGAAATACGAAACGCTTGAAAGCGATTGCCACAGTTGTAGGCCCTGTAAGACCTTTGTGTAAGAGAGTTGGTGCAAAAATACAAGAGTATTAAGGGTGGATACTATCATACTGAAGGGGAAAACAAGTGGACAGTGCAGTACTACTACACCAAAGCATTAGCGAAATAAAAACATTGACTGTTGGAGTAGATGTGTCAGATTACTCAGATTCGTGATGCTTCAGGTACGTGGAATTGCACTCGGTAAGAATGTATCTATGTTGCTATTGATTTATCCATGTAAGATTTTAATTTTATTGTAATATAAGTGCTGATCTTTAGTAACAACAGTGTGTGTTTTTGATTATACACCAACCTGTTGTGTTGTTTCAGAGCCTGCTTGTCTTCATAGAAACTTAGACATTCCATGACATCGAAAGTATTTCACGTAACAACCTTGATTAAAACTGTATTTTTTAATATTTGCTTGTAAGACGAGGCTGGTATCACATTAAGGCCGAGTCAAGATACACATAGTCGTTATTTGTAACACTCCTATTAACCATTAATATTAATGTCTCCCAGTGAGTAAATGGCAACATTAATTTGACCGTAATTTACATAATACACGTCTACGATAGCTGGGATATGACAAAATCGCTTTATACACGTTCAAATTTCGCCGGATCTCAATCCAAGAGAGGGTGATTGTTCTCATTAAGCTTTTGTTCTGCCGCTTTTTGAAATTTGCCATTAATGAATACTTTGAGTCGACCTAAGTACGACTGAAAAAGGCACAATTGTGCATTTTTAACAAAAGCTAACTCCCGTAATTACAGCCATTCAGTCGATCGAGGTAACTTGTACCTTAATTTGCGAGGGTTCTTTTCAACGTACCTTCAACCACCAAATAAATAAATTCAGTTTTTTTTTGTATTACTCTACCTTTGTCAAAACTAAGCCTAAATACCTTTTATAGCTAGATACTTTTAATGTAAGCCCACAACATTAACGGACTACTCTTTGTGAATAGCAAATGGCCGAAAACCTCCGAATCATCAATCAACTGAGCAGCAACTGTGGAAAATGGCGCGAGTAAAATACGAGACGTGAAAAATCTCTTCGCTATTGGTCGACTGGATACAAATAGCTTTTATATAGTGGCGCACTTTTATAAAAACCTGCTGAGTACCTACGTGTTGGTCCACAGATTTAGTAGGGTTCCTTAGAAATCAATAACTCCTAAGCTTGAATAGAATATAAAAATCATTTCGCAAGACTTACGTAAAATTGGTCGGATTAGTCGCTATGTTACTTCTCAACTTTGCGTAACTCTGGACGTATTAATTGGTCGAGGTTTAATTGAAACAATTTTAATCAAAAGTTTAATAAACTCGTACCGAACATTTTTCTATACAGCCGAAAAGTTACAGGCCTGACATTTTGGGAATTCTAACTTTAAACTGATGTGACGGTTAGAATCGATAAAAAGTAAGAATGTTAGGCCTTTTATGATTAATTTTATTAATATGTGAAATATTTTGTTTCAGGTGGAGGCGGGTGAGCGCGGGGTGCGCGGCGCGGGGGGATGCCCGTGCGCAAGGGGCTGCTCGCGCCCCAGAACACCTTCCTCGATACCATCGCAACTCGTTTCGATGGCACGCGTAAGTACCTCATACTAATAATATTATTATGTTTAACGTTTGATTATATAATGTCTAGATAGAGCGTCGCCCTACAATCAAAACAAAGAAAACGATGTAATCATTTCAATCATGTGTGCGTGCGGCAGCTGGCAGCGGGGCACTGAGACATTAGACGCAAACACTAGGCGTCTATGTCTCTGTGCGCGAACTTATAAGCCAACAGTTGGCTGATATTTTTGACACGTTTTCGCACATTTGATGCTCCATCTAGACATTAGTCAGGCTGTCGTTTTGCATCCTGGCCAAATTCAAGGAGGTATCTATGCTAACGATTCTCGACCCAAATCTATAATAAAAAGGGCAGTTTTTACCATTTTTTTTATTTTTTTCGCAAGTCGGTAAGCTTAAACCACCCCCTTCCATACTATCCATAATTATACTGTGGATTAAACGTTTGCGTTTGTTTGTGTGGCAGCGCGTTTATAGGGCTAGGAACAGACGGGCTGCGTTTTCATACGGGTGATTTACACTTAATTTTTTCCGTAAAAAAAAAAAAAATATTCTTTTTATTTTCATCTTGCACCGCATCATGTAATATCACCTGCACACCAGATGAACTACTGACTGCATCAGTGAGCGGGATTTGCGTGGCTGAATTTTGGGCTAAACACATTTGAACTTTTTGCCATCGATACGCTAAGATGAAGATCGATTTGGGTCGAGAATCGTTAGCATGGATACCTCCTTGAATTTGACCAGGATGATAATCAAAGGGTTAAACTAGCTTTACATAATTTAGGCATGTTTTTACTTTTTACTAACAGACAATCGTATGATTTATACAACTATACAAATCGAAACGACAAAAAACTAGTTTGTAGGATTTGATCCTAGTCATGTTATCATATTGTTACGACACGGTACGGTCTTGGCACTGATACGCCACTAGTACGCGAGTGCTACGCCAGTGCTACGCGAGTGCTACGACACAGCTACGCCATAACTACGATACGGATTGACAAATATACAAATGTAGTTTCAGCGCTTCAGAATAGGTTAACCGTTTCGTTACGTTCCTTATTCGATTGTGGCGATAAAAGTTAGTTTCCTTTATCGTAAAATAAATCTATTAAAGTACAGAATAATTCCATTAATACTTGTAATTTATTATTAAAGATATTTTACATAAGAAGTTTCAAACATAAAATACCGCCGGATATTACCCAGTTACGATATCTTTGTGCCTCCAACCGACATAGCCTAACGCAAGCCTAACACCTTTATAATTCAACAAAACTTTCAACTTTCCTCTTCTCCTTCAAAACTTGGTAATTTTGTTACACCACTTACACTTCTATCAAATTTTCACTGAAACTTTTTATGAGGAGGGATTTCCTGTATAAACTTTAGTATTTAAGTACTCTATAAAAATGGTAATTTAGTATCGGTGTGATAACTTGTACTAGCAACAAGTACCTAGTGTTATTTACTAGACAAGCTAAAGTCCAAATTATCACTACATACGAGTAGTGTAAAACAAAGTCGCTTCCCTCTCTCTGTCCCTATGTATGCTTAGATCTTTAAAACTACGCAACGGATTTTGATGCGTTTTTTTTAATAGATAGAATGATTCAAGAGGGAGGTTTATATGTGTAACATTGCACCCGTGCGAAGCCGGGGCGGGTCGCTAGTAATATTGTAAATGCTAAAGTTTGTAAAGATGTTTGTTACTCTTTTACGCAAAAACTACTGAACGGATTTAGATGAAATTTAGCACACCGATAGTTTATATTCTGGATTAACACATAGGATAGGACTTTTTATCCCGTGGGATAATTATCGAACTCCATACGAGCGAAGCGCGGGCATAAAATAGTATTTGATATTTCTGTTAAGTTAATTAAATTGCAAGCAGACGTTTGTTCTAAATTCCGTAATTAGCTCAACACAAACTTAACAAAACACAATAGCATGTTAACTTCAGCTTACCCCTTAGAGAACGGAGGCGTGACGTGTCTAAACGTATTACGTCCCTAATTCAAGTCGGACAGCCGACAGTGCACATAACAAATATACATAATAATAATAATAGAATATACAGACGTTGCATCTAAAGCCGGCTATGGAAGATAGATTATGCATGAGTTTTAAATATGGATGCAAAACCGACTTCCACAGAGGACACATACGTAACTGCAACCCTATCAGTTGGCTTATTTGCAAGCATGCCCTCACCGCCAACACTCGACGACATGGTTGCTTTAGTGGTTTTATCATTTGCATACAAAATAAAAAGGAACTGTGAACTGAGAGCTGTGTATGCGACCTGCCACGCACGCTCGGTTATGCAAACGAAAAAATATGTTTGTCGATATTCTCTAGGTTACATGTACAGGCACGGATAGCAGCCCCCCTTTTTTTTACCGATGGGAAATCATCAAATAACTCCTCCCGCTCTGGGCTGAGCAGGAGGGAGTGTCAGACTTTTACTGACTAAAACCCATCCATGTTCCTTCCTTTGCCCTTTGTGTTCCAGGGCCGCGGTATATCTTTCGAACAGTCCCGCAACCCTGGCGGGCATTGGTCCTTACGGACCCCTTCCTGTTTGCTGACTCTCTTTGTGGCGTGCGTGGAACAAGAACGCGCCGTTGACACGGCCTGTCGTCATAAGACGGACGGACGGCGAGCTAGCCCATAGCTCACCGTCCACAGGCCCGCGCCTACGGTGGCCGGGGGCCACCACGTGGCCCCCGGCCACGTGGTGGCCCCCGGCGGAGTTGACGGCGTCCCATTCCGTCTCGCTCCGGACCATGGATTGAACCAAGGCCGGAAGCGAGAGGTCGCCGCCGCCGATCGCCGCTACAAGGACACGGCGGTGCTCCGCCCACGCGGGGCAGATCTCCACCGTGTGCTCCACCGTGTCCTTCGGTCGATCCTCACAATGGTAGCACCCGGGCGTTTCCTCCCGAAACAGCCGTGTCCGGTGAGGACCTGCGTCAGGCGGAAGGTGAGGGCGCTGTGGCGCCTCTCTAGTCACTCCTCAAAGAGGGGACTTATCGCCACTATTGTGGCGTGCCCTACACGGGGTTGCGACAGTCGCTCTCTCCATGTCGCCATGAGATCGCGCCGGAGGTCTGTCTGCTGAGCGACAAATTGCCGCGGCAGCGGAGTTACCCCCCGGCGTAGTGCCTCCACGCGCCATTCGTGCAGGCGCGCGAGGACTATCGCCTCCAGATCCCATGGCGGCAATCCGGCAAGGAGGTTCGCCGCCTCGCCGGAGATCGTGCGGTATCCCCGGACCAGCCTTACGGCTACCACCTTTTGGGGCGCGTTCAGGTAGTGGGTAGCTGGCCGCCTCAAGGAACACGCCGCGTAAAGGGCCATGGACCGCACGACCCCCGCGTAGAGCCTCCGGCAGGCGGCGTTTGGACCCCCCAGGTTGGGCAAGAGCCGCTTGAAGGCAGCCACGGCCCGTTCCAGTTTGGGGGCCAAACGTCGGAAGTGCTCCACGAAGTTCCACCGGCTGTCGAGGACGAGACCCTACTATACTATATACTACCTAGGTACTTCAACGTCTGCTCGACGCCGATGGGAACCCCTCCTACCGTGAGCATGGATCCCGACGGTGGCGCATTCCGAGGCCCATGAAAGCACATGGCCTCGGACTTGTGCAATGCCACCTCGAGACCCAATTGCCGGATCCTCTCCACGACCATCGCAACCCCGCGTGTCATTAGCTCGGCCGCCGCCTCGTGCGACCTCCCCTGTGCCAGCACCAGCGTGTCGTCTGCGTAGCAAACTACGCTGACGCCGTCAGGGTGGTCGGCGCGCAGCACCCAGTCGTACCCGATGTTCCACAAGGGCGGCCCTAGAACCGATCCCTGTGGAACACCGCACGACATCTCTCGCCGGTTCCATTCTCCGCTGCGACCAGGGTAAATGACATACCTGTCCGACAGGTAGTCCCCGACCACACGTCGAAGGTAGGTCGGCACCCGGTGATACCGGAGTGCCTCCCTAATGCAGCTCCAGGGCATGGAGTTGAAGGCGTTGGCGATGTCGAGAGACACCGCTAAGACCACTCCACCCCGGGACACCGTATCCCCCGTCGTGAGGGCTCTCACGCGCATGATGGCGTCCACCGTCGAGCGCCCCCTGCGGAAACCAAATTGGTGTTCCGCAAGATCCGGCATAGCAGCTAGGGCTTGCAAATATTCGATAATTTTGGAATTCGAATATTCGATATTTTTTTGGGGTATATTCGAATAATTCGAATATTTTTCGAATATTAAATAAAAAAATAAAGTTTTATAGAAATCATGTCCTTTAATTTCTAAATAGTCTTAATTCTTTAAATCAAAATAATATTAGTTTTAATTAATATTATTTTAACGCAGTCTTACAAAAACAATTAAAATAATATTTTTTCTGTTATTAGAACAGCTAACATTGAATTGAAATAGGCATAACTGCTATTGCAGTTACGTTTTTGTATTTTTTTGGAAGAATTTGAATGTTCAACTTAATAATATACTGACTGAATATGTATAAATACATTACAATGTTATTTTAATATAATATTCGCAAAAATTGGAAAGTAGAAACAAGTGCTTAAAATGTTTTAAAACAAACAATATTTTTCAAAATAAAATCATCTTGTTTCGTTTTTCCACCCTCGACACAAACACAACACAGTCTTATAAAATCAGTTATGAGTATTGTAATAATATAATAAAATAAAATCAAACAAAACAATAACAAGTAAGTAACGCAGTTAAACCTTTGATGTAAAATCGTTTTCTTAATGTTAAATTGTCAATGTCACAATAACAATGTGTGATATTGATAATTTAAATCTTAGTGATAACAAAAATAAAAATCACGAGATCAGATCAGATCTAAACAGCAAGCTACAATTAGTACAAAAAATTACAGTACGTTTTTAATCCTATCACAAACCTTTGTCCTTCAACGTTTTCCTTGGAAGTGAGACCTAAGGAAACTTAGAGCATCCATGGAATCATCGTTTAAGGCACATCTTAGATGGTTGCAAATATATTTGCTGGAAGAAAACACCCTTTCACACTCTACACTTGTTGGTGGTATACATTGCAGAAAGTCGTATGCTTGGCTCAAATTTACTTGTCTAGGACCTCCTCTATCAAATAGCGCCATTTGCATTAGGATTGACGTTTCCAACTCTTCTCTGCATGATAAATTTGTGGTAGATATAGAAGAAGTTGCTAAAATGGTGTCATCGATCTTTTTTTGTAGTTCTTCCTTGAAGCTTATTGCAGTTTCCTGAAATGCTTCATTTTGTCGCTGTCGCTGCTGCTGGTGATCATTTAAAGATCTGTCTTCATTATCATCAAAGTCGTGTATTTGACTAAAGTATGTAACGTTAATCTCAGTTATAACTTTAGCAATCGTGTCGTTTCCTGGAGATGGGAAAATATCCGAAGGTGTCTCTGCGTAATATATTGTGGGATTATGTAGATATTTTAACGTACACACTAGATTTTGTAAGCGCCTCTCAGTTATTCTTTTCTTCAGAGCCTGGACTAGCTGATCACTTGTAAAACTGTTTGTCGCTTGAAGTTTCGCAACCATGAATTGTAGTGCTGTCTCTGCAGTTAGTAGATTTGCACTTTCTTGGCACAACGCCTCGACTGTTACCTTTACAATATTGAGAGAAGTGGACAATTCTTGTAGTAAAGCTAGCTCAGAGGAACTAAATGTGATTTCGTTCTTTAAATCAATAAGAGTCTTCATGACAGGCTCTTTTAGTACTAAAAACCTTGTGATCATATCAGCCAAGCTACTCCACCTAGTTTTACAGTCTAGGATCAAGCCCATTTTTTTCTGTTCTTCTGCAAGGTAGTTATAGAAAGAAACACTCAATCTTGGTGGGTGATTTCCTAAAAAATTTTACAATTTTTCTCACTTTATCTATAACATTTTTTAGATTTACATCCCCGTATTCGTACTGGTTTCTGTTCAGTTGTCTTCCTATCCCAACTACAAATCCGCCTTCTTCTTCATCACTGTCAGAGTCATCATCCTGTCTTGTCGCCCCTGAGTTTTCTATAAATTCTTCCCATTCTTTTTCTTGGGCATTTTGTGTCTTTTTGTAAATTACATCCAAAACTGCACATTGGATGCCGTGTGCAAAACATAATTGATGGTACGGAGGCAATTGTCGACCCATAGCACACATCACACTTGCTCCGTCAGTCACCACACATGCTATGTCCACTTCTAGAGAAAGATTATAGGATGCAAGTTTGTCCTTCAAAATATTGGCACAGCGTTCTGCTGTTCCCCGGCCAGTTATTCTTGCTAGTCCCAGATTCCTAAAGCTCTTGCCTGCAAAGTTTGGACAATGAATGTTGACGTTCATGTACCGTCGGTTACGGGCTGAAGTCCATTCGTCTAAAGAGACGGAAAACTTCTGTCCTTTGGCTTTCAATTTCTGTAATGTTTCCTTAAGTTCGCCTTTTAATTGCTCACTCTTTTCTACCACGATCTTTTTAATTGTATTTGGTGACTTCGGTAAGTCTTCATAACCACTTTTTTTGAAAAGATTTCGCAAGGATTCAGATGTACAGAACAAACTAAATGGAAGACCATCACAAGCAGTCATTTTTGCAACTATATTTTCCAGATTATCAGACTTTTTAAAGAAGTCGTCAATCAATTTAACTTTCTTCTTCTTTGGCTCATTTTCCTGTAGGTTCGTGTGTGTGCCTGATGTCCCTGGCGCCGAAAGTTCATCAACAGTAACGTCAGTAACCCTATTACTCACAACAGGGTGAAGTTTCATATGGTTATGCAGACATGTAGTTGTGTTTCGGCATTTAATCACTTTCTTGCACTTTTTACATTGCGCATGAACTCCATCTGAAGTTCTCAAAAAAAAGTTCCATACTGACGACTTATCTCGCGTACCTTTGGTGTACTCTTTAAATTCTAATTTGTTTTGCAGTTCCTCCATTTTTAATGTTTAATGTAATACCTGCAATAGTGCAATGTCGAAAAATTATCCATCTCATCTACATAGTGTTTTAAAAAATCGTATTACAAAACATAAATGAGAAGATTGAGAAGTAAACGAGTTCACAAAATAAAAGTTTAAGCTAACTAACTAAGAAAAAAGCTGCACTTTTGAGGTTAAAATTAGTATTCATCATCTGCCTAGCCTTTTCCCAACTAGGTTGGGGTCGGCTTCAAGTCTAACCAGATGCAGCATTCTGTATTCTACATGGAGCGACTGTAGTTACTGGTAGAATTTGTATTATAATAATAAAATCATTATCACAAGTCAGAAATGCAGTTATAATAATAATATTCCATTTATTTCAGGTAACAAAAACCCATAAATAAATACCTTGTCCAAAATACACATACTAATACGCTAGTTATAGTAGCTACTTACATCAAAGCACGAAACTGATTCACTGGATGGTTTTTGAACATTAAATAAAACAACTGGCACTCTAAACAAAATAAAATCCTGTGACATAAAATAATATCAACCAAACACGCGTGCAAAACTGCAAATGGTGGACAACTGCATAAAGTCACAAAGGCGAACCACCCCCACGCGCCCGCGCGCCGGTCGCATCTTCCGAATGTTCCCGATCGTTGCCGAATCCTGTCGTAAACTCATAACGCCCGCGCGTCGAACGACGTTACCTTGTTTGGACGGCGTGCTTGATCTTGAACGTTGAATTTTGTGTGACCGTGCACATCAGATTGTTGAGTTTTGTTTCTAGTAATTGGTCGAATATTCGAATATCGCAAAATTTCTATTCGAATATTTGAAACAGCTGATTATTCGAATAATTCGAATATTCGAATATTCGAATGCAAGCCCTAATAGCAGCCCCCCTAGAATGGCAATATTATCTCTAGTCTACCAAGACTCGACAAAGCTCTTTCTATACAACTTGGCATGTCTTTTCATTCATTTCATACATTTCTAACATCTTTCCGAAATCTTTCCACAATCTGTCATAAAATGACAATTCAATTCGACTCTTCGTCGACAAAAACCGTTTCCACGGTGGTCATGCTACGCGGGCAGTACAGTTTTACACACGTTCATGGATGTCTGTACAGTTTGACTTTACAGGCAAAACTGCACATGCATCGTATATGGCCGGCTTCATCACCTCAAGCAATGCCACTTGCGTGAAGCGAAACGCGCGATTGTCATTTCATTCCTTCGTGTGAGTACCGTCATCGCTCCATACGTCGCGTTGCGATGACATGCTTGTTTGAAACATCTTTTATTTGTTTCTTCCTTATTCGCAGACGCAATACGCTTGTTGCTTGAGCGCGTAGGTCGTGGCCACGCTGTAACAATTTACATAATTATAATAGTACATGCAGACGCTGCATTGCATCTAAATCTACGTTATCTTATGCAGCCGACGTGAGCGCGAACTACGTAATAATCTAATTAACGTTTTCATTCTCGACGTTGCTAATGTGGCATAATGTATTTAAACGCAGCCTCGTTTAGCGCAGCTCCGGAAATTAATCGATACTTTAGAACTGCATCAGACAGTTTTTACATATGAAAGTTCGGAGCTGCCTATAACGGATATACTGAAATATTGCTCTTTTTTTCTGAAATGGGGAGACGTTCAATTAAAGAAGCAGATTTAGCTTGTAATATTTATGATCTGGAGGTAATTAACACTCGGTCCTTGTTTGTATGAGTAGCGGTCATTGCCCTGCAGTGAAACGATTTTAGGCTGATATATGGCTTATTGCCAATCGAGACGTCTAAACATGTCAGATGTTTAACATAATTTTTCATTGTTGGATTTGTCCTAGCGTTTTACATACAACATTATAGATGTTCAAGATTCGACAACAAACAACAAACCACAGTAAAGTTTTCAATTTCACGGTTCACGATCGAGTGTTTACAATGGTCTCGATATCTTACCATGAGTTACGATATGCCAGCTATTCATCGTAGGCACGTCAAACAGAGTACCTGTAGTATTAGTAGTATGCCCAATATGCTGAAACAATAGTTCACTATACTTGTCGTAACTTTCTGTTGAATGGCACAAACACAATCAATGTTATAGTCCTAACTTGGAACTACAGTTTGTTAGTTGTTCCAAGACGTACTAATATAACAAGTTACTGCACGGCTCCAGGCTTGCAAACGCACTTTAAGTTCATAATGTTCTAAGTTCTTATTAGAACTTTAGTGTTAATACAAAATAGAATTTATTTAGAAATGTGTGAGCACTTGTAAGTCTCGTTTATTTGTTTTCTTATTTATTCTGTTTACTGTGATTTCTATTTTGCAATAATTTTTTAAACGTAAGAAGATAAGAGGTCCATCGTCTTCAGGCTATTGTAAGCATATTTCTTAGACAAGGTTTATTATTATTGTAGGCCATTAAGTAATATATATGTTTTTAGATCAGTCTTCGATCTACTTTAGTTTGTTTGAAGATCTGTCTTAAAACTGAAGTTTACAGGAAAACTCTCAAGAGTATGAAAGGAATCTCATGATTACAAGATTTCTCTTTTACTAACCGTTTCAGTTATCCTTATGTAATTTTCTCTCTTTTCGAATGGTTCTGGGGTTGTTTTAATAAAATCCTTTTTTAATTTTAACTCGGAAATCCAATGGAAAAGGATTATCTTTACGAAGAATTTTTTTTTGCTTTATTTTTTATCCCGAGTTTGAAACTTGGAGAGAAAACTTTATAAACCAATATTGTGAAACCGCAAAGTTTTATCATCAAATCAAAGTACTTGGTGCACAAAATATGATGAGTACAGAGAAGCGTTTGACAATACATGTTTCAGTCAGTAATATTGTTTACATGGATCTGAAACGAAAATTGGCCATCTTCAGAGTTGAGGCATCAGCTTTCAATCAATCGACATCTCTACGTATGTAAACCTACCCAGTTTGAGGAGCAACTCTTGCTGTTTCAACAGTCTCGTTTTACGTAGCCACTCTATCTCAACGTTTGCTCTGGGGTGCACTCCTAGACGATAGGTTTATTTACACGTGCCTGCACACATACAGTACTGTGTAATGGTATTGATCTTACCTGCGTACGTACCGAACAGAACACATTATCGGAATGTCTGGCACGATGCGGGATCGCTTGATGAAAGCGATGGGAAAATTGCTCCGTCTGAGATTTCAACGCGCACCGCAAATTAGCCACCTACTATTAATGAAGCAAATAAGCTAATACTCGTAGACTAGATGTTCGTGAGGAATAATAGAGGTTATTTGTGTTCGGAAAATCAGTATAATGTTTTGTTTTTATATCCAGTTGTGAAGAATTGGAATCACAGAGTACAGTAGTGATTGTATCGACCAATTCAAGTGCGTACTTAGAGATACATATATTATGTAAATTAACATTAATGGAAGTAGGTATCAGTCATCAAATATTTCATTTTATTCAACGTTTAAACTAAATCATTTTCAATAAATTTTTCCAATTTACTTAGAGTGAAAATCCAAAAAGTGATAAATTGTTTCTAGCAAATATTTTCGAAATGTGTGTGAGTTGAGTGAAATAAATGATGTTTCAAATCTCAGACCATTCAAATAGATGAGAAACTTACAGATGAATGATGATAAAGTATGACGATGTAGGTAATTCCCTCAAACTCTTTCACTTCTACAGGGGGCCTAAAACGAATGAAAAAATTAAAGTTCTTAAAATGGTCTTTATGGTTATGACCACAAAGTCCATTTTAAGTGTTTTCAATTTATTTTTAACGTGATTCATATTATGATTCTGATAAAGCAGCCATTTTAGGCCCCCAGGTCGTTGCTCTATGAAAGACGAAAGCAGTCCACGTTGTTTGCACGACAGAGATCTCTACTCCAGAGACTTGAAAATAAACTGGAAACCTTTATTCTATAACGTTACCTTTACAACTAGAAACATATATAATCAGCCTCGTTAATCAAACCTCAAAATCTGTCTAGGTTTCTTTTTTTACATAATATTAAAATCAAAGAGGTTTTTTCACTTTATATGAACATGCGAACATTTTCTTTTCATGCTACTTGAAGTGGAAACAGAAGTCCATCGTAAAGGGATGAATGGGACTCCTTTATTGTAATGGTTACCGAAACATTGAATGGGTACTCCTGTACACTGTATTTTTTTTTAGATACAATTTTCTTTCACTGTTTTAGCATTAGCATTAGCAAGTTTGTGTTTTAGCAGAACGAGTCTTTGCTGGACAAATTGGTGTCTTTACCAATCGTCTAGTAATTAAATAGGCTGATCGTAAATTTAATATCGGTTTTCTGATGACGATGATTTAAACGTTTATTTTTGCCATACATGTTGAATATTTATAAACCTGACCCAAATGTAGCCTCATTTAAGTAGCTCTCATTAATTAGGCAAAACATTGCAACATTCGCAATTTAAGCCTTTTGTTTGTAAAAGCCATTCAGAAATGAATTAGTAGAAATAGCATGGCTTTTTATATTTTGTTACCCACTCATTAGATCTGCAAATAATGTTGTGCCGTATCTACATGAAAAATAAAATTAAAATACAAACTCTATTAGAATAACGGTATTTTCTTTGGGATAAGCTTCGTTTGTTCCCATTAAACATAACAATATTAAATAAGTATATACGTAAACAAAAACAGGAGAGATAAACGAGCAAATTGAGAGATTAAAAAGACAAGCGGAATTTATTTAGAGAATCCTTCTAGTGCTACGTTAAAATTTAATTAAGTACATACTTATGTATAATGTTACTGAGAGTTACTTCGAAATGTGATGACTACGCATTCTCATCTCCTGATTATACTAAAGATTTGCTCATCTTGTTAACTTTAGAAACCACTGAAATAACTTTATTATAAACCTTTTGTCTAAGTTAATTTAATGAGTCTCACTTTAATACGACGCCAGTTTGCTTTTCTCATTTTAGTAAAAAGTGATGAGATAAACTGCACGAATATAATGTAATGTAATATCTAACTCTACAATCTTCTTAGGTAAGGATAATGAGATTTAGAACCCTTGTTTATTGTTAGAAAACTCACTGATACTTAAGCAGTGAACCTTATCTACAAGCGCACTTAGTTTATAAATATAAAGAAAGAAACCAAGTTTTAATAAACGATCGAATCCTTTAAGTCTTAAAGCTGAAAGGGAAAAACCTATGAAAAAGGTAAAAAGAAGCATGAGACAGAACCGCGGCTCAGCTGCTATTCAACGGCCAACCATAATCTCACTCCCTTGCGCCTTTATATAGGAGTTCTGATGAATGCAGGGGATTAACTTCGCCAAAAGACACGTTCAAAGCGTACCTACGAAAAAAATGTAATAATATTTGTATTGGAGTTGAACAAACTCAATTTATTTTATACAAGGGCAACTCGACTTTCGGCGAAGAGTAGAGCTTAAACCGAACACAGTATATTTCAGGTACCTACTGATTCATTATTACAGCGATTTGTTGACTCGGAATAAACATTCGTGATGTATTGTGTTCATTCAACATCAACCGATTGTCGAACAGTTAACACATGTACGAATTACGAATGAATAATTGTACGAATTGAACCTGCTCGTAGGTAATTATATATTATTGTGTAATATGCTGGTCATAAGCTTGTGATGCGCATCATCTTACTGAAGTAGTTTGATTGCACATTATATCGGGTCGAATGGGCGCCAGTTTCAATTAACTGCCTGTTATTTCTGTTCCGATCCTGAATCGTCGGCGCATTGACCGAACCGATTCAGTAAAATTAGCCACAGATTCGCAAACGTGCACTATACTGCAGTCATGGCCGCGATCAAGTTATTTCTAGTTGTAAATTGTGTACGACCGATGACCGATGAAAAATTTGTCAGTGATATTGCTATTTATTTGTAACGGTTTTTGAGAAAAGGTTTATCAAAAGGTGATATCTTGAAGGGACAAATACCTCAATCGCTCGCCGGAGGGAAGTAACTGGATACCATTTGTTCAATTCAGATCCCCTACGTGTGTCGAGAGGAGTGCGAGATTGCGTCACGTCCGTCACGTTGAGGTTACACCTCCCCTATAACTTGATTGTGTCATTGGTCCATTCAAATCTCGAACACCTGCGGGGTAAAGGTTCTCTATACTTAGCATTTTTCAATAATAGAATATCTTTATTCACATTCCCATTTTGCGATAAAAATCCCATTCTGTTTCGACTCAAATGCCTACCATATCCTTCTGTAATCAATGGAAGACGTGTCAAATGTAATCTCATGTCAAACCTTCCTCAATAGCGCACATCCGCTGTATCTAACGTGAAGTAATTTTGTCGCTCTGATCCCATTACTTAATTCATTAGAACGGGAAAACCTATAATTATTAATTCCATTTAAGTCTATGAAACACTTTCTGTAATGAGCAGATAAATTTTGTTATTTTTAATCAATAGTTTAAAGCCTACTGAAGGCTGTTTACGTGATATTGGTCGACAATTTAGTCAGGCTTTATTTTTCTTGAGGACCTCTTTACATTATGTAATGTAGGAAAAACTTTTATTTTAACGTCTGTGTAAACACAGACATAGTTGTTTTGCGATATCAGAGTTGCCAAACAAAATGGTGTTCTGAAAATCTGAAAAGGGAAGGTCTAAGTGTGTCCTATTTTTAGCCGTAGCGTGATGTGAAATGAATAGAATCGCGTGTGTGGGAGTCTAGTCTACGCGGACCGCTAAGAAATTGCCACCAGCAACGAAAACTGTTTACAACACCCGTATAAAACCTGCTCTAAGGCTGCGTTAACACCCGGAGCGAGAAGGAATAGGACGCCGTCACCTCCTTCTGCGAAGCAGTCATGCTAGCGAAGGAGGTGGCGGAACGTGAGAGGGAGAGAACCTCACGTCCCAGCCGCCGCGGGAGACGCACCGGGCGTCGGGGGCCACGTGGTGGCCCCCGGCCACCGTAGGCGCGGGCCTGTGGACGGTGAGCTATGGGCTAGCTCGCCGCCCGTCCGTCTTATGACGACAGGCCGTGTCGACGGCGCGTTCGTGTTCCACGCGCGCCTCAAAGAGAGTCAGCAAACAGGAAAGGGTCCGTAAGGACCGACGCCTGCCAGGGTTGCGGGACTGTTCGAAAGAGATACCGCGGCCCTGGAACACAAAGGGCAAAGGAAGGAACATGGATGGGTTTTAGTCAGTAAAAGTCTGACACTCCCTCCTGCTCAGCCCAGAGCGGGAAGGGTTATTTGACGATTTGCCATCGGTAAAAAAAAAAAAAGTCTGCGTTCACAAAAAAACCGTGTAGTGTAGGGTGAGTATCCTGTTCAAACTGTATGAAAAAACAACTTTTGTTTTTCACACATTTAACATAAAGACATATTTGATGTGAACGCAGCCTAAAGAAAAACGTAAATATAAAACATCGCCCCTAGCATTTCCTTTTCACCTTACAGACTTTAGCTACCAGTGTTTTTCTTTTTGTAAACAACATACCAACCTATAATTTGTCGCGAAGGACGACACGCGTGTAATACGTTTTCATTGCCTCAGGGAGGATGCCCAGCAAGCCATACATATAACAAGATTTATATCTAGTCGTTATCAAGCCATGTTTATTTCCTGCGTATGTGAAATATCACTAAAACGAGGCGAGACACTTCTCGCCTATTAGTGTGGTAGGAAATATCTTATACCTCCACGGAAACAGAAAGGAAATCTGGGTTATTTGTAAAGAAAAATAGACTAATTAGGTTTTAAAACGTAACTTTAGTTTAGAAATATAATATAATATAATACACGTATCAATTAAAATATTTAAATTACTCATGTGCATAAAAAATAACTAGTCCGCCATTTTTGGGAGTCCGCCATATTGGATTTAGAGTGACGTTGATTAGCTAATAGCATTGTCAAAATTTCAACTCAATCGGTTGGAGATAACTGTTTAAAATTCAGTTGCAAGATTTGACCTAAATAAACAAACAACAAACATTGCAAGTTAAATAAGAGCTTATAAAAATACAAATTTCAGTTACCAATTTACCTCCGTACGTAACTAGTTTTTTTCTTTTCTAAATCTGGCCTGCTGTTCTATTTCCCAAATTCGTTCCTTTTTGTCCCGGTTTTCAGAAAATCTAGTTTTAATCTAAATTGTATACAAAATTACGAGAGACGTAAAATATAATAAGTACCTGTTAGAAACAAAGACTACAGAATTGTAAACTAGATGGTTATCTGGTTACGTCTGGGTATTAAGCTTTGTACAATGGCAGGCCTAACGTGAAATAATAATAGGACTAATATTTATCTCAACATACTCGTACAAAAGTATTCTATCCACCCTTATGTATTCGAGTAAATACATTGTTTTGGATCTATTTACTCGGACTACCACATATGTTAGAAGCACTATTACCAACTTAAAGAAAACTATTTGTTCTACAGCCACCTACTTTATCACTTTTCGTATTTTATCAGATAGAAGCTCAGTATTCTTCGAAGCTTTAATATTTGCCCACACTGTAACAGAATATTAACGAACTTTAATATTTTTTACTGTTCATTAAAAACTTTCCCTAATACAGAGACTTCTGAGCTTTATATAACAGGCGCGATGGGTCAATTACCATTTTTAAAACATTAGCTACGTTTATTATGTAAGTAATTAATGTTTTTGTTATTTAATTAAACGGAACTTGTTGTAAGGGTTAAGTTTAATTTTGACTTTGACATGGGTTTTTAGACCGTAGAAACAATTTATCAGTGTTAAAAAGTTGCTTGTGGAGAGTTAGACTGTTTAGCCACAACAACATCTCCACAAGCTGGCTTTCACCTAAATATTTAATCGAAAAATGTCGGATGGTAATACGTTGATTATCTTGCGAAATTTCAAACATTATATTACGGGCAAAAATTAGCGTTAACAACAGATTGTTTGTGTGCTCCAGCAGTAAGAGATTTATTTCAGATTAAAATCTGTACTAAACATTGTTTATTCATGATTTTGGTACACATTTGTCTTGATCATTTTATTTAATTTATGAGTCCTCTATGGTTGGATCAGTCAGAGTTCGAATCTCGTTAACATGACAGATAACCAAATGAATAATTTATTTATTTTGTTACGAAAAAATAACGACACACCTATTTCACAAGTAAACAAAACTCAGTTTTTTTTCCTTATTTTGTTCAGGCAATACCACTGTTCAAATTATCTATGCTTGACTTTTCTTCTACTACTTGTCTGTGCTTCTTCCAAAAACAAAAGGCACTCACAATTTATCGCATATTCGCATCTGACCTGTCTCCTGATATAACAACTAAATATCGCAGCACACCAGTAAGAAAATAAACCGTAAAGTAGATAATATTCTTTATCAATACGTCATAATTGGTTGACGGGAATCAGCAAATAAATTCCGTAGTGTGGATCTCTAGCCACGAGGTATACACGATACTTTACCCACGTTAACGCTAGAGTGAGCTTTGTGACTTGAAAACATGAAATATAGATACCTGTGTAGCTACAGGTCGGCGATAAGGAAGCGCCCGCAGGGCTGTCAAGTGTCACCGAGACTTTACCAATTCTGTAGGAATGCACTTCTCTACCTACATTTTCGGAATTGCTTTACGCTTTGCGTTGGCGCAAAATGGAATCCAATATGATTTCCTCTCAATTATCGCTCGAAATAGTTTGCGATTCTCAAATTGTTTGAATGATTTGAGAGCTTTATAACAAGGAACGTTTACGTTGAATCGTTGTTGCGTCGAATTTTGATGAATAGACAATTTATTACTTTGTAGAAAGCAACTGTTACAACCACTCTTGAGGATAAGTTTAAGTTCAAGGTTCAAGTTTGTATTCTGCCTTGTCGTTCTGATGTTTGCAATGGTTAAAAAAAACACGCTAGATAAATTGCCAAGAGTAATGGGGCACACGGTGGCTACGTGAAAAATTCTGATACTTAGCTGCATCCGGTTAGACTGGAAGCCGACCCCAAAATAGTTGGGAAAAGGCTAGGCAGATGATGATGACTTGGACACATTCCATTTTCTGACTATTCACTGTTTTCCAATTTTATGGAATGCTCTATTTATATTAGTTTGATTACTGTTGCTCCAAAGGTTACAAACTCTCTAGTAGTCAGCCATCCATTCTAGAGCAAGTTTGTGATGGGAATGCAATTGCGTCTATGTTGGGGAGATTGCTTGAATATTAAGGCAACTGGAAAGCCAATACAATTCCCTTTCGGTCGGTTCGTAACATCACCCGTTGAGCGAGCTAAATACTAATACTGTCATGTAACACGTTTGATATCGGGCTCAGCTGCTCTAGGGATGTAGACGAAACCCGAAAAGAGGAATTTCGACCGCAAATATTCCACCCATGAATATCAACTATTTTCCCTATTCATAGATTAGTTTTGGGAGCTTTTCCACAACTTTGTAACGTTGAATTTGGTTAGTTTTTTTATTAGATTGGCCACAGGCATTCTGAGTATTTTTCGGCCTCGCAAATAAAAAGTATGCAGCGATTTTTTGATCCCGTCTTCTTTATTATTCAGGAGAGTAGAACGGTGGAGTTGTCATTATGCTGTCAATTATTAGGGGGAAAACAATAAAGTCCATTAACTACGAAGTAGCTCCATTTTCTTCAACAATTTTCCTGCGATTATATTTCAACCCCTCGCGACCACCGAGGCTTCATAAAAAATTTAGAAATGCGTCTCATGGGTAAACACTTACCTATGTCAAATGCTATGAGCAAAGTTCCGGGATTAAACGCTCTTCGTCCACTCACCGCTTAAATGTGGGGAGGGGGCGCTCGCCGGGGAGCAATCAAAACTTTAACCTGTACTGTACCTAGGCACGCTTTTATGATTTTCAATAGGTACTCGTATACATCCAAATCGTTCTTTTATTTTACCCGTAAAAGAATGAAGTCTTTTTTCAGTAAATATTTGTGAATAGGAATACAGTCGAATAAATCCTAAGCTTTTATGAAAGCTACGGACGAAAATCTGAAAAATATTTATTGTCAAGTTGAATACACAAACGATCCCGTACATTGCTTTCCTAAGTTTTCAACCAACTTAAGAGCTCTCAATAACGACGCGAAACAACAACCGACTCCTTTAAAGTTCAATGCAATTTACAGATATGCTATGCTTTAATTTGAGAAGCTTACGATAAAATGACTATCATGCAGATCGTTTGATCTACGAGGTCAAGTGCTACAAGGGGGGCAGGTATTTACATATCGACAACGCTCCTAGCTAAGAGCACTTAAAACCGTTACTCTTTTAATACAAATTCCAGTGACGGAGATCAGTTCTGCACGGGTAGCGTCAGTTGAAACCAACAAGAACGGTCATTGTATATCAAAACTCGCCAAGTGATGATCACTATGAACTGTCAACAGAGAAACGCAATAGCCCTGCAGGACTACAGTCTGAGACACAAAAATCCGATAACCGTTGTGCAAGGTTCTTTGACGTCACACACACATTATATAGATATTCATTTTTTGAAATCAGAGATACACAGATACATGCGGGCCGTGTCTATGTATCTCTAGATGTCATAAAGTGACGTACCTATGTCTACGAAGCGTGGCTGTGGTCTCCACCGGGTTACGCTTTGCTCACCAATGCTCGGTCCACGTGGACACCCTCTGCGTGGGATGCAGCTGATGGGATTCACAATTGAGTGGGTTTAATGTATTTTAATTCCGTGGTAAAAACTGATTTCTGTCGAACAAAGTGAGATTGTTTTAGGTGTAGGGCGAACCTATCGACTCTGAATATATATATAACTCTCTGTGAACAGATCCATATAGCTATATACAAAAAAATCTGATGTGTTTGCAAATAGTCAGAAATCCATTACAATAAGGTAAGTAAATGGAAAGGTACTATCCCAACAGTTCGGATATCATAGCACTTTCAGAAGTGTAATTAAGTTAACGGGCACGTTGTTTTAGTGTTAGCTCAAAGCGAATATTAGAATGGCAATTCTGTTAATCCTAAGTGTAACATACTACGGAACGTGTAAACGAGTATCAACAAAGCTCCGCCACACGAGCCGCGCGGCTAACTTGGTTTTATTTCGCTACACAATTATGTAACGTGTGATGATTAATCGTTTCCAAATTCAACTAAATGCTTACATTTAGTTTTAAATAAATAAATAAAATAAATAAATATCGCAAATATTATATTTAGTTAGTTTTTTTTTATTTATTTTTTATTATATTTAATTTAATTATTTTAATTACTGCTTTAATTATTGCTTTCATGAAAGCTTTTATTGCAGCATGTTCATTGAATTTTCACTAATGGCTAGTTACGCTGTACATTTTTGTTTTATCCTATTTATTTTGGCGTAATAAATACAATTTATAAGACCTGTTAGCGGACCCTACACGAAGCTGTCAACCAAGCATTCTGTACATCAAAGTAAGTAACTACGCAAAAAATATAGCTGGGAAACGACTTTTATGGGGTAAAAGTCTCGATTTGCAATAGAGCTCAATGTTACGCACTCAAAACATGTTGATGGATGCATTGAACATTTAGATCATTAGTACTGGGGAGGAGATATTAAAGTAAAGTTTAAACATTACCAACTTGTATTTAAAGAAAAAAACTTGTGAAAAAGTGGTAATATTGACTCACAAAAAAAATATCGCAATGACGGTTTACACCCATTATGCTGCCGAATTATGTAGAATTTCTTTATCATACTCCTGCTCGCCTGATAACATGTATACCTCTGTGTGGTACCTCTGTTTTCAGAGGAAATTCAGATGCACGAAAACTACTTTTATAGTATCGCACTACCAATGTCCCGTTACAGTAGGACACTGCTTACGTTATTATAAAACCAATTTTCGTTGCATCAGCGGTGTCCTTTCCCATCAACCGATAGTCGATAGTAGCAAGAACATACGTGCCTTAAAATCTAGTGTTTCTGTGGCCATACTGTATCAACTAGTCGTTAACAGTAGAAGTGTAGATACGAAGAATGAATCAAGACATCTAACAAAATATATTTGCAAGGCAGATGTGAATGAAAACTCAAAGTGGTGTCCATGTGATTTCACTTATATCTTCTGGGACGTCGGGCGACCTAGAAGGACCTACACTGACTTAAGAAAACCTTCTAAAGAATGTACAGGTGTGTAGTACTCGCTACCGTTATGCGTGTGTACGTTCGCGATGTAAGAACATGGACTAAACACAATATATATAAGCTTCGTTGCAGGTAACGTTCTGAAGCTTCTGCCTAATTCCGTCGGATAAAAGTGTTTGTTTATTTAACACTCTCAGACGACACTTTACAAAGCCGAGTTTTTCCTCAAACATTATGTTATATGTAAATAGCGGAATACTGTTCTTATTGCTAAAATTGACGTAGGACCTGTCTCTTATCCCCATGTTTTTTTCTGGTTAACAGACAGCAACTTCGTGCTGGGCAACGCGCAGGTGCCGTGCTACCCCATCGTGTACTGTTCGGACGGGTTCTGCGAGCTGACGGGCTGGGCGCGCGCGCATATCATGCAGAAGGGGTGCGCGTGCAAGTTCCTGCACGGGCCCGACACGAGGGACGAGCACCGGCACGAGATCGACACTGCGCTGGAATCCAAGCACGAACTTAAACTAGAACTTATATTTTATAAGAAAAATGGTGAGTTGTATTTAAAATCCTCGTTATCATTCATAATTTTTCTGCACTTGGCCCAACATGCCTTCATTGTCATTTAAAATCCTATTCTAGATTCTCATCAACCAACCATCAGTCCGGTTGCACTAAATCTTCGCATCGTCTTATCTCGAAAGAAAGAACTTCAAAGTGTCAATAACAGACGTTTCCTAATCCTGAATTGGTTGCTGCACTAACTTGAAGAACTATCCCGTGTAGCTGATTTTGATATGCTTATAGTACAAACATTATCCATTAAAATGATAAGAAATTCTGTTAAATTTGCACGACATATTTTACTTTATAATATTTTGGTAAAAGCTTACTGCTGAATCAATACCTTCTAAAAGCCACCAAAATAAAAATAAAATATAATATTATACATTTTATTAAAAATAACCATTAAGTGAATTGCCTTTTGAAAGCGCAAAACTCAATATCGGAGAAAAGCTTTCCCGTTAAATTACATTCGTGGAAAAGCAACGAAAACGTTTATGAGCTTTGCACTTTCGAGTTTCGACCGTATCGAAGTTTCCTACGTGCCAGTTTTTTTGTAATCAAAACACACCTGCGTCCGCAACCAAGGTTACTTTTTTCAAACCTTTATTTGGTTTGGCCGATCGATGGATCAATTCATAAAATAAAATTGTGTTATTTTTCTTCTGATGTCCTATTTTCTAAGCCACATGTGCATAAATGATTCGCTTATCTATTAATATTAATTGCGCAGTGGCATGCACAGTAAACCCACACGCTCTAGTGACAAAAGAACCAAAGACATAGAGGTTATAATTTTATTATAATAAAATTAAAAGGCAGAGTCATAAAACGGCCCGTTTCTAAAAGAAAGACTTTTCATTCGACCCTCGATCCTTTGCATTAATGGCTTTGCAAAACGTCGTCCATGCCACAATCGTAAACAAAACGAATAAGCGGTTTACGATTCCATTCGACAAAATTAAACTTTTACAAGCAGCCAGCTGTTCCTCGTCAGCAGCTTAACTGCTTTTAGAATGACGCTCCTCCGAGCAAAGACACCATGTTGAGGACCCACTTCAAAATGACGTCGGACGAGCGCTTTACGGTACATTAAAGTCTCGAACACCGGTTCACAAAAATTCAAAGCTTCAGTCATACATAATCAATGTTTCTTAGGGCACTCGTTCTTTCCTTTGAATTTCGAGCGAAATTAACATTAATTAAACTTTTCAGGATCTCCCTTTTGGTGCCTGCTCGACATCGTCCCAATTAAGAATGAGAAACGAGAAGTGGTTTTATTTCTCGCCTCCTTCAAGGATATCACCAACACCAAGATGGCCGCCATGAACACTAATGAGAACTTCGACAGCGGTGAGTGCCTTTGTAATGATGACACTGGAAACTTCTTAACAAATTGCAACCCTCAAAAAATTATAATAAGTACCTACTTTAAAAATAGTGACCTTGTTCCGAAGTCTTCTGAATACTTAATGAGATGTTTTTCGAGGATGCTGACAGTTGTGCATTTGTATTAACTCATCACTCAGCACGTTGTTCTAGTGCTCTAGGTACATCTATAAGATTGATAGCATTAGATTGAGCTCCCGTAGCTCCCGGTTGCCATAGCGAGTCGAGCATCACCGCACGGTAAAGTTCCTTTACGAGTTTTGTATCGTACCCACTGTGTAGACTTTCTGAACTAGTCTGTAGCTAGACAGGCAATAAGTCTGAGTAGATAGAAATAGATTTAGTGAGTAAACACTTCGTAGCGAATATAACTGTTGTTTTTCTCTGTATCTACAAATGCATCACTTGACTCAACACGTTTAAGTTAATGAGGATGAAATTAGCGCCGATCTGTTAGCAAAGGACCTCGTTCGATAACTGTATGTAGGTGTAAGCTTAATAGCAACACTTTCTCTACTTAATTTAATGATATCTATAATACTCTTGCTTGTTTTTTAATAAATTGTATTTTTCAAAGGATAGCTGATGCTTCAAGTAGATTAAAACGTTGTGGTTGCAATTTTTGCGAAGCACATTGTTGTCAAAATGCTTATATAAACCGAACAGGTATTTTCAGAGTTCCTTTACATTACAATACAGCGAGGTTTCCGATTAGTTTGTTGCTACAGCTCGCTACCAACAATGTTTAATAAAACTTGAAGCATGGGCTGTTTGTTCAAGTTCAAATACCCTTTGAACACCACAAACTTGTATATCAAATTAGTTGAAACCACCCTGTATTTCGATTTAACTTTGAGGAACAATAATAACATACATATACTAACCCCTTGTTTAAATCATCTTAATCGAATATGTCGCCAGTTTGCGTTTTATGAATTTTTTTCATGGTCCATAAGCTGCGCAATTCTACATGTTTCATTTTCTAGTTTTAGAAAAACATTTTTCAATGCAATAATACATAAACAAACATTCATGACTGTGAATGCAGGCGGTTCTTATCACACCGTAACGAAAAATGTATTCATAAAATATGACATTTTATTTAAAAAACCATGAGTACCTATACGTTTCAAAACACAACTCTCACACAAAGCCAGATTTGGAACAACTATTTGAAGGTCAATAAAATATTTGTTCTGTGCGGAAATCGAATAGGTGAAACATGGCACAGCACACAGTTGCAATGCCGTATCTACCTAATGATTCGTTTAGATTTTATAGTAATTGGTAGTTAGTATAGGGTCAAAATCCGTTATTATTATTTAAGAATTTTGACCTGAAAGTTTTCTTTAAATTTTATTTTGAAGTTTCTGAGGTGAACTACATAACCGCCTGCATTTTCAGCTAAGCCCATGCTAAACCTCAACCCTAGACTGATAAATACTCTTTTACTTTGCAGACTGCATGCACTATTGCATGTTTTATTCTAATTTACACTCTTTTAAAATTTATGAAGAATTTAATAATGTACACCTAGCTTTTACTTTTACCGTTAATTTACCGAGTTTAAAACTGTTGGTAGGCTTTTCTGTTTAACCTTTAAAATATGGCATGAAGCTTTAAGAGTCAGTTTAGATTAGGCTTACTTAAATTATGCTTAATCCGTCGGCTTCTGCTTTGTAGTACGAACAAACAAAATATTAATATTCATAGTGTCGATGTAAACGGCAAAGAAATGACTCGCTAAGTCAAGCATGGTGCTTAAGTTGAATAAACTTTGTGTATTATGAAGATCAATGTTTTTATTCGTTTGATAAAACTCGTTCGTTCTGTAGTATAGATGGAATTCAAATAAATATATTGGCTACATCTCAGCCTAAAACAAGCTTTCATAGCTGTTCATTTCAGAAAGGAACTGAATTTGAGATGTTTACCCATTCAGTGTCTAAAATCAATTAAAAGATGCCAGATTATGAATGAACTTCAATTTTTTAAAAATAAATCGTCTCAAATCCTATCAAAAAGGTTAATATACTAATACAAATGTACTCAACTAGAAATATATTATTTTTAGAACAAACCAGACTCACTAGAAGCTATGTCGCTTTTAACGAATCTTTAATATCATTAATAACTTAAAAAATAGAAAGCGTGATTTTGAATTGATTATTTTATACTTAATAAGAAATTTAAAATAAAGCTGGCGAGACATTTTAGTAAAAATAAGAGAGCCATATATTAAATAAAAAATAAAAAATACATGGAAAAAGAAAACTTTAATGGCATTACGTCATTATTTTTAAAGAAACTGGCCAGTTAAATGTCTTTTTGGAATGGAACCACGAAGGTTTTATTTTTCTTTAAACCAATACTGTATGTATTTTCAATTTTCCTTTGTAAATTCATATTGAGCAAAATGCTATTTATATTGCCTATAGTAGGAACTAACGCCGCCATCTTGTGTTTTCAATTCGTTTTCCACAGATAAATTCACAAATGATTAGCAACAGCGCCCTCCTGACAATATTATTCAACCGCCAAAAGAGCCATGCTGCACTTATAAAATAAATAAGTATAGTTCTGTTCAACCTGTTAGCTGCGAGTGACGGTCTGCGCATTATACAGTCAAGACGATGCGTCCTTTGCGCCCCGTTGATACCTAAAATTTTATTGTGTTCCGCAGCTTTATGGTAGATGTTTCGAGCCACTTTTTTTAATGGCAATAATGGCATCTCCCAGTTCAACCTAGGAGGTTGTCGTCTGCTTAACCGGGCTATCCTGTCCTGCCTTTAGTGTAAGCCAGGGCAAACAAACTAAGCGACTACATAATAAGGGTGCCCCCTGAGGGGTACGAGCCTAGGCTTAGGGCGTCGCTGGGGGAGAACAGCAAGAGGGCAGGTTGGATCTGAATGGTAGTTTCGAGCTACCATAAAGTTTGAACCTCTATACCCGCGACTGCGCACTCGTAGCTAACTTCCAAGCCGCCATAAAATTCGAACAGAACTATAGATACTCAAGTAAGTTTCACGAGAACACCTAAAATAACAAACACTACGACAAGAAATTAATATCAACACGAAACTGTTGAAATACTCATATTGGTTTCTACGTTTATTGAATGAATCTCAACACATGGCAGTACTCTGTCTGGTTTCAATCAGCTAAATGTCAACGTAATGTCTGAGTCCATCTAGGGAATTAATTCCAACGAATATTTTTTTTGGTTCGAAAGGAAAAAAATTTAACGCGCAATATCGATTAAAGCAAACTTTCATTTGGTAAGTAATAGTAGTTTTTGAAAACCATTACGTGCTAGATTTTAATTTTCTATTTATCAGCTTGAGTTTAACAGTGGGCCAAACGGAAATCTTTTCTTTTAATGAACACAATTTAGAAACTAAACTAAACAGCTTTGTAATGACTACAGAATGTGGCCATTTTGTGTAATTACAAAAAGTTTTCAAGTCAAAAGAGTGCTTGTCTACAAATTGGGGATCTGCGCTGACTATGCTCCCAAATGCCTTTTGCGAAGGAAATTTTAGGTAAAACTTTTACTAATTAATGAAATATTTACAATCATAAAAGTCCACATCTATTTTTAATTACAGGTAGGTAGTAGTTGTAGCGGTCATTGACCTGCAGAAAGTTTAGGTAATGTTAAGTTATCATATGGCTATTGTCGTTGTACTTGTAGTTACTTAACATAGTTTGGAAAGGTTAGTCACTAACACAAACATTTTTCAAATCGAATAAGGTGCACCTACATAGATTTCAATTATTTCGTTCGGAAGTAGAACGCTTTGTTCAGCAAAATCAGCTGTCCCATACTGGGTCAAGTAGGTATTTAAATTTTGTATGGTACAGCTTTTACAATGATGAAGAACGTAGATGTATTAAGAGTATGCAAATTGATTTGAGAACCTTCTCTTTTTAAACACTATTTAAGCTTTCACGGTTTACAACTATGCTTAAGTATAGGTACTGTCACGTATTTGTTATTTTGAGCTTCCAATATTTCAACGCTGTTGCAAGCGCCATGATCGCGGGCCTTCTCGTTTTGTTAACTCGGCCAAAAAATATTATCTCCGACGCGATCAACGAGAATGTCGTTCTTAATTTGAAGGTTTTTGATGACAATATAGTTAAACAAAACAACAGTAAAGTCGTCTCCTCAGTAAATATTAAGTATATAGCTAGACAATGGATTTAGATCCAAATTATTTAGATTTTTACCCTCGCTTCCTCGTGCTTTTAACATTTTTATCTTTTATTTTATCCTCTTCCTTTTAATAATGTTCCTCAAGTTTGAATTTACATTATTGTAATGATTTAACTTTTAAAGATACAAATCTTTTTGTCTTCTTTTTTCAATTTGTCGCACCGTAGGCTGCTTAGTACTTGCTTACTTTAATTTCTGGCGACATCCTGTTTTTGATACTAACTCACGAAAGTCCAAAATCACAACAACCGCATCATTAAGTTTAATACCTATCTACTTATCAATATATTAATAAAGTTTATCACGACCGCTTTGTTTATCGGCACATTAATGGAAATGGCCAAATAATAATCCAATCAAAGTTTTCGCATTATGGAAATGCCGATAATTTTATACTTCGGTATTTTGAACTTTCGTGGTATCAAAGCAGCATTACTGCCTACTTACAAGATTTTCTTATATAAAATGTGGAAAGATAATTCTTGTATCTAATCTAATTTTCCTCTAATCTCTCTCTGAGATATTTTACTTCAGTTATTTACAGCTAATTAGGGTTACTTTAATTAAGAGTAATCGAGAAATATCTTTTATACGGCTTTATAAGAAAATCCTTCAAGGGGCAAAGTTTCGTTACACTAAGTAGTGATTACTCGTAGCTGGTACTGAGCCAGTGGTCCAGTGTGTAACAGGGTGGTTTATGCATGCAGGAGCCGCGGTGCGGCCTTCGGCTGGCGTGGTCACTCTAGCGTTATCCCCATTTGTACCCGCAGCGGCACTCTTGGGCGCCCGGTTCCGCGCTGAATCTAGTTGCCTACTTCCAGACCCGAATGGCAATCTTGACCCCGAAGCGCCGTCGCCCGCGAACATGGGCAGGCGACGCTCTAGGGCGGTACTATACCAGCTTTCAGGACATTATAAACCGGACAAAGCGAAGACAAAACTAAAACTCAACAATGTTAGTAAGGTAAACTTTTTTTCAACCGAGAGGCATTTTATTTTTCCGCTACAGAATATAGGTACTCGGGCTCCTTCCGGTCTGGGACGGTTCCTGAGGCCTCGTGACAACTTTTCATGAATTAAATGTTGGGCGGACGCCGAATAATTTTAATAATACAGTTGACTGTTGAGAGCTCCAATAAAATTATGTAAATTATTTCAGAATCTATTACACTCATCGGACCCTCCGTTGCCTGAATATAAAACGTCAGCATTAAAAAAATCTAGATTTATAATATCACACTATGGGGTCTTTAAAACATTCTGGGATTGGCTGATCCTCATAGCTACGTTTTATGTGGCCGTGGTGGTTCCGTACAATGCCAGCTTCGTAGACGAAGGACACCCCAGGATAAGTGTGACGAGTGATGTCGTGGTAGAAGCGCTCTTCATTATCGGTAAATCCCTTCAGTAACTTTTTAATATCCTCTATGGAAAAGTTTTAAACCTCATATGTGCGTTTTGCAGATATAGTGCTTAATTTCCGGACGACATTCGTAAGTAAGAAAGGAGAAGTAGTCTCCGATTCTAAGCCGATAGCCCTTAATTACATCCGGAGCTGGTTTGTGGTGGATCTCCTGGCGGCGCTGCCGTTTGACCTACTTTACGCGTCCGACGTGTACAGCGGCGCGGTAAGTTAGAACTACCCACTAATTAATGTTACAGTCTGGTTATTAATATTTTTTTCAACTAAAATGGCCCAGAGTCGTGCTGCCGCATTCTGGTAAACCTACAATCTTTCCGTATTTTCTTGCGCCTGCTATAAATTCTTTGACTTTTCGCTTGCAGATATGACTAATTAATCCTTTACTTTGTTGGCACAGGAGTCAGCACACGGGAACGTGCATTTAGTAAAATTAACAAGACTGCTGCGACTCGCCCGGCTGCTACAGAAGATGGATCGATACTCGCAGTACTCGGCTTTGATACTGACGTTGCTAATGCTCTCTTTCACTTTGCTGGCTCACTGGCTCGCCTGCATTTGGTTCATTATAGCCGACAAAGAGATTGAAATTCACAAAAACGAAAGTTGGGACCTAGGTAATTTTGCACAAGACTGATTTAAAGTTTAATATTGAAAAAGATTAGAATATGACCTAACCAGGACACTATTTTAAGGTCGTTCGAGTAAATACGTTGAAGATAAAATACGCCTAAATAAATCTACTCGATATAAATTCAGCAATCCGCTTTTCAACTTGTGCAAACTTCAGCTGTGAGATACATCAATAAGATTCTCGGAGATAAAAGTTTTTTATTGCTTCGTTTGGGTAAAGTGGAGTTGTTTAATTCTAGGATGGATAAACAATCTGGCGGAGAGGCTGAAAGTGCCGATCCCGAACATTTCGCACAGTGAGAGCTACGTGACGGCGCTGTACTTCACGTGCTCCTCGCTCACCAGCGTCGGCTTTGGCAACGTGTCCGCCAACACCCTCGCCGAGAAGATCTTCAGCATCATCACCATGCTCATCGGAGGTACGTCACCTACCTTCATCATTATTCATCAAATCATTATTATTATCATCGAATCAATCAAAGCTAGACTCAGCTCACAACAACATTACAATCTTTCTTAGTTCGCCTTTTCGCACCTTTTACGAATCGAGTGAGTCAACTTTTTGACCCACACTTCACTCGTATCTTGTTTATCTTGGATATTACGTTTTTATAACATGCCTGTATTGACAAATAAGCAAAGGTAAACAATAATCGGTTTACTCAACTCAAGACGCTTACGAGCAAATCATGCTTTACAAGAGTCTAAGAATAACAGAGGATCCGGTTTCTTTGATCGATCCAGATATATTCAGGTTAATATAAAACTGTCAAATTCTAATTTGGGAACGGCTCAATGCATTGAAGTGAACGTAATGTAGATTAATATCACGTACTTATTCAGGCATACTCGATCACAATGGCGCAACATAATTAATGTTTTAATTATGTGTTTTGCACGTAGTTAATTACACGGGTAACTTTTAGCGGTATGAAAATAACGAGCTTGAAACCGCAGCATCAACCTCATCGCCACTACAAACGATAAAACGAGTATTAAATGTCACATTTCCATTGTTTTAGCACTGATGCACGCCGTAGTGTTCGGTAATGTAACGGCTATCATACAGCGCATGTACTCGCGCCGGTCCATGTATCAAAGCAAGTGGCGTGATCTCAAAGACTTTCTCAGCATAAACCAAGTGCCCAAAGAGCTGAAGCAGCGGATGCAAGACTACTTCCAGACTATGTGGTCGTTGAACCACGGCATCGATATACATGAGGTAATTATGTAGGTACTTTGAAATGATCTTACCCCCGTCTCTACAACTCCCAAATAGACGTGTCAATGTGTTTATTGTACTAATTATCTATGTAACGTATATCTGTTACAGACAGTGTGATTAATTAGCAATAATTACGGGTAATTATAATAATAACTTCTCTTTGGAAATCAGTGGACTGAGTTTGTACAAATGAAAAGTTTGGCATAATCTAGCAACGAATGCCCTCTTGATTGTATGTGTAATAAATATACTAAATACCAAAAGGCCAATGATTTGGTGCTAATTAACATAAAATGTAGAACTTTTATAAATACATAATTTTCAAATACGCACCGGGGAGGAAGTATCAAATGGAGATATGCGGTTAAGATAACACAGCTTTGAAGTTCGTCCGAACCCCAACCGTGCTAAATGGGTTGGAAACGAAATATAATGCGATAAACTTAATCTCCTTAACTCCGCTTTTTAAATATATTTTTACTGAGCACTTATATTTTTATAAAATCTCATTTTACAAGTACAGGTCTGACTTTACGTCAATGCAAATCTCTGCCGCTTTGAAATCATATGAGAAATTATTCTGGTCTGTTTATTTTTAGACTCTCAAAGAATTTCCCGAGGAGCTGAGGGGGGACGTGTCGCTACACTTACACCGTGAGATATTATCCCTTCCGATATTCGAGTCAGCGTCGCAGGGCTGTCTCAAGCTGCTGTCTCTGCACATTCGGAACAATTTCTGCGCCCCCGGCGAGTACCTCGTGCACAAAGGGGACGCCTTGACGTATATCTACTACATATGCAATGGTTCTATGGAAGTGATGCAGAACGACATGGTCGTCGCTATACTGGGTGAGTCACACAAATGAACCCATTGTTCGTACCACGTAGCATTCACACACCTTCACCTGTCAACCTCTCTCGTTCCTCCCACAAACATATTCATAAACCGTTTATTAAATAGGCAAAGGAGATTTGGTGGGATGCGACATGAATACCCATTTGCAAGCTTACAACGGTTCAGGCTCGTCGCACCAACAAGGGAATAATTCTGATGTTGTGGTGAAATCGAGCAGTGATGTTAAGGTATACTGAATTATTCATTTCCCGCTTTTAAAGCACTGTTGCCATACATACAACAGTACTTAGTATGTTTCTAAAAATAACGGCATTGTCCTTTCATACCAACAGGCTCTAACCTACTGTGATTTAAAATGCATTCACATGGGTGGCTTAGGCGAAGCTTTACGGCTATATCCTGAGTACCAGCAAGAGTTCATGCACGACATCCAACACGATCTGACTTACAACTTGCGAGAGGGCTATGAGGCCGAGGCAGAGTCAGACGGGAACGGTCACCCATCACTAACACTGCCTTCAATATCAGAAGACGATGAAAACGCCGCTGAGGACTCAGCACTCACACCGAAAAAACTACCCGGATCAAACGCAAATAGCCCTCGGCATCAGAAATTCAGGTTCAATTTCATTTAATGCCAACTATACTTATGAAAATAATTTCAATCGGATTACAAAAAATATTACCTCGTGTTTGGTTTATAATATCAAAGCATTCCAATATTTTCCGATTGGATTGGTTTTCATTGTGAATACAAATGGAATTCTTTTTATACAATAATATTGGATACTCATAATACACGTATTTTGCGAATGTAAACTAAAATGATTATTTTGTAAATCATAAAACACTGATGTTTCAGGACGGATGGACAACCACGGCTGTCTCATAAAGAGTTACGTGAAAGAATAGAAAGACAGCGCTCTATAGCTGCGCCCAAAGTTTCAAGAGCTGATTCTTTGGAAGGGCTTAATTTAGAAGTGCACAATACGCGATCGTCTGTGGACCGACTTGACACGCAAGTGTCGAGCTTGCACCACGATGTGGCGGCGCTCAGCATGGAGGCAAGTGTACTCGTACAATGACGTCACGTCTCTAATCCCACGCTGACCCACTTGTCAAAACCCACGTGACATAGATCCTTAATAATACAATGATATCATTCAGTCTTCAGATAAGGATTTATGACCTCATGACGTTCTATGTTCACCTACTTTTTGTGATGACCTAATACGTTTTCTATGCGATCTATTTCAAACCAGTTCTTCAAATTACTGGGATGTTGGAAACTTGAACATTCTTGTGAAATACCGATTCTATAGTGTCCTTCAAGCTTTAGAGCACAGCAAAACTTTAGCACTCCAAACAAACTGCGATTAAGATATTGTTATTTTTTGCCGCTTAGGTCCGTCACGCCATCCAAGCGCTGCAGGAGATGACGGCAGCGCCCACCGGGTGGCACGCAGCACATTCCAATCCTAACCTCCAGTGGAGCACTCCACCCAACCAGCTCGCGCGGAGCTGTAGCCATCCGCCTGACGTGTTCTGCTGGGATCAGGTTGGTAGTGCCATACTGAGAATCAATATTAGTATACTGGCACTGTAATAAGTTCTTTATGTATAATGAAAAAAAAATCTTCAACAGCAAGACCGGCCGCTCACCCCGGAGCGTCCGAAAGCTCACAAGTGTACACAAACTGAGCCATTCCTGCACCTCGTCACGCAGTACATCATGGAGCACCCGGCGACTGTGATGTTGCTGCTGGGCATCGACCCCATGGCGAACCTGACGCCGGTCATGCCCAGCGCCGTGGACTACTACACCGACACCCGCGGCCGCCGCCCCAGCACGCTCGAGCAGATCATCGAGTCCGAGACGGGGAGTCAAACGCCCTCTAGCACTACTAGCGAGAAAATTGAACAGATTAGAAGCCCCAGCGGTAGTGTCGGTAGCGTCAGAGATCTCGAAATCCAAATAGAAAATGAAGTGAAGAAAACTCCTGACAAAGAGAATATCCCGGCGACCCTGAGGCGGAGCCGCTACTCCGCCAGCGACCTGTGCGAGGCGTCGGAGCGCCTGCTGGCCACGCGCTCCACGCACCCCAGCACGCGCTCCCTTAAGTTTAACATCAACAGCTAAGTTTATGATTCCATTTCGTCTTAAATATGCTCATTAGACTTTAGACTTCAAATAATAAATGCCATTAGTTTAATTGTACATTTGGTTCCTTAAACTCTACCTTGTAAGTGTATTTCGTTTGTTACTTTTAGATAAATCTACCTACTATTGTAATTTTTATCATTACTTCTCAATCAACGAAATCTATCTATATCATTACGAGTATTTTCTAGTTATTATGTAAAAGTACATACTGAACGATTGTACATATCAAGATTATGAGAAGTTTTAATTGTTAGCTTAGTCTATAAAACTACTTTATCTAGTCACTGTGTAGACTCAATGAAAGAGAGAGACGTTGGGGATTATTTCTGACTTGAATCCGATTCAAACCTAAACTAACTGATATTGAAATACCAACAGATTGTTGAGTTCTTACTGTGTCGGTCCCGCGGGAAACTGAACTTGTGTCACTTGTAAAGTGGAAACTGTCGTCTTATCAAATTACACTGATAACGGATCGTTACAAACATTGATTCCGCCAGTTTTCTTAGAATAGAGACAGAATACAGATATCACCAGGCCAAAGTTTTAATGCGGCGAATATTAGGTCATCGCTTAACGGAATGGAATAAAGAAAAACGTGTTTCAGAAGATGGCCTTGAAGCAACTCCTTTGTAAAACTAAAAAGACGTTTATGTCAGACACTTACCCGTATTTTCGTAAAACTGTTCTCTATTTTTTAAATCAATTTTTGAAAGATGCCGATAATTCGGTGTGTTTATGTAAGACAATACTAAACATAATTCATCTACGTTCCACATCTCCCTCTGATCTCAAAATACATTTTATATCTATTTATAGAAACACGATGTAGTCTTCCTTTGAAGTTATTAGTAACCAGTAAACTAACTCTGATGTATGTACGAGTTAGGTAACTGCCTTGTCTCTGCCTGGTCAACTGTAAGTTTGTGCCAAACCCGCAATGTTCGTGACAATGTCGCCAAATTAATTAACAATGTCTATTCTCATAAAGTACAGCAAACTATTGCTATTTAGTTTTTTACGAGAACAATTATTTGTAGATATCTACTTAGGACATTTTGAGCCCTCTCCATTGTGACCAAATTAGTATAATGAAGAGAATTTAAATTGCATTATATTTTTAATTAAGTATTAATAAAGCAATCATGTCAAACTACAACTATGAGATATTTTCCATAGGCACTGTCTTTTAACGCGTATTTTATAGAGTAGTATTAGTATGAAAGAGCAATGCGTTCTGAAAAATATTTGAAAGAGCCCCGTTGGGGATGATTCTTCTCGAGGATTTTATTTGTCGAACAATATTCCAAGAACAGTTATTCCAGTTTATTTATCTGTAATTTAGAAAGAAATATGATATTACGACGATTACAGCTAATTAACTGAAATTCAATAACTGTCAATGTTGTAAGTATAAATATTATCTGAAAATATTTGTAAGCAATACCTAGTAGTCCTAGATAAATTATTATTGTTAATTTTATGTTTCAAACATATTTCTATACATATAAGTAGATAGAGATCTTTAGATAAATGTTTTTGCCTCGTAATGATTCACGATTGATATAAACTTTGATGAACTCTAAAACATTTGGAACTATTAGGCTTTTGTTTTGACTTCGAGTTTAGTAGTAACAAAGTTATTTATGGTCCCGCAAGAGCAGGGCCAAAACACTATAAATCTTATTATTAATTAAATGTACATTCTAGTAGAAATGAAATTCAAAAATTATCTTTGATAATAAATTGTTATAAGAACGGAAACGCTTACTAGAATAATAAATGTGGTGTACGTTGTATAGAACCCATGAATGTGATATGATGTTAAACACGTGCAGTGCCTAAAATCTCATTTATTTATTTTATTACTTAATTATTCTGTATCTTTTATTAAATCTAAACTATTTTACTAAACGTTATGATTACGCATACGTTTTGAACATATTTTGTACATATTGAAACTTAATCTTGTAGTACAAAGTATTAGTTACCATAAAGTTTAATAAAGACAAATTGATGTTGAAACCAGTCTTTCATTCAATTTAGAATAAGATGTAAAATTTTACAGCTTTGGCTATCAGAAGCCGGTTCCTGATAATAAAATATACTAATGCGATCGTGCGGCTAAATTAATTCAAGGGGAAGTAGTAAATAGTAAAGTAAATATACACAACGTGTACATTTACTTTCACGCCAGCCTGATCTCGACATTCAATATACTATAATGTAAATAAATAAAATTGTCTGGCATTGAATATTCTCGGAAAGATGGGAAACGTCAATAACAAGATAATCTTTGCCGATCTGAGGCACGTACGAAACACTGAAAAATTGACCTCATTATAATGTTTTTACGCGTTTGTACCGAAAGGTACTTATTTCGGTTTACCCTGGACTTTCCTTCAATCATCTTATCGGAGGTATACTCTATATATCTATTTATAATAAAGGTACGGGGTCAGGAACTTACTTACTTACTTTACTTGTTCAAATAAAATATACCTACATTGTTCTGAATCTGACTTTCTTCACATTAGTTTATTATATTACTAGCTTGACATAATTGCTGCATCTAAGCACCCTTCATCCTTCTGAACTCCATTAAAGAAGCTTTTATTCAGGAGAGAAAATGTTCACAAACAATTCATGCCTAGGAACTTAAGCTGAGCATCATAGTCTTAAGTAAACAATGTAAGCGGAGAGTCAACTACAATAGAGGACTTTCAACTAAAGTCTAGTGTATTGCGTGTAAACTATTTACATCAATATTTTCTTAGGAACCGATGCTAGTTGCATTAGTTCTGAAAACCTAATTATATTCCAGAACTCGTAAAAAAATCTTGCCCGCAATCTGTTGGTATCTGTTGATAATTAAACCAAACACTAGATTTTTTAAGTAAACGAAGATGTGGTCTGAGACCAATCAAATTGAAATCGCACCTCGATCTACTCCGTAGCATTGGATTAAGCGTTCCTTTGCAATGAAATGTTTATCAACATCTGACAGGAAATCATTTTTCAAAGAACGAAGAGAGAAAGGAAAAATGGTTAATCTTTCAATCACACGGTATGTCGGATATTTTCATCACAACATGTTCTCTCTACATTTACGACGGACTCGTAATGAATGAATGCTTTCAAAATTTTACACGAAACGATGAAGACATTTCTCGACGATGCTAGACGATTATTTTCACGAGCACACTAGATGCGAGATGGACAATCCTATTAGGAGCAGACAATTTATTTTTCCAGCGATACTTTTACCTTGGCAGCTACTTACCACGTTATGTCCGCCTCCGCACATACGGTGTTGTAGAAAACAACGTGCTCTACAAAGATGTTCAATTGTTTGTACTTAAAATCGTTCATTCCTCGTTTTCCTCGTGCAGTGCAAAAGTTTAAGCCGCTTGGCTCATGTTCCATACCATCGTGTATCTATTAAGATTTCCGTGTGATACATCACGTAGTAGTGTCGCACGCTAGTACATTCTCGCTTAAATAAATATTTCATCTTCATCTTTAGAATAGACGGAAACTATGTATACAGGAATAGCTCATGAATGGTAAAAATATTGACCAGTCAGCAAGATGGCGCACAGCGTGAGCCGATATATTTAAGTATCACCACTGGTAGAGGCTATTTTGTAGGTACGTAAAAGGTCAAGCAGTAAAGTAATAAACTCATATTCTCCATTAAAACGTACATAGAAAATAACTTGTCCATAAAATGCAAAAGCTGTGCAAGTTGTAGCCTTCGCCGCGGCGCGTAGTAAAGTAAGTAATGATGTAAATGTAGGTCGTGGCTCGGTGGCTCGTGACGAGCAGGCTCACTTTAATTTCCCGTGGCCCAGCTTTAAGCATTCCTGGAGTTTACGGCTATCAAACTATTAGTAAATTTCCAACTGAATAAATAGTGCATGGAATGGAATTCCTATTACTAGCTAGGTATCTACAAGTACTCTCTAGCTAGCGTCGATTAGTATTTGTGAACCAACTATCTTGTGCTTCAAGCAAAATAATTATATTTTGAATGGATTAGAATCTAATCTATTCAAAATATAATTATTCTTTGAGTTTATTTGCAATAACCGAAAAAAATACTTACCTACTAGAAAATATTTATAACTAAAATATTAAAATAAATACATAGGTATATTGTCTAATCATCAACGAATAAAAGTCATAAATTTTGCAAAATATATAGGTACCTTAATCGCGTGATAATGTGAAAATGCATGGGTGGTTTGTTTGTAAACTCGAATCTGGCAACGGTTTAAAAGCATGTTCAGTGAAAATGGAAAATCCTGAAACGCAATTGATTTGCAATGAGTAGGTACTATTCGACATTCACATCAAATTACGTTACATTGGATTCATTTGTTCAAGCGAAAAGATCAAAATCGCTGAAAAAATAAGTGCACAGAATAGCATAATCAGCCTTTAATGTTCCCACTGCTGGGACACTCGGCCTCCTTTCTATGAGAGGGAATGGGCTATAACCTACCACGCGGGCCCAGTGCAGGTTGGTAGATGTCACATGTCTTCGAATTTTTGATTCTTGGACATGCCGGTTTCCTCACGATGTTTACCTTCACCGTTTTTTAGAGCAGTGGTGATGAAAAAAATTACACAAAGTAATGCGCCTGCCTGGGTTCGTACCCACGACTTACTGTTCGTAAGTCGGGGCCGCCACCACTGGGCCACCGCTGCTCTTCAGTGCATGGAATAATAATTCCATTAAAAAAAAAAAACAATAGTTCACTTTCACTGAAATTGACAAAGCTAGGCCGACAGCGCTGTTGCCATTTCCCTGGAACTGATACTTCCATTTTTTTCCTATAGGTATGAATGTCAGTAGGTAACTAGGTATGAACTATGTACATGCCACTTCAATTAATTTGAATACTATATCTAACAGTTGTGTGTATCGGTGTTGTGATGGGCCTTGAAAGAGAAAGGTATACCTGGGAAGTATGTAGAGTTAATACGTGCTATGTATCGCATTCCCCTTAAACTCAAGGGAAAGATTTATAAAACCATGATTAGACCTGCTGTCTTGTATGGATCAGAATGTTGGGCCACAAAAGCGATGAATGAAAGGTATTTGCATGTGGCTGAGATGAGAATGCTAAGGGGGATGAGTGGTGTAACGCAAATGGATAAAATAAGGAATGAGTACATAAGAGGGAGTCTGAGAGTGGCGCCGGTGACTGAAAAATTGTGTGGTAATCGGTTATCGTGGTATGGACATGTGATGCGGAGGAATGAGGAGAATGTATTGAGAAAAATGATGAGTATGAATGTACATGGCTATAAGAGTAGAGGAAGACCAAAGAAATGATGGATGGACTGTGTGAAGGATGATATGGCTAGAAAGGAAGTGACTGCTGAGATGACGAGTAATAGAGAAGTATGGAAGAAGAAGACATGCTGCGCCGACCACACAGAAGTTGGGATAAGGTCAGGAGAATGATGACTATATCTAACGGTTGCATGTTGTTGTTTACGCAACCACAAAACAAAATTGTAACAACTTAAGCCGACCGCGATATTCCCGCAAAACACGAAGGTAACCAGAATTGGTTAAAAATTAGGCCACCGCTGACCTCCATCGGCGGATATCCCAAATAAAGCCTGAGGGATAATGTCAATGGGATGGTCCAAATAACAAGTAATTGGGGAAAATCGCCAACAGCAGTCAAGGTAGTAATGTATATTATCTTCTATGACCGTCCGTATTAGTGATCATTACAAGACACGTTATTTCGCAGTTTTTGACAGTCGTTAACACATTGATATTCATATTATCATAAGAATCGTTTTACTAAGGAGTAATGTACCCATTTCCTCGCACATTTGGACTGCTTACTCGAGGGTTGATGCGTTGTTATTATTTTTTGTCTTTTATCCAGTTCATGTCTTTATGTGTATTTTTTCGCGACATTCGACTTTCAGCGGGATGTCGCACGTTTTGGTAAAATCGCAATAAACACCATGCTCCGAACACATATTGAGCAACTGTAACTGTGAGAAGTTTGCTTTTCATATAGAGTTTCCCGTTTCATATCCTTTTTCGGACGCTGTTATTGTTTTCCTGTGTGATCCTGAAAAGATACAGATATTCACTATAATTTGTCAATACCGTTCCAGCGGCTGTTTTTTATTAAATCAAATGAGGACATACCGAGGAAACCGTAACTATATAATAACCCTTATGGCCTGAGTAATAAGGTTCAAAAGTCGTCGAACGTCAGTGAGCGCGGTAGTACATTATGAATTCTTGGAATGGAACAGGTATATAGGGTTCTCTAACACAATTCATGATATGATAATACTTACTGGCCTTACAAAGGTATTCGGTTCGTAGACCGTACCTTCGCAGCGTAGCCGTGTAGGTCGTTTATTGTCAACTGACACGTAGGTAAAATAAATATATATTTAACGTTTCCGACTACCGACGGCAACTACATGTTTTGCTATTCATCATCACCCTATTGTCCTGAATATTGAATTAATGAAAATCTATTGTGAAGTGTTTCTGTTCAGTTAGCTTTTCGCTCCAAATGTCTTTGTCTACTACATACAGGTGTATTTGAATTTTGTTGGATTGTTTGTTTGTATTTGAAAATTGTGTATGGCAGCCTAGCCTAGTGGTGTGTTGTAGAGTTTGAACCCTAGACACGCACCTCTGTTTTTTCAGATTCATGTGCGTATTGCATAATTATCACTTGCTTCTGTGAGAGAAAATGTCGTGAGGAACGTCCTGAGAGTTATTTCTCGACGGCATAAAAAGCCATGTCAGAGGCCCATAAAATTAGAGCGGCCTAGAAGCTCTGTCAGGTAAGGCACAAACCACAGGAAAAAGAAGAAAGAAAAAAATTGAAAACTAAAAATGTGTTGTACTCGTATCATGAAATAAGTAAAAGTATTATAGCTGATTCAAACATATTCGATTACTAGCTATCTTTATTTATTGTTTTGTTTTGTGATTTCTTACCAAGCAGAACTCAAGATATTATTTTCACTGAATTCCTACCAGACATAAAAGATACGAGTATGTATGTCTGATCCGGTCATTAGTGGTCACGAGTGGTGACATCACACGAGCTTCTTTACAAGTCTACCCACACCACAGCGTGCTTCTACAGAGCCCTGATGTTTACTGTTCGAGACGAGGACGAAATTCAATGTCTGATCGCAGCGGAGTTGAGACGTCCTGGAACTGTACCGGATTCATTACTATTTAACACAATAACACGTGTTATTGTGTTAAATAGTAATCTCAAGTAATTCGTTAGTTTTGCTAGAAACAGTGTATCGCACCCAGTGTGATGTACGGATTAAATCCTGATAGTCCGACATATTGCATATTGTATAATTTTAATAGTTATAGCGGCGACAGTATTGTGTAAATACTTATATAATTAAAATTCCCCAGTTTCGGTGTGAGCCATGTCGACGTCAGTCGGAGCGTGCGCTCGGGGTTCGCGAACCGTGAAATGCAATTTGCCGACGCTGCACGCTGCAACGAGCCAACTACGTCACTTATAAACTGGAGCTGTACCCATATTTAACTATTCTATATTTTGACACAAACTTTAAGCTCAACATTTTCGGAATATTATCATTTATTTCCACTGCGAAAACATCAGCTCCGTTCGACTGGAAATGTAAATACGAACTGGAAACCCAAAACTTTTAGTTGATCGAAAAACAAGAGTAGTGACTCGGTCTCGTTACAGTTGCGTCGCCTTTCTCTTATAGATTTTGTATTATTTGTCTTTTTTGTTAAGAATCTCATTTGCCTCCGTTGCAACTGTCTATTTCCTCTGTTTCTTTCCTCTAATGTCTTCAATGACATTTTAAAGATAAGATATCGGAAAAGCGCAAAGTAAGAAAACAAGATCGCCTTCGTTTTACTTTTGTTTTGAGTTCAGTAACACGAAACGTAGTTATTGGTAGAATTTATCTCAATTCCTGCTCCATTTTATTCCAGGCACGTGTAGGTTGGCCACTTAATTATCCCCTAAGCGTTAACAACCCTCTATTTATTTTATTACAATCGTTAATGAATATTTTAACCCTAAACTTGAATGGAAACTATTTGGATTAGGAATGGATCATTATTTCCCGTAGATACAGGAAGTGCTGACTATGGGATTATATCATTCGGCATATAACTGAACTGCTGACGGAACTGTGCAAGATAGCGTAGTATGCTTGGTTATTATCTGCGAGGAAAGCCGCTTTCCCGTTGACCCGTATGCGCAGAAACGATCGTACAATTATTAAGTAATCCCCTACCGTTCAAAACTACATAGATATGTCTATGAACATACACAGTATCAGATTGGACCGCTAACACTGAACAAATACGGGACTGTAAAGTACACAAATAGTTTTATTTGCTGTATGATTACTATCGGGCGGGACACACGCGGCACGGGAGCGTGATTGATTGCCTGACACGCTTGTGGAACTGTAATCTCGTGTATGGACGTGTCATGCACACACATGAAACTGATGCTGTGTGTGTATTGTGTAGCGGACAACGGTACAAGAGAACATGAAAAGTTTTGATTTTTTAGGTTTATACACTGCGAAAAGGAAGGGTAATATTATTGTTTTGTCACACTGCATACAATTCGGCGTTTCACAAAAAAAACTGTACGAATATTCTACACTTGTTATTGTTACCTCAGAAATAAAGAATCAAATATTTAAAACCCTTTTCAGCTATGAACGAGCGTTGATCCATAGAACATCCCGTTACGAGCATAGTAACGTGGGAGTATTGAAGTATCTCTCGTTACAGAGCAAACACGAGGATATTCAGAGTCGCATCACGTTTCCTATTCTATTGCCAATAAAAACAACATTGCCGTAAGCAATTTGCAAGTTAGTATGCAGATCTGTATTAACTGCTATTGTTTTACTTGTATCCTCTTACCTCTTACGTGATGTTTCGGAAAGCTGTAACGACATAAGCTCTGGGAATTTGCGTGCTTAACACTTGCTATATATTCTCGATGCGAAAGAGCATTCTGAAATATAGGCGATGAGATGATGGCGGCCGTTGCCCAGTACCTATTTCTTAAGGTAATATTATACAGTCCTATACAAAATTTAAATACCTACTCGACCCAAATGTATGGGACAGCTGATTATTTTTTTACGATTTCGATGGTGGTCCCATAGAGAAAGTTGTTCAGTTTAATGGTCCGTACCACAGTATTCCATATGATTACCCTTTCTGTTACACGCTGTATATATAATTAATATTAAATTATATAAAGATTTCTTAGTACTGTGAATAGGTCCTCATACCTCTTCCTCTTTGGCCTAGCGGTCACAAGCGCCCTCAATGAGCATGAGGTCCTGAGTTCGTTTTCAAAGTCGGGCAAAGTGGTATTAGGTTTTTCCATGAAGAATTTCTCAGTAACAGCCTATATATGAGTGGATCGCCCCCTATTACATGCAACTTAAACATAAAGGGTGTAACTTGATCATTAACGAAGCCCAAAGGCACTTGTTCTCCCCGTCAACGCGATTATTTTTTGTTCCTAAACCATACCTGGGAACCTTCTAGTTACGGAGATATTGGGGGTCAAAGTTTCAACATTTACACAAGTTTTTTTTTTCTAATACAATGTTTAATGTTGTAAATTCACTTTAAATACCTCCACGACCCCCGTACTATTCAATGGATCCACCAGTACAATGTTTTGAGTGCGTTACATTGAGTTTTACCGTAAAACTTGATTTTTCACCCCAATCAAAAAGTCATTTCCCATATTTTTGCGTGACAGAATGCTTGATTGAAGGCTTCGGGCTTTCCGTTTACACCTTATACTCGTAGGTAACAAGCGAAACGTGGGTATACTATAAGGGACATCTCTGGCTTACTCTGCCGTGATTACAGACGTCAAATTATGTTATGATAACCTCAGCCTTCACGACAGTGTAATGTTGTAAAACCCGTCTACGATATGGAGATAAACTAAAAACCAGGTTGTCGCTGTGTCCGGCTGTCGGTTTTGTACCAATAGCGGTAATCTATTAAAACGAAAGTGTAGCTAGCTCCTGCTTGTACACGGTCGGCGATAGCTCGATAGTTTATAAGTTACTAGCTCTTACCCGCGGCTTCACCCGCTTGGAGTACTATAATTGTCCCACGGGATCGTATTACTAGAATAATAAGTATCCTATAGTTAATCCAGGTTATAAACTAAACTATCTGTGTGGAACTACTCTAAGAGTACGTTCACTCGCGGCCCGGAATAAGTGTGGACTAGTCACACGGAACCTTAAAGCTCACGTTACGTTAAACGTTTATTAGTATGTGAAATCCAAATCTCTATTAGTAGGAAGTACCTACTACATGTCTACTTAAAAGAACATGGCAATAGAATCAATTTTATTTCCTTTGTTTTAAAGTATGACGTCCAAAAATTGAAAAAAAAAATCTTCCACAAAAAAAAAATACCTGATTATTTAAAAGTAAATTGTATGATTGGCTGTCCACTAATAGTTATTATAGTGTAAAAGAATTTTTGGACAAAAAATTTAAATGACTAACTTTTATGCATGCACGAAAAATTTGCACGCTTATAATGTTAAGCAAAAACATGTATGCTCTGTATTTAATTTTTGTACCATCTTCTATACCGTGTTTTTATGCAAATAAATTATATTCTATTCTATTCTATTCACAGAAGTTAGGTATAGAAAAGAAAAAGAAAGAATAAAGTTTATTTGACGTCAGTTTCATAAGCACACATAATAAAAAAAAGATACAAAATAAAAAAAATAAAACAAATTAAAAACTAAGAAAAAAAAAAGCAAAGAGAAAATACATTGTACTTATGTGCTGTGTGCCTCACGGCTGCGCCAAAAAGGTCCATTACAGCATTCATGCCAGACAGGTGAGGCTGTCTGACGCTGGTCTTCCAATGAACCTTTGGGGGGTAAGGAGGTGACGGAACAACAGTTTCAAACATAATAATAAAATAAACATGGTTACAAAAAAAATACATAAAGAGTAAATTAAATGAATGTGTAATTTAAGAGTTCGGTTAAAGAGTAAATAAAAAGTGAGTAATAAGTATTTTAGTGTGATCCAGACATAAAATAAGATTAAGCTAGGTGAGGAAGAGTGATGAGAGTGGTGAGGCGGCGTAAAAATTGTAGATCAAACAGTAAAAAAAAAAGAAAAAATAGAATAACAAAAGAAGAGGCTAGAACCTTGTGGTGATTACGCAAATACGGTGCACTCGCTCACAAGCGCTGCAAATGGCTGACCGTTTATATTATAGAAACATTAATTTCGACCATATCCAATTCTGCTGTGCTGCTAACAAATAACAAATACTGCTGTAAACGTTTTCTGAACGTATGTATAGTGCCCAGTACCCGTAATGGTGGGGGAATATTATTCCACACTTTAGATGCAGCGTATCGGAAACTACCTCTGAAAGCTGCTGTCCCATGAGATTGAGTCGCTAATTGCTGCGTGCAAAGCCTAGGTGCGCACTCTCGTCTACTAGACACGTCCAACTTAACTTGTCATACAGATACTTGGGCTTCGTTGTCCTAATAACACCAAATAGACGACACGCTAGGTGTAACTTTCGCCTCGACTTCATTTTGAGCAGTTTTTACAGTTTTTGTATATAGCGTAGGTAGTTGGAGATAATAGGAGTAACCAGTTAAGAAAAAGACCCTCTTTCCAACATTTTAACATAATTTATTTTATTGTAATACAATAACACAGTTAAAAAAAAATACAGTGAAATATAAGTACGACGGTACACATTCTTTTCAAATGTTTTTTTTAAATTAGTTATCGAATAAATTAATTATTTTTATATCTTATGATTTCATAAGATATAAAAATCAGTGGTCAAAAGAATGTCCTGCCAGGGTTGCCTGTTCGAAAGAGATACCGCGGCCCTGGAACACAAAGGGCAAAGGGAGGAACATGGATGGGTTTTAGTCAGTAAAAGTCTGACACTCCCTCCTGCTCAGCCCAGAGCGGGGGGGTTATTTGACGATTTCCCAACAGAAAAAAAAAAAATTGGTCTAACGAAAATCTCAGCTAAATACTGTCAGTGGCAACATAAATGCTGCAGCCGTGTCTACTATTTATCGATCTACACCTGCAAGCAAGAGCCCATTTGTTCCATATGTACGAACTTAGTGCCGGATGAGTGAATCAAAATCCGTCGCTCAGCTTCATTGAGTCGCATTGAGAACACGCGAACATGGAGGTATTTAATGAAATGAAAAAAAATGTTACGTAAATTTTAAGGACAGAAGCAATTAGGAATCAGCCCATATTTGATGAAACATTGATTTCAAATTGGAAGCGCTTGAAGTTGACTGTGATAATAAAGCTTCGAAGTTGGAAAACACATAATTTCATAGAGAAGATTTTTGTTTAAACTAACTACGACTCACGACATCACACATGGCTTAGCTTATTTTCATGATTAATCTCGAAATGCATTTATAACGCTTCTTTAATTAACAAACAAGCAGTTAATGACATTGTGGTGATTAATACAATCTCACCAACCGACAGTTGCGGAAAACGTTTTCAACGCCGACGTCTACAAGATTACTGTTCACGTTAACACCTTCAATCATATTTATGTATTTAAATTTAATTTCTACTGGGAAAACAGATCAATCATATAACTATTATTGGCATATTTATATTTATAAAATATGTGAATACCTAAATAAAAATACACATTACTACTTAATATTATTTCGGCATAAATTAACAAGTATTTAATTAATTAAAGTATTATGAACTTTTAAACATATTTACAATTTAAAAACGACTTACAATTTAGCGCCAATATCCGCCATTTTTAAAACACATTTTAAGAAGAATCTAATGATACCTTAATCGTCGAAATCCATGCAGCCATTTGGAACATACGAGGTAATAAAAAAAATTACAATCAATGAAACATACAAGATACGCGCGAAAAACTTAGCCTTTCCTTTACAGTCGGGTAATAAGAATACCCACAACAAGTTCTAATTATCTCATAGTTTCAACTTAGTGAGTACAACTTTAACAACAGGATGAGTTAAAAACATAACACCCTGTAATCCCCAAAGATTTAGGAAGAGGTATACCTAATAGTACCCACATTTCACTAGTAGTAGTTGATGGCAATAGGCTCGCCACATATAACATGGGACTTAAATCTAACTGGCGAAATGTGGGTATAAAGTTCACGCAAAACAGGGCAGCGCTTAACCTAATACCTCGAATACCTGTTACACCATACAAAGTATAATAAGTACCAGGTACTAAGACTTTTGTGATTCTCCCATCACTTGCCGCTTTACAGCGTAATTCTGCGTTATGAGCTCAAGTTACGAGCATGTTCAGTAGGTATTCTTTCTGTGAGATTAGAATATTTTTGAGCACAACGAGCAAAATTTCTAATTAATTTGAACGTAAAACGGTTAAACGTAAACGGTATCTAACGAAAGTTATATATAACGAAAAACGAAGTTTCGTGAAACCAGTGAATATAAAGTTCAAGACAATCAATGTGTTAAAACTGCTGTTCTCAAAGCAGATAGGAAACAGGTGCGAAGCGAAGGAATATGAGGAGACGATGGAGTAAGGCTTTCGAGAAGACTTCATAAACGACTCACAGACGAAAAAAGATCATTATCCATATACTACATTTTTATATTTATTACACAATGTAGTATTAGCCTCATAATAAAAGCTAGTATATCAAAGTTAGGTTTCCTCGACCGAAAAAACCCTAACTCAGAACGTTGGCAAAAGTCGAAATGATATCGTAGACAAGACAAAACTTTATAAATACTTAACCTTGACAATATAGACGACACAGTCTGAAAACATGATGAAAAACCCTCAAAACTTTTGTCAAAGTAAAACTAACAAATAGTCGCGTCGTCGACTCGAAGAGGCGTAAAGAATACAGAAGAGCGTCGTGTTATGTTATGATACTTATTTGAAGCACTTTAGAAACTCAGGAGTGTTAGGAGGTATAAAGTCCCGATCATTATATCTGAAGGGGCTGCGGAAATATTGGATACTCAACCTGTAAGTGGCAACATTAGCGATGTTACCGCTCCACGCTTCGTCATCGTTTATCACGATTGATACGGGAGTGAACTGTAAGGGAAAAATCAATCAATATTTATTTAAACGTGTCAATACGTACTTGGAGAGTCATCTGATGAATGTGGGAATACGGTTCCGTGTTCGACCTTGTGCTTTATTCATATTTTTTTCTTAGAATTGGGAACTTACTTAGTAAAAATATATGTCTGTATGTACTGAAGTATTTCCTTTATAAAGACAGTCTTTCTTTCAAAGAGCAATCAACTGCATATACAGGGTGTAAACGGATTCTTCATGAAGCCGGCAACCAAGCATTATTTACATCAAACTAAACTAAGTAACTTTACGCAAAAAACATTCCTGAAAAAGGCCTTTTTTGGGGTGAAAAATCACGTTTCACGGTAGGACTCAATGAAACGCACTCAAAACATTGTGCTGATGGAAGGATTGAATAGTATGAGGGTCGTGAAGGTTTTTAAAGTAAAAAAATTACATTAAAAATATGTATCTATTTGGAAAAAACAAAATCGGTTTCTAAAAAAACACTAAAAAGTCTAAAATAACTTTACTTTCGGAAGTCGGTGTCTTTGTTTGTATCTTTTTTGCCACTGACTTCCGAAAGTAAAGTTATTTTAGAATTTTTTAGTGTTTTTTAGAAGTCGTGGTTGTTTTCGCAGAAAGTTTTTTTATTTTACCCTTTTTAGTTGTAGTATACCACACAAATTCTTGTCATGAATTAGTTTTTACATTGTAACTAGAAGTTAGAAAGTACTAGTCAAGACGAAACATACGAGCCCAAACTCGATGAGGTTTGGTCGTTTTATGACGGAGTTCCTATGGCTACCGTCCAGCTCCATCATCAGACACTGGATACCATTTAGGACCAAAGTACTCGTCAAGACGAATCATACGAGCCCAAACTCGATGGGATTGTGTCATTTTATTACGGACTACCTGTGACCACCTTCCAGCTCCATCACCAGACCCTGGGTACCATCTAGAGACAAAGTACTCGACAAGATGAATTATAGGAACCCAAACTCGATGGGGTTTTGTCGTTTTAATGGAGTTCCTATGGCTATAGCTCCATCATCAGACCCTGGTTACCATTTAGAACTACAGTACTTGTCAAGATAAATCAAACGAGTCCAAACTCGACGGCGTTGCGTCGTTTGATTACAGAGTTCGTATGGCCACCTTCCAGCACCATCATCAGATCAGCTCCATGTCATCATAATATTGCATGTCTCGCGATATACACATGCGTGCAAAATTTCAGCTCAATCAGAAATCGGGAAGTGTGTCAAATTTAACTAGCAAGTATCACGCGACGGCGCGTGATGTACATCCGAGCGCCAGCACGCCACGTCGCGTGATATGACAATTAACGTGAGGAAATAAACCAAATTCCTAAACCGATTTTGATGAAATTTCTATGGGACCAATCGAGAAGCATATCCTTTCAGATGAAAAAATATTTTTTCAAATCGGTTTACAAATGACGGAGTTCTGAGGTAACAAATAAAAAAAAAAAAAAAAAAAACAACCGAATTGAGAACCACCTCCTTTTTGAAGAAATTCGGTTAAAAATACAACCGAATTGAGAACCTCCTCCTTTTTGAAGAAAGTCGGTTAAAAAACTGGCACTTTGACCCCCAATATTTCCGTAACTAGAACGTCCCCAGGTATGGTCTAGAACAAAAAAAATGATCGCAATGACGGGGAGAATAAGTACCTTCCGGCTTCGTTAAGGGTCTTGTTACACTCTTTATAGCAATCTTCATCACACACAAGTTGAACAAATCAAGTAAGGCGAACAGTGGAATAGGTTTCTTTTGTTCTCGGACACAAGCCCGATTGAAACGCCGCGGCGTTTCGCCGCGCGCCGACAGCAATTTGTAGCTTATGCACAATTCGGATTTGCAACCCACGCATTATTCATGTTCGTGTACTTGGAGCAACTGAAACAATACTGGCTGAAATAATTTGAACTTGATTCAGAATTTCAAATTTCGTATTTTACCCAGTTCACGAAATACGCAAAATATGCGAGATTCTAATAATCTTAAAAATATTTTTCAAAATCATACCAATTACTTTGAGTATGCCTAATTGCATACACTTCAGAAAGCTCGCTCTTCAAGATCAGGTTAAATAATATTTTATTGCTACGGGTTATCGAATGCATAGCTACGAGTCTTGTAGTGCCTACGTACTCGTAGCGTATTCAAGGGCGTAGCAGGGTGCTACGAAATGTGCTACGAAGCTACGCACTTGACCTTTTTATGGGATATCACAATTTATTATGGCCAGTCCATGAGTTTCAGAGGCATCTCGCCGCAGCAGTCAGCACTTCTAGTTATATGGGCGCTATAAACCCCTTAACTTAATCGCCTTTCACACATCCTTTCCACATGGTTGAGCAGTTGAGCCGCCGATACCAGAGCGAATATTTACTTCCTTTTCGCTACTATAAATCTGTGTACGCTTTCCTCGAATGGTATAATAATAATAAGTTTGAGGTTTATAAATAAATTGAATAAAAATAAATACTGAAAATATTGTACTTCTCGTACCTAATACTAAGGCGAAGCCAAGCACATGTACGTATAACGTGTTAATTTAGTGTTTTCATAGAAACACATTAAAAAAAAATCCTGTTCAATTTTATTGACACAGCTCGTGTAAGAGAACAATGCAAGCTTAAAATAATAAAAATTGTGCACAACATTTTCGAAATAATATTGCAAAACATTGTCATTCCTTTTAGCTTATATATAACACAACAAACATCACGCCTGTCCACGAAGAATTGAGCAGAGATGTTGAGTACACCAGCACCATCTAAAATTATTACATAATAACAATTAAGTCAAAGTTGAATTAATCAATTTGGTAAAGTAATTAAAGCTTAGTACCCTAGTACTAAAGCTAACAACACTAGCGGCTAAATTATGAGCCAACTACTACTTATGAGATTAGCTCACTTAAACGCTATCAAAATCAGCTCGCTGGCCAGTATTTCGTGGCAAAATCGACAGACTGCAATCATGGATTCAATTAAGGACATACTAGCAAACCGCCCCTGCTCCGCACGAGTACGATAATGAAATCTATCTATTGATATGACGATAGGTATGTTATAACATCATAATTTTTCTGTACACACATACATATATATACCATCTGGAATAAATGATTTAAGGGTTGGTAAAAACTGCATCCATTTTGTAGATTATAAAAACGGCAAAACCGACAGACACGAAGAGTGAGTTTGTTTTGTACCATTGAGAGATACCCATGTTGCAACATTCGGGATCTGCCATCTAACATTATCATAATGTGATTGCCAATACACTTGTCGAGATTTAAAGTTACTGTCGCTGTCCGCTGATATTCCTATGTTGTGATTTTCAATGGTGAGATTATTAATTGTTTATTAATTAAACGTTTGATAATATGTTAAAATGTTGAGATTTTTAATTCTTGAGATTATGGTGTTGATCTTATTTACCAATCTCGGGATTGGTAAATAAGATCACGATGTAACACGGGTAAAAACAAACTTCCCGTGGTACTACTGGATCGCTTGGTAGTTCTACGGGTATTTTTACCCGTGGTACTACTGGATCGCTTGGTAGTTCTACGGGTATTTTTACCCGTGGTACTACTGGTAGTAATACTGGTGGTGGTGGTGGGGGCAACAAACGGATCTTACATAGGGGAAGCCTGATTCTGCAATAAAATGTAAATATCTGTCTGGCGTAAAAGTTTGGTTTCATAATTTCTCACGATACTTAGATAGTCTTTAATCATATGGGAAGAGTAGGTATTACTTACTCATATATCATGATAATTAGTTTATGTAGGTACCTACTATGAATCTGCTGAAAGCTACTTCTAAAAACTGAGTTCTTCTAAAAAAAGTTGGTACTTAAATTCTGTAGATTAAACACATTCATTATAACATCCTGCTGAAAATTCATGCATCTCCGCAAATTCTTTGCACAAATTCTTTTGCCAGTAGTCACGGGTAACATTAAAAAACGTCCAAAAAATGCTTGTTCTCTTTTCCACACGATTAAAGTGCCCGTAAAACCAGTTGACCCACATAGTCACAATATCAATATGTTGTTGCCCATGAATGCCCCTGATATTTGCATGCAAATGTGTAGATTTTGTATGCATCTGTGCACATAAAGTTATATTCTAAAGTTATATATCACTACAGTACCTAATCACACGCATGACATCGTCACTTCGTCAGTCATATTTGTAGGTAGGTACTAGTAATTAACATTTTTAGCAACGTGACTTATACTTTGTTTGGAGTTTCGTACTAAGTAATGCCAACATAAATTTTCATTAGACTACATCTGAAGGATAAGACAAAGATTTATGAGCGTTGTTTAGATAACTAATTGAGTAACAGTGTTGACTAAGTTCTTATAACAAATAAAAACAGGAGAGATCTAGTAAGAATTTCATTTATACCTAAAAAGAAAATAAGAATCATTTCTTTTTTTTTCGTCTGAGAAAAAGTTAAAACAAAAATTGTGAGCTGTATTAGTTAGCTCCTAAAAATAATAAATTGAAATTCTATTTACTAATTTTTTTCTTTATGTACGTAGTTATTAGTGTTCCATTCTCTTCTCCTACTGTGTCATTACATCGTCAAGTGCGTTATGGTTATCCTTGGGGAGCCATACATACAGTGCTGCCGCAACAGAACTATGAATGACTAAAAGGATGTTCTGATAGGCACTGCAGGAAATTGCTCCTACTTAGGTACTACACTAGTCATAAAAATGGAAAAATAAGTATGAAAGCAGAAATGATTAACTTTAACAATTTTATTCAGGAAAAACCAGTTTTATTAAAACTGACTGACTGACCCAAGAAACGATATTTATTTCGACAAATTAAGTCTTCCAAGAATTGAAAAAACAACAGTCCCGAAGGTCAAAAGAAAATTGGTAGCCTGTAGACTATTTACTTAGTAGTGAAAATATTTACTAGTTTTCTTTCCTAGGTTATTTATTACATATTACAGGGAATCCAAAAAAGTACCTACGTAGCGAACCTAACAAACTATATTTAGGTATTATTGTTATTGAGTGGTAGGAAAGTAGGTATGTACGTGTTTTTTTCGGATGGGAAATCATCAAAAAGGGGTCCCGCTCTGGGCTGAGCAGGAGGGAGTGTCAGACTTTTACTGACTAATAATAATAATAATAATCATTTTATTATCAGGCTACTAAGGCCCATAGATAAAATACACAAAAATAATCTTAAACAATAATATACTAATACATATTAAAAACCATAAAACTATGCCTATACACGTAAAGTTGTCGGCGTCGTGTTCCGCGTCGTGGTGTCGTGTAACCGTCCTCGGAAACGTCGATATACGACACCTTTCGGCCAAAAGTCCTCTTTCAGGCAGGTCTGCAGATGTTGGGTTGGAACTCGTACCACGAACGATTTAAAGTTGATTTTGTGGCGCGATTCCAACCTTTCGACCCTCAGAGTCCAGCTGGTTTTCACCTTCAAATACTGCACGACTTCCTCAGTTGTTGTAGAGTGATGCAGACGCGAAAGGTACAGCTGCGTCGTAGGTACAGCAGGGCGCAGCAGCATGTTGGGTCCACTCGGCGCGGTGCCACACAGGTTACGAGAACAGGGCTTCTTCTAATACCCATCCATATTCCTTCCTTTGCCCTTTGTGTTCCAGGGCCGCGGTGTATAGTCTTTCGAACAGTCCCGCAACCCTGGCAGGCATCGGTCCTTTCGGACCCATTCCTGTTTGCTGACTCTCTTTGAGGCGCGCGTGGAACACGAACGCGCCGTCGACACGGCCTGTCGTCATAAGACGGACGAACGGCGAGCTAGCCCATAGCTCACCGTCCACTGGCCCGCGCCTACGGTGGCCGGGGGCCACCACGTGGCCCCCGACGCCCGGTGCGTCTCCCGCGGCGGCTGGGACGTGAAGTTCTCTCCCTCTCACATTCCGCCACCTCCTTCGCTAGCATGACTGCTTCGCAGAAGGAGGTGACGGCGTCCCGTTCCGTCTCGCACCATGGATTGAACCAAGGCCGGACGCGAGAGGTCGCCGCCGCCGATCACCGCTACGAGGACACGGCGGTGCTCCGCCCACGCGGGGCAGATCTCCACCGTGTGCTCCACCGTGTCATCCGGTCGATCCTCAAAGTAGGTATGTACCTAAAAGATAAAACTGCATGGTTACTTAGTAACGGTAGGTAGTGTGAGTATCTCAAAGAAACATAATACGTACCTACAATATAGAAAAAAACTTTTTTTAATACAGTTGTTAAACATGGCGTATTTTCAGAGGCTATAATTATGATTGGAAAATGAATTCTTTTGCATAGGCATCTTTCTGTTACGCGGAATGTGACTTTTTTACGAGCTCGATCATTACTCTTACAGTTAAGTTTTGTTTTACTTTTACTATTTCCCACTGTATTGAAAAACGTCGTGTGATACACGAGTGTGTAGGTTATTGCAACTGGTACTTTCCACCCTTGTAACAAAATGTACTCACCATCATCTGCCTAGCCTTTTCCCAACTATGTGGAGGTCGGCTTCCAGTCTTACCGGATGCAGCTGAATACCAGTATTTTACATGGAGCGACTGCCTATCTAACCTCCACAACCCAGTTAGTACTGGGTAATACGATACCACTAAAACAATGTACTATTGGACCAAATTCACTTTCCAAACAGGAAATTAAACAAATGAGATATGAAATAATGATATAATGGTTCTAAAACTATGTACGCACGCACCTTACCTTTTATCTGCCTGCGTGTTATCTCCTGATTTCCTAAGTTTTACAGTCTGATAGTTGGGGACTTAACCGCCATTTTTTTTTAAATGGAATAATTTCCCCAAGAACGATTATATTATTTTCCCTCAAAAAAGGAAAAAAACCCAGTGTAACAACCGAACGCATGCGGGAACCGTACGGATATAATACGCGGATGCTAAGCCCCCTGTGCACGGGTATGATGAGCTGTTGATACATTCTAGTGCCTACTAGTAACCCCGACTTACGAACAGTAAGTCGTGGGTTCGAACTCAGGCAGGCGCATTACTTTGTGTTATTTATTTCATCACCACTGCTCTCAAAAACGGTGAAGGAAAACATTGTGAGGAAACCGGCATGTCCTAGAACCAAAACTTCGAAGACATGTGACATCTAACAACCCGCACTGGGCCCGCGTGGTGGATTATACAGGGTGTAACAGGACCCTTCACGAAGCCGTCAACCAAGCATTATGTACATCAAACTAAGTTACTTTACGCAAAAATTATTGTTGGGAGAAGACTTTTTTGGGATGACAAATCACGTTTTACGTTAGGACTCAATCTAAGGCACTCAAAACATTGTGCTGATGGATGGATTGAATAGTTCGGGGTTCAAGGAGGTGTTTAAAATGAAAATCTTACATTAAAAACTTGTACAAAAAACAAAAAAAAACTTGTGAAAACGTTGGATCTTTGACCCCCATTATCTCCGTAACTAGAAGGTTCTCAGGTATGGTCTAGAACAGGGATCCCCAAACTATTTTGGACAAGTGACCCCTTTTCCAAAATGAACTGTTACCTCAGACCCCCATGGCCAAATTACCTACTTTTAAGATCAACCCCCTTATTCATAATGGTCCGCTAACTTAAAACAGCTGCTACAGTGTGTTATTTTTCATTCTGACTTAGGTCAATAGAAGAAGACAGAGTGAGAATTAGCAATGCTTTAAGTTAGCAGACTATTATGAATAAGGGGGCCTATCTTTAGTTTTTTCCTATTGACACAAAATACCTAGGTACTAAGGTACCAATTGGAAAACTTTGCACTTGGTTAAGTGAGTAAAATTGACTTCATTTTCGTATCAAAATTTAACAAAATAAAAAGACATACAATTCAGTAAATATCAAGTTTAATTTATAACGATTATTACAAATTAGGTACTTAAAGAATTTTAAGTAGGTAGGAAATTATATTTAAAAAAGTATTAATTCGCAAAGAGAAAATAAAACATTCAGTGTGATGGATGAACCTGGTGACTATCTACCAATCTAGCTACATCCGGTTCAATATTGGTGAGTTGCAGCCTTAAATCTCCACGTTCGTTGATTTTCAAACGGTTTCTTTGTTTCGTCAAAATGTTTGTTACCACACTGAAGCTTTTTTCAACTAGGTATGATGATGGAAAAGCGATAAGGTATTTTTCAGCAATGTTCCACAATGTAGGATACTGTGTTTCAATGTTGCGTTGCAACCAGAACTTCTGATAGCCTTGGTTGAACTTCTGCTTAAGCTCTTCGTCTGTGCTGATGGTAATCAACTCTTCTTGCATTATCACATTGGCTTCTTCTATGGCTGTGGTATTGTACGGATTTATTATCCATTGAGGAATTTGTAAATTTAAAAGATCCTCAAACCTCTCCGTAAAATCCTTGTGTAATGCGTCCAAGTGAGTGACATATAATAAAATGTCATCATCTTGAAGCGTTTCTGGTAATTTTGACAAATGCAGAAACTGCGAATATTCTTTTCTGCCTAAATTTTGTTTATAAAGGATTAGTTTACCCACGAAGGCCGATATTATTGATTTTGTTTTAATCAAGTTAAGATCGTCACCCTGCAGCTGCAAATTAACTTTGTTGAACATTCCAAAGATATCAGTCAAGTAATAAATATCTGTTTTACAATTGTTCAGATTTTCTTTCAAATTCGGATCTTTTTCTTGTAAAAACTCCAACACAGATTCAAAAACGGCTGAAAATCTTTCTAAGCAAGAGCCTCTTGATAGCCAGCGAACTTCAGTGTGAAGAAGTAATCGAGTAAAGACTTCGTCGTTTTCCTCACATAGCTGAGCAAATAACCGAGAGTTCAAAGAATTGCTTCGAATCTTGTTGATAGCATTTATTACATATTGTAAAGACTTATGCAATCTAGGACTCAGCTTTTTTGCTACTAAATGCTGCCTGTGAATCACGCAGTGAATGACCCATAAAACCACGATGACGACCAACCATAGACGGTGCACCATCAGTCGCAACAGAAACAATGTTCTTCCATGGAATAGCTTTGTCAGTAAAAAAATGTTCCACGGCCTGAAAAATTGATTCTCCTCTGGTATCAGTCTCTAAATATGTAGCAAAAAGCAGTTCTTGGCACATATTTTCATCTTTGATATATCGAACATATCCTAACAACAGAGCTTCATTGCCGGGTAATGTAGACTCGTCCAACTGGAGAGAGAATCTGTTGGTCTGTAAGAACTTGCATAAAATGTTTTCCACATCGCGTCCCATCTCGTCTATGCGTCTCTGAACGGTGTTATTGCTCAAAGGTATTCTCTTTAAAATATCATGTGCGGGTTTGTGCAATACATTGTTAAGGACCTCCGCAATGGCTGGTAAGATAAGCTGCTCTCCAATTGTGTGGGGTTTCCCCGACTTCGCTATTAGTAAAGATATATTATAGGACGCTCGTAAACCATCATCGTCTTTAATAGATGATGACGCAAACATCGATCTTATGGATGGCCTTTTGTCTAGTTTTTCTTTAAGTGCTTGAAAAAATGTCAAGGGCTTACTTTTTTTGTCAGCATGTACTCTCGATAAGTGGTCATCCATTTTTGAAGGCTTCATGGCATCGTTACTGAATACTTTTTCACATATGAGACACATCGGCAAGTGTTGATTTGATGGAGATGCAATAAATCCGAACTTCAAGTAGTCCAAACTGTATTGTCTGCATTTTTTTTTCGTGTCCGCCATCATAAAACTCTCAGTAATCCTGCAAATAAAAAAATAAGAAACTAAGTACCTAAATTAAAAACAATACCTAATAAACTGTTAAATTTACTGGTAAATTTTTACAATTGAAACAACTGAGGCAACTGCAAACTGTTGCAAACAATCTACAGATAGCTCAACTGATCACTATCACACAGTGTGCAGTGGGGCAATGCTGATGCGCTGTGCCGGATAAAAACTGTTTGGTACTTACCCTGTTAATTTTTCATAAACTGCAGATATTGTGTGGTTACGCTATTAACTCGCGTAGGGAGCTCAGCATTTTGTAAATTCTTTTTCAGTCACTTTACTTCACTTAATTTAGCTATGTAATAACTTTGTAATCTCTTGAAATAAATGAGTACTTATATGAGTTATTATCGTTCAAGCTCCAACGAATTTCAAAACGCAAATGAACTTTCAACCTAAGTGCAACCTCGTTAAATAGTAAAATATCAGGAACATGTTTGGACTTGCAACTTGATCATGAATTCGTTCGTGTTAAATCGCGCAAGCGTCAAATAGAGAGCAAGTCAAAACGCGCCTGAAAGACGTACGCTCGAACTCATTATCTTGCACAAACTTGTCCACACTGACTTGCCGAGTTTTTCATCTTGTACGAACTTGAGGCTTTATATTACTACAACAATGCTATTTCCTACATAAATATTAATTATTCTTAGTACACGTAACACAACATAAACAATACAGTACCTACCTACCTATCTTGAAAGTTTTAAATAAGAACTTGTGTTAATTTAATAGGGGTCGATTTTTAGACCTCGTCGACCCCCATAATCAGTTTTCGTTTATGTCGACCCCTAGGAAACCGATATCGACCCCAAGGGGTCGATATCGACCACTTTGGGAATCCCTGGTCTAGAACAAACAAATGATCGGAATGACGGGGAGAACAAGTGCCTTTCGGCTTCGTGAAGGGTCTTGTTACACCCTTTATAGCCCATTCCCTCTCATAGAGAGGGGCCGTGTGTCCCTGCAGTGGGAATATTATAGGCTGATTATGGGCATAGTGTGAGTAGTCAGTGTCGTGTTTCTGTCCGTGGATACGCTCATAACCCGGTCATGTAGTAAGGTGTAGTGGGCAGACCTTTAAGAATTAAAATGAAAAATGGTGATTTTTTTAAAGAAAAAATTAAGGATTGGTAATGCTGTCTTAAAGATAAACGCAGTGAAATTAAGACTAGAAAAATATACTTCTTCAGTGATGAAAATTGAAAATAAATAGATGCTAATATAAAATTCTTAATGATTCTGTTCCCCAATTTATACAACCACATGGGTACTTATAATTTACAAACATTTATGAGCTCCTGAAAGCTTAGGGTCTACATAGGTGTTATTGCCGTCATAAAATTATATTGCTCATAGATCGGGTATGGCTATAAATTTGCATTCACTAGATTCTCCACTTTGCTACTGTTGATTATGTATGGTATAATAAGTTGATTATGTTTAATTGTACATAGGTTCCAACGTTACAGGAACCTTACTTAATGGTTAGTTTAATGTAGAAACACAACATAAGTCCGTAATGAAAGTAGTAAGTACCTACTACCTACCACATATCACTTAACCAATAATAGATAGGTAAATCTAACGCACTGAAATGATCTACTTTAGTGCGAACGAACATAGCTAATTAGATATTATCAGATGCTAACATAGATACAACTACATAGCTTGCAGAGTTAGCGAGTTAAAGTGGCAATGGGCTGGCAATTTTTATAGTAAGGACCGTTGGCCGCTGGAGCCAATGAGTCCTGGATCCTGATCCCGGAATAAAGATGCACGTACCTACTTATCGGCAGATAGGTAAGCTTAGCGTGGGACACCCTGCTAAATGGACAGATGAGCTATAAAGGGTGTCCTCACGTCGTCAAATTTATTATTTATTAGTAAATAATAGTGCATCAACAGACGTCTAAGTTCTAACGTGTTGATGACCCACCATTCCCGCGACAGAGACGGATACAAGTAGGGGTAGCATATTTTTTTTTATTTAGGTAGGTACCGAGCAAATTTCCATTGGACCCGTTCTAAAGATAAACCATAAGCTCCTCCGCCGTACTTGCACATGGTTATTTATTTATAATTGGCTATCACAATCAGTATCGTTTCAGAATCGATTCGAATTCAAAATTGGTATAATGGAAAGAGAGGTCCCGGCGTTCAATCTAATGTACTTTTGAACCGCAACCGATCGTCTTAAATGTAATATTGAAATCGAAATGGATTCGATTATATATTTCCATCCCAGGAGCTTTAGCTGTTTGGAATTTTACTTATTTAGGTAAGTAAAATATTCATGCCATACTCGTATTGTAGACAAAGACTACAAAGTACATAAGTAAATTACTTACCTACTTTAAAGTAAAGTACAAGGATTTGATAGACAAGACAAGAAGGATAAAGTGCGGTGTACAGACGCCAGCACATCAAACTACTACAATCTGTCAAATTTATTTAATAGATTTTCAACTTTATCGCTGAAACATTAGGTTCAAGATTGATTGGGAAAATTTAACAGTTTCAGATAGCTTGATGTGCTGGTGTCTGTACCTAACATTTGTGCACATTCTTATTACTATACTACTGTTAGCTTACGTTATCCCACTGCTGGATAACCTTTTCCCACGTATGAACAGCCGGACACGAAACACAACTTCGGCTTACGAGTGAATGACAACTAGATGGACTATGTAAATAACAGTGGCGAAGGGTCAGTTTTTGTAAGAGGTAAGTACATATCTTGAATGTGAGTAAATTATTTGTGTATAGAATACTTAGGTACTGTGCCATTCTTCGAAGGGAAGCCGGTAGGAATCGAGTTGTATGGAACCTTCGCCACTGGTAGGTAGGTCGTTATTGTCACACCTACCCGCCTACCTTTATTATTCAGAAGCTAAATGTGTTAAGAACACAGCTTATTCTCAACACCTACATAAACCGTAGACATGATAAGGAGCTATTAAAATTCGGAGGGCACTTTCGCCTTCCATAAGTTATTCTTCGGTAATGGAAATTCAATGTCGCATCTCCATTTTCTAGGAGTGTTTCATTGAAGTAAACACACTTGTGCAATATTAACGAGTTATACCTTTGCTTATAGGTTACTTTATAGGTAAGTACGTATCTGTTATTATTATTTATTTATTTTATAAAAACATTTTTTTTTTAATCGTAACTTAAGTACTATATACCTAAGCCCCACAAAACCGTTTTCAGGGTTTGTCTATGAGAACGGAACAAACAGTACTTACCTATTAAAAATAAGGTTATAGTGCGGACACTCAATTTTCACTTATTTTTCTTAGTAACTAACAATAATATGTAATCTTATGTTACATATAGAATGTATGTATATGTATGGAAAGTAAGTAAAGGAAATATCTCATATTACCTACCTAGTTACTGGTATTAAGTACCTTGGTACCTTCCTACTTGTAATAAGTAGGTACGAGTTGTTACAATAAACAATATCAAAAGACTTAGTAGATACATGCCTGTCTAAGTTGGTAAGTGACCCCATCTATCCCAAACTATTTAGAATAGTAGCTACCTACTTCATTATCTATTTTAAGGCCATACCATCATAGGCTGATTCAAACATGATAAAGATCCTACCACAAACTTATGTAAGTATGTTCGTCATTGCTCCATTAAATAGAATAGACGTTTATCCAAAGAAGCGACATCTTTATACAACCACAACAACCACTCAAATAAATGTAACACAACTTACAATATACTGTAGGTAGGTAAGCTATGCACAGTACAAGACCTTCAAAAGAAAATCACTGAGAAACTGTCGAAGAAAACTCCGTCGGGGTGATATAGGGTAAATCCTTAGATAATATTTACCCGACACGCCGCCCTCTGAGACAATTTCAATTTCACGCGCGAAAATCACAGGAATTTATAAGTCCGTAAAAATAAGTAACAGCTATTGATAGGTAGGTAATGCGAGTTCTCATGGAATTTGAGGTAGATACGGTGTTCGATATGTACTTACTTATATTTATTTGTTTGAGACTTGAAAACAACGGCGAAAAGTAGATTTACCTACCTAGATACTTCTATCTAGGTACCTACTCTACATTCTACACCCACGATCCGAAAGGGGTAGGTACCTAGGTACACAGTAAAGGTACAATAAAGGCGCATACCGACAGCGGCGCACGGATAGGCTGCGCACGTGTGTTAAGCTTCGCTTTGCAAGAAAATGAATGACTATGTCCACTGCAAACCGCGGGTTATTCCCGCTCGGTAACACCCTTTCGTCAACACTGTTGACGATCGGGAAAAAAAAGTTTCGTTCGTTCACAGTGTTGACGAACGCTACTTATTATTTCGGGTAATTCCCGTTCGGTAACACCTTTCGTTCCTGTCGTCAACACTTTTGACGACCGGGATTATAGATTAAGGGAAAAAAAAGTTTCGTTCGTTCGCAGTGTCCATGAATGCTGGTTTTTATTTTTAAAATATGGAAATAAAAATAAAACATGTCATGGATTTTAATTTTTTTTAATGGATTATGTTAGATCTTTTAAAACACAATTAACTAGAAAATAAAAAATGGCCTTATCATGTGCATAATAACCATTTTACACTTTGATAAGTAGTAAAATTGTGATGTATGTTGGGATCGGCTTCCAGTCTAACCGAAAGCAACTGAATATTTTACATCGCTCTGCCTATCTGACCTCCACAACCCATTTAGTACTGGATAATACGATACCCCTTGGTAAGACTGGATGTCAGACTTTTTGGGTCACTGACTAGGTATCTGTAACGACTGCCAAAGATCTACACATGACATCCGGGACCAACGGCTTAACGTGCTTTCCGAGGCACGGAGGAAACTCGGCATGTACTGGGCGGTCACCCATCCACAGACCAAGCTAGGCAAGCACGGCCCTAAAGATCGATCTGAGCGCCGCGCACCGCGGCAAAGTTGGGGTTAATATTCTTTCGTCAACACTGTTGACGATCGGGAAAAAAAAGTTTCGTTCGTTCACAGTGTTGACGAACGCTACTTATTAAGGGTTAGGATTAAAAGGTTTCCCGCAATCACAGTCTCTCGAGTTTCGTTTGTTTGGCAATGATTTAAAGCGGTAGTTGCATAATGTAGTTTCAGCAGTTTAAACCTAAAAAACAAAAATAACTCGTAAAAATAATGAAATGGGTAATTGAATAAATATTGAACAGGAAAATAGCAAAGCGGGCAGTTACGTGGTAGGTTTAAAAAGTAACTTAAGCTAACCTGTCCGAGTCGGGGTGCCCTAAGTCCCAAATTCGCTTCGCTCGCTCTATTAACGCCGAACTATTAATCTATAACTGCCCATCCCATTCAAACATGTATACTGGCCTTTTATTTATTGGACTGCTTACGTATTTTTTGTACTGATATTGTAGGGTGAAATAACCGGCCAATTGTTATTTTTATTACTGTTCTTATTTTACTGTTGCTCTAATTTACCAACCGCCGAAAAATAATACCGAATATTTAAATAAGGCCGCTTTCACATTAGGACGTTAGCAGCGCGACAGTAGCGGGGCAGAAGCATATTCCTTCACATTATAACAAAAGCCGCGCGTTAACAGCACGGTTGCCGCGCCGCAGTTTATGTGATCAGTGTGGCGCACTTCATTTCAAAAATGGATTCTGAACACTGGTTCACCGCCGACTGACGCACGCGGCGGAAGTGCGTGACCGCCGCGCTTCTGTTTATCATATATAATTCTGAGAGTGCGACACTCGCGCGTCTTTCGCGCGAATGTCGTGCTGCTAAAATCGCCTAAATGTGAAAGCGGTCTAAAGGTTGCGCAATTGGAAGTCGCGTGCTGAAAAGTTAATATTTGAATCGTGCGGGCATCGAACCTACGACCGTAGCACAAAAAATTGGACGTAACCACTGTGCAAATCGTTTTTTTTTATAAAAATAATATCGCTGGACATTACACACAGCGCAATCTAGGTGCCACACTAAGCAACGAGGCTTGTGTCTTAAACACCAGATAGTTGATAATACTACATAAATACTTTTTTTTGTAAATACATACTTATTATACATATCCATGACTCGGTAACAATGATAACAATGTCCATGCTCATCGCACAAACATTTGCTCCTACTGGGATTCGAACCCGGGACCCTAAGAACGTAAGGCAGCCTCACTACCGCTGCGCCATTCGGGTCGTCATATTTTTGTGAAGTAAGAAGTAAAATATGGCGCGTCCAGACCATGGCAACAATTAAAAGTAGGTACACTAGCGCTCGTTGATCATTTAGCAGACAAGGACTGATAACTGATTAGCCAAGCAAGTGCTAACGTATGTTGGCGCTGGATTGAACAACGCCAACACACCATACCTACTCTGCGCATCAAAGCAGATGCTGATATTAATATATTTATTATGTACCTATAGGTAATTTAAGCCTGTTTAGATAGTGCTTTATATCAGTAAACGTCAATGGCAAAAGAACATGCAAACAATCCTGGTCAATGACTCTCTTTAAGGTTTATACATATTTTAATTCAAACAAACATAAACGGTGTAATTTATATTTCATTCTGTAACTCTGAACTTAAAACAATAAGACTTAAGTAGTAGATAAAATTTCTAATTCGAGAATTTGCTGTTTGTTGTTTAAAGAAATCAAAGCAAATAGCTGTCTGGGGATTTGAGTTCACAGCTCTCATTCATAAGACTGTACAATAAACTATTGAGTTTATGGTAAATCAATGTTTTCTTCTAGCATCGATTTTATAAGTAGCTACCGTGTACTAATACAGTTATCCATGATTGTTAAGTAATACAATTAAAATTAATATCGATCAGACACTAGCTATTTCTTAAAGAACTGATCCTACATTTAATACTATTATATTCTTTGAAAGAAAACAAAAAACATAAGGAATGGATATTATTTTACTTTAACTTTTATACCTTCTTTTTATTTGTACATCTGTCCAGAGTACCAAAGATACAGACCTTGCGTTTGATATAGATTTATAGTGAATAGTTTAAGTTTTATCAGCTAGCATAATGTGGTTTTCATTTTTCAACTATTTACATAGATACTGTCTATGACATGCATTTTTCAACAACATACAATAACAACAATAATTATCATAGAGCCGAAAATATTCTACCACATATCTAAGTAATTATACAAGTGTTACAACATATACAGATAGTAAAGTACATCATTTATTAATATTATTTATTGCATAAACTTATATTGTGATCTGGCATCAAATAGTAATGTTACAATAACATATTTTATCCTACAATGATAATGATATTTTACTTTAACTTACTACAGAATGAATACGAGAGCTATTGATATAGTATTCCTACGTAATTAAGTAATTTTAAGTATTGTGCAACACACGTAAGTGCCATCCTACGACAGACACCAAATCACAATAATATAGTAGTGGAGTGAGCTCAGAACTGCACCCAGTTCTGTTGGGTGGCAGGAGTCACTGGCTCTTGTTGACTGGGAGCACTGGAAACAACACAACAATCATATATTTAACCAAGCATGTTTAAATTATTAGTCTACATTTACGTGAGTGGCTCTATTTGATAGGTAGGCTAAAATGAACAGATACATTTTAGACAATGGTTACTATGTTTTATTCAAGTTTAGACTTCAATATTTTTCATTAAATAAAGTACAAAGACACACAGAATAAGCTACAAACAGTATTCTCAAATTATGTTTAAGGAAGTTTTAGGAAAACATCATTACAATACCTGGCAGAATTGAAGTCACCCCATTCTGAACTAACAGGAGCAGGCGCAGCAGCAGCTGGAGAAGGGGCATGTTGTGGTGAGGGAGGGGGTGGCAGTCGAGAGCCTCCTGGTGGAGGTGGTAGCAGGCCCCCGCCACCGCCTGCACCAACACCGCGACGTGGCCTGCTGCCTTCACTACCATCCCTTTTCTGCAAAATAGAAAACCACATTACATTGAAAATCAATTGTGGAATGATACCATTCAAGCAACAAACAGTTTTTTATCTAATTAGATGACTCACTATACAATTACATTAGCAGGGTTGACTCAGTTGCCCTTTATTGCTATAACATGATTTTCTACACATTCAAAACTATACACAGTAGGTACTTACAGTGATCTTCATGTTAATTTTTATTGTTTCTCCTTCTTTAAAGCCCAGATCAAGATTCTGCTGAGGAGCTTGCTCTCCTTCTTGTTCTTTTCTCAACCATTTGAAATGGTCTTGTAAAGCGACATTTAGGTCAAAGGAGTCTGATCGATCTCCAAATCCAAGCCCTATGTAAGCAGTTCGACCTGAAATAATATAGCAATAATATAATTACATTAGGCTACAATAAGTAGAATGAAATGAATAAAATTGAATTTTCTCTTGCCATTATCATCTTGAATCCTGACAACGAAGTAACGTGAACTATCAGTGACGGACTCGAGAGCCAACCCCGGATATTTGTCAATAGGGCATTTGGCAAACAGCTCTCCAGAACTTTTGTCTTCCAGTTTCATTATCAGTTCTTCTGCTTTTGCGACAAGTCTCATACGCCCCGTCCATTGCGGCTCTTGTAAATTCCAATCGGCTGCCCTAAAAACACCCACCGTTTTATCGTTTTCCTACAAAACAATTACCCGCTAATATAAAAAACTATTTCACCTACCTATACCCTCTATTTGAAGTTTTAGGAGGTATTTTGAACACAAACACTTCATTCTTAACAAGAATAACACTTTCATATGATTCCATTTTCCACTGCAATTCAATTTATCATGAAAAACAATGAAACTTTTGGGATAAGTATTTTGTTAGCAGCTATTGACGACTGACGTTAGTGACGTGACGTGACGTGCACAAAAAAATGGAAATGCAAAGGAAGTGCTTCATACAGCATCATTATAAACAGTACATCTTTTCTGTAAATGATAGCATAGCAGGCTGAGAATAGGTTACAGGAATGCCAAGAAAAGAGATTTTTATTGTACAACAACCGACATACAAAACACTTGGCTAATAATGAAGGCTAGCTTGACTAATTTCTTCCACAAAAATCTCAAATTCAATCAGACATTCTTTTGACACAGGCTGTTTTTTTTTCCTGATTACAAAGAAGGGGTTTACACAGATTATTATTGAACTAGCACTTCGCCCGCGACTTCGTTCTCAAAAAGTTTGATAGCTTGGCTAATTTTCATGATATAAATATAATTTATAGTCTGTGTTACTTCCTGATAATTTAGCTTTCTATTGGTCAAAAAATGGTTAAAACCGCTCCAAAAGTTTTTGAGTTTATTCATTACAAACATACAAAAATACAGACCTTTCCTTTTTATATTACTAGCTTTTGGCCACGGCTTCACTCGCGCTAATTTAGAATTTGACATGATGCTAAAATCTGGTAAAAGTAAGCTGTGCCGTGCATGCGTTGGAATGCACCTTTCCTATACATTTTTCCTACCTACTACCTCCTTACACTTTGTACTACTCTACCCTATCTATGTATCTACCTACTTACCTACCACCTACCTACGGACCTACCTCGTTTGAATAAACAACACCTTTGAATTTATGCTGACCTAGTTCTTTACCTACAACCTCCTTATACTTTTTACTACTCTACCCTATCTACCCTACCCTACCTACCTACCTTACCTACTCTACCTACCTACCCTGCCTACCTACCTACCTACCTACCTACCTTCCTACCCTACCTGCCTACTTACCTACCCTACCTACCTACCCAAAACCCATCCATGTTCCTACCTCCTTTGAATAAACGACACCTTGAATTTATGCTGACCTAGTACTTTGACCTAGTACGTCGCCAAAAATTTAAGTCAAAAACATGAAAAAAATATTTGAGTAGTTTGATTATCCCACGAGAACATTGCATTTTTCCGGGATCAAAAGTAGCCTATATGTTAATCCAGGATATAAGCAATCTTGATACTAAATTTCATACAAATCCGCTATGCCGTTTGAGCGTGAAGGAGTAACAAACATACACACATACAAATTTTTGCCATTATAATATTAGTGTAATTGTGGTCTAGATTGAGCCATTCCTGAAAGATTTTAAGTAGCAAACATTTAAAATGATTTTTAAATGTTTCATGCTTACTAATTTTAGGGAGAATATTGTAAATATATGAACCTGAAAGGACCATGGGTGGAATCACAGAATACATTTTTATATAGGGTATAGAGTCGTCACTCGCGTCATTTAGCGGAATGTATGGCGAGTGGCGCCATCTGGTTCTTTGTGCAAGGTACTTTCGCACCAGGCTTATTACACTTTCTAATATTTTTTTAAAGTATTGCGATTGGAAATTAAAACAGATTATACAAAAATATATTTTTATTTCTTTAATCTTTTCGTACAGTATATATGTGCTAATTTTTGAATTTCATGCTTTTCATCATAGTCAGTTCTGGACCCTGCTAATAACTTATATGTGTTTTTGCACCAGTTGTATACAAATAAAGTAGGGGTTATTTGCTCAATTTTTAAAATTACCTCTTTTTTGTGCTCATTGCATTTTATAAAACTGTAGAATTGATAATATAGTTTTCGTGTATTGCATTACATTATCTATATCAGATTTTTTTCTTAATATACCCAAGACCACATCTTGAATATTAGAAAAACACTTTATCAATGAAAGTGATGGAAATGTTAGGCAAGTTTTATTTTTGAAATATTCCCTAACCTTTATTGCACTTTCACTAATGTCTTTATGATTTATGAATCCCTACATAATCTGCACTTTATTTTTAACTTGCGCAGCACATATCCAGTCACATAATCTATTTGTGCTCTTATTTTTGGATCACTCTTTTTAATTTCTATATCTTTAAAGATGTGGTCACTATCAACGTCTTCAAAATCTACTTCCGTTGTACAAGCTGAACTCTCACTTGTCTCAAAAAACAAGATCTTTAAAGATTTAAATATGCTGCAAGAATCCACTTCACAATTGGACCCTGATGAATGTACACTGCTCATATTATTAATTAGCAGTGAGGCAAAAGCTGCTTCGAAGGAAGCACGAGAAGGAGAATTATTTCGGTACCCATGGCTTCTTATGCTTCCGAAAAAGTTTGAAGTGGCGCATCCAAAGAGATGTCAGCTTATATTTTTTTTGTAATACATCTACAAGATATTCTATATTATCAATAGTGTGTAACCAGTTTTTAATAGAGGGTACAGTAACTGATTTCCCATTTTTTTTTTAAACTCATGGTTGACAAAACTTTTTTAGCGTGAGCCCGTACTTTTTTATGGTCCGATCTTGGCGATCTGAGCCCAGCAGTAGTTTTCCTCTTCTCTTTTTAAAATTATCAAAACTACCGTTCATGGAGTCGAACAATTCGTCAAAAACCTTGATCAGTGCAGCTGTTTCCTCACATTCTTGAGGGAGTACTCCTTGACCTGAAATTACATAGCTGTTGTTAAAATGAGTTATATTGCCCGACTGCTTACACTGCGCTAAAATTATTTAATTTTTTTTATTATGTAATGGCTAAATTAATAGCCTAAGGGCCTATTTCACAATGTCCAAATAGCCACTATTCACCAAAAATAAATAATACAATAGTGGTACATAGGCGGACTTACTGCCATTAGGCATTCTCTACCAGTCAACCTTTGGGTTCAATAAGAAAACGCTGTGGTAGGGAACAAAATAACTACAAAAAAAATATATATATAAGTGCATAAAGTGATACTAATACACATAATACATACAAGATAAACTAATAAATATTATAACAAATACCAAAATATGAAACGAAAAAACCTAATAATAATTACCGTGACTCGACTTCAAATTGAGAGTTATTTAGATAGTGGTTACGAACTTTTCTCTTAAAAGTGAATTTGCTTTCAGCTTTCTTAAGGTGGATGCGCAAGGGTAGCCCGCGAAATTTAAAATTTCTTACGTTTACTGCAATTTGCAGGTCAGTGTCAGGTTGTATGTTGATGTAAATATGAATCGCGCCAGTAACACTTATAGAGTTACAGAATTATAATCATTCAAATCATCAATACAACCCTCCAAGTTCATATAATCACATTCAATAGCTATTTCATGAAAAAGTCACTCTTTGAGATTATATGAACTTGGAGGGTTGCATTGAAGATTTGAATGATTATTATTAATGAGTATTTTTTTAGATAATCGGGAGCACATCGATCGTTCATAATCGTGAAGAGCATGCAGAGAGATCTGAGGGACCTCCTGAGTCGGATAGGCAATCATTTAAGCTGAGAACGGAAGGAAGAAATGTGATCGTATTTACGAAGGCCAAAAACAAAGCGAATACAATTATTGAGAAGTCGATCCAATTTATTTAGAAGTTCTTGGGAAAGATCAGAATAACAAACATCAGCATAATCGATAATGGGAAGTACAGTCAAGTGACTGGACCAAAGTAAGTTTGGTGCTAGATGGCAGGAAATGCTTGAATCTATAGAGACCGCAGTGAGAACGTGACTTTCTGGCTCACCTGAGCCACGTGTTTATTCCAACTTAAACTGCCGTCAACGTACAGACCTAAGTCTTTTACGTGCGGTGAAAGAGATGTAACGGAGTTTTCGTACATCAGTGGCATAAGTTGGCTAGTGTTCACATTTCTCAAATAGTACGAACTACCAATGAGGATGGCCTGACATTTCCCGACGTTAACAGAAACCCCAAATTTGCCAGACCATTCTTCGATAGTTCAAAGATCAGCGTTGAGTGATGAAATTGTCAAGGTTGGCTATGTCTGACTGAGCGTATAGTTGCAAGTCATCAGCGTACAGATGGTAAGAACATTTGAGGACAGCAGTGATGGAGTTAATAAATAAAGAAAATAAGAGAGGAGAGAGTATAACGCCTTGTGGAATACCAGTTACCAGGTCACACCAGTCAGAGCAATCCTGACCAGTAGTTGTCGAAACAAATCTTGATTTTCTGGACACCTAAACCTAGATATATCTCTTTCAGGTCCTTGTGATTTATTTCTGCCATTGGATCTATAGTTTCAATAGGAGCAGAATTTACATAATTTCTGTGTAAAACCAATAGTAACAGTTCTTGATAAAAAGCTGTCATTTTCCCATGTAGTTTCGTAATTAAAACAGATTCGCTCTGAAAACAGCTATTTATGGTTGTAAATTTTGGCAACATCCAAGCCAAAAAATAATAATAAGCCTTGATTATCGGATCATGCAGGCATGCATGAATATCGTGGCACTCCGAATCTTCCAGCCATTTGCTATCGAAATAAAGACGTAATACATCCCATTGTTCAAGAATCCTTTGCACTACTGCATTTAAAGACAACCATCTAGTCTGGGCTGGTCTAAGAATTTTGTGCACATCCGCCTCAGCAAAATACTGGAACTCTTTTAACTCACTCTGCCTTTTACTACTGGATTTAAAATAATTATAAATATTTCGCGCCATTTTTTCACAATTTAGTGGAAGCTCATGCGTCACTAGCGCAAAGATGCAGAGAATGGCAAATGCATTTGATCACAATTATGCCTGGACAACGTTGACGAAATCGACTTTAAACTGAATTGTTACATCCCATCATTGTGTTGCATGAGTTGCATCCATCAGAGCCGAAACCTATGATGTTTTCCGTAGGAATCTCATACTTTTGAAATGAACCAATAACAGTATTAAAAAGTTTTTCGGCATTTGCAACATGATCGGTTGCTTTCTCATCGAATAATTGAATCAAATCCCAAAACCGAGTGATCACTTTACCAATCATTGGATCAAAATACCTGACAACTACAGCTACTATTTTTACTATAGCAAAGTCTGTGCTTTCGTCTATCAGAATTGAAAACATTTGTGACTTCAAGTCAGTGATCAAGTTTTCTTTTTCAGTTTCCCCAATACAGTTATTTGTCACAGCTTGAACTTTAGTTCTTTTTAGTCTAATATCTTTGGCTTTCTGAAAATCTGGGAATAACTTTGGTAACAAATCCGCCAAGTGATTCATGACATTATGAGATATCTTATGCTATGTGCGTTTCGACCGCGCGGCCACGGCGTTTTTTTTAAAAAAAAACTATGCCAAGATTATGTAAAAGTTTGTAAAAGTTGATTCCCCAAAACCATAAATTTGTCAAAGTTATGGTTAAAAAGTTATAAGGGTTTGAACGTGGCCGCGCCATCGAAACGCGGAGAACCGCGCGGCCACGGAGATCTCTAAAACTAAGTGTTGCAGAGACCTGAAACTTAGGTAAATAACAGATTGAATTTGTAAAAAATTTGTAAAAATATAGAAAAAAATTCCAAGGTTTATATTTTAGGAGCTGTAAGACTAAAACCCCATGGCCGCGCCATCGAAACGGTGAATAAAACGTTATCGCCGATATCTCGCTGAAAAGGCATCGCAGAGGTCTGAAGTTTTTTGTAAAACTTAGATTTGAATTTGTCAAAACTAGTAAAAATACAGAAAAAAATCCTAGGTTTATATTTTAGGAGCTGTAAGACTAAAACCCCGTGGCCGCGCCATCGAAACGGTGAATAAAACGTTATCGCCGATATCTCGCTGAAAAGGCATCGCAGAGGTCTGAGGTTTTTTGTAAAACATAGATTTGAATTTGTCAAACACTATAAAAATACACAAAAAAATCCTAGGTTTATATTTCAGGAGCTGTAGTACGATATCGTTTAGAAATAAGTCGCGATTATTTACCGAAGGAGTTAAGTATTAGGTAGATCTTTTTTGTAAAAACACTGAAGAATAAGTAGAACTACCGATAATAAGCAAAAAAATATTTTTTTTTCATAATTTAAGACCTTTTAATACGTTTTGAATATTTCGATAGGGTGACCATGATTTATTGTTTACAGAAAGCTTCCACATATTGTATTAGAAATTATTTCTTGAGAATATCTCAGTATTGTTTTTGAGAAATGGAAATTTTGTCAATTCTATTAATAAAAGTTTGAACTTTATCAATACGTGTGCGTTTGATTCAGTTTTCTTTGAGATAGCATTTGCGTACAAACAAAACGTTCATATCCAACAAATATTTAATACATGTACCTACAAGCAAATAAATCAGCGAATTTATAAAAATATTAGCAGAATCGTTAAATTTAAATAGTGCTTATAAACTACGAGAGGAAATCATTATTAAATACTACAAAAGCGAAAACAATACCTATAGATGCGACAGTAATATGGCTTTCATATTTGAACATATACTTTTAGAGTATTTGTACAGTGCCAATGTAACGAAAGAATGTTTAACCGAAACATGCGCCAACCACTCAAAAAGAACAATGGTGTTTTTATCCATCAATATGGAAATTATAAATTTATTCGGAATCGGTGGACTGGAAGAAGCCGTCATTATCGATGACTCCAATTTAAAAAAATGTATCAAATGCAATAACGATACCACGAGATTTAGGTACGAATTTAGTGATATTATTTTATTCGATCTTAATGGCACAGACCAAATTATACTCGAAGAAATACCTCACAACATCGAAATAAAACAAAAGAAATATAGACTGATATGTGCTGTGGAATATGTTCCCCAGGTTGTAGGGCTTATTGGTCATTACAAGTGTCATTGCTTAGTAAGTAATTCCGGAATGATTTGTTACGACGATAATAAAACCGGAATGCACTCAAGTTCTTAACAACCTATGACAATACATAATTTAACATATGGTTTATCAGATGATTAGGATATTAAAAAAAAAACAGAGTAATTTTAAACAAAATATAAAAAAATCTTGGTGTAAGTAAATAATCTGTGATTTATGTGATTTTTAAAGAAATTTAATATTTTAGTGTAAGTAAACAATCTATGATTTATGTGATTTAAAAAAATATATATATCTTAATGTAAGTAAACAATCTGTGATTTATGTGATTTTTAAAGAAATAAACATATGTTTTTGTATCTTATCGTTTCATTTTAATTTAATTTAGAATCCTTGAGAAACAATTTCTAGGTAATGCAATAGGTGGAAAGTTTTCTGTAAAAACTAAGTCATGGTCACCCTATCGAACCATTCAAAACGAATTAAAGGTTATAAGCGATATCGTACTACAGCTCCTGAAATATAAACCTAGGATTTTTTTGTGTATTTTTATAATGTTTGACAAATTCAAATCTATGTTTTACAAAAAACCTCAGACCTCTGCGATGCCTTTTCAGCGAGATATCGGCGATAACGTTTTATTCACCGTTTCGATGGCGCGGCCACGGGGTTTTAGTCTTACAGCTCCTAAAATATAAACCTAGGATTTTTTTCTGTGTTTTTACTAGTTTTGACAAATTCAAATCTAAGTTTTACAAAAAACTTCAGACCTCTGCGATGCCTTTTCAGCGAGATATCGGCGATAACGTTTTATTCACCGTTTCGATGGCGCGGCCATGGGGTTTTAGTCTTACAGCTCTTAAAATATAAACCTTGGAATTTTTTCTATATTTTTACAAATTTTTTACAAATTCAATCTGTTATTTACCTAAGTTTCAGGTCTCTGCAACGCTTAGTTTTAGAGATCTCCGTGGCCGCGCGGTTCTCCGCGTTTCGATGGCGCGGCCACGTTCAAACCCTTATAACTTTTTAACCATAACTTTGACAAATTTATGGTTTTGGGGAATCAACTTTTACAAACTTTTACATAATCTTGGCATAGTTTTTTTAAAAAAAAAACGCCGTGGCCGCGCGGTCGAAACGCACACCTTATGCTTAGCAACAAATGCAGCTAATTTTATTTCTGAAGTCTTTAACAATTGCTTTTCATTAGTTCGCAATTTCGCATAGATTTAAAAACACTTATTATGGACTGTTGTTTTTTGGACGTTGAAGGACTACCCCTTTTTAAATTATTCACGTGTTTAGTTCGTTCTTTATGGCGTTTTATGACACTTATTTCGGCACTGAAAGATGTATTGCATACATTGCAGGTCGCTTTCGATAAGTCCCTATTATCTTTTCTTAGCCAATCACTATATTCTTTATTCAGCAACCATTCTCCCCGAAACTTCTGTTTATAACGCTTTCTCTTAGCCAGTACTCGTGTTAGGCTATCTTCTCTATCAGTAGCGCTGTCGCTATCACTTTCCATCTATTTAAATATTCAGATCATACACCACACAACACAACACAACGCAACAAACTCTTACGTGATGTTAAGTATGACTGTATGAATGAAATGTTAGTCGTTTATGATACAAATAAACTAGGTAAATTAAAAAGTTCTAAGTATCCATCGAAATTCAAATACATCCAGCACCACCGAATTCGTTCGCGTAATATCTCCAAGCTTGTACACGCTATTGGGGGATTTCCCGACGCATAAAACAGTGTTGTCCGTAGAATAAAAGGAAAATACCCTAACGTAAAGAAAATAAACATTCAAACTTGCTAAAATTATTTTAGTTTATAGATAATCATTTTTATCTAGAACAGGGATCCCCAAACTATTTTGGACAAGTGACCCCTTTTCCAAAATGAACTGTTACCTCAGACCCCCATGGCCAAATTACCTACTTTTAAGATCAACCCCCTTATTCATAATGGTCCGCTAACTTAAAACTGCTGCTACAGTGTGTTATTTTTCATTCTGACTTAGGTCAATAGAAGAAGACAGAGTGAGAATTAGCAATGCTTTAAGTTAGCAGACTATTATGAATAAGGGGGCCTATCTTTAGTTTTTTCCTATTGACACAAAATACCTAGGTACTAAGGTACCAATTGGAAAACTTTGCACTTGGTTAAGTGAGTAAAATTGACTTCATTTTCGTATCAAAATTTAACAAAATAAAAAGACATACAATTCAGTAAATATCAAGTTTAATTTATAACGATTATTACAAATTAGGTACTTAAAGAATTTTAAGTAGGTAGGAAATTATATTTAAAAAAGTATTAATTCGCAAAGAGAAAATAAAACATTCAGTGTGATGGATGAACCTGGTGACTATCTACCAATCTAGCTACATCCGGTTCAATATTGGTGAGTTGCAGCCTTAAATCTCCACGTTCGTTGATTTTCAAACGGTTTCTTTGTTTCGTCAAAATGTTTGTTACCACACTGAAGCTTTTTTCAACTAGGTATGATGATGGAAAAGCGATAAGGTATTTTTCAGCAATGTTCCACAATGTAGGATACTGTGTTTCAATGTTGCGTTGCAACCAGAACTTCTGATAGCCTTGGTTGAACTTCTGCTTAAGCTCTTCGTCTGTGCTGATGGTAATCAACTCTTCTTGCATTATCACATTGGCTTCTTCTATGGCTGTGGTATTGTACGGATTTATTATCCATTGAGGAATTTGTAAATTTAAAAGATCCTCAAACCTCTCCGTAAAATCCTTGTGTAATGCGTCCAAGTGAGTGACATATAATAAAATGTCATCATCTTGAAGCGTTTCTGGTAATTTTGACAAATGCAGAAACTGCGAATATTCTTTTCTGCCTAAATTTTGTTTATAAAGGATTAGTTTACCCACGAAGGCCGATATTATTGATTTTGTTTTAATCAAGTTAAGATCGTCACCCTGCAGCTGCAAATTAACTTTGTTGAACATTCCAAAGATATCAGTCAAGTAATAAATATCTGTTTTACAATTGTTCAGATTTTCTTTCAAATTCGGATCTTTTTCTTGTAAAACTCCAACACAGATTCAAAAACGGCTGAAAATCTTTCTAAGCAAGAGCCTCTTGATAGCCAGCGAACTTCAGTGTGAAGAAGTAATCGAGTAAAGACTTCGTCGTTTTCCTCACATAGCTGAGCAAATAACCGAGAGTTCAAAGAATTGCTTCGAATCTTGTTGATAGCATTTATTACATATTGTAAAGACTTATGCAATCTAGGACTCAGCTTTTTTGCTACTAAATGCTGCCTGTGAATCACGCAGTGAATGACCCATAAAACCACGATGACGACCAACCATAGACGGTGCACCATCAGTCGCAACAGAAACAATGTTCTTCCATGGAATAGCTTTGTCAGTAAAAAAATGTTCCACGGCCTGAAAAATTGATTCTCCTCTGGTATCAGTCTCTAAATATGTAGCAAAAAGCAGTTCTTGGCACATATTTTCATCTTTGATATATCGAACATATCCTAACAACAGAGCTTCATTGCCGGGTAATGTAGACTCGTCCAACTGGAGAGAGAATCTGTTGGTCTGTAAGAACTTGCATAAAATGTTTTCCACATCGCGTCCCATCTCGTCTATGCGTCTCTGAACGGTGTTATTGCTCAAAGGTATTCTCTTTAAAATATCATGTGCGGGTTTGTGCAATACATTGTTAAGGACCTCCGCAATGGCTGGTAAGATAAGCTGCTCTCCAATTGTGTGGGGTTTCCCCGACTTCGCTATTAGTAAAGATATATTATAGGACGCTCGTAAACCATCATCGTCTTTAATAGATGATGACGCAAACATCGATCTTATGGATGGCCTTTTGTCTAGTTTTTCTTTAAGTGCTTGAAAAAATGTCAAGGGCTTACTTTTTTTGTCAGCATGTACTCTCGATAAGTGGTCATCCATTTTTGAAGGCTTCATGGCATCGTTACTGAATACTTTTTCACATATGAGACACATCGGCAAGTATTGATTTGATGGAGATGCAATAAATCCGAACTTCAAGTAGTCCAAACTGTATTGTCTGCATTTTTTTTTCGTGTCCGCCATCATAAAACTCTCAGTAACCCTGCAAATAAAAAAATAAGAAACTAAGTACCTAAATTAAAAACAATACCTAATAAACTGTTAAATTTACTGGTAAATTTTTACAATTGAAACAACTGAGGCAACTGCAAACTGTTGCAAACAATCTACAGATAGCTCAACTGATCACTATCACACAGTGTGCAGTGGGGCAATGCTGATGCGCTGTGCCGGATAAAAACTGTTTGGTACTTACCCTGTTAATTTTTCATAAACTGCAGATATTGTGTGGTTACGCTATTAACTCGCGTAGGGAGCTCAGCATTTTGTAAATTCTTATTCAGTCACTTTACTTCACTTAATTTAGCTATGTAATAACTTTGTAATCTCTTGAAATAAATGAGTACTTATATGAGTTATTATCGTTCAAGCTCCAACGAATTTCAAAACGCAAATGAACTTTCAACCTAAGTGCAACCTCGTTAAATAGTAAAATATCAGGAACATGTTTGGACTTGCAACTTGATCATGAATTCGTTCGTGTTAAATCGCGCAAGCGTCAAATAGAGAGCAAGTCAAAACGCGCCTGAAAGACGTACGCTCGAACTCATTATCTTGCACAAACTTGTCCACACTGACTTGCCGAGTTTTTCATCTTGTACGAACTTGAGGCTTTATATTACTACAACAATGCTATTTCCTACATAAATATTAATTATTCTTAGTACACTTAACACAACATAAACAATACAGTACCTACCTACCTATCTTGAAAGTTTTAAATAAGAACTTGTGTTAATTTAATAGGGGTCGATTTTTAGACCTCGTCGACCCCCATAATCAGTTTTCGTTTATGTCGACCCCTAGGAAACCGATATCGACCCCAAGGGGTCGATATCGACCACTTTGGGAATCCCTGATCTAGAAGATTAAAAAATACGATCTTCATTGAGTATTACGGTGTATTTTGCTACCGTAATTATAATCCTGCGCAAGAGCGTGGAGCGCTCCCCGCCCCCACTCCCGAGGGTTATTTTGTAACCGGTTATCTTTATGTGCATGCACCGCCCGCCGCTGTGCACTAATGAATAGATATGAGTAGGTATTTTGGAATTATTCATCAATAAATACTTCAATGAGATATTTGTTTAAACGTAGATACCATGAGAACACCATGCATTTGGGCAATGTCGCCATAGTAAAAAAATATCATCTTGCCAAGACCTATCAATGGGGGCTATCGTTTTTGAGCTCACCAGATGGCGCCACTGTCGCTTATGGTCATGTCAATAATTCTATTTTATACTTAAAAGTACCAATAACTTCATAAAAAGTTTATTTTAATACGTTTAAATATATAGTGTAAGCTTCAGATAATTTATTTACAATATTCTCCCTAAAATTAGCAAGCATGAAACATTAAAAACTAATTTTACCTCCAAGTACTAACTTATAAGATCAAAATTTGCTACTTAAAATCTTCAAGTCATAATTAATCAGGAATAGCTCAATCTAAACCACAATTGTGAATATTAGTAAAAATACGTGATAAAAAAGCACGCAACGCGTGAATTTTCTACGACATCTGACATTTCGGTGCCCTCGCGCTACACTAGCGCCTCCAGCGGTGAATTCACACGCGATAGCCCCCATTGAGCTACATTTCGTTTTTGTTGATGGTGGGGACGGAGCACATACATTTTTGCCCATCCCCCTTTACACTATGTTGTTAAACGTATTAAAATAAACTTTTCACTTCTCATGCTCTAAAAGTACGCCATTATAGCCCTACGAAGCGGGACTAAAGAGACCACTTTAGTCTATAAGGAGTAAACAGTAATGAGTTTATTAATTTCCTTTATGTGACACAGACAAACTAAAACAGCCAGTAATTATATACTATTTAGTGTGGACCATCTTCATTGCGAAAATGTTGAGAGTTTTAGTTCCATGGTTTTTCCGCAAGGAAGGTGGCGCCATGTGTTCTAGATTGTTAATCTGTGACTGGTTTAGAAGAAAAATCTGACCGCGAAAATTTCAGTTTTTTTTTATTGTAAATTTGTTCGGTTTTAAATAAAATTAAGAATGTCTAGTGACAGTGAAGTTTGACGTCGGGCAAAGAGCAAAAGACATAATAATAGACAATCTTTTTCCGCAAAAATCGGGGAAGATTTACCTAAACACTTACGAAAGTTCTAGGGACTGGAGGATTAAGAATATTTATTAAATGTTTTGGTACTGTAAATTGACTATTTTTCTCGCACTCAAAGTGAAAAGTACAGTTTGCACCTCGAAACAAAACGCCAACTTAATATACCCTCGGTTTCATCGACTCCCTCGCACGCTCGGGAGTCAAACCACCTCTGGTATATTATGGCTTCGTTTAGTCCTTCGTTATAAAATTTACTATTGGTACTTTAGAGTACAAAATAGATTGACAGGACCTTAATCGACAGTGGCGCCATCTAGTGAGGTCAAAAACGATAGCACTCACTAGAAGGACCCCAGGTATAGAATCGAGTCGCTGCGCGGCACCTGTACGCCAGGCATCGCAGGCTCCGCATCCGCCCTCCGGATGCGGCGGAAATTGAGGCGGAGCTGTATGAGGGTTACAGAGCGGCGAAGACCGCCCTCCAAGAGGCTGTCCTGCGGGCCAAGGATGTGGCCCGCGAGGAGATGCTGGAGACACTCGACAGAGATCCGTGGGGGCGCCCTTATAAGATGGTGCGGGACAAATTCGGCACCAGGGCCCCTCCGCTGACGCAGAGTCTCCGACCTGAGCTCGTGGAGAACGTGGTGAGAAAAGAACAGCAAATCATCAATACAACCCTCCATGGTCATTTAACCCCATTCGATAACTATTTCATGAAAAAGTCACTCAATGGGATTATATGAACTTGGAGGGTTGTGTGTGTGTCCACCTTAAATACTTCATTGTACATATAACTTCCATAACTTTAGTCTATGGAATAAGAATCCAAACTGTCAAGTTTGTTGTCACCGTCATTTCTGTTCTTTCTGTCACTGTCAGTCCAGTCTGCTACATCTGTCTGTTGGTGGGGCCCAAAATCTTTCCTTCAATAAAGTTTACTGGCAAATTCTGTGAATTCAAGTTATCTTAACCAAAGTAACACATTTAAGAAAACAATCATTCATCTACTTGCACCAGAAGTAAGTATTGGTTCCCTTAAAACTAGCAAACAATATATAATATTATTTTCTAATCTGTAATTTGTGTAATGAATCAATAGGAATTTATATATAAACAATTGACAATTATTGTACAAACTATTTGTTTCAGGTTTGAAGAAAAGTGATGGCTTATAATGTAAGTATCATGAGTTATCTAACTTTCATATTTTTAAGGTCTTGGAATACTTCGTCAATTAACATGTTTATTACACACAAACAACTCAATTAGAAAAAGGAAAAAATAGCGCTGAAACCATTGATGGCTACTTAGTTACAAAAATAAAGAACAGAGAAAAAACAGAGTAAAATACCATACAGGACAATCATTAGAACCATAATGTAGAACTCATGGTACAATGCTATTTATCTATCTAAAGAGAATAAAATAAGAAATAGCAATGTAGTCAGAACTGTAAATAAGAATCAAAGAAAAAGAACATATTATTAAATCATACTTAATATATATTTTTAAATATTACTTGTTCCTGTGAAGTTGTATCTGTGGTTAAAAGTTGGCTTCTGAAATTATTTTAAATAATTATATTTTGGCACTAATATACATTTTCTGATCTTCTTTGTAATCTATACTAATATTATAAAGCTGAAGAGTTTGTTTGTTTGTTTGTTTGTTTGTTTGTTTGTTTGAACGCGGTAATCTCAGGAACTACTGGTTCGAATTGAAAAATTCTTTTCGTGTTGGTTAGCCTATTTATCGAGGAAGGCTATAGGCTATATATCATCACGCTACAACCAATAGGAGCGGAGCATCAATGACAAATGTTGCAAAAACGGGGAAAAATTATTCTGTTTGATAGCTTCCGTTGCGTGCGCTGCGTAAACGGTTAAAGTTGCACAAATATAATGTAGCAGGGAATTATTCCTCTTAAAAAGGTCTCGAAAAAAGTCCGCGACGGCACATGCCTATCTTTTAAGGTTGACTCACAATAACCATTTTTATGATTTTAAAATTTGGTCAAAATTAATGTTTTATTTGCGAAGGTGTTTTTACCGACATAGTATTAATCCTTATCAAAATAAATATGTTAGTCATCTTTAGCATTCAATTGTGACCAAAATTGCCCTTTACACCATTCAATTTAGATGAATATCTTAGGAGATATCACAGTTTTAAAATAACTCCGCATCAAAATAATGACCCGCGCGCGCTGCGAGGCGGGTGTTCATGTTGTTGGGAAAACCAATGTGATTAGATTCAATGCACAAATATTGTGGGGAACTTAGAGAAGGTTTTAGTTTTTGTTTCATGCTGTAATCAGTGCTCTCTATCAAAAGATTTATAAATTTAAAGTGTTCAAGAAGAACTTACCATCATTGTGTAAGATACATGCAACGACATCTATTGCACCAAAATGGTACTAATTAATAAAAATGTGCTCACAAGATAACTTTTAAATCGGGTCTGAGAGCAAAAAGTACTCTAGATTAGTCTACATGACGCTATAACCCTGTAGAGTGTGTGTTCGATCGCTTTACATGCATTATATTTTAACGGTTAAATTTCGTGCTCGATAGATGGCGCTATTAATTTCACCCCATTTTCTGAGTCGCGGTGTTAAGTTTTCCGTGAAAGAATGACCCTCGCCCGTGTCAAATGTCTGAAGCTTGGTTTATTAACCAACGAAACAAAAAGAGGAGGTTCTCAATTCGACGCGTCTATATTTTTTTATTTTATGTATGACCTGACCACGCATAACTTTTTACAGAGAAGTCCGATATACATGATCTTTTGTTTTTTAAATTGAGAAATCATGATTGGGCTCATTTCCTGCACCTTGATGAGAACTTTAGATCTAGCTGGAGTATGACGTCATCGAAGGTCTGACGATGGAGACGGAAGGCACTTGCAAGAGGTCCTCAAGAGTTTGCAGCAACAATAACGTGTTTGGGCTCAATTCATGCACCTTGATGAGAACTTTAGGCCTTGCTGAAGTATGACTGTCATCGACGGTCAAACGATAGAGACAAATGGCAGTTGCAAGCGGTCCTAAACAGTTTGCAGCAGGTATAATGTTATTGGGCTCATTTCATTCACTTTGATGAAAACTTTAAACCATACTGAGTTGTCAGTATGACTTTCATCGAATGTCTGACGATGGAGAAGGAAAGCAGTTGCAAGTGGTCCTCAAGAGTTTACAGCATCTATATCGTGTCTGGGCTCATTTCATGCACCTTGATGAGAACTTTAGACCTAGCTGGAGTATGACTGTCATCGAAGGTCTGACGATGGAGACGGAAGGTAGTTGCAAGAGGTCCTCAAGAGTTTACAGCATCTATATCGTGTTTCGGCTGATTTCATGCACCTTGATGAGAACTTTAGACCTGCCTGGAGTATGTCTATCATCAAAGTTCTGACGATGGAGACGGAAGGCAGTTGCAAGAGGTCCGCAACAGTTTACAGCAGTTTTATCGTGTCTCGACCCATTTCAAGAACTTTGATGAGAACTTTCGTTCTAGCTGGTGTATGATTGTCATCGAGTGTCTAAAGATGAAGACGTAAGGCTGTCGAGGGTCGCGGGCCTGTGGACAGTGAGTAATGGGCTAGCTCGCCATCCGTCCGTCTGATGACGACAGGCCGTGGTGACGGCGTGTTCGTGTTCCACACGCGCCTCAAAGAGATGTCAGCAAACGGGAAGGGATCCGAGAGGAGCGAGGCCTGCCAGGGTTGCGGGACTGTTCGAAAGAGATACCGCGGCCCTGGAACGCAAAGGGCAACAGAAGAAACGTGGGTGGATTTTAGTCAGTACAAGTCTGACAATCCCTTCCGCTCCGTCCAGAGTGGGAGGGGTCATTTGATGATTATCCATCGGTAATAGTATATAATAGGGATTTACTCCTTTTGAGAGCTTCCGTTGTGCGTGAACGGTTAAAGTTACGCAATTATCATGTATGTCGGAATTGTCCCTCTTAAAAAGCTCTAAAAAAATATCCACAATGGCCATATGTCTAACTGTTAAGGTTGACGCACACTCTCTCTAACCTCTCTTTCTTTTATGTACGCACGTACGCAGACGAAGTTGCGCGGGTCAGCTAGTACCTACTAAATTAAAAAAAGTATGGTTAACATGGTATAGGAAGTACCTTAATAGAATAATTTTACTATATTGTAAGTGCTTTATTAAAGCAAAAATTGCAATAACAATATTATAGTAAAATCTTAGTGAAACTGTTTCTTTGACACATAGCATTTGACATCACTACCAGAATAGATGCGTTTTGTGTTTGCGTTCTGTTTCAACAAAAACATGCTACATAAAATATTAAATTGTAAAAAAGTGTTGTATTCGAGAATTAAACAAGTGTACCACAATGTTTTTATAGGCCAATACAAGGCATTTTTGAGAAATAAAAAGAGTTTTGTATTTCTTGCATATTTTAAAATTAAGACTACCCGGTGAAGATATGTATGTTGAACTTTGTCTTTAATGGACACTTTTCTATAATAAACAAATAAACTATTTCTGGTGAAATATAATAATTGGAGATTTTATGCAAATGCATGTCATGTTTGCAAATTATGTTTTTTTTACAAGTTAATAAATATTTTAGGTAAATTGTTTTAATGTGAACTGTTTCTAACTAGAAAAATACAAATAAGCACTTAAATTCAAATAGTGACCTCAGTGGAGTAAAAAATAATTTCCAAATAAAAGAACCTTATTTAAAATTAGAAACAGTACTCAATTATTTAGCATAGTCAAAAAGCCTCCTATAAAAACATTTTGGAAATAATATCCCTGTGCCATGTTCTCATTGGCTCACCAGATGGCGTCACTGTCGAGTAAGGGCATGTCAATAATTCTATTTCATATTATAAATTACCAATAACTTCATAAAAGTTCACTTTATTAAGTAATAACAATTAACAATATGGTGTAAACTTCAGATACATATTTACAATATTCTCCCAAAAATTAGCAAACATGAAACATTTAAAAATCATTTTACCTCCAAGTATTAACAAGATCTTAAGATATAGTTTGGCAAAATAGAGTATGGAAAAAATGAGGGCGCTGTTAGCGACTCTCTGGTAAACCTGAGCAGTGACAAGCCATTGACATTGCCGAGTTTGACAGAAAACGTGGCATTGCCAGGTAGGTAATATGTAGTTCCGCGATTCGCCACCATCTAAACTTTTTTGTCAGGCTGTACTACTTTAAATCTTCAAGTCATAATTAATCAGGAATAGCTCAATCTAGACCACAATCGTGAATATTAATAAAACGCAACGCGCGAACACTTTAAGACATCTGACATTTCGATGACCTCGCGCTAAACTAGCGCCTCTAGCGGCGAATTCATATGTGATATCCCCCATTCATTACAGTTACATTACAGCTCTGAATAAAACAAAAAAAAAAGATTTTGATAAATGTCACACTGAGTGTTCAAAAACCCGAAAACTGAAAGTTCATGCGATGGCAGCACTGTTGAATGTCTCTGTCATTATTGTTTCTGTTGTATGATTTCAAACACAAAATTAGGGGGGGAAGCGCCAGGGTAGCCCACAAAATTATTATTTTTCAGCGTTTTTTGCAATTTGCTGATCAGTGTCAGGCTATATGTTAAAGAAACTATGATTCGCGACCGTAACACGTATGTACAGAGTTATACTCATCAAAATCATCAATACAACCCTCTAAGTTCATTTTTATTCCATTGAATGACTTTTTCAAATAGTCATTGAAATGAAAATGAAATTATTAAATGAACTTGGAGGGTCATATTGATGATTTTAATGATTGTAACTCTGTAAAGCCATATTTGTTACGGCCGCGAATCATATTTTAATCAATGTACAACCCGACACTGACCTGTAATTTGTAAAAGTCGTAAGAAAATTGAATTTCGCGGGCTACACGATAACCATATATTCTACTGGAGAACGACCCATCAAAAAATGAGTTTAGGGAAAATAAGTATCTACCATGTATAAAAAAGCAGATGTATGTAATGGAAAAATACTATGTTTCTTGTTCTTTCCCCTACAATCTTACTAGACAACAGCCGCACAAAGGGATGCCACTTTGTATATTTGTAAAAAATCATTATGCCTAAAATAAGTCTCCTATTTATTTACAATGACAAAAGAGGTAGCAGTTAAATTCATATACAAGCGACAGTAGCGACATCTAATGTAAGCTAGTTTGGTTTGTACCCATAGTCTGTACCCCAGGGGTACGTTTAAGTAAGCCGGCGAAATTTTCGCCGGATAAAAATTAAACTAGCGAGGGCTTGCTGAACGAAGTCATCGGTCTAGATCAGGGATTCCCAAAGTGGTCGATATCGACCCCTTGGGGTCGATATCGGTTTCCTAGGGGTCGACATAAACGAAAACTGATTATGGGGGTCGACGAGGTCTAAAAATCGACCCCTATTAAATTAACACAAGTTCTTATTTAAAACTTTCAAGATAGGTAGGTAGGTACTGTATTGTTTATGTTGTGTTAAGTGTACTAAGAATAATTAATATTTATGTAGGAAATAGCATTGTTGTAGTAATATAAAGCCTCAAGTTCGTACAAGATGAAAAACTCGGCAAGTCAGTGTGGACAAGTTTGTGCAAGATAATGAGTTCGAGCGTACGTCTTTCAGGCGCGTTTTGACTTGCTCTCTATTTGACGCTTGCGCGATTTAACACGAACGAATTCATGATCAAGTTGCAAGTCCAAACATGTTCCTGATATTTTACTATTTAACGAGGTTGCACTTAGGTTGAAAGTTCATTTGCGTTTTGAAATTCGTTGGAGCTTGAACGATAATAACTCATATAAGTACTCATTTATTTCAAGAGATTACAAAGTTATTACATAGCTAAATTAAGTGAAGTAAAGTGACTGAATAAGAATTTACAAAATGCTGAGCTCCCTACGCGAGTTAATAGCGTAACCACACAATATCTGCAGTTTATGAAAAATTAACAGGGTAAGTACCAAACAGTTTTTATCCGGCACAGCGCATCAGCATTGCCCCACTGCACACTGTGTGATAGTGATCAGTTGAGCTATCTGTAGATTGTTTGCAACAGTTTGCAGTTGCCTCAGTTGTTTCAATTGTAAAAATTTACCAGTAAATTTAACAGTTTATTAGGTATTGTTTTTAATTTAGGTACTTAGTTTCTTATTTTTTTATTTGCAGGGTTACTGAGAGTTTTATGATGGCGGACACGAAAAAAAAATGCAGACAATACAGTTTGGACTACTTGAAGTTCGGATTTATTGCATCTCCATCAAATCAATACTTGCCGATGTGTCTCATATGTGAAAAAGTATTCAGTAACGATGCCATGAAGCCTTCAAAAATGGATGACCACTTATCGAGAGTACATGCTGACAAAAAAAGTAAGCCCTTGACATTTTTTCAAGCACTTAAAGAAAAACTAGACAAAAGGCCATCCATAAGATCGATGTTTGCGTCATCATCTATTAAAGACGATGATGGTTTACGAGCGTCCTATAATATATCTTTACTAATAGCGAAGTCGGGGAAACCCCACACAATTGGAGAGCAGCTTATCTTACCAGCCATTGCGGAGGTCCTTAACAATGTATTGCACAAACCCGCACATGATATTTTAAAGAGAATACCTTTGAGCAATAACACCGTTCAGAGACGCATAGACGAGATGGGACGCGATGTGGAAAACATTTTATGCAAGTTCTTACAGACCAACAGATTCTCTCTCCAGTTGGACGAGTCTACATTACCCGGCAATGAAGCTCTGTTGTTAGGATATGTTCGATATATCAAAGATGAAAATATGTGCCAAGAACTGCTTTTTGCTACATATTTAGAGACTGATACCAGAGGAGAATCAATTTTTCAGGCCGTGGAACATTTTTTTACTGACAAAGCTATTCCATGGAAGAACATTGTTTCTGTTGCGACTGATGGTGCACCGTCTATGGTTGGTCGTCATCGTGGTTTTATAGCTCACTTAAAGCGACAACTGCCTGATGTACTGGTCATTCACTGCGTGATTCACAGGCAGCATTTAGTAGCAAAAAAGCTGAGTCCTAGATTGCATAAGTCTTTACAATATGTAATAAATGCTATCAACAAGATTCGAAGCAATTCTTTGAACTCTCGGTTATTTGCTCAGCTATGTGAGGAAAACGACGAAGTCTTTACTCGATTACTTCTTCACACTGAAGTTCGCTGGCTATCAAGAGGCTCTTGCTTAGAAAGATTTTCAGCCGTTTTTGAATCTGTGTTGGAGTTTTACAAGAAAAAGATCCGAATTTGAAAGAAAATCTGAACAATTGTAAAACAGATATTTATTACTTGACTGATATCTTTGGAATGTTCAACAAAGTTAATTTGCAGCTGCAGGGTGACGATCTTAACTTGATTAAAACAAAATCAATAATATCGGCCTTCGTGGGTAAACTAATCCTTTATAAACAAAATTTAGGCAGAAAAGAATATTCGCAGTTTCTGCATTTGTCAAAATTACCAGAAACGCTTCAAGATGATGACATTTTATTATATGTCACTCACTTGGACGCATTACACAAGGATTTTACGGAGAGGTTTGAGGATCTTTTAAATTTACAAATTCCTCAATGGATAATAAATCCGTACAATACCACAGCCATAGAAGAAGCCAATGTGATAATGCAAGAAGAGTTGATTACCATCAGCACAGACGAAGAGCTTAAGCAGAAGTTCAACCAAGGCTATCAGAAGTTCTGGTTGCAACGCAACATTGAAACACAGTATCCTACATTGTGGAACATTGCTGAAAAATACCTTATCGCTTTTCCATCATCATACCTAGTTGAAAAAAGCTTCAGTGTGGTAACAAACATTTTGACGAAACAAAGAAACCGTTTGAAAATCAACGAACGTGGAGATTTAAGGCTGCAACTCACCAATATTGAACCGGATGTAGCTAGATTGGTAGATAGTCACCAGGTTCATCCATCACACTGAATGTTTTATTTTCTCTTTGCGAATTAATACTTTTTTAAATATAATTTCCTACCTACTTAAAATTCTTTAAGTACCTAATTTGTAATAATCGTTATAAATTAAACTTGATATTTACTGAATTGTATGTCTTTTTATTTTGTTAAATTTTGATACGAAAATGAAGTCAATTTTACTCACTTAACCAAGTGCAAAGTTTTCCAATTGGTACCTTAGTACCTAGGTATTTTGTGTCAATAGGAAAAAACTAAAGATAGGCCCCCTTATTCATAATAGTCTGCTAACTTAAAGCATTGCTAATTCTCACTCTGTCTTCTTCTATTGACCTAAGTCAGAATGAAAAATAACACACTGTAGCAGCAGTTTTAAGTTAGCGGACCATTATGAATAAGGGGGTTGATCTTAAAAGTAGGTAATTTGGCCATGGGGGTCTGAGGTAACAGTTCATTTTGGAAAAGGGGTCACTTGTCCAAAATAGTTTGGGGATCCCTGGTCTAGATCAATGTTGACTGTCAAATTCAATTGACAGCTCAGCTTGTATATCATTCTGCCCCTTTCGTCTACAACAATTTGCATCTTAAAATAATCATAACTTCATCCATAATCCACAAATAAAATTCACGGAGACGATGATTAAGTACACGTTAGAAATATTCGTTTCTAGGGCGCGAATCTAACATATAAAACAACAGACAGCTCAATGTCAATTTCAATCTGACAGCAGAATAAAATTTAGCGAGTTAGAAAGGTCGCTAAAATTTATCCTAGTCAGGCGAAAACTTATACCAGCGGACGACCGTGAACGGGGCAGATTAAATTTTAGTCAGTTTAATTTTTCACTTCGCGGTGTGCTTGAACGGGGTGTATGACGTTTAGTCAGTTTAAATTTTAAACAGGATAATTGACTTAAACACACCCCAGGTAATGCCAATGTTAAAAATGTCTGCCATCTCCTCTTCCTGTCTCTGAACAATGCATTAGTCTACGGAATAACGGAATCTGTTACTGTGCGTGGTTCGTCACACACGACAGATATGGTCAATTTTTTTCAGCATAGGCGTTTAATTTTGACGCAATACCAACGCAAACGCCCTTGTCATTGTAAGCACTTGCGACTGTAGCGACACCTAATGTAAGCAAGTTTGTACCCATAGTCTGTACCCCAGGTAATGTCAATGTTCAAAATGTCTGCTATCGCCTCCTCCTGTCTCTGAACAATGCATTAGTCTACGGAATAACGGAAGCTACAATTTGCACCTCTATGAAAATTTGGAAAATAAATTGCTTAATCACGTCACTATTATATACCTAGTTTAATTAAGGTGGAAGCGCAAGGGTAGCCCGCGAAATTTAAATTTTCTCAAGTTTATTGCAATTTCCAGGTCAGTGTCAAGTTGTATGTTGATGAAAATATGAATCGCGCGAGTAACACGTATAGAGTTACAGAATTATAATCATTCAAATCATCAATACAGCTCTCCAAGTTCATATAATCACATTCAATAGCTATTTCATGAAAAAGTCACTTTTTGAGATTATATGAACTTGGAGGGTTGTCTTCTAATTCTAAATAATCTTTCAAATCATCAATACAACCTTCCAAATTCATACAACCTGACACTGACCTGCAAATTGCAATAAACGTAAGAAATTTTAAATATCGCGGGCTACCCTTGCGCATCCACCTTAATCTTATGTGGAAGCGCATGGGTAGCCCGCGAAATTTACTGTGTGACTATTTCATGAAAAAGTCAATCAATGGGGTTAAATGTACTTGGAGGGTTGTATTGATTATTTAAATGATTATAATTCTGTAACTCCATACATGTTACTGGCGCGATTCATATTTTCATCAACATACAACCTGACACTAACCTGCAAATTGCAATAATCGTAAGAAAATTTCGATTTCGCGAGCTACCCTTGCGCTTCCATCGTAAGAGTACTAAACTAATATCTATTTTGTTAGCAGTACTTTTTATCTTCAAAATTTTTTTCATCTTGAAACGGTAAAAACCGGTAACCAATAAATCAACCAAAGTGCGTATTGGACATCACTACAAACAATGATGAAAATAAAATGGCCGTCGAGTGGGTCGCCGTAAATATGTTGAGTTATTTTTCAAATCGTTCGTTTTTATCACAATTACAATGCGAATATTGTCAGAAATGAGTTTTGAAAAAGTGTGTTTTACTAAAGACTTTGTGTGTGTCTCATTAGTGTCCTGAATTATGTAAGAACAAAGAGTTATCGTCGTTTGTTGTATCAATCGGGCAGCTATACAAATGCATGAAAATGGGACTCTCTCATTTGTTGTTGTTTATAGCGATAATCCGTTTGATATGTTTTTCTATAAATGCAGAAAACATTGAGTGCCCACACAAATGTGATTGCCTGGAACAGTATGTCGATTGTTCAAAGAAGAATTTCGTATCTGTGCCAAAAATTCCCAAGTGGGTGGAACGATTGGATCTCAGTTACAATAGGTTGAATGAAAATGTAACGGAGGCTTTCGACAAACTACTGAATTTACAGGAACTGAAGCTGGACAAAAACTCCTTTCATTTCATACCAAGCCTGCTGCATCATGAACAAATACAGGAACTGAGTTTGAATAGGAATAACATTGGATCAATAGACGCAGGAACCTTTCCTGCTAATAGTTCCATCAGAATACTGAATGTAAACAGTAACCATATAAAATTCATACAGGAAGGAGCTTTAACTAACTTGTCAAATTTGGAAGTTTTGAAACTGAATAGGAATGAAATAAAATCACTTCCTAATCACTTGTTTATGTATCAAACTAATCTCAGAACACTAGAATTGAACCATAACAAGTTACATGTGATCAGTCCGCTGCTATTTCAAGGATTGTCTAATTTGACAACATTAAAGCTGAGGTTTAATAATATTGACAATATAATGGATGGTGCCTTTTTTGGATTCAAGTCTATGAATTTATTACAATTGGACCATAATAGAATAAGAAATATTTCAAAAGGATGGATGTATGGATTGGAGTCATTGATAACTTTATCCTTGTCAAATAATTTGATATCAGAAATTGATTCTGGGAGCTGGGAACTATGCACAAACCTAGAAGTCTTGGATTTATCTCATAATCATTTATTAGAGGTAGATGGTCGATCATTTCAACACTTGGCAAACCTTCGAACTCTGAGCCTTGGGTATAATAAAATTTCATCGATTGCTCAGGATGCTTTTAGCTACATGACCCAGTTGCAAATGCTACAGTTGAATAACAACAAAATATCTTGGACTGTTGAAGATATGTCTGGACCATTTTCAAAATTGCAGAATTTGAATTCCTTTAGCCTGGCTGTTAACCATATTAAGTCTATTAATTCAAGGGCTTTTGATGGATTGTCAAATCTTGTTGAACTAGATTTAAAAGGAAATAATATTACCTCTATACAACAGCATGCTTTTGATTCAATGTCAAAATTAAGAAAGTTACATTTGAACTCTTCATCACTGCTGTGTGACTGCAATTTATTATGGATAGTAAAATGGATAAAAGAGAAGGCTGAACAAAAATATGTAACAGCTAACTGTGCCTACCCATCTGAAGTCAGAGGAGTTTCAGTAACAAAACTAAAGGAAGAAAACTGTGGTGACTCGCCCAAACCTAAAGTGGTGGAACATCCTAAAACTCATCTTGCCATAAAGGGAAGGTCAGCTAATTTAGTTTGCTCTGCAACATCCATTCCATTTAACAACATGACATTTTTGTGGAGAAAGAACAATGGTAATGTTAGCAACCCTATGGTATATGAAAATATCACTATTGGACCAAATGGTCAACCACGGGCAACATCAGTTTTAGTGATTCCTAATGTTACTCATGCAGATTCAGGAAAATATCAGTGTCTTGTTGGTAATAATTTTGGAACAACATACTCTACTAAGGCAAAAGTAAATATAGTTACTTTTCCACGGTTTACAAAAACTCCAACAAATGTTACTGTGAAGACAGGAGAAACGGTAACGCTTAATTGTGCTGCTACAGGAGATCCACCACCTGAGATATCTTGGAAAAAAGATGGAGGTAATGATTTTCCTGCTGCAAGAGAAAGAAGAATGAATGTAATGCCAACTGACCATTTGTTTTTTATAGTAAATGCAAAAACCACAGATATGGGAATATACAGCTGTGCAGCTAAAAACCCAGCTGGAACAATTATAGCTAATGCTACACTTACAGTATTGCAAGAACCTTCATTTGTCAGAGTTATGGAAAATAAAGAAGTGACAAGTGGTGACTCTGTAGTATTACAATGTATGATATCTGGATCTCCCAAGCCTGTCATAAAATGGCTTAAAGATGGAACACCCATTACTGGTACAGAACGCCATTTCCTTACAAATGATGATCAGCTGCTAATTATTATTGGATCCGAGGCGAGTGATGCTGGACGTTATGAATGTGAGATTACTAATGAATTGGGTACTAAAAAAGATATGACTGAGCTACGTGTGTTACCTCCAGTAGCCATTATGGTGAATGAAGAAAATATGGCTGGTATTATAATTATAACAGTTGTCTGTTGTGCTGTAGGAACTTCCATTATTTGGGTGGTTATCATTTATCACACTCGTAGACGCATGGCCAGCGCCGTGCATACTTTTCCCGCCGAAAGTATAAAAATGACACATGTGGTGCATAGTGACAGTGATTCACCTCAAATGTTTTCTGACAATATATCGGAGCACTCATCATGCAAAGATAGTGGAACTGGTGATTCTGCTAAACAAACAAGCTTTGATGGAGTGCCTACCGATAGAAGTGAACAAGTGCATTTTGAGACTGTATGTCAGAGTTATTCTCCAGTGCCTGAGGCACATAAACTTCTTCCATCATCTTTTAAACCCTCAATTCAAGTGTGTGTAAATACATCTGTTACACCAGCTACATATAGTTTTTCTAGTCACAGTGGTAATGTTTAAGTTTGTAATGTATATTTCTATAGTATAAAATACGTAATAGGTATGACAATACCTGTTTCCTGCAGTTTCACTAATTACATTTATCTTCATAATTCACCCCACATAGGTAATTTCAGTACAGATTAGATCTAAACCATTTTGTTCTAGAGGGCAAATATAAAAATTAATACAACACCTCAAAAGCATTTTTTATGTTCATAACATTAATGTTCAGAAACTTTTATTGAAACCAGGTATTGATTAATTTAGTGGGGCCATATTATTGCAGTTATCTAATGTAATTTCACAGAAACTTACTATTGAGTTGAAAAGTGTTATGTCCCTTTACAGATAACTTAGTAAATTATTCTTTCTCAATAAAATACATATACTTATGTAACAAAGTTTATAAATAAAATGTAAAATAATAAGGAATCATTAATCAACTCCTGTTATTGAAATTCAACACACTTTAATCATTATAAGACCTATAGCATAGAGGTATTTTAACTAAACTTATATTATATTGGGCAGCTATCTATTTGCATACATTATCATATACTTATCTAAGTATTATACTGAGTTAGTCACTGTTCTCCCAGTTATTATTCAAATAATATTTATAAAAAGTTATAATAGTGTAGTTAGTGAAATGGCAATAAAGTTAGGCATCTATGTAACTTGATTGCTTAGTACAAAATGTAACAAACTTGCCAGTATTGGTTTTGATGTAAAAGACTGAATGTCGTGTAAGTAATAAGTGTATGATTACTGTTATTTTGTAATATTAAATAGGCAATAAATATTTTTAAATTTGTTATTTCATAACAGTTTTCTAGATGCTATGTCATGTGATTTACCTAGCAGCTTTTTTTTATTAAATATTAGGTGAAACTTGATATGGAGTTAAGTATAATTATAATGTTTAGGTGACATTATAATTTTAGAAATTCATCTGCATTTTGGAGAAATACCTACTTAAAGTGCACTTAAACATGAGAAACCAAAGTCAGGTTCAGAAAATATGTTTTTCTAATTGATTTGTGCTATATTGACTGTAAAATGCAGTGATTTATGTGTGTGCTTTTAGGCATAACACCAAAAATTATATTACCATAGCTATCCACCTATACTGATATACATGTAACTAGGAATTAATTAAATATAACATAAAATGTCGTTAATTTGAAGATAAATAACAATACAAACCTTAGTAATGTTTTAATATGTATATTGCAGGTAATAAGTAGCTACTAAAATGTGTAAGTTTTTAAGTGTAGCATTAAGCGTGGGAGTGAGATTATTGAATATTTATTATTTGGGGCACACAAACTATCGTCATTAAGAAATGCAGGTCAAGCGATAATATTTATTGAATTTCTTGCTGTAAAAAAATTGCAGGAAAATCATAAATTCATTCAATCTTTACTTTCTTAGAAAGTCAAAGAGCGGATAGACAATGCTCATTTATAAAGACACATGTTTCTTACGTACCTAGGAAGTGCAGCAATTGTATTCAATGTAATGCATCAAAATTCAGCTTAATTATACAAAATGTAATTACCTTGCACACATAAAAACTACGGCGTTCCTAGCATCAGGCGATTTCGATTCACAAATTGAACAAAACAGCCCACCTGAACCTGGCTTTCAATCTGCTCATGTCGATCGGCAATCTACATTCGGTTGTGTCGCCCGGCTCTGTCGTATCATGCCAATACGTATATGTGTAGCTCTTCTGATGTTAATTAAACAACGCCATCTAAAGAGAAATTATATTTTCAGTGGGTAGCCCACTGAGTTACTGGCCGCTAGATCTGGTCTGTAGTGTAGTTTTATAAACGAAAATCTAAAAATGCTTTGCAAGGCAGGAATAATTATGTGCGAAGTTCTACCGTCTCAAAGAGGCAGCAGGAGCTACACCTATAGTTGGGGTCGGGAAACCGAGCAGCTTAAATAAAATAATGATCAATGTTTTTTAATTATTTTTTCCTCTGATTAGGTACCGAGGTACTTCATTGTTTCTTTTTTATTACAATAGACAACATTCATAATTTATTTTTCTACCTCATTTCTTATGAAAAGCTTCATTATTATTCGTCTAATACCTAACAGTGGAATTTACATTGCTGCATTTCTTAATTAATACCTATTGATAAGTGTAAAAATAGTAATAATGCAGTTTTTTATTGTTCATACTGTGTAAATACGGTAATAACTATTTATATACTTTACAGAATAAAATAATTAAGAAAAATAAACTTTTCATTTACTTATTTATCTTCCTGTGCAGTGTGTGGCCCTGGACCCTTTATGTTTCCACTGCTTGGACGCAAAAACTCCAAAAACAAAAAAAAAAATGAAAAATTAAAACGTACCGGACATGGGCGTACCCAGGCGTACCTAGAGAAGCTAGGAATTTTTCAGAATTTGTATGATGACAAAATTAAATTTTCATTCGGATACCTTAAAAATTACCGCGCGAAACAATGCAGTAGAATCGAACGCGCATGCACAGAGATCGAGTTATTTGCGATTTCCGTCTATGCTGCCCGGGGAAGTCATGTCATAAGAGATGATATCACAGTTGACTTATAGAACGCACGCGCATATAAAATCCTAGCAGACAAGGTAGAGGTTTTAGGTTTTTTGGAATTGACAATTACAAAAGTGTAATACCTACAGGGTTGAAATCTAGGGAACAGCTGTTTTTTTTTAATAGCCGATGAAAAACTTCTATGTGGGGGGGGGGGGGGGGGCTCAGAATGATGTACTGAATACGTGGTAACCGTTTTCGCGTTAGTGTCCCTTCGACCCTGTATACTTGGTTAGGGTCAACAATGACAGAAAACTGTCTTGTCGGCCTCTGTATGATGTGTGTGTAAGAGGGTGCTGGAAGCACAAAATAAATTTAAAAACGAAATTTAATCTAGATTTAGCATGAACCCTCGCAGGTTATTATTGAAATAAGGTGTAGTACAGTAAATAAAAAGCGTTTCCCACTACTTATTTTATTGACTTCTGCCCCAAACATTTTTTTTTTTTTTCGTATGGGACATCTTCAAATAACTCCTCCCGCTCTGGGCTGAGCAGGAGGGAGTGTCAGACTTTTACTGACTAAAACCCATCCATTTTCCTTCATCGCCCTTTGTATTCCGGGGCCACGGTATCTCTTTCGAACAGTCCCGCAGCCCCGGCAGGTATCGGCCCTTGCGGACCCCTTCCTACTGCTGACATCTCTTTGAGGCGCGCGTGGAACACGAACGCACCGTCGACACGGCCAGTCGTCATAAGACGGACGGCGAGCTAGCCCATAGCTCACCATCCACAGGCCCGTCTGCCCCACCCCTTAAAACATGCTGGGTACGCCCATGGTACCGGACTACTGGTTAGTACTCAGGACCATGAATACACCAGTGGCCGCGGGCTCGATTCCCGACAGTGAATTGTGTTAATATTTTTTTTAGGTCCTAGTCGAGAACCTCGGCCAGTCCAGGGGGCCTAAAATGGCTGCTTTATCAGAATTACGAATCACGTTAAAAATTTAAAACTCTTAAAATGGACTTTGTGGTCATACTCATAACCATAAAGACCATTTTAAGAATTTTAAATTTTTAACGTGTTTCATACTATGATTCTGATAAAGCTTCCATTTTAGGCCCCCTGCTAACTGATTACAGTAGTTTCCGTCAAGCAGCATACGCATCGCATCTAATTTTGAATCTAGGGCCTTTTATTGCAGTTCCTCTGGTACTTTTTTGATTTTTTTTTACAGATAAAACCAAAAAAATACGCAGTATCTTTAAAAAATACCGTAAGTTGCCAATGCATAATTATACAAATATGCATACATTAGCATAGGTATACATAATCCGGTCTCCGCTTAAAAGTACCTATAATATAGAATATTAGGAGTTAACTATACTATAAGTAACTCTTAATAGTAAGTATATTAGGTATATTTATGGAGCAACGTTTGTAAGTGGGCAGCAACATAAAGCAAAAAGTTGAACCAATGTAGCCGCAAACACAATCCGCGAATGGAAACCAAGCGCTCACCAAGGTCACGTCAGTTGGGTTGGGACGCTGGATTACATCCTTCTGGAACATGCTTTTTAATAATCTCGATTTTATGTACCATAATAGGTACCTAGTAAGTACCTACCTACTTAAGTCAATAACTGTCAAGTTTACCAAGCGTACTACTTCTAAAAATCTTACTCTTTTCCAGCCTGGCTACGGCGGTGAAGGTGCGCCTCAAGGGTATGGACAGCCTCCCGCTGGCTACGGAGGCCCTCCACCGGGGCAACTGGAAATGGGACATGGCCCGTACCCGTCAATAGGAGCTGGAGGGGGAGTTAATCCTCAAGTCCAGAATTGGTTTCTTGCAGTCGACAAAGATCGCTCCGGATTCATTACAGCTCCAGAGCTGAAGGCAGCATTGGTAAATGCTCAAGGTCAAACATTCTCTGAAACTGCCTGCAACTTAATGATCGGTAAGTTTATATTTTTATTAACACCCTTACTTAGAATGGGTCATTTATCATGTAATTCATGTATCACTACTTAGTATAAAACAAAGTAGCTTCCCGCTGTCGTATGCTTAGATCTTTAAAGAAACCTACGCAACGGTATTTTGATGCGGTTTTTTTAATAGATAGAGTGATTCAAGAGGGAGGTTTATATGTATAACATTGCACCCGTGCGAAGCCGGGGCGGGACGCTAGTTCTTCTAATAAATCTCATGTGTTATTTTACAGGAATGTTTGACAAAGACCGCTCAGGACACATAAATGTTGAAGAGTTTGAGAAACTGTACACCTACATTAATCAGTGGCTGGCGGTGTTCAAGACGTACGATACGGATCAATCGGGGAGCATAGAGGAGAAAGAACTTTCGAATGGTAATTATCTAAAGTGGTACCTGCCACCCTTCCTCTGGTATCGTAATATCCAGTTACTGTGTTGCGTAGGTGAGACAGGTCGTGCCTCCATATAGGTACGGTGAGATTGGAAGCTAACTCCAATAAGGCTGGGGATCATGATTCCCCAATTTTATCAACAATGTTAAACTAATTTTATTCTCAGTATTCAAATATTGACTACGGGCTGGAGGTAAATGTTTGCGCCAGCAAGCACTTGCGTGCCAATTATTAAGACATGGGCTCCTGCACCATAGAAGTATAGAAATCGAGCATGGCTGGCAAATAGTGGGTTTCTTATATATCTCTACCTACTACTACACCTTTGTAGAATACAGGCATGATTCGATGTTATGTTTTTTGTAATGTATTCTTTTTATCTCCCTTCCAGCATTGACGCAGATGGGTTTCCGCTTCACACCGGAGTTCATAAGCTTCCTAGTGAAGAGATGTGACGCCAAGGAAGGGAAAGTCTCAGTGGATTACTTCATTGTCCTGTGTGTGCAGGTCCAACGTTTTACTGAAGCATTTAGAGCACGTGACACACAACAGAACGGAACTGTTACCATCGGATTTGAAGATTTCCTCAATGTGGCTCTGAGTTGCTCTATATGAGAGAAAGAGCCTAATGGAGTTGAACCAATTCTCTTTACGCTCTGCTTTCACACTTAGGAAAGCAGTGATTATAATAATTTTATTTTTTAAGTTTCAGTATTCCACCTCTATTTTAATTTAACATATCACTGCTTAACATTTCCTAAGCATATTATAATAATGTTAAAACAAAACAGTTAAATAACACGGGTATGATACCAGATGCCTTGCAACCAGCTTTAAAGAATGTTTGGACGTCTTATATCGCAATTCTGATGGTATTCGCGGTTCTTCTCGAATTATGTTTACTTGCTAGATTCTGGCGTTTAAACAAAATTAGGTTATGATCATGACCTACCTAGAACAACCTCACCTTAGTAAATAAGCAGTACATTAATAAATCAAAGAGTTGCTTGCCTATAGCATAATTAATAATAAACGACTCCCGATTTCCCAGTTTAGCCTCCAAAGCTATTCAGCTTTCTAAATCCTACATATAAATACGGCGTGGGCTAATATAAGCCACCCCAATCTAATTTTATTGTTGACCAATAATGATAATGTAATATTTTATGCTTGTTGTGGCGATACAATATTTAATTCCCACTCTTGATGAAATTATCTTTATTTTTGTTATTATAGCAATTTAAATTTTATACATCGACTTTAAGAGTAGTATGAGTGTTATTGACGAAGCTAGCTATTGCTTGGTAAAGGGAAATAAATAAATAGATGTTTTGTAATTTTGTTTGTTTTATTTGACTTTTCATGTATAATAATGCTCTACCTGGTTTTTACATGATTCTTATTAACTGGATGTTATAGTACTACGTGAAAGATCCATGGCATGCTTCTCCCCTCAACAATGGACTGCACACCGGAAATTTGTAGGCAGAATTGAGTTTCAAAATTCCAGTGATATATCTGAAACAACAAAACAGTAAAATAATATGATGCATGCTCGAAGTATAATAATAATAGTCCTCCTGACCGTTTTCGGTCACGGCGGCCACTCTCAACCCAGATTAGCTATCGGCGTGGGAGATATTATACGAGGTGCACAAGTGTGTGCGTAGACACAGGTGCACTCTCTGTTCCTTTACTCTGAAAGTCCGATGGGACAGCAATCCCACACGACCGGAGAGAGATCAGGCGCAGGACCAACGGCTTAACGTGCTATCCGAGGCACGGGGGTATCTACCATACCGCCAACTTCCAAACTCCGGGCTACTACTGAGAAATTTCGAATGAAAAACCCAATAGCACTTTTTGCCCGACCCGGGAATCGAACCCAGGACCCCACGCTCAGCAGTCGCGCTTGTGACCACGAGACCTAACTGGACAGTCAAGTATAGTAGCATAGCTAAAATCAGGGATATTGAAACAGTCCTCTTCAATATCCCTGATAAAGGTTCTCTTCTAAATCATGAACACTTGAGTGGAAGCTTACAACATTGATCTGGGGCACTAGTATGTCAACCAAACACCTAAGTAAGAAGAAGCCAAGAAATTGTGCAGACTTCAAATAAACTTTGTCTAGAAGTTGAATATATTTGTAGGTTTGAAAAAAAAACTGAAAATTATGTACTTACTAGCATCATTCTTTCTTCTGATTGCCTCGGCTTTTTCCAAAGAAAATACTACTTCTTGAAAGTTTTTCACAGCTGTCCTCATATTGATTACATGCTGAGCGTTATCTGGGGCACTGTCATCTAGCAAACTGTAGATTGAAGGTACTTCATCCAGTTTCATGTTCTTTGCGTGACTTGGTTTGAATACCACAGAAACTTTGCCTGTCTTTGGGTGAATACTGAATGGTGACTTGAGTAAATGGTTGAACCCTTTTGTAACGTTAACATCTAGTCTGGGGTAACAGTACTGTATTTTAATTTCTTCTACTAAATACCTTATTTTCCAGTTGTTATTTCCCGACTGAAAAATAAGATTTTGAATAAGTTTTAATAATGAAAACAATGAGTTCAGTTCTGTCAGTAATAGGATCAACTTACCTCTCTACTGTAATTTTCATACACATTTATAAAAGTTTTCCATCTCTCTAAAGAAGAATCTGACATACTTTCCAAGCTCTTTTGAGCTTGTGATCTCAATGTTTCATCTGGAATCATTTTCAGCAATTTATCCAAGCGGTCTGAGGTGCTAAAGAACTCTTGATCCTGCAATAGCAGCTCAAAGTATTTATCAATGACAGTCAGTGCTCTCCTGAAAAAAAGAAGAGTGAAAATTGAATACAAAACATTAAAATGTGTTGAAACCAGTACGGGTTCATACAGCAAAAGAGAGATTTGCAAGGAGGAAGAATTTGCCCAGTAAAAGAAAACAATGTATTCTGCCAAAATTACTAATGCACTGACATGTGGCTTGCTTAGCGCCTAGTGACTTAACATCTGGTTACTTGGTAGCGAAGGAGCCAAACGCGAAGTGCATCCATCCATATGAAAAGTTTAGAATGTTTGTTTCAGTTCATTACTCGCTAGGCATTAATCAAGCCAGCAGTCAGTGCATACATAGCCATAAGGTACTTGATGCTAAATTATCTACTTGAAACTTAAATAACTAATTCAATGAAATTGGAGTAGGTGTAATTACATGTATTTGCAATAGATAAGTTTCTTATGTAGTCTACTGCAACACTTGACCTAATGGATAACAACCAAAATTCTGTTTACCTAATACTTGAATGAAGGTTATCACTGCCCAAATGCACCTTCTTGTTTTGATTGTCACCTCCCATTATCAGGCACAGGTAGTCGGCCACTGCTCCTCGGCCGGGACTGTCCAGTGTCCGTGCTTCATAGTCGGATACCCAGCAATGAATACCTCTTCTACCAGAGAACACCCATAGGATGCTTTGGAAACCAAAATCCTCTGAAAATTCAATAATTATTGTCGTTACTGTGGGTTTATATATAATACCAAAATTTTAGGTATCTGAGTAACCACAACAAAATATATTAAAAGAATTGGTCTAGTGGTCATAAGTGTGTCTGCTGAGGATGATGTCCTGTCCCGGGTTCAATTCCCAGTTTGGGTAATATGTTATTGAGTTTTTCCATCAGGAATTAGTCAGAAGTAGCCATGGAGTCCCTATATTATATTAGAGCCCTATATTAATTAAAAGTTAAATACAAAGCTAAAAAAATAGTACACGCAAATAACACTAATGTATAATAATTAAATTAAATATTAATTTCAATTAATTTTTTTTTTTTTCCGAGTTTTTTATTGCAATCTATCATTCCAGATATTCAGCAATATGTTTGATATTGATAACGGGTTTGTACGGAGGTTGTCCAGTGACTGCTCCGTTTATTCTTGTAACCTCCTAGATTAGGTCTTGAGGAATCTTTCTCTTTAGTCTTCTAGCGACTGTTTGGGTGTTCATCAGATTTACTGCTAGCTGGTTTGTATGATTTGAGATTCGCTCTTTGTACGCTTTAGTTTTTTCTGAGATTTCTTCCATTACAGTTGGGATGCAGAGGTCGTGATGGAGTCTGTTGTTTGAGACATACCAAGGTGCGTTCGTTATTATTCTTAGTATCTTTGACTGGAACCTTTGAATTATTTCAATATTTGATTTTGCCGCTGAGCCCCAAAGTTGTAGGCCGTATGTCCAAATAGGCTTTATTATGGATTTATATAGCAACAATTTGTTTTCGATTGAGAGTTGAGATTTTTTATTTAGTAGCCAGTACATTTTGCGTATCTGTTGGCCCATTGCCAACCGCTTGGTAAATATGTGCTTCTTCCAAGTTAGGCGTCTATCTAGATATATTCCAAGATACCTGGCGTTATCCTCTTGCGGGAGAGGGATTCCGTTTAGAGTGACAGGGGGACATGTTTCTTTCCTATTAGTGAAAGTCACCTGAACGGACTTAGTTTCGTTAGCCTTAATTCGCCAGTCTTTAAGCCATTTAGATACTTGATCGAGACTAGTTTGAAGTTTTTGTGCTGCAACGTTCGGTGAAGTGTCCGCAGAGAGAATTGCTGTGTCATCAGCAAATGTTCCAGTGACCACGCCCTCAGTCGTTGGGAGGTCGGCTGTGAAAAGTAGGTACAGCATTGGGCCCATTACACTCCCCTGGGGTACACCAGCTTGGATGGTATGGAGGGAAGTTATCTCTTCACCTTGTTTTACAAAGAAGTGTCTGTCACTCAGGTAGGACTTTATAAGGATGTAGAAGTTTATAGGCAGGTCCCGCTTTATTTTGAACAGTAGTCCGTCATGCCAGACACGATCAAATGCCTGAGATATGTCCAAAAACGCTGCTGTACTGTATTGTTTTGACTCAAAGGCTTGGTTGATATGTTACACTAATCTGTGCACTTGTTCTATGGTACTGTGCCCCCGGCGAAAGCCAAACTGGTGATCAGGTAGTAGTTTATTCAAAGAGATGATTGGAGACAATCTACGCAGGATTAGTATGTCCAAGATTTTCGAGGGTATGGGCAGCAGGCTAATAGGTCTATATGATTTCGCCTCAACAGGATTCTTACCCGGCTTGGCAACCATTATAACTTGTGCTACTTTCCATTGAAGTGGAACCATACCCCTTTGCAGGATAGCGTTGTACAGGAAAGTGAGAAATTGGATGCCTTCTTTTGGCAGTTCTCTTAGAATTTTGCCAGTTATGAGATCGTATCCAGGAGCTTTACTTGGGTCTAGCGCCTTAATCGCTGTTTTTACTTCTTCCTTTGTGACCTTAGGAATGGGAGGATCCAGTTGGTGGGTTTGGTTCAATATTTGGGTGACTTCGTGAATTTTAGAAGAGCCCATATCTGGATTTGGTATAAATACCTGTTTAAGATGCTCAGCAAATGTGTCAGCTTTATCCGCATCACTGGAAGCCCATTCTGAGTTACTCTTACGGATGGGAGGTTGGTTAGAAACAGGACGTTTAAGCTTTTTAGTGACTTTCCATAAAGAGTAATTTGTTTCTGCTGTTGCGTCTAGGTTTTTTAAGGATGTTTGAATAATTTGGTTTTCATTATCTTGTAGTAGTGTTTTAAGTTTTGATTGTAAGTAGTTCAGATGTTTTTTGTCATTAGGATAGCCTGTTTTTTGCCACCTATTTCTAACTCTTCGTTTTTCAGCTAGTAATTCCCGAATAGATTTAGGACATTCTTGCTTATGGTGCGAATCTGTGGGAACTGGAGTAGCATTCCAAGCAGCTTGTTGAACACAACCATTGAAATGTGCAACTGCTTCTGTTATGTCGTTGTCCGTTTTTAGAGTAATTTTCATATCCAAGCTTTCCACCAGTAGTTGTCTGAAGAGCTCCCAGTTAGTTTTATTTGTGTGTAACTTGCACGGCTTAGGAGTCACTGTGACTTTCCTTTTTATTGTTATTTCTACTGGGGAGTGATCGGAGGATAGTTCGGTGCTCGTTTTGCTTGATAAAAATTTATTAGCAATTCCTTTTGTTATACAAAAGTCGAGGAGGTCTGGTATTTTATTCCTGTCTGTAGGCCAGTAGGTAGGTTCTCCAGGGGAAATAACATTAAGATTTAATTTCTCTATGGCCATTAGAAGCTGTCTACCTTTCGTAGTTATAGTACGTGAGCCCCAGTAATGATGCTTGGCATTGTAATCTCCTCCAGCTATGAATCTGTGTCCTAGTGCGGAAAGGAATTTTTCGTAGTCTTTTTGCTTAAGTTTATGTTTAGGTGGGCTGTATACAGCGGATACTGTGACTGGTCCTGCCCAATCTTCAATGACGACATTTGTTGCTTGAATTTCCTCTGTGCAATAATGTACTGTTTCATGATGTTTTATGTTAGTTTTTATTAGCACCGCACTGCCAGCGTGTGCGCAGCCATCGGGGTGCATCGTGTGATATGTCTTATAGTTCTGAATGTTGAAGTGGCTCTTTTTAGTAAAATGTGTTTCTGAAACTAGGAGGATATCAATTTTTTGTGTCTCTAGATATGCCTTAACTTCAAGGGTATGTTGTGACAGCCCATTGGCATTCCATAGGGCAAGTTTTAAGCAGTCGAATATGACAGCTTGGTTGTGAGGGCTATTATTAGGTTTGTTAGGGTGGTCAGTTGTTGCATCATTTGTTTCATCAAAATCATTATTTCATGCATGTCGTGTTGGTTAGCGTGTTTTGTCTCTAGTGTTGTACTTTCGGGTTGCTTTTTGTTAGCAAATGCGTCTTTGTAGGATTGATATTTTCTATTTTGGTTTTCTTTGTCCGTAGAATTCTGGTTCTCTGCTGTAGCACTCTGTTTATTGTTAGGTGTATAGGCTTTTCGGCGTTCTGGTGCCTTTGGAAACTTGAGATTTTGGAGGTCTCTGTAGACTTTACAACCCTTATAGTTTGCCGGGTGGTTGCCGTCACAGAGAACACATTTTACACTGTCTGATCTTGTTTTCCTTAAGCAATCGGTGGAGAGGTGGTCACCAGCGCATTTGATGCATTTAGGGCTACGGCGACAGTACGTTTTGGTGTGTCCGTATTGTTGGCATTTTTTCCGCACGCAAAATACGCGCTTAGACGTGGAGTTGCGGACACCAGCCCGCTATACAATACTATACAATTGTTGGCATTTGGCGCACTGAGGTATTTCTCGTTTCGGCCGAGGCGGTTCGAAGGTTACGATGCAGTGCATTAAGTTTCTAACCTCATATATGCACTTATTGTTGTGATTTGTTTCTAATTCAACTATGAACAGTGGCAATGGTTTCTTTGTTTTATATTCCATATGTTGGTACTGGTATGTCCTATTTCTTTTAATGCCACTTTGATTTCCTCAGGGTCTGTTGAGGGGTGCATGTTTTTGAGAACCACTTTAAAGCTCCGTTCGTGTCTGGGTTTGTATGTAAAGAACTCTGTATTTCTCAGTTCTAGTTGGTGTACAATGTTCCTGTATGTCTCTGGATCTTTTGACTGTATTTTAACCTGGTCATTGTTCAGAACTTTAAGGTTATACCTGTCAAGGGCATGTTCATTTAGAATGTTGAGAAGCGGTTGGATATTACCCACTTTGTCGACAAATATCGGTGGGGGTTTATTTGTCTTCTCAGTAGCAATTAATATTTAATTTAATTATTATACATTAGTGTTATTTGCGTGTACTATTAGATACACTAACTAACCCATCAGGGATTACAGGTGTAATGTTATATTATTTATTGTTTTTCCATAAACATCATCTAATTGGCATTAAAATAGATATTGTAAAGTATACATTTTGTTGTCTCGCAATCAGAATCAACAAATATTCACCTTTCAAAGTCTTATCAATGATTTCACAAGCAATCACCATGAACTTCCAACATTTCTCACAAACCTTCGCTTCTTGGCAGCATGTTCTGACTTCATCATAGTCTGTGAGATCTATATCAAACACCAGTTCTCTAGATAACACCACTGCATCATGACGGCCTATTGAAGGTCTGCAAATGTGTAAAAACATTATGTACAAAAGTAGTAACTTAGTGTAACAACATAACAAAGTGTAGTAGAACTTAGTGTAACAACATGACAAATAAGTGTAAAACTTACACTGTAAACACAAAAGTACATGGAACAACTTTTCTTACTTAGTATTGTAGACAGCTCCAATATCCAACTTGTGTGGACACTTCTTCTGAAGCAGAGTTTGTAGTTCTTTTTGGTTACAAATTGACAAATACCGCAAATAAACATCATCTGCTAGTGTGAATGATAACTCTCTATTCGACAGTGGCTGTGGCGAACTTCCACAGGTAAGCCACCTACAAAATATGTTTTGAGGAAAAAGCCTAGTGTAATAGATAGGCAACATCTCAGGCAGCATGTTCTCATCATAATGCCCGACCTGGAACGGCGAGAAGTTTGGTTAGTATAGAAGGGACTTGGAGGAACTTCTCTAAAACAAAAACCCTTTCAGAATAGTCGTGCATTCATTACCATGTTTTAGAAAGTTATAGATGCCTTTCAGTTGAGTGTTTATACAGTGACCTCAGTAATATCTGGATAACAGTTGGTTTTTTAATAAAATATTTTAAATAATTACAGCAACACAATGAACCACTTTCAATATGTCATTGTCAATTGTCAAACTTTGGCGCGAAAGTAATGGTTTTAAAACTGGACATCAATGGGCTGGCAGAAGTCATAAACTATTCAGCCTTGAAATGTGTTGCCAACTTTAAACCCACGTCTCCCACATCCAAGAAACATTACGGAAACCCGACGCCATTCCTATACGGTATTTCATCTCGAATACACATGGGAAAGTCTTTTTCATTTTAAAGTTCAGCTAGTGATTAGATTAGTATCTGAAAAGTTAAAATGTCGTTATAAAATTCTGGATTTAAACCAATCTTTCGTTTGTTTTCATCGCAAACGCATGTACCTACCCAAAAAATACGATATCGATAAGCATCATTTCATCAAGTGATCTCTAGTTGATAAGACGTATAGTCTAAGGAGTATACCTGTGTATGCTTTTATTTTTATTTACGTTTAAAATTAAAGAATAGAATTTAAAAATCAGTTTTAATTATCCGGGGAAAAAATGGAAATTAATATAAAAAATGCATTTAGAGAAGCAGTCAAATTTTCATGCGGTAAGTACTCCGATTTTATTTTGGTCAGTTTTTTTTTTTTTGGGTTTTGTACATACTAAAAAATGGAACTAGTCTGTGATTTAATTTCTTGTTTCTCTTTCAGGACCTTGCGTCGACAAATATCATGTTATTACGGAAATTAATCAAAATTTATGTCTCCAAATGATAAGTTTTTTCTTAAAGAGACCTTTTCTAACAACGGCATTATTTTCCGTGCTTATAATTGTATTCATTATTATTTTGTCAGCTGCATTTATTACACTAGTAGGAGTACTCATCATTGCTATTGTTATTTTGCTACTTGAAGGTAAGATAACTACACATTTGCGAATTTGTGTGCCTATTTCTAAAAGCTTCTATAATTCTTAAATATTTTTTTATTCTTATTTGGCGAATCATTTTGCACACTATTCTTCACATTAATTATTTTATTTGTTTCAGGTTTCATTTTCATCGTACTTGTAATAGTAATTAGTATGATAATTGCTACAGTCACCCTAATTGTAATGATAGTAGTTGGGGTAAAGTACAAAGTCTCAATAATACATAATTTAGATTAGGACGGTTGTTATCATTTGGTCGTTTATTTTCAACATAGTTTTTAAGTCGAGATAGTATAGTTTAGTATTACAGACAATGATAATTATTTATGTGTTGATTTGTATGAAATAGTAGGTACACACGGCTACATACTAAGCTATACAGTTTATGCTGATCTCGCATTGTATACGATTTCCGTACAATGCGAGGTCAGCTTATACAGAAAATGTAAGGCTTGATTTGTAGCCGTGTGTACAATAAGTAAAGTAATTATTTTCCACAATTTTGTTAGAAATGGTACAAATATAACTACTTTTATTTTTACAGACGTCTTTATTTTCCTGACAAAATATCTTTGCAGGGCAGCAGTTCTTTTCAGTTAGTGTTTTAAAGTAAAATACATATTTTAATAATGAATTGTTCATGGCCAATGACCAAAATTTATAGAGCTGTGGTGCCTTTTTATTTTTCGGTGGCCACTAACAATACCTACGACATATGTCTAAGAAAAAATAAGACAACAATCGAAATTTTGCAAAATCCACGACCAAAAAAAGCACCAATATTAGACAATGGCTTTAGTAGGTTACTTACTTAGGTTGCCAGTAATGTAAAAGTAGCTATTATTTTGTTTCTACTCCTTCTTAGTTGTTATGATAACGAACAAGTTATTAAAATAAAACAGAAAAATTATATCTTGAGGTTTTTTTTTAAAGTGATTCTTTAACTTTTTGTTGCAACACTGTGAAATCTAGTTGAGTCACCTATAAAAAAAATATAGTCTTAGATTTGTTTCTAAAGTTGAACTGCAATTAGCAAAAAACTTAAGAAAAAAACAACTCACGTGAAAATAGGAACAGATTTTTCTCAAAATAAATAAACAATGGTTACAACAGTTTTTTTTTCTAAAAAGTTTCTATTCCTACCTGGAACCTAAAATGCAATACAGTTGAATAAATGAGGGCTATCGTTTTTGAGCTCACCAGATGGCACCACTATCGAGTAAAGTCATGTCAATATATTTTTTTAATATTAGAAAGTACCAATAACTTCATAAAAAAAATATATTTTATTACGTACTAGCGACCCGCCCCGTGATCTAAGCATACATAGGGACAGCAGGAAGTGACTTTGTTTTATACTATGTAGTGACAACAACAAAGTGTAAACTTCAGATACGTAATTACAATATTCTCCATAAAATGAGCAAACATGAAACATTTAAAAAATCAATCTACCTCCAAGTACTAACAAAAAAGATCATTAAGTTGCTACTTAAAATCTTCAAGTAATAATTAATCAGGAATGGCTAAATCTAGACCACAATCGTGAATATTGATAAAAAAGCACGCAACGCGCTAACTCTATGACATCTCACATTTCTGCGACCTCGCGCTACACTAGTGCCTCTAGCTGCGAATTCATACGCGATAGCCCCATTATGGGACGTTAACTATTATTTTGAGACCTGGCTTACTTTGGTACAAAATATTTATATCAGAATTCTTTTCTTGCGCTCTCTGTTTTATATCAAAATGTTTTCAAATTTCTGTTACCTTACTGATGGTTGCTGATGAAGACATTTGGAACCATTGACCTGGATCAACTTTCCGAGAGTCCTTACGCTTATTGATCAGAGACGTTTGGCTGTAGGCCAAAAATAAATGAGTTCACTACTCTTGGAGCAGCGTACAACCTGTATCTTCATAACTTGGTGCTTGTAAGAATGTAGTTATGCTTAGTGAGTCACGCGCATTAAGACAGAGTGAAACCGGTGGGATATTGTATATAATTTAAAATCATGTTTGGTGCGCAAATGTGTAGAAATGTTATGTGGGGGAGATTTGGATTATATAGCTTGCAACACTGTAATTAACTGTCACTGTGAATGTAATGAATGAATTAAAAAATCCGAACGAACCGAATGATAGTGCCGATGCCGATCGGATCGGGGAACGCGGGGACAGAAAATACCATTAGTAAATTAAACTGATACAAAACATTGCAAACAAACAGTGATATTTGGTGAAATAAAGTAATAGTTGTATGTATCTATATTATGCGCGAGAAATCTTTGAACCCAATACGTGAACGTGTGTACAAAAGAACTGTTACAAGACTGATGGATGGAGTCTTTGGGGTTTTTGGCAGCAAGGTCACAGTTGCAGCAATGATGTAAATTATGACAGTAAGTTAAAACTGGCTTTGTTAACAGTATCTATAGAATAGCATGTGCCGAAAAAAAATTACGTCACTGCATCCACAGGTTTCAAAATGCAACTAGAAATTGCACTTTGCAGATTGCTTTGCATCGATTCATTTGGTGTGCTTTTTAAAGTCTCCAAAGTAAGCTTCATAAACCAGATGCATTTCAAGAGGTGATAGATGGATTAAAACAATGTTACTATGCTTTCCTTTCTACTCCTTGTGTAAGTACTTGACTGAAATTCTTACTCATTATTCTAGCTAATAATACATAAGTGTTGAAGTGTGACGAATGCACAGGTCACACGTTAACAGTATTTTCGCCTTTTATCTATATTTAATGTCAAGGGAACTATTAAATAATAGTCTTATCAATCATGTTAGGTCACTCACACTTTCAAAATAAAACTTGCTTGCACCTCCAACAAATCACACAACTCCAGTTATCCTCATTATAATTGCATACCTACTGTTTTAGTCACGTTTTTGTTGAAAATCCAAGCAATTTTGCCATAATTTGTTTGTTCAATTCAGTAGCTAGAAGTTGGTTGTTTTCAACTTTAAAACAAAGTGGTACAGTTCAAAATGAATTGTTTCTGTCTCCCTAATAGTTTCATAACTCCTCAAATAAAAGTTAGTTGGTGCTCATGAAATAAACAAAGCAATTGAATTTCCTATTCAAGCATGCTATCATTACCATTAAGGTGGAAGTGCCAGGGTATTTTACCCCATTGAATGCAAATTGCAAAAATCTAAAGAAAATTTGAATGTCACGATCTACCGTGGCGCTTTCACCTTAAAGGCTCCAATAGTTTTCAGTATATATTCTAAAATACTGTCAAATATAAATTGAATGAGCATTCACATTTCAATCCCATGTATTACTTAGGTATAAGGCTCGGACTCCAACGAAGCAAATACGAGTGGTGATGCTCAAGATTCAACCAATTACAGGAGAGACGAGACATATGATGTAGATTTCAACCAATGTGATTGGTTGATTCCTGCACGTCTCTTCTCTGCTCCGTTTGTCTTTGCTTTGGTGGAGTCCGGGCCTATATCTGGACCAATCCACACTAATATTATATAAATGCAAAGTGGCCTGTCTGGCACCTTTTCCCAGAGTACTGGCTGAATGAAATCAATGAATTTGGTGTAAAAAAAAAAACATTTTTAGTATGTTTCTCTGGGATTATTTCCCATGTAGGTAGTCACAACTAAAACCTAGTTGGTTCATAATTATTATGATAGTGGCACAGTTTTACCATTAAAATATCAATAAACAAATGAAGGCTCAAAGATCACCGTATGAAAGAGGCAGAGCCTTATGTGGGAACATTGTTTGTTTATGTTTAATACTATAAGAATCAATGCTGTTTAATTTCTGTTCTGCACGATATAGAGGCACTGTGTCCTTACAAAAGATCATTATTCATGCATTATAAATTATAATCCTTGCAGACTCCTTTTCATGAAAACTTTTATTTTTTCAGAAATTAAAATTAATATATGCCTGCTACGGTCATCTAAATTGATCTGTGAGTAATTATAACACTTTTAATCCTTGACTTATTGATTAGTTTTATCTTTTTACTTATAAGATAACGTAAAAGCAAGATTGTATAAGATTTGTATGAATGATTCTAAGTAGATATGTGTTCACACTTATCTTGGGAATAATAGTGAATTGAAACTATCGAGATTCAAAAGTCAATGAAATGGTACTCCATTTCTGATTTACGTTTCTGATATGAAATATGTATTATCTTTTAACCCATACTAATTATTTAAAAAAGCATAATATGCATATATAATGTCTGATTGCGAGTCTATCTTTCTGTTTCTTTATTCACACCTTACATATAAAAGAATTTGAATATTTTGGCCTTCCAAGTTTTACCCCTTTTTATTTTTAAAATAGCAACCACACATAATTCTTGCGTACTACATAGTTATTAGTAGCTGGTATCAACACAAACTAGTATTGTGTGAGGCAAAATCTTCTAAAACGTCAAATTTACGAGATATAGATTAGGCGGGCCAACATATTCAAACCTCTTTGGCACATAGGTAGACTATGAGTTGGGTCAGAACAATGGATTGTTTTTACCCCAGTACCACACGCCGCTGGGATCATTTTTGAATTCTAAAAATACAGGTGGAACCACATCTAAAAGCTAGTCTTTTAATTAAACTATCAGTAGCACTAGACTATCACCTGTAATAATGTCGAGGCTGTATTTACTCACAATTATCACAATGCATTAACAGCCTGTCTATGTGCTACAAAGCATGTAGGACTAATATACGTATGTATTTGATTTGTGGCTTATCAATACCAGCAAGTCTATTGAAGTAAAGGACTACTGAAAGATAGTCTGGTAATCTACATAAAACGTATCTGAGCGAAAGTGGCTGCAGTGTGCTACTGTGCTGCGATGATCATGTGTAAAAACATTGACACGGTTAAAGTTTTCTCAGTGTGCCGAGAATTAGGTAAACAGTTGGAAAATTTAGTTTCCCCATTATTTTTTCAACTTTTCTTTAGTAGTAAGTACTTCTTTAGTAGAAGTGGTTCTTTATTCTAATTGTCATGTGTATTTGTAGGGCAGATCGTCAAGCTGGCGGCCCTTCAGGATGCGGCTCGTGCGCCCTCGCTAGCACCGCGCGTTCGCCACGTCGCCACAATCACAGGTATTATGCCCAGCATTTACTTTAGTAGCCGTACTGTGTGCAGAGAGTAAACTTGAATTAAGAATCTTAGATCATAATCAAGTTTTGGAACAAAAAACTCAGTGGCGTCCATGACAAAGTTCAAATTCCATAGTAACCAATATTTATTTAAGACAAATGTTCATTCGGTAAATAACTTTGACTACATAATACTAAAGTAGATAGTTGAGTGGCTATGGAATGAAAATATCTGCGATCCCGAATTCAAGTATGGGGACATCGACGCACAAACGCTTACCAAGTATTACGTACATCATTCTGAACCCCTCACATAAGAATTTTTCAAAGATAATTAAAAAGAAAACTTTCCCTTTGAATCTGATTTTGTCAACAATTTCAAAGGTTTTATTTTTTTTTATACACGGATCCCTAATTATTTTTGTAAAATAAAAGTAGCCTATGTTAGACCTTGTAACATCAGCTATCGCCCATAAAAGACCAGTCAAAATCGGCCCAGCGATTTCGGAGATTAACCGGAACAAACAGACAGAAAGAAAGACAGACAACAATTTAAAAAAATGTGTTTTTGTTATAATTACCGTACCTATATGTTTTCATTTCGGGACTATGTGGCTTGGGGGAGGCCTATGTCCAGCAGTGACGTCTTTCGGCTGAAATGATGATGATATGTTTTCATTCACATTCAGTAAAAAGCTGTTATTTTGATATTGCAAACAGACACTTTCAATTTTATTTATTTGTATAGATGTATAGATTGTTCGTACTGAACCCGTGGTAAGGTAAGCCTCTGTTGCGATCGGCGGCGGCGACCTCTCGCGTCCGGCCTTGGTTCATTCCATGGTCCGGAGCGAGACGGAATGGGACGCCGTCGCCTCCTGCGAAGCAGTCATGCTAGCGAAGGAGGCGGCGGAACGTGAGAGGGAGAGAACCTCACGTCCCAGCCGCCGCGGGAGACGCACCGGGCGTCGGGGGCCACGGCGAGCTATGGGCTAGCTCGCCGTCCGTCCGTCTTTTGACGACAGGCCGTGTCGACGGCGCGTTCGTGTTCCACGCGCGCCTCAAAGAGATGTCAGCAACAGGAAGGGGTCCGTAAGGGCCGATGCCTGCCGGGGCTGCGGGACTGTTCGAAAGAGATACCGTGGCCCCGGAACACAAAGGGCGATGAAGGAACATGGATGGGTTTTAGTCAGTAAAAGTCTGACACTCCCTCCTGCTCAGCCCAGAGCGGGAGGAGTCATTTGATGATTTCCCATCCGAAAAAAAAAAGAAAAAAAAAAAAGGTAAGCCTCTGTACGTCGGTGTCTCGGCCACCCTGTACTGCTATGAACGATCAGTCTAGCAGTTAGCAATAAACCAATTAGCCAGTCAGCCTTGTCTTAACTATGTCGGATTCGTAAGACAACCGGGCGGAACTGACGGTTTCAAGGTACGGAGGTCTTGGATTGTAAACAATGATCACTCATCCGGAGACAGTCTGTACCAAGAGTTGATCTATGTTTCTGCGCTGCTGTAGTTCTGGATCAGCCCCTATTAAAAAAAAAACATAATTACTAAAATATTTAATTCAATCTAAAAATGAGAATGAGAGAGCGTGATTAGGAAGTGACTATTAAAACTATCGCATCATGAAAAAATCTGTACATTATTCTCTACGTTTGAAACAAAGGAATAAAGGATATTATGTAATTAAAAAAAATATATTGGTTTAGCAAAACCTCGTGTCTAAAAATACTCGTGTATTCAAGTGTTGTAAATTGGTATGACTAATTGGGAATACAATGGTGAAACATCTACTAAGAAACAGTACACGAGACGTTTTGAGGTGGTCTGCTTTTTTTTTTCCTTAAAGGGTTTTAAGTTGATTCTGAATGGGGTAAAATTGTAATGAAGGCGTGGGATTGGCTGAGTGCCATATGGTGGCTATTCTGGGCAGGCGGGCGGCGCGCGCGCATCCAGTCGATCGCCGCGTTTCTACCTCCCAACTGTTTGGGAGGAACTGGCTCGCACGATACGTAGCATAGGAGACTGTTACCGTTCGTTTATTATTTGTTATAATAAAGTTACCATATAAATAATAAAAAAAGATAGGTAAAAAAAGTAAAGAACATGTTGAAAAATCTTTTAGATGATGCCCCAAAGTAGACGTTATTTTCGGTTTGTTAAATTAATCTTATGTTGTGTATTTAGAAATAACTTTTTTTTTTCAATTATTGTTTGTTGGGTTTGCCCGTAAATTACAGTTTGCTGACTGATAGCGATTAATTGTAGACATAAGTAATTACGATTCATTACGAACTCTCGAACTAGTATTGTTCACAGTTTTTATAACAATCGGTTGTGTTGATAATGTAATTATAGTGTTTTTTTATTTACCATCAAGGTCTACCGATGACAACCTGAAAACTCGACCTAATACAAGAATGAAAGGTATTACAAACCAACTTACAGTTTGTCTTGAATGGCATGCTTGTAATCGTGAAATTTTGATTTAAAATGATTAACAAGTCTAATAAAAAGAAAAAAATACAGCAACTTTTAAAGGCACTTAACATTATGGAATCTAGAGACATTTTTGAAAACTAACCATTCTTTTTTGTTCACAACTCATCTTAATTTTTCCCTAAAAGTCTTACTTGAACATCTTATTTCATAGACTGTCGACGGTCAATTTATTTGTTTTTGAACAAGGTCTGTTTATCGTATCAAACCAATTAATCGTGTTATTTGGCTTTCATTTTATCTGATAAGAGAAGTCAAAAAACCGAAAGTGAATTGAAAGTGAGTTTACAACGTCAAAGAAATCAAGCCAATTAATCTATTGTATTGAGTCTATACATCGTGGCGGCGCTATGAACTGTCAGCCTTATGTAATAAATTCTATGCACAGTTCATCTCAGGTCTGATTATAATCACATGGAATTTTAGCACTGATTTGTTTCGTATTAGTCATTAATTACGATTGTACTGTTAGGTTTTTCAGAATTAAACTATGGCAGCCAAATTAGAACAGCTAACCTTTGTCCGTTATGTAATCATCCTCTCTATTATGGCTTGTTCAATGTATCGGATAATTATGTTATAATGTAAGGACCTTATTCAAGCTGTAGGTGACAAGGTCACAACATTGCGTCACCGAGTTTGCAGGGCAACCCGTGGCGGAGGTGACCCCGCTATGGCAGCGATGCCAATATATTGACGACATCCTTATTTTTATTGGTTATTCGAATGAGTACGTCGACCGTACCGCCTCCGCCGCTGAACTGTGCGTGTGGCCTCGCAATGTGTCTATTTGCAGGCCTTTCCATGTCAATACTAACTACATGTATTATCCCACTATCGGTCAAAAATAGAAAGCCCGTAGAATTTCTCCGTACACGAAATTAGGACGAGTTCGCACATAGAACTGCATGCAGGTTAAAATATTATGCGGTAAAGATAAATGTGTAACGGTTGGTATTTGCTATCTTTATCCAAGCAGCATTTTATTTTTGATAAATTCTTCATATGAAGTTGCAGACAGTACGTAGATGACAGTGTTCGTTTCGTTATTTATAACCTCGTTAGCCATAATTTGGTGTAAATGCAATCTACCAATATTGCCATATTCGATCAGTGTCACCTGCATTGTGTGCATGTTGACACAGTTGGGAAAGATCTGGAGTCGTAACGCTCATATTCGTTAGAGAGATGTGTATTGTTAAACAGCCTCGCGTTGATGCTATGATAAATTTGCATGTGATCGGTGCGACATCGTTGTAACGCTGAGAACCGGTGCCTGAGCAAACAATTACTAGTCAACCGACTGGCTTGTACTGTAGAACACTAAGTAGTTACCTCATGGCGCGAGAATACAAAGGGATTGTTATAATTTTATTGAAATACCATTATTATACTTGTGATCGGCGATAAGTCACGTTCACTGTTTTATTTTTCTTCAATCATTGTTGCTAGTTGTAGGCGACCGGTTCAGCGCTGTTCGTTATCGGATTTATGACGATGCGGACATTATCTGCTATCTGTAGCTAATTACATCGATGATTGTTTGGTAGGCGGTAGGCCGCTACACGGTGCACGTCCGCAGATGTGTGGTGAAAGTGATGTTCCTCTTAGATACCTGAAAGATGTGCAATGTGATGTGATTATAGTATAAGTTAGTGTAATATATGTGTTCGGATTATGACTGAAAAAAGACACCGGCCTCGGCCGCGGCGTCGTGATGAGTTGCACGAGAGGCGACAGGATTTACTGCTAGCTTGGAGTCATGGTGAGCTATTGCCTAAGCATAGATTTAAGAAGGAGCATTGTGTAACTGCTTATAACATAACTGTAGTTATAGACTATTCACACCAAAAGAAAATGTATTTTTGCGGTCTCGCTAATGTAGTATCTTTATGCACTATGCAAATTTAACTCGCAAAGTAAGACATAGCTATTGAAATGTAGCTGTGCAGAAACAAAAATCTCGGTAAGAACTTCGCTACTCTTTCTATAAAGGCATGAATATACCGACTGCTATTCATCCTACGAGAATAGCAAAGAGGTCTGTTCTAATTTCTTAAATATCGATTGCTGGTGCAAGTAGCGCAGGCGTTACAACGTAGTCACACGGAAGCATCGGTTGTGCACCTGTATCGCTTTATTTCAATGATGCAAGTTTTGAACGGATACATAATCAATTGTATTTATTATGTAGCGAAAGCGAAAGGGTATGTTTTTGCGTGGGAAAAACTGGCGGTGCCTTTTCACATGCATGTAATCAGGACTAGTTTATACTCAAAATAATGGACTCAAATTAAGTAACATATTGTTTTTGTTTGTTTACATATTTTTATCGAGCAACTCAAAGAAGTGCGTATATTATTTTTTGGGCAAGTTCCAACGGAAACATCAAAATAAACATTGTTCAGGGAATGGGCACATGATTGTAGGGATATAGCGCGTTTGCTTATGGTGGATGCGCAAGGGCAGCCCGCGAATTTAAATTTTCTTAAATTTAATGCAATTTGCAGGTCAGTGTCAGGTTGCATGTTGATGAAAATATGAATCGCGCCGGTAACACGTATGGAGTTAAAAAAAATATAATCATTAAAATCATCAATACAACCCTCGAAGTTTATTTATGAATGAAATTGCTATTGAATGCGGTTATATTAAATTGGAAGACTGTATTGATGATTTTAATGATTATAATTCTTAAACCCCATACGTGTTACCGGCGCGATTCATATTTTCATCAACATACAACCTGACACTGACCTGCAAATTGCAATAAACGTAAGAAAATTTAAATTTCACGGGCTGCCCTAGCGCATCCACCTTAAAGTATAATATATTATTGTTTGTGTGAGAATGCCTTGTATTGTATAGCGGGCTGGTGTCCGCAACTCCACGTCTAAGCGCGTATTTTGCGTGCGGGTGAGAATGCCTTATAATATATTGTTGAAAACGAAACAAGCACATTTTCCATTAGTAAGTACCTACTTGGAATCGATGATATCAATCGATTGTTGCTGAATAATATTGCTATACACGTGGGAAAAGGCGTCAACGTAACGTGCATAACGTACCTTGTCACTTATACCGGTAATACGCTTATCAGTTATCAATAAAGTAGTCGAGACTGTATCATTTTATTTGAATGTCGCAAACTTGCTCTAATTCAGCTGATAGCATTGAAATGTTTATCTTGACTTAAAAATGCGAATTCCGTTTTTAGGTGCTAAAATAAATGATAGTACCAAGTTCGTCAATTCGGCTTCAATGTGGCTACTGGCTACTAACTCACTTCTCATACTTGTACCCAAATGTATTGTATAATGTTTGAGATCTATTTAAAAATGGCATAATAATATGCAATCACTGATCTATGCCGTGATGCGATGTATCAATCGATATTCGATTAGGATCATCTCAGGCTGTATTTGATAAGAAAATTGTCTGAAAAGATCCTTTGTTTACGTAGGATTATCGTATCGTCGGTGTTGCGTCTTCTGCAATCTTTATGAAAACTAACTGGAGGTTATCAGTTGACAAGAGAACCATTGGGTCTACTACTATTAGTTTCCACGCTCCTTGCCCACGAGTAGAGGCGGGTTATTATTATTCAGTAGAAACTACACGACACTACACTGATATCATCATTCTAAATATATTCAAAAGAGGAAAGTCTCGTTTGTTTCTGCACCAATACAATATTATTTAAATAAACGATACTACTTTGCTTTTGTTTCCAAACGCTTGATACTTTTGCCGGAGCTTAATGGGAAGCTACAGGGAAAAATAATCATACCTTATGTGTCAAAGTTAATTACTAATGTAATTATATTAATTAATAACTTATGTAAGGCAGGTAGTAAGAAATGCATACACATACACACACAACAAGAGACAAGTAGGTGCTATTTCGTTTTTTTTTTAATTGTTGCTTGTCTGAAGCGATGTTAATGGATACATACATGAGTTACATACCTTTATAGAAATATTTAGAATTATGCGACTAGTCGAGTGCAATTAGACAATAAGGTGGAACGGAGTTTATAGTGGTCGGATTTTCTTGGGAATTGTTTATTGAGTTCCTAAAAGAGTGGAGAAGAAAGTTAAAAAAATAAAATTGCCGACCGCGACTTTTTTTTTTGTATTTCCTTTGGTATATTTTTTTTTTGTTTAAGAATAACTTCAAATACGACGAATTCATATTGTGGCGTAATAGTGTGACCCGCGTGCATCCATTAAACGCCAATTTGGTCGGTTTCTTTGTTCATTGTCCATATTATGCATACCTATTTCAAGTGTTTTTTTTTTGAAAATTTCCTATTTTCTTAAATTATTTTTAATATACCGGAGTTTAAGGCTAAGATTTTTTTTTGTAATTGGCAACTGATACTTGTTCATAGAAAACTGGACATTTTTTTCAAGAAAACCACATACACGAGTCTAGTGATTAAAAATTCATTTGCAAATAGCAGAAAATCGTCTATGTTAATATTTTTTTTTTAAATAGTTCTATTAAACTCTATGTTCAAATTATTGTCCAAATCCTCAATTTTATAAGCTATATAATGAGGATAATAACTAGAAAAATATTTAAGGATAGGTACTTGTAAAACATTAGTTAGTGCTGAAAAAGTTAAACATGACAAAAGGCCTCTATTGCTAAAAATTAGGAGCGGTATCGGTATTGATTTTAAATTGCGCGCAGAAACCCAAGCTTACAACTAATCATACATAGAAATAGTGAGAAATAGTAACGTTAGAATTATGATATTTTTTGTAAATTTACCAGCAGCCTCTTTCCACCTTCGTCAGCAATAATCAACATTTATCGAGTACCTCTAAATATTTTTATTAGTTTTTGTTATCTGTGGATTGCAGATATTATTATAGTAAGAATATTTTTAGGATAATATTTACGTTGACCGTCGTAGAAATGTTTTGAGAAAAATGGCCTTCCTTAATTTTTACTTAGACGATTTCCTGATAATTGTGAATTAATTTTTAGTGTTTTTTTTTTTTCCTTTTTTTTACGTCCAGTTATCTGTGAGAAAGCATCAGTTACCAATTTCAAAAGGCAGCTAAGTCTTAAAAGTCGATATATATTTTAGAAATTATTGAAGAAATTAGAAAATTTTCAAAAAATACTTGAAATATGCATTACTTCGACAATAATTAACAAAAAACAGACCAAATTGGCGTTTCATGGATGCACGCAGGTCAGAATATGAATTCGTCGAATTTGAAGATATTTTTAAACGAAAAAAAATATTCCAGGGGAAATTTAAAAAAAAAATAGTACCGTGCGGCGAAATTTTTTTTTTCACTTTCTTCACCACTCCTCTAGAAACTCAATAAAAAAAATCCCATGAAAATCCGACCACTATAAACTTCGTACCACCTTTTGAGTTTTTTTCGGCTAATTGCACTCTACTATTATTGTGTAGGTACATGAGTACCTACAGCTAGATTATTAGGTCAAGAAAGTTTCATCGAGGGCAAGCTACAGTAGCTTTACTTGACCTTCGGCACTGTCAAGTACCTATTAGGTCAGCGCGGAGACCTAAATACATACCTAATACATTTCTAATCAGAGCTTGATTAATATCAAGTCGTTTTTCAATGTCAATACATAAATGCATTTGGTGCTCAGTTGACTATCTACTGAATAAAAACAATCGTTTCAGTATCTATGCTGCACCTTGTGGTATTATAATTAACAGGTAAAAATAAACAGTATTGTTATTAAGTTGATAAGAAGACTCGTCGCACTAATGAGGGTGCATCGGTTATGTGCCCAATACATATTGATTAAATAAATATTGAATGTAACGCTGAAAATAAAATAAATTTAAATATCACTTAAGTGTAAATGCTATTAGTCATACATTTGATTGAGAGTAGTTAATCTACACTTGTGAGAAAAAATAAAACTCATTACGTTGGTGTTAATAACGAAACAGAACTTTTCCGTTTAACCGTGTTGGTTTAATTTGTACATTATTAACTCAAGTTCATTGTGTGGCTAATTAAACGCAATAATTCATTCGAAAATGCGGGTGTGAGAATTCCTACTTCAAATCATTTCATACTACCTATTATCATTAACGCGATACGAAATACGTACGGAGGGTGGCGCGAGGAGTTTACAGAAGTGCATGCCCCCGCAGATCGGTCAGCCGCCGACGCGCCGGGAGGCAGTATCGATTCCGTCTGCAAGCGCCCTACCCATACTAAATACGGAAAGTAGACACTCTGCAACATACAAAGCGGCTATACAGTTAAATACTGCAATGCGCTCAACTTTTCTAGTCACGACATTGCGTTGAAACTTGCAGCTTTCCAACTATTCATTATCTTGATCCATACCTGTTCTACTGCCTACTACTGCTTAGAAAATTGTAAATAAATATGCTACTATGATTGTTGATGCTAGCACATTTCCATTTAATGTTTCTTTTGTCAACAGAGGTGTGCAATAGCGAGGAGGTGCCCGAGGTAGAGATAGTCAGTCTTCTACACGAACAAATACCAAAATATCACTTGAGAGCCGACAGTCTCACACAATTTGGAGGTACAGATACTTTTATGCGCTTTGCTTATAGATTTTCACTTTTTCATTTATTGATTTCAAACTAGCAAAGCTTTCTTTCACTGATCTTTTAGGTAATCGTTCAACAAGTGTTGTTTAATGTTTACCTAATCAATTCTCACCCAAAACCATTTCATAATCGCAATTTTAATTTTATTTTAAGTCCTCGCTCAAAAGCTTTTTTTGGCAAAATTATTGATATCTCGTAATCAATATAATTTTGAGAGATCGTAATGAAAACATCGAGACTGCGACGACAGCTACAACAAGTTGTAAGTCAAAATGGAGGGTGGGGGGAAGTTTCGCCATTTACGGCCGGATTCACCCAAAAATCAATACTTGCTTTCATGGCCACGTTCATCATTTACAACGTCTAAATTTAGCTTTGTGGGGATCACTACTACTGAAAGGGTGTTGTTAAAGCATGATTAGCGCGTCTGGAACAATGTTCCTATGTGTTCTAAAGTCATTTTAAAATAATTGAGCGTATCCTGTGACGGAACGATGTTTGAAGTTTTTCGTCGAGTCACGTATTTTTTAAAGTTCTGTAGCATTCTTTTGGAACCGTTCCAAAGCTTAAAGGACTTTTTTTTTCTTGATCACAAAATTCTTATTAGTTCCCGACTTACATCGCTTCATTTGGGTTTTCGGTGAAGTTGAGTCACTATTTTTATTACTGGATTTACACAGCAAATCAAAATATTCTCACAGAAGAGAGAGCCTTTAATTTACTAAAGTTTTGAGGAATCGTTATTAAATTAAAAATACTTACTGTTTAGAATTTGGATCTATTGAATAGGTCCAACTGTTCCAATTAACGCTAGTTTCCATTGTGTACTTTGTACTTTTTTTTGCTTGTTGTACTTTTTTAAACCTGTGAATTTTCTTAAACTTACATACTATAAGTATACGAAGGTAACGATAGAGCATGCCATTGATTGCTACCTCGTTCAAATAAGCGGCAGGCACGCCATGGTACTAATTTGTCAGCTTGATGCGGATCTACGCAAAAATGTCTTTAAATCACGAAGACAAACGTTGCCTAATATGGGGTACAATACAATACAATATACCTATGAAATTGGCGTTTTTTTCTCACAAACAGAGAACCTCGTCACTTCTATATTAAAATATTCATCAATTGCTTGATATTAAATCGAATAATGACCATCATAGACAAGTACCAATAGTAAAAAAAACTTTATTACTTAATTATAGGTTTCCAAACAAAAAAAAAATACCTTTAGTTTTCTCTGTCTACGCTTAATTATTATTACTCCTCTTTTTACCTCTCTTTTTTTTTTCTCTCCTTTTTTACTATTTGCTTTAACTTACCCAAAACTTATTTTTGTCGCTTAATCTAAGTGGTAATACGTAATCTTAGTTTTTAAACATTACTGCATAAAAGTTTTAAAACATTAGTGTTCATAGTTGTTAAATAAATTAAGAAAATGTTAGTATGAAAAATGGAACTTCTTTAAAATCCTCCATACAAAACGCTGATTTCATAGGTGGGGACCTAATACTTGCGAAGTTCATGGATAGAAAATGCGAGAAAATCAGAATATGTGATTATATAAAAGATACAACAGGATTTCTAATATTTTTATGTTGCAAGGACCTTTCACTCCATATAAAAGTATTATTTCACAATTTGACAATGTTATCGAAGTGACACATGTCTGCAAAATATAATATGGTCGCTTTGGATTGTCTACGAATATTTAATAAGTTGACATTTAGAATGATATGAAAAAAAGCATGAGCAAAACCTTATGTAAATATTCATCTTTGAGCCGTCCTAGTTTAGTTTCAGTAGTTCTGCGTAAATTTCATCAGGTCAGTGTTCAGTAAGTAGGGCGTAGCCTACTTGTAAGCATTTTTTTGCTCGACATTGTTGATAGGCACAAGACGATTGAGCAGGGAGAAGTAATTCGTTGTCGGTTGTAAAACATTTGAGAACTTTTCAATTCGATGTATACCACTGTACCGTCTTAGCGTGATAATCCCTATGATTGAATGCTTTGTAATTTATGTGTATTCATTCGATAATAATACATCAGTCTCAATACATTCCAATGAACGTTTAGTTTCCAGACCTGAAGCGCAGGCCACACCGCCAGCTAGCGGGCGAGCGAGCGGGGCGAACGAAGCCCTGTTCATACTTCGTTCGGCTCTTTCGATAGTTCGCGGTGTGAACCAAAGTATGAAAAGATGCCTCGTTCGCCTTGCTCGCCCGCCCGTCAGCTGGCGGTGTGGCCTGCGCTTAATGAAAGACTGTGTGCAACGACTCTATTGGAATGGCAAGGCCTCTTGCGAGACAGGGGTAAACAATAGGTCTCCAAACGTCAGACTGCACAACAAAATGGAATACGGTTTACAAGTACTTTGTGAAAGTAAACGGTACCTTAGGAATATTTTCTCATGATTCAAAATTCTTCGCCTGTGGTCCAAACGCGTAAACGTATAAACTGTTATTCACTTATTGTAGTATGTTCCTTTTAAAGCTGAATGACAATCATTTCGCTGGAACAGTCGTTACTTCGTTAGCCATATTCATAAGGAAGTGTAATAAATAAAATGAATATTATGCCAACATAATATTTCTTATAAGTTAATTGTAGGCGAACTTTCTACTCTTTGCTGCCTCGCTTCATATTTAATCAATAGTAATGATACTCACAATATCTGAACATCGTTAAATATTATGACTCATTTGTCTAAACAGTTACTGAAGCGATATTTATGTGGCATTCCATTTATAAAATCTTTCTGTTTACATAATATATTCAAAGGAAATGTGTTAGGAAATGGTAAGAATTTGACAAAGTTGGTGTGGGCTGGCTATATGTGGTGTTCCGTCTTAGTAAGTGTTTGAGTCGCGGTTTCCGGCGCCGGCGCCGTTCTTAACGCTATAAATAATGGTGGTTCATCGGTCGAGTCATCGCCCGCTGGCCAGTATGCGTCCCCAACCGGTCTGATGCGTGCCATCTGTCAACTTGCTGCGTTCGCTGCACATTACACCATAACTATTCGATGCTAAGATGCTCTAATGGAAATACCGTTCAAGCCGATGCTCTACTAATGAACTACATAATGAAAGTTTATTCATACTGTCTACTTACGTCGTGCTCTCCTGTAGCTGTACAACAAGGAACACCTGTAGTGGCTTCTAAGTCAAACAACTAGTTAATGTGCACTCTTATGCTGTTGTGTAACTTTAAAACCGTAATGATGTAATTACGCCGGGCCTGTAGTAAGTGGGTGTACTCACAGGTGTAAAATTAAAGCAATGTATTCTTAGTTCATGAGAAGTTCTCGACATTTAGTTAAAAGTCATTGTAATAGGACGCGATCTGAATAGATTTAAATTGGTGGTGGGATAAAGCGGTTGACGGCGGTTGATGTATCGTGTGATTCAGCGGCCCTGTGACGTTGTCGTGTGTTTGGGCTCATACCGTACTGGGTATCTGTAATTATTTCAATGAGCGTATTATACAGCAATTGGTACAAATTGAACTATGTACTGACACATACCTTACCAAGTACAAAGTATTTTCCTGTCATAGACAATTTTGAGTGTATTACGTTTTTAATAGCTATGTTCTAAAATATATTGATGTTTTCCAGGATACGAGAATCAAGATTGGTTCATACCTTCCCCGGCACTGCCGGTGAGCGACAACGACCTCGCGCTCACTCCTGACCAGATCAGGGAGACTCTCAATTACTTCCGTGAGTATGCATGATGTTACATCATTTATAAGTTATGTTTATCGTAAATTATGCATTGTCTTTGAATGTTTTTATATCAAAGGATAAGCAGATTCTTTATGTGTGTAATATTCATGAAAGTTTCTTTCAACAAGAGGAATTTATTTCAATGGTAATGTCAATGAGTTGTGTTATGGAAACAATTATATAACGTGCGCGTAATGAAAGTATTACCAGTAAAAATGATTTAAATTCTGTTACATGATCAATAAATATACAACAGTTTATAAAGTTATCCATATAAACTGATTAGGTATGCCACGCTCACCAGTGCAAACATTATGGTCTAAATCGAAACTCATACCGTGTCTTGCATTCTTTATATCGGATTTTAGAATGAGTAGATGCCGCAGTGCAACCTGCTCAAAATAAGATATCCTGAAGATTTTAAATTACAATAATTGGTCGATCTAGTTCAACATATACTTGGTTAATTACACTATTTACGGAGCGTCTATTATGTATGATAAAATAAGAAATTAATACAATAAGTAAATGAAGCAAAGTTTAAAAGACTGGTTTTATTTTGAATTAGTGATTGTTAGTATGACCACATTGTGAAATAAGGAACTGGCCAAGTGCGAGGTACACTCGCGCACACAGGGTTGCGTAGCACCAAGCAAGCTCATTCATGTGTCAATTTACCAGGGCTGAAATGATTTAAATCAGGCATTAACATTCCCCGACATTAACTACGGTGCACACATGTACTAGCAATGCTATGTTTATGTACACAGTTCGGGTATTCCCAGAAATAGAGGTAGGGCACTATTTTTACGGCGTAAGAAGGGAATATCGCATCGTCTTAAGAATTATGAAAAAAAATATTTTAGGAATCCCGATCATAATTTTCCAAGAGCTGTCGATAGACACATATAATAATTATACATATGTATGGAAGGCCCTCCTCTTATTTATTAATTTATATCACTTTTGTGTATCGGTTTCTATAGAAGACTCTAAATGTCAACTGTGTGGTGCCAACAGTCTTGGAGTAAAATGGCTGTGACATACGGACGGACAGGACGAATCTATAAGGTTTAGTTTTTTGCCTTAAGGCTACGGAACCCTGAAAAGCATTTCCGTAATATTTTCATAACACCGTTCATTCACACGCTGAGAAATTAAATGAATTTCTTTACGAATCAAAAAGAAAAGTCCTGGCTTACTCAACAACGTTTATGCCAAATAATTGGAATTATAAAACTGATATTTTGCACAGAAGTTCATTTATTAAGTCAATAGACAAAGAACAGAACCGGTTTTATCCAAATACAGAATGAAAGTAGGATAAATGCTGGGGAAATGTGTCATTTTTAATTATGTGTAACTTTGTATGATAGACCTAAGTTTCGCCCGTATATGTGACCCGGATATAAGTAGCCTATGTCCATCCGGAATAATGTACCTTTCAAATGGTGAAAGAATTTTTTAAATGTGCCGTCGTACAGGAGAATACCCTCTGCATACATACAAACTTAGACAACGTTGCGGTTAAACTAAGATATAGTGCCGAAAATTGAAAAGAGTATGCTCATTGTTTTGGTTTGGTCATGTTGATAAGAGCCATGAAAGGCTACTAACAAAAGGTTAAAGGAAACGCCGGGGATGCCCTAGAAAGATATACACTGACCTTAATGGTGATGTTCTTTAGAAAGGTCAAATGCTTAGTACTCGCAATCGGCGTGCGTTTAATATAACAACAGCTTACAATTGAGGACCCAGAGGATATTAGTTATAATCCGTGTGGTGCTTGACAACTGGGCGTATCCCTGATGTAACCGTCTCTTTGTTCCTGTAGGCCTCGCTCTGTTGATCGGTCTCCTTCTTCAATGTATGTATGGAGGGACGTCAAATTATGTAGTATCTTACACCTCTGTTCTTGTTCTTTTCTGATTGGTTGCTGGATCCAAGACAGTTGAATTATTTCCCCGGAACTCGCCGAGTTTTATTGCTAAGGCGCTTTTCTGGTGGTCAGTTGTCTGGCTATTGTTGATTTTAGGAGTTTCACTCGTGTGTTCAAAGTGCGTGCCTGTATGACCAGGGGCTAAAATGGCCGCTTTAGCAGACTAAGTTATTATTGTGAATTGTCAGACTGTGACCATTTTACGAATTGTAACGATTATCATATTACTATCCTATTATGATTCTGCTAAAGAAGCCATTTTAGGCTGCCCTGCAGGCCTGAAATGGCCCCTTTAGAAAATCATAATAGGATATTAATATGAATCACTTTATAATTCTTTAAATGGTCACAGACGCAGTTAATATTTTGAATTGTCAGTACGAACGTGGACGAAGCAAAAGAAGGTTCGTAGTAGTTGGCGTTCTGTAGTTTCTGCCTGTCTCTCCCATGGGAAAAAGCGTAAATTTTATCTTTTTGAAATTCCCACAGAACAACGAATGATGAAGGATAAATAAAATACTATGGTAAAGATTTCGAGAATAGATTACAGAGATTTCGCTGAATTGCAATTGTTGCTCATCATTGTCATCATTTCAGCCGAAAGACGTCCACTGCTGGACATAGGCCTCCCCCAAGTGTCGCCACACTGACCGGTCCCGTGCGACTCGCATCCAGCGGATCCCCGCAACCTTCACCAGGTCATCGGTCCACCTAGTGGGAGGCCTTCCAACGCAACGTCTTCCGGTTCGCGGTCGCCACTCCAGAAATTTTCGGCCCCATCGGCCATCCGTTCTGCAGTTAAGTTATGCAATTCTTCGGGTTACATCGGTAACCTTGGTTCTCTTGCGGATGTCTTCATTTCTGATTCGATCATGCAAGGAAATTCCTAGCATAGCCCTCTCCATTGCCCTTTGGGTGACTTTAAGCCTTCTGATGAGGCCCATTGTGAACGGCCACGTTTCGGTCCCGTATGTAATCACTGGCAGCACACACTGGTCATAGACTTTCGTCTGGAGACACTGCGGTAAGTTGGACGAGAAGATACCGCGCAACTTCCCGAACGCTGCCGTTGCCCACCCGAGTTGGATTCGACGTTGCTCGAATCTGCTTAGGCTTATTCTTAAGGTTTTTTTAATTGCTACCAGTTACTTATTTACCTCTTGCTAGAAGTCCTAGCTGTAGGTCTTAAATATGAACACTAATAATTAAAAGTTTTCAAGATCTACTGAAACAAACTTAAGTATTAAGTACTCAGTAACATAATTATTGTGACTGGTCAAGCTTTAATTAATTTCTTATTATGGGGCAGAATAATAGAAGTAAATACTTGAATTAAATTACATCATACATTTTTCCTTAATGACAGGCTGATGGTGAGGACTGTTACTTCTATGTTCTACCCGCGAATTCCTAACCATTTACTGAAAAATTTTCTATCGTATAGTAAGTCGTCTACCGCATTGTTTATGTGAGTGAGTGACGTATCTGTCCGGCGGCGGGTGGTCGGTATGCTAGTCATATCTGTGGCAGCACTGCGCTTGCGCGAGCACAGAGACGCGCGACCACCAGTGCCGGTCGCGCCGGTAGCCACGCGGCACGCGTGCTCCCTCATCGCCCGTCGCGCGCCGCAACGGCCCGATCGATACCGCGACGCCGAAAACCGACGTGCGCCGCACGCATCGCGCATTATACGCCCCGAGCCGTGCTAAACTTAGAGAGTAGAGGTGCACCGTTGCACCGATCCGGTACCTTATCACACGTGCCTCATCCTGCCGACAAAAGAACCGGTATAACACTAGGAAAACCAAGTTCTTTACGTTCGTGTTAATATTGTATTTAGACTGTATTTCGTGATACTAATATCTTATGTAAGAGGGTGAAACATTCCGCTTGTAGCCTTATTAGTGTTTTACATTTGTCTCCTTTTGATCAACATTCTGGTAATACCAATATAATATTCGGCATGCTGTAGAAGGTAAATTAGCAAGTCTGTGCGTCATCGATTAGGGGTGGTTTGGGAGTCGAGGGTCACAGACGCGACGGCGACGCGGCGCCGCACCGCGCAACAGCTGTGAGCCAGAACTGTAATCTTGACCGTGAGAGCATAATTATTATTATGTTCATTGTTTTGTTGTGTAGTACTTTACAAAATTTAAATATAATGGCCACTATCTGTTTCCCGCATTTAAGTATATTTAGGCTTTCAAGAAAATTACAATTTCAGCGCAATGTTTTCTATTCACTTTAGCGTAAATCAGTCCATTAAATAATCAAACAGACATTGACTTATTCTATTGTTTCTTTCAGTTGTATAAAAGTACAAGTTGTAAAATTACCGACAGCGTATGCTTTCTTATACAATTATCTATTTATATGAGTCTAGTTACCTATGTATATGTATTTACATCCGTATATTATATCTATTTGTATTATTCACATTTATTTACTCTTGTAGTGTCTACACTGCTGATTTTATCAATATAACAAATAGTTGGCCTCCCTTCAGCCATTTCGCAAGACCCAAGCATGAAGTTGTGGGCATGCGTATAACAGTCTTTGAAGCCATTGTTTTCATCACAATCACTCACAGTAATAAATGGGTAGTTGTCCAATTAATCTTTATAATACGATATATCTTTGATTCAAATAATAAGCTTTAATTTGCACATAATTCACGGGGAAAACAGACATTTTACTCTGAAATAATCCTAAAAGCTTACATGGATTCGGTGATTAATGGGACCTGCAGATATTGATTCATGTTATTATTTCTCTTCTGATATATCATCATCTATGTTCAGTATAGAAATATTTTCCGGAAAGATATCCGGCGTTCAAATTCAATAAAAAAAAAATCAACAAAACATATCACTACATAGTATAAAACAAAGTCGCTTCCCGCTGTCTGTCCCTATGTATGCTTAGATCTTTAAGGGTACACTAGTCGGTCGCACTTCCACACAAAACAAACAAACGTAGTATGGTGATTACTCCACTGTTTGATGGTGTACGTTCAAAATAAAAAAATATATCAAAACATATTGATTTATTGATTTGTCGCATCATTATCTAGCCCCGTATAGAAACAAAAAAGTAAAAAAACATATTTGAAAATTGAAAAAATTAGTCGTAATAAAAAGTAAAAAAAAATCATTTTAATTTTTTTCAATTTTCAAATATTTTTTTTTTTACTTTTTTGTTTACATACGGAGCTAGATAATGATGCGACAAATCGATATATTTTTTTAACAGTGGAGTAATCGCCATACTACGTTTGTATGGAAGTATGACCGGCTAGTGTACCCTTAAAAATACGCAACGGATTTTGATGAGGTTTTTTTTTTAATAGATAGAGTGATTCAAGAGGAAGGTTTATATATAAAACATTGCACCCGCGCGAAGCCGGGGCGGGTCGCTAGTTTTTTTTTTTTATAAAACCCACTTTTTCTACCGTTGCTCGAACTTGCACATTTAATTCACTACGTTTTTATATAAAAAAAGAACGTTACGTTTGCCACAATACAGTTAAAAAGAATATTATTAAGCTGTGCGCACTTAACCACTGACTAGAAATATAGTAACCTGAATCATTATGCGTAACGGTCTGCGATTGAACGTTCATTGGGTGCAAGTGATTTTCAACTAAAGCATGCAACATTAGTATTTGTAAAGCAAATCGGTTTCTAAAATTAATGAGCTAAATTTTCTTTAATCTCGAGTCAGAAAATGGCCAAAGAGAGGATTAATAAAAGCCGATTCCCACAAACAGTCAGGTTTCTGAATCCCTCAACACCAAAGACTCCAACGTTACCAACAATTCCAGAAAATAATCCGATCGAATTGTTTCTGCCAAGATCCTTTATAAAAAAACCTCACGCTCAAAGCTTCCTGTAATTCAGATTGAGCCATAATAACATTATGCGATTGTAGGTACACAGTACACATATATTTAATTTATTCTGCTCATTATATATCTATATATATATTTATATTTAAGATAAAATAATTATGTGTAACGTGTATGACCGTATGACGTATTATGTATTCGTAAGGAAACTTGCTTATTTGACCTAAGACCTTCGTCAGTATAGTATCAAGGGTTTAACGTTTACTTTATATTTAGGTTGTGATGTGTCTATTTATTCAACACAACATTCAACAGTTCTGTTAACATATTTAAGTGTTGTTATTTCAGTTTTAAATTAAAAATAAATCAAGAATTTAGAATAATGTCTGATAATTATGACGCTTACGATCCTAGCTTTGCTTTTAGTCGATTTACTTCATGTATGTAGCTGAAATGTCTTCATTAATACTTAAGCAGATAATTTAATAGTAATCGCACTTTGATATTTTAATATTTTTGTCGTATCACTTGCGTGCTCGTTATCTCAGACAGCTTATCTTATTAAATTGGTCGGTTGTAGTGTGTATGAGTAGCGCCGTTTAATCATATACATAGTGCACGTCGGCGTCGTGAGTAATGTTAGTATGACTTGAACGTAAGTGTACTGTAGAATACTAATTTTCTTTTAGTTATTAGTATGGTATCGACGGAAGTGGACGTGGCCGGTCGTTCGCCGCGCGAATCTGTCTCGATACCGTTCATATGTGTCGTGTTTGCGCAAATAGCGTGCTGCCTCCGTACTGCAGACGCCTGCACTTGATCGTGAAAGTTTATTACCACTGGCCTCAAACACTAGAACCGTTACTAAAAGAAATCGCCTTGTTTTGAGATAAAGGTTGTTTTGTGTGTAATTTCAGTGGTTAGATTGGAATTTATATTGTCATTGTGTGGCTTAATTCAAAAGCTTATCGATAATTCATTTTATGTTCTTAATTTTTGTAATAGTCGGTATTTTATGTGAATCATGTGTGGTGTATGCATGCAGTATGTATAGTGACGTACCTACTACTTATATTGAAATCTATATTTACCAATAATACCGGTGATAATACCTTTCACTTGGATATGCTTGTTAAGCTTGGAGTTGGAAGTATTGGTCGTCACGTGACGTGTCCCCTGATTACACACCATCACCAAACTTGAACAGACCCCGACACTGTTATGGCTAGTCACTAGCGCGTCAGACATTGTCTGCTCATTGGTATGAGTGTATTCGCGGGTGTGCGTACAGGGCCAAAATTACGTCAGATTCTATTAACCTACTTTCATTTTACTATAAAGTTTGTAAGGTAATTGTTATAACAAAATTTAAGATCAATGTCATTGATAAATAACCACGTAATAGATTTATTCGTTTGAAGATTTAACGGTCTTGATCTATAGTAATTTTGGACACCGAAACTAAAATTACGCTGGTATCAGTTGCTCATTGTATTTATTGATCTCGTTGAAATATATATAAAAAGTAACTATTATAATTTTATAAAGTACTCTAGTACATAACTAAGACAGGCAAAATTTCATAATTACACAAACCGATAAATCATTCGGTCTGGTAACTTAAACCAGTAAGACTCGGTCGATTAGTTATGTGCGATTATTTCGGTTAGTCGTGCAGGTTGATCATGCGTAACATTATGTATATGTAATGTTGGACTAATTGCTCCAAGTAGAAAAATGCATTGCCGTCAAATAAATCACCTGGATCGTAAATTAAGGAAAATGTCTTGAGTCAACCGAGTTGAAGTTTGGAAGGCCAGCGAGACGAAGGTAAACAACCATAAAAATGACCGTGACCATGAGAAGACATACGAAAATAATAAAAAAGTTGATATGTCGTTAAAATTGATGTAAAACCGATCGAGCTATGACAAACGACGTGAGGTCATTGTATGCATTAACTTTGGAATCGATAGACTATTTCCCATATATATTTTATTTTGAATTAAACGATAAATGCCTCGTCTAAAACGTTCAATAGTCGTGCACTTTGCAATCTAGTTGTCGTTTGTACGCCTCTGTGCCTTACCGGTTGTGGTGCAAAGCCTTTCGGAGAGGTTGTTCGACGTCAATATTGAATCACGTGCAGCCTGGCCTTCATTTCTCAACCAACTCGATAAACTACAACACAAAATGACAAATATATCAACTATGAAATAACAAATATGTGTATTTATTTACAATGTACAGATGACAAAAAAGTTCAGGTCATATATCAATCATAGGAAAATTTTAGTTATACCGTTTAAAAAACAAGGTAATTTTGGCTGTACTTTATTCATTACATTAATTAATAAAAACAGCAAGTACAACAGGTTGTTTCTTGATGCAAAATGAGTTGCTCAAGTAACACGTATAAAGTTACAGAATTATAATCATTAGCATCGTCAATACAACTCTCTAAGTTCATTTAACCCCAATTGAATGGCTTTTTCATGAAATAGTTATTGATTGGGATGGGGTGCAGCCTGACACTGACCTGCAAATATTTCGCGGGATGCCCTGGCGCTGCCACCGTAAACAATGTCTGTAGCGCACTTCAGGGCTCATCTTCTCAAGGTTATTTAGGAAATTAGAGGAAACTAAGCAATTACACCGTTAATGCGTTTTGTTTTTGGACTTGACCGTGAAAATGCGACCAAGTAAAATACTGGTGATTAACTGAGTATTTGGTTTGCAACGATCATTGAATGTTTTACATTTATCGATTATATAATTCAATCTCGGTGTTTAACTATTGACAGTCGGGCGAGTGTCAATAGTTGAATACCAAAGTACTTTGCATCAGCTAGATAGATAAACACGAACTATGAAGAATGGGAGTTGTTTGTCTGGGTAGGGTATTGTTCCAACGTTTTACTATAGCTGTTAGGTTATTTATTTTCCTGGTTGGTTATTAGATAATAAACATGTGATAACATGTCCTGAAATTAGCATCACATTATAAATGAAAATGGTTATCTGTTTCATTTAGAATTTCAGATATAAGTTTAATTGTAAGTTTTTATTAGTTTAGGTACTAGAATTGCTTTATATTTCTAAGGCCTTCCTTTGTTTTACTGGCTAAACACTTTATAACATACCTTATTCATTACATGTAACATTACCTTAACGAAGGCGTGGGAGCGGCCGTGTCTGCCCTCATTTCGGTGTTTAAATCGATAACTCCAACATCAGAGTAAAATTTCATTAACTTAACTAACACTTGGTTTTAGACATTTATATGGCGTGAGTGCTATAATCGAGCTTCGCGTATTATGAATTTCATAAGAGAGTTAATTTAAGCAGCTCGCTTGGCCACCCGAGCGTGCAGCTGATATCCACCAGCTACTTACACTATCCTGTCAGACGTGTTCCATTACATCCTCATGTGAGTGGTAGACACGATTGTCGTGATTTTACAGGTATTACGTCACTATAAATATTGGTTTTAGCAGAATGTGAAATGGTTTGTCAGTTCAGTTCGTTTGTGACTTTACGTCGGAGACATTGTGCGTAGGTGTCATAGTGATACAGTACAAGTGGACAAACAGAAGGAAGTCGATCAGCGCTCGGGAGTCGTCGCCGGCGTGAAGCGGGCGGAGCAGATGGTCGCGGGTCGCGCGCGTCACGGCGGAGGGCTGCGCGGGCGCGGGCGCGGGGTGCGCGGACGGCTCGCGCGCCTCGCCGCCGCCAGGCTTCGATCCCGAGCTCTTCCAGGAGCTGAGCTACCTACCCGACGCGGAGCTCAAAGAGTGTCTCGGAGAGTACCCTGACTTCCTGTACCACGTCGCGAGGGACAAATTCGGACGGCTATACTTTCGCGTCATCAGGACCTTGCTCCTTGATCGAGGTATAGCATCATGTAGATGGGTACGGTTGTCATTGTCGATCACCTCATCGCTCGCTGCCACTTCCAATGTCGTTCAGCCATCTTCTCGCTTTTCTTCTTCTCTGCGATGCGGTGATTTGCATACCATTTCCTTTATTTGTGCTTATTGCCATGTCATCACTTTATCAATGTAACATAAAGGGCCAGTCTTTAACCTAATCAGTATCACTAAGCAAGTCTAGATGACTTTAGTTGAGCAAGTGACCAGAACTGTCTAAAACCTCTTTTTACTGTAAATTCAGCTTTACCGATTTATGTAACTAACCCGTTTTGCGGATTCCTAAAATTTTTCATTGCTTCCCAAATTAATGTCGCTAAATGAGCTCTTCTTCCTACATAGATAGATATCTAAACAAAGTACAGATAAAAAAATTGTGGTTGAACCTATCTAGTAAGAACTCCTTCATTAAAAGCATTCCTGTCGCGTGCTACGCATGACCTAACAATTACTAATTACTTCCATGAGTAAAACTTGCATGGGGTTGCCAGACAGATTAAACGATTTGCCTTGCAAGCTTTATTTAACTTGGTTTTATAGGATTCTTAACGGAAGTGTAGTATTTTATGAGTAATAAGTAAAGTAAGTAAATAAGTAGTATGAAAACTTATCTACAGTTTTCATATTTCGATCTTTCATAGAATAAATAAATTTAATATAAATAAATTTCAATGTGCTTAATTAATTATTTTAAGAGAATTGGGAGACTATTGTATGTTCACTATTTAAATTATTTACATAAAGAACCCTGATCATTAAGTTGGTAAAACTACCACTGTGTGCTATGCTGTATTCAGGGAGTTTGGAAGACGGACCGACACAAATTTATAAACTATATTCTAGTTTTCTTCCACATAAGTGTCACGGAAATTGTTTTTTTTTTTTACTTCACGAAATGACTGGTCCAAGTCATAAAAACTTTTTGTTTTGAATAGAAGATGCCTGTAATAGAACGTACTTACATTTTTTCTAGGAATGATGTTTGTGATCACAAGAAGTTAAAATTGCCAAATACGCCATTTTTTTTTTATATTTTAAAATAAAATTTCTCTTTCTTTTTTTAAAATTTAAATAAAAATTTTTCTTTGCTAGCAAATGACACCTCCAATCCCTTAAAAAAATGTGTTGATCCTTCTACCAAACATCCTGTATATGTTTAAACAAAAATAATAAAGTACGATCATATTTATACAAAAATGTATTTTGTTAGTTGTGTTGCCTTGAAAATGGCAACACTATCATGTTTTGTACTACTGGAAGTGAGTGCAACAAAAACTGTGAAAGTCTTTCAGTATCGTGTGAGAGGTGTAAGCGACGAACACAATCAATATCCGTTGTAATCTTAGAGTTAGGTAAGAGTGGGAAACACTCGCATACCTGCGCCCGCGTCGCATTCAATGGAGCTATTATATCAGTCAGTTCCCATAAGTTTTTATTCTTGAAAGCAGCTTCGCCGTTAAATCATTTTGTACCTCATTAATGTTTATGCTGTGAACAGTTAAAACACTCATCATAAATTCTTGCACACCTTTGACACTTATGAGTGTAAAGTGTAATATACTAGACAAATAATTTCTATAGACGTATACGTTTACGTTTTATCCCCATAAAGACCAACTAAAACAAAGTACTTAATTGTTAAAACAATAATACTAAAACTCATGTGAGAATCGAAAGCGAATTAATTGAAACAATGTGTTTAGTGAAACATTAAAAATTACAAAGTTAACTGTAAAAAATGTCGATGTGTATTTGTTTTGTAATTCACTGTTCCCACAGATTGGATACAATAGAAAAGTATGTTTTGTGTGCCCTCCACAAGAGCGCCATGGAGTCCACACGCCATTGCGCGTAGTACTCGCGCTCCACAGTCACTTACTTGATCGGCAACTTCACGCTCGTATTTGTCGCTTTGTCGCCAACGTTACTACCCAGTGCGGTTCATCGATGTAACATCCAGCCAGTGCCATTCCACGAATCGCTAGTTCATGTGTAATGTTGCATTTAGTGATCGAACAATAGGGGTTCGATGAACGCCCAGAGGCCAAACACACGTGATGTACTCCCGGGTTCGTAGATAATTTATAAGTAGACAAGTCATTGTAATCACAATGGGTGAATTGTAAATATTAGAGCGCAAAATTTAAAATTCAGTGATATCTTATCAATGTGATTGAAGCGGGCAAGCGGCGAAACTAAACGTTATTCGGTGTTTGCAGTCCGTGCTTACACGATGTTTTGCGATACTTAGTGATTTGAGTTCGCTAAGTACCGTGCATAGTATCGAATTATCCGCCCATTGTGCCTGTGTATTACTGTGATTGTTTGCACGAATAAAGGGGCAATATTATGCACGGGAAATCGAGATAGTAGTTACAATGTTTTTAGTGTGTAAAAGTTTTTATAAAGGCTCTACGGGAGGACATACCACTACTATAAAATCACCGAATCATTATTCAACCAATACCGGTTTGATATTGTTTGTTTTTATTTGGTAATTTAGATTTGATTTTAATAAAATGCCTTTCAATTTCTTTTAAAGTTTCACTATTTTTATTTGGATATTCCCGTATAAAAAAAAAAAAACATTTGACAGCAGGTATGTTAGTATTAATTAAAAAATAATTACTTAATTGTTAATGAAATTATTGTTTATAATATTAATTAATTTATTTTTTGCTGGAATTAAGACCTAATGTTAAAACTAAAACGAAAAAAAAACTGTCTGGATGACCCCATGCTTAACCCAAACAACAATAGTTTACATATTTGTTTTGTCTTCGCCCCTAGATGTCTAAACAATAGTCTTTACGAGATTTCATTTGAAGTTACAGTTTCAACATTTTGTTTACGTTCCTTGTGCAAAAGGTTCAGAGTTGATACAATTAGATACAACAATGTTTAATAAAAAGTTCTCTTTGAGTATTCCATAAGTACCCTTTTTGTAGAAGAAGTCTTCACGAAGTCAACTCGTGAAAAAGTTCAAAATTCGTTAAAATGTACAAATTATTTCTATGAATCACACCAATTAAAGCACATTATCTCACCTGTATTATTCGCTGTTTGCATTTTTTTGATACCAATAATCCCAATGATCCCTCATTGTTTTATAATTATAATCCAAGTGTGCTTTACAACCTAAACCTTTATGCCTACGAAGTACGAACCACATCTGGGTCACCAATCCAATCGGTAGCTGTATAAATAGGATAGCTTTCAGATGAACTTAGTCTTCACGCTATTTTAGTACTTTCAAATATAAAATATTGATCCACTGTGGGCTGTGGCCCCTTTGAAGATACTCTGTAGGTTACGAACGAGTTGGGAGTGCCCAAAATAGATTGTTAGCGCACTATCTCAAGAATAATAAATATTGATTTTTAGGCAAGGTAACTATAAACTATTTGTAAACCCATGAAATACTACAATCATAGCATAGATACAAATTATACCAATATATAAATAGATTTAATCTGTTTCTAAACCTTAAAAAACGACTACTCAAATATTGCGATTAAAACAACATTGAATCTGAAATCATAAATCATATTTATTTCTGTAAAGTGGTTTTTACAAAACACTTTTACAAGTCGATTTTAAAACTAGATGGGGCCGGTGTTTCGTACCTGACCACTCTGAGAAGAAACATCCGAAACAAACTCAGAGGTCACTGTCTCTTTTAAAGTCCAGACATTGTTCAAGGCATATGAGGACCATGCAGATTCATGTCTGAGATGGTATTTTGAAGAAATAACCACACAGATTTGAGTGGACCTGTCCAGTCAGTGCAAGCATTTGTCAGTGATCGTGTAGCTCGACTCATAACCCAAGGAGCTCAACAACACGACGAACAATACCAAAGAAAAGACATTTGGTAGGCCGCATAAATACTCGAAACTGCCAGACTCGTGAGATCGTGAAACTAACTAACTAAATCATAATAAAAATATAACCCACAAAATTTTCACAGTAAAAAACAAAAATAAAAAACTTGACACTATGACACTTGGAAAAGTAATTAATGTAAAAAAAATATAAGAGAGAAAAAAAAATACAAAATAATAATACCATAATTGAATTACTAAATAATGTCATTGTGTATTTAATTAATAGTCAACAAAACAAAAAAACAATTAATTAGTAGTGTGGTTTTTTTTTATCAATAGTCAAAAAATGTCAAACTGTAATTAAAATAGAATAATAAAATAGGTACAAATTCAATTCAATAACAATTTAAATTGGAGCACTTCAATCCCAAGCTTTTTGAAAGATTTACTTACGATTATACCTAGTTATCATTGTATTATGAAGAGATCGATAATGTAACCGCAGTCTGTGGTCATTTTGAAGGTTGACATTAATGTATGTAAAGTGCTTGAGACATGTTTAACCGTATCACGAGTTTTATTAAACGAATATCTAAGTAAAGAACATTATCAGAATGATGCTGCGCAGACGCAGACTCGGTCTAATAGCGTCTGGAAGTAGTGCCAGAAACAGTACCTACTACAGGGAAACATTTAGAAAATTCAGTAATAGCTACACTATTTTGTTTCTAAATTATAAATAGACCATCTGAGTTCTGAATTGCAATACAAAACACACATTAGAAAATTGGTTTCTAAATAAGATTTTCTCTTGAACTGCCGTCTTCGTGTCGAAGAGTTAACTAGTCATTCATCCATTGTAAGCGTACAAATAAAATAAATCTCATTAAAACTTAGCAATAACGTTTTACCCAGCATTTTAGTCGGAAGAAAACAAGTCCCGGAAACAAGTATCTTGACTTTATTGAAGTAATGAAAGTAGTTTCTCTGGATACCTCTATCTGATCGTGTTTGGTATCAATATATTAAGTACCTGGCCCAAGAATGTACTTATCTAACCCAGTCCCGGATCCGGTTTTTCAACTCAACGAAATTTTGATCGAAGGTGCTTTTACTCACCCATAGTTAAGCCACAAAGCGGAAGATAGCAACGTAATCGATTGACCAAGTATGTTTTGTAAGATATGACAATATTAGTCATCGTTCAAAACCAATTAACTTTTTATTTTTATTACATACGCGTAACGAAATGTATGAGCAGATGCACTATTTGTAGCGTTATCTTTTAACTAGGCTTATAAATTTATAAGCCTGAGTACTCACTATAGCATGCTTATGAAGTGTGATAAATTATTGTGCAGTTGATATTATTTAACATTCTTATTACGATTATTGACTAAACAATATTAATATCTATTATCTTTATAAACAATAAGCTAAAGAAAAAAATGGTAGACACTCTCTAATTAAATATCTATTTATCAGCACCAATACTATCAATCAATGAAAACACTTCGGATTAATCTCTTCATCGCTAGAGATAATTTAAAGTATGATTACTCGTATCACATAATTATCTGAACACATTCCTAGTAAAAGGCTGTATATAATTTGCGCTTGCTTTTTAGAAATGCTATATTTACTATAGCATAGACGTGGTGGCCGTTTGCTACATAGTGGTGTTCTTTTTGCAGTTCTATGCAGCAACAGAGTGAGCCAAATGACAAAAACCTACAATGACATCGAAGCGGTAACACGGCTTTTAGAAGAAGTAAGTTATGCTATTTACTTTGCTAATGTACTTCGTCTAGAGAGGTATTACGTAAATGGGAGTCCGAGGACTTCAAGGCAAACTCCACGCCTTCTTGTCGACTGGTTTATGTCACAATCTGGTCTTCAGAGTTCATTATTTTGCATGTAGGTTTTAAACTTTTGCCTGTTGTCGACTTTTTAGTTATGGCTGTAATATTTGGCGCTTTTTAATATAATTTGGGCTATGTAGATATAGTTTTATCGGTACATCTTATCAGATTATAGGGAATAGATGGGAGGATCGCCAGCATTTTTATTGATAGTTTTCAACTCTTCACAGAAAGAAAAAGATTTGGAGCTAACGGCTCGCATCGGTAAGGAATTGCTAACTGCTAATGGTCGTTTGGAGGCGCGAGTCACCGCACTCGAGGGCGAGTTGCGCAGCGCTCGAGATCACATCACGCAGCTGAGGCACGATCTCAACGCTAAAGCGGATCTACTACAGGTAAACCCAAAACAATAATCTTGTTCTGTATTTTCCAAAAAAAATTCTAGAAATTGAGGAAAAGAATCCGCGAATCTGTAGCGTTTTCAACCTGTCAAGGAGTTAAGTGAGTGTGGGAGAGTTGAAGAATGAACGATTTGTTAAGGTTCTGTATAGCAATAACAATAAGAATTTATTCACTCTTCTGACCTTTGTATCCAATGCGTTATTCTCACCGTTGTCGCGCATGTTAAGAATAAATAAACTTTTATTATCCTGAATGATATCATCACCATCACTATTCATCTTACAAGGAAAATCAATTTTTATATGCAAACATTAATATTATCTTGCGGGACTCTGCTTAATTTGAGGAAGTTCTTGTCAGGGCCCTCAAATTTACTTAAACATTTTTGAAACAGGTAAACCCACTTGGGTCACAATAAAAAAACCGGTATACATTCAAGTTAAGATCGTCCGAGGATTCCTTCAAATTCAAACCCGGGCTATTTAACACGGTACAATATATTCATGGACAAATTTACACATTTTCTACAAGGAGTAGACATAATCTACAGAACATACACGTAATACACATAAAATTCATATATCTGGACATACACACACACCGGTTGCGAGTACTACGCGCCTGACCTTTCTAAAGAACGTCAGTAATACGGTCGTTCTTCTAGGGTATGTGCACCCTGCTTTGTATATATAAATACAACATGTTTTGTTAGTCTCCTCTCACACATTCTCTCAACATGACTAAACCATATAACCAACCATAACCATAGTATACTCTTTCCATTTTTTGTCACTACAGCTTTTAATCCGCAACGTCTTATCACATCATTCCTCAATCTACAAAACATTGTGCAGGTATTAACAAATGACACAGAGGAAGTCTCATCCCCGGAGGAGCAGGAGGCCGCGAACGCGGCGCTGCTACGCAGGCGCACGGGAGCGCTTGAACGTGAGAACCGAGCGCTGCGCGAAGAGGCCACGCGCCTCGCCGCCGGCGCTGACTGCGCAGAGCTGGCCGAGCGACAGCTGCTCAGGGATATCGCACACCAGCTCGGTATTACTACTTTTAACTACCAAGTAATAGTGCTGCGTTGTTCTTTTGTAGTCGGAACTAGCCCGCCATCTTGTTTTCTCAAAACAATTTCACACATGTTTACCAACAGCGTCCTCATGAAAATGTCATTCACGACAGAAGTGCCACTCTGCATTCTACACTGTACACCAGTTTCTCTTCAGCCTATTTTGTCCAAGACGGTTTGGAAAATAATGTCACTGAAATTGGAGATGTTGTTGACCTGAAGTCCCGCGTATGTGGAAGCAAAACATAAGCTGCACAACATTGTTGTTGCAACATGAATTTATGTTGCTGGAAATATTTTGCTGGTAACATTTCATACAGTATGTGTGTCAAACGTGTTTCAAGCAAGTCTTGTTACTTGATGTTCCTGCAACAATGTTTTGCAACTTTTGTTTTCCATGAACACGGGGATCAACGCGCTAAACAAAAGCAGATTTATTGCACGCAATGTCGCAATAAAGGATGACTTTTCTGCTATCAGTCAATCGTTAGCAATCAGCAAGCTGACTTGTCGGATGTACAAAGTTTTATCTACAGAAAAAAACTTGGAACTTTTTATATTCTATTGGAATGCTATGTTATCAAGACTTGAACATTGATACTTAGCCGTGTGGAGTTTTAATTGGTTCATGCATTTTTATCATTAGGGATCATATGCTATATATTCTAGAAGTTTCTGTTTTGTATGTGATTTGTATTTTTAACCGACTTCAAAAAAGAGGTTCTCAATTAGATTGCATTTTTTTAAATATGTATGTACACCGATTTACGAGATTCTTCTTTAGTTTGATGCGGAATAGTTGCCATTTGGTCCCATTTAAATTTCGGTGTAGATCTGATGCTGATCTTCGGAGATATGCAATGGAACTCTCGGCAAATCTGCCGTGATTGCTGCAATGGCTTGTATGTTTATTGTTTATACAACATCATGACGTAACATCACGCCTGTATGCTCTGAGGGGTACGCAGATGTGTACAATACACCCAGATTTCGACAGTTTAGGTATGTTTAGTTCCATTTATTGGGAATAAGCCTATTACCATCACATGTATTAACCTAAAAATGAAGAAAAAAACACTTTTTTGCAAAAAATAATTAACCGACTTCAAAATACAAAAAAAAAGTAAAAAATAACTTAAGCTTCAGAAGTAGGTGACAAAAAAAAACAAAATCAAGCTAACAAAAGTCAGCGACTTCTGAAGCTTTTTTTTTTTTTGCAAAAAAGTTTTTTTATAAAGATAAAAAAGGTAATTTTCTAAAATGTCAAGAGGCTGTTTATTCCTAGCGTATAACTTTCTTCGTAATAAATACATTGGATTCTTCGCTTTCCATTACTCTATTATTATATATTATTCTCTAGCTAGCTAGACTACGATTCCTTATATGTAAGATTTTTCTCACGATGTTCTTTTACCTTTCGGTAATACATAATCGCTATGTTTAATGTCAATGGTCAGTAAAAATGGCCTTTACGGGCTTTTCACTGAGAACTCTCACTGGTGTCTCTTTGTCTGCTTAATACTTTAATTGGGTATATGTGTCCTCAAGGCACAGAAATAAATAATAAATTTATTGACACACAAGTTAGGTAACATACAAACAAAAACATAAATACAATGAGAAAAGTTAAAAGAATACAAAAGTAGAAATAGCCGTGGGTCCCAAACTAGGTACAGCCTGAATCTTGGTGACAAATACTTAGAGCAGAGGGTGGCCAATTAATGCCAACATCCGTACGTTTACAAGCTTCCTACGGTGAAATAATCTCATAAGGACACTCGTACTACTTGTCTGAATGATGTGTAACATCCTGCTGAGGATTATTAGGTTGCGTCATGTGGGACATGTAATCCCGGCGCAATCTGGATTCATTGAACGCCAACTATCATTGCACTTTAATTTGCCACTCAAGTCGATTGATTGGGTTTAATGAGATTATGTCGCAAGCAATATGAGCGCTATGATATTACTTTATGTAATCTTTTATTATCACACTTCTTTCAGTGCAGTGCTGGATACAAAACAATTGTAGCCGATTATTTGTTGCGTCTAGTTGATAGAAGGTCGCTGGTTATCGTTATCAGTCAAACGGACGACCTACAAGCGGCTTTGCAGCCTACTTAGCAATAAATTAGACTATCTTGATGATCGATTGAGCATTCAACTTAAGCTTTCTTCGCAGAACTATCTAGGGTACCTAAAATAATAAAATAATGTTTTGTATTATATACCTTAAGACTTTTACTAGGGTGAGAAATTTCGTGGTGTACGGCACGACTGTTGTTTAAGATAAAGGACGACAGTGTGGCAATTAAAGCTTATCTAAGATAAAAATATTCATATCGCAGACAGTAATGAGGTCAGCAATGTTGTTAGTAAGATGCATTATAATACAAATTACAAGTAATTATTATGTAGTCATGTAACCATTGTATAAGGAGGTTCACGCACGCGCGGTGTGAAGGAGGTGGTATGGGCAGTGTGTTGACCGTTGACCCAGCCTTTTCACATGATCATTAACCGCCAAAATGTTGATTCACATGTAATGTTGATTTAGTTCGCATGTAAACACGATTATTCACGCAATACCGCTGATGCTGCGTGAGATCGGGTCGTGTGTTTAAACAAAATAACGTGCCTATCTAGATTTAAAACTTGTCTTTAGCGTTTATACTCATTTGATTGTTCTCAACCTTTTTTCTACGCCTGGTGACATTGACGGACAAACTAGAATAACAACTCCGAACGTTTTTCTAGGTAGCGGAAGTAATTTTCGAATAAAGTTTGTACGTCGTTATCGTTTCTATTGAAATTACTCAAAGCGATGGGCATACAGTTTATCTAAGTTAAATCGAAGTTATGTGTGAGAGAATGATTTTACGTAAAGCAATTTTTTATGACACCTATGAAGCACCGCCATCATTCTAGCTAGGTTAATCACTATATAGGGTACTAGCTGTTGCCCGCGGCTTCGCTCCCTTTTTGCCGGAAATTATTCCACTGGCACGTTGAGATATAGCCTATAGCACTCTGGGATAATGTAGTTTCCTATTAGTGAAAGAATTTTCAAAATCGGTTCAGTAGATCCAGAGATTTCCCCCTACATACAGACTTACAAACAAATTTTGCCTCTTTATAATATTAGTATAGATAGCGCTCGGGGATAATGTAGCTTCCTATTAGTGAAAGAATTATCAAAATCGGTTCAGTAGATCCAGAGATTACCCCCTACATACAAACTTACAAACATACAAACAAATTTTACCTCTTTATAATATTAGTATACTCGTAGATAGGTTAATCTAAGTTCTTAGCTCCTAAAAATTTTACCTCTTTATAATATTAGTATACTCGTAGATAGGTTAATCTAAGTTCTTAGCTCCTAATGATCTGTCTTGCTCGAAGAACTTAATGATGCTTTACTTAGTAATAGACCTCCTTCATACTGTTGTCTAGGAAGATTTATTCATCTACATCACTTCGAAAATGGAAGAAATAGTGAGAAGTTCGAAGAAAGTTGCAGTCTCGAAGAGTATGAGCTTGGTGACTCAAGGTGGCCTAGCAGCGTGTTTTCTCTTAAGGCTTGCACCCTGTCAGACCATACTTGTTTCAACATGCCTCTAACCATCGGTAGAAGAAAGAAAACAAAATATATTTTATTGTTTTTGCATTATAATGCTGATTGTAATCAGCATTATACATTACGTGGTTTTATTTATTGGCAAAGCTCAGGTAAAATAAACGATAATGCTATTTATATTTCACGTCGTTTGCATTAAGTGATTGATCTGATAATTCCTCAATAAATAATAAAACTCAGGTGTAGAAATACGTAGAACTATTCAGTTCTCTTGAACGTTTTGCATTGAATGACTAGCACCACTCTCCAGGTACAACTTATTTTACTGTTTATATGTGTTTTGATAATCTTCGCTGTATTACTATTGTTTCGCCGTGTTTTCAATTTGGCTACAAAACGTAACAAATCATGCGAAATTGTGAAATCTCATGTCTATCCATCACTCATGTTTTATTTGACGTGTTTATCGTTAGTAGCAAAATGCATTTCAATCAGTTGTGTAATCTTTAGCCTAGTTTCGGCCTTGTTGTATACCTACATCAATTATTTTGTTATATTTTTGTCTGCGTTGTTGATCTACTAGCTAGTCGTAAGCGTAAATGCATAGCATGCGGACCTAGGTTTGATTCCCAGGTCAGACAATGTATTGTTGAGTTTTTGTAATGGCGATAGGCTGGGCCCCTATTAGAGTTTTACCACACCAATCGATTGATTGTCGATCGATGCCATTGATCGACATCGGTCGACGTTGATCGATTGGTGTGGTAGCTTTAGCTGATCGGTGGATACCGGGCGATAAATAATTGGCTGACCGCCGATCGATGACGCCGATCGATACCATTGGCTAATCGACGGATACCGGGCGATAAACAATTGACTGACCGTCGATCGATGTCATCGGTCGACGCCAAACGATGCCATTGGCTGGTCGACGGATACCGGGCGATCGACGTTCGATCGATTGGTGTAGTAGAAACTATTGATCGACGTCGACTAATCCATTCTACCATCGATCGATGGCATCGATCGATTGGTGTGGTAATGCCCTTACATGGGATATAAAACTCACATAAATGAGGGTGTATTAAAGGTACACTTCACCCTAATCTTTCAAGGATACATGCGTGATGTTAAGATGTTTATGTTTATTTCCAGCCAGTGCGAATACGGAAGCGAGTGCATTGGGCTCCGAGCTGGTGGAAGAGCGGCAACGTTCGGCGGACATTCAGCAACAGCTTGAGAACATCAACTCTAGGCTCGCCGTTAGTGAAAGAAATTATCAACAGGTAAATTTTTATTTATCTTTTTCCTCTTGTGATTCGCGACTGACTAGAGGACCTTGTGGCTAAATAATAGCCGCACAGGTTGATTTTCAAGGTTAAGCCGCGATGCCTAGGTCGGTCTGTGGATGGGTGACCATCATAACATACTGGGTTTCCTCTGTGCCTCGGAAAGCACGTTAAGCCGTTGGTCGCGGCTGTCATTTGTAGAACTTTGACAGTCGTTACAGGTAGTCAGTGGCCCCAAAGTCTGACAACCAGTCTTTCTAAGGGGTACCGTATTACCTAGTACTAGCTGGGTTCAGAGAGTGTGGAGGTCAGATAGGCAGTCGCTCCATGTAAAATACTGGTATTCAGCTGCATCCAGTAAGATTGGAAGCCGACCCGAACATAGTTGGGAAAAGGCTAGGCCGATGACAATTCGCGACTACTGATGAACTTGAACATTACCTTAGATGTTTAAATATACAGGGTGAAATTTTCAAGTGGGCGTGGATGGCCAAATCCAAAACTATGAGGAATAGCAAAATTACTCAAAGGAGTCTCGAGCCCGATTTTGACGAAAACTAAAACGGCATCATTAGATTTTTGAAAAATCCGCCAGGAAATCCAGCCAAAGCCAGGAAGCCAGGAATCGAAACCATTGATTTCGGAAAAAAAATACACACTATTATTATTACTACACTATTCGATAGTGTTGCTAATAGGGATCAAATTCTGGGAAATAACGGCATACGGCAAACTAAAGGAAAGAGTTAAATTTTGATAAAATGCATAACAGTTAGTACTAATCAACGAAACGTCGAAACAAATCACTATTGAATTGGCTAACTTGTAAGTTGTAAATTAAAATGTTTACGAATTTTTTTTCTTTTACTGTGTCCAACAAAATAGAAATTAGAACATAATGTTGTGAAGATCGACTGCGCTGCGGGTGTCTTCAATCAAGGAAATTAATTTAAAATATGAAAAACATGAAATTTAACCTTTTCCTTAAATTAGCCGCATGTCATTACTTCCCAGAATTTTATCACTATTGGCGACACTATCGAATGGTGCCATAATACAGTGTGTGTTTTTTTTTTCCAAAATCAATGGGTTCGATTCCTGGCTAGGAATATTGATTTTTCAAAAGTCTATTGATGCAGTTTTAGTTTTCATCAAAATCGGGCTCGAGACTCCTTTAAGCATTTTTCGCTATTCCGTATAATTTCGGATTTGGCCATCACACCCACTTGGAAAATTCACTCTGTATATCTTTTTATTTTTCTAAGTTGTTTGCATCGTTGGTGTAGTGGTCGCAAGCGCGACTGATGAGCATGATGTCCTGGGTTCGATTTCCAGGTCGGGCAAATTGTTATTGGGTTTTTCCAGGAATTTCTCTATAGTAGATTTGTGCCCGGTAGATGGCAATAGGCTCGCCGCCTATTACATGGGAGTTAAACATAACTGGCGTAATATGAGTTTACTTTTAGGTACACCTCCCTAACCCTTCGGGAATTACACGCGTGATGTTATGGATATGTCTTAACTTTATTTAAATTTTTGGGGATCTGTTTTTGCAATTTAAAATACATTCTTGTAAAGAGATCTAGGCGTGTGGCCGACGCATCGTGACATAAATATTTCTCTTTTGGCAAGCGTATCATGTGGTATATCCGCACTCGTGTAACTGAACACAAAGTTGATTCTGTTTAAAAACATGCATAGCGTGTGCTGGCCACATGCGCGAAACATTCAATCTGAAATATGACGCTAAGCGCGATTTCGGTACGTATTTTCAAATAAATATTTATATTTGTTTGTGATTAAATATTAAGAATCACCTTAAACGTATGTGTAAAAATAAATGTATGTGGAAAAATCTCGTGAGAACTCACGTTTCTACAATATTTTCATAATCTTAAGCACATAATTGCCAGTTGAATGTTTCGGAATTATCATATTAGTAATCTTACTAAAAGGCTATTTGATAAAATTCAAATCCGAGATAAAACGACAGACGGAATTGGCTAAAACGGGTAGGTAAATCGGATTACGTCAAAAGTGAAGCTACAGGCCGAAGGGAGACAATCGGATTACCTAGTCTAGAACCAACTTGGGCTTCTTAAGCTCAATACAGGTTTTTATTGAAGAATACCTTTTATTTTTATCCAATAGCTGTTTGATAATACTTGAATACGCAATGTTGACCGTCATATTTAATTGTTCACAGTTAACTGCAGAGCATGAGCACACGTTACGGATATTAGAAATAACAAAAGAAAATCAAAATGCTCTCGCAGCAGAGCTTGCTGACACGAAGGTAATTACTGCTAGTACTTATTGTTTCGGTTCCAGCTGTACACGAACCATTGTTTTATGTTTAGCTTTGACTTTGTACGCCTGAATCTTAGCTAAAAATGATAATATGAATCTTACAGAAAAGATCTAAGGTATTAGAAATTTAAATTCAAGCTACCTACGATACTCTCAATGCCTACTCGTTTTTATAACGGTTTGGTTCCCTTAAATATGGTTGAGTTGAATGGCGCTGAGCCATGCGTCATGTTCGTGTACGGGCGCTGTCAGTTGGGACTGGTCATCTCTGAGCTGCCATGGATTATTTTAATAATTTTATTTTTAAATAGTTGATTATTTTAATCTTTTACTCTGGCCGCTCTTAATGTGTGTGTGTCTTTTCTACATCCTTCTCACATATATGTATAATCTGAACGTGAATGATGTAACCAAGATTTTGTTACAATATTTTGATTAAAAAGAGTGGCGATGGAGTTTCTTGCCCATTCTTCTTTCGCTTTGGAATGTGCAACTACATTACTTGCTCAAGCTATTATGCCTTGTGACTGTGACTGGAGCTTAGCTTTTTTTTATTTGACATTAAAAAGTGCCTGTATTGGTCTAATTGAAATAAATGCTTTGAGATTGAGTTTTGAGGTCGCAAGTGCATGACTTATCATACTGCCCAGTACGGGCGGTGTTCTTAGGCTTTTCAGCAATCAGAAATTTCCCAGTAACAGTCTGGATATATTATTATTAATCAGTTTATTTCAGTTTATATGCCGTTTCTATAATATTATATACTCGCGTTCCCAGGAGCGGTACTCGGAGGTGGCGGCACACTTGGCCGAGGCTCAGGAACAGCTCCGAGCGCTCCGCAAGCGTGGCGAGCCTGCGCGCGGCCTCATGCCCAGCGTGGCGGCCGCGGCCGGCCTGCTGCCGCCCAGCCTGCACCGCGAGATGCACTCCTCCATCTACTCCGAGCTCAGCCTCGACTCCGGCATCGGCGATCCGCTCGCACAGTCAGTACATGATACCTAGATAGAAGTCTATCATTATATTCAATATATTTACAAGTGCAAGTGAAGTCCCGGTTGCTGTAATGGGCACGACCGATACCAGAATGCATGCGGTGTTCACAACATGAATCAGACATCGAGGCCCTAGCGGGGCTAGACTATGCTAGACTTATTACCCATTACAATATCGCTCCATAACAAGACCATTTTAATTCACAAGCCCAGGTTAACTAAACAACCGCAAGTGGATCATAAAACGTTACTCGCAAATCATAATCTTTGATCCATTTTCACTGTTCATAGTTGGTTCTTTGCCATCCATTACTGGCTTCACCATTCATTCTACAAACAGATCTGAATACTACCACAATTAAGAACAAGTTGAAACGTATGTTTACAAACAGCGACAGCTTACCTGGTTTGATAACTGATCGCCGTGAGATAACCCACTTCCTTCAAAGATATCTTTTATCTCGCACGCTTCGAATTCGAGAGTCAGTTTACAGTCTGTTCTCGTTGATATACTTACAGTTTTTTAACACACCGAAAAAGAAGGGTGTTGTAAGTTTGCTTGTGTATGTGTCGTAGCTCCCAAACGGACGAACCGATTTTGACTTACTTTCTTTTTGTGTAATAGGTGATTTGTATAATTTCAGATCAAGCATGCACAAAGTGTTTGAGACCGTGCAGTGTGCATCGCGTTGGTCTGGTCAGTCGGGTCCTTCGTTGCCCGGCTCGGACGTGGCGGACGGGCCGGCCGTCAGCGCCCCCTACCTGCGCCCGCCGGTCAACAAAACTTCCAGCGACTCCTTCCTCGACGACTCATCGGATACTGATTCCGATGATCTCTACCCGTAAGCATTGTATACCAGTATGCTGAGCCCTCTTCCTCCCTTCTACTTTGTTGTGACCGACTCTTCAATATATTGAGTTCTATAAGAATCCAAAACTGGTGAAGTTAAGAAATATTGGAATCTGAAGGAAATTAGGCTAAAATAAATTACTTCTCGGTTTTTCTTTTAATTCATGCATTGAGCCGATGAAATTATCGCAGATCATTGAAATACATAGTTTCAATATTTATATCAATATCATAGTTTCAATAATCGGGGATTGCTTCATTACTGAGACATGAAAATAACATTCGATTCTTTCCATTAGCTTCCTTATTAACTTGATGATTGACATTGCATAACAATTATGCCCTGATCGAGACCAGTTTCATTGGTTACAATAGGGATTAGCATGTAATTTTTTATTCACTTAATTCAATAATATGCAGTACTATCAACCCAAGAAAATAATTAAAAGTTAATTTTAACTACTGCTTATCGCACAAAAAAATATTAAACTCCTACAATTTTCAACGACAGTTCAAAAGTTCATGACTATCGCGGCCATTCATGTCATAGCATTTGATGTCACTTACCTCTATCTGCCTTGTTTAAATCTATTTTTTTGCCCTTAGTAGAATAGTTTTACTATAATGTAAGTGCTTTATTTAAGCAAAAATTGCAATACCAATATTATAGTAAAATCTTAGTGAAACTTTTAAGTACTTTTCAACTAAAAGTGTTTCTTTGACACATAACTTTTGACGTCACTACCGGAATCGATGGGTTTTGTGTTTGCGTTCTGTTGTACCAAAATATACGCTATATAATAAAAACGCTACATAAAATATTAAATTGTAAAATAAGTGTTGTATGAGAGAATTAATCAAGTGAACCAAGGCATTTTTAAGAAATAAATAAGGTTTTGTATTTCTTGCATATACCCTATTGTCCAAACATCCTAACTCTTTTTGGGAATGGGTCAACAGGCGGCAGGTCATAGGTTGACCTGTTGACCCATTTCCAAAAAGAGTAGGTTGTCTTCATCTTAACCGGTCTACCCTGTGGGTGCCTTGATTGTAAGACCTTCATTCTGGAGCCTTTTTTTTCCAAGGTAACTGATGTGTTGGTATGCTTTCAGTGGTGGTACGGGCGTGGGCGTCCCGGGCGCGCCGGGTGCGGCGGAGCTGGCGGCGGCACTGCGGCGCCTGACGCCGCAGGAGATCAACTCGCGCCGCGCCTCGCTCACCGCCTCGCACGTGCTGCGACACCGGCGGTACACAGGTATGGCATACTACTTTAAACTCTACATAAATACAGTCCTTTCACAGATAATATACCTTTGATAGCAACCCTTTTGTAACAATTAGTAAACATCACACACCCTACAAATACTAAATTCGAGTCGCTGTTATTTTTATATTTTTTTTCTGTGTGTAATTGGCGTAATGTTTACAATAATAATTTTATGTTTACTTACTGTCAGCTGTGAAGCTATCTTTTATGAAATAAATAACTAAATCACTGTAATTTTGACAGACTTGTCAGAGGCAGCAACCCAACAGCAACCTTATTTTATCGAGAGTAAAGATTTTGGCAGTGATGCAGATGTCACAGGTAAAATATGTGTGAAAGGACTGTAGCTCTATACTTATGAGATGGCGTACCATGGCGACGCCAAGAATCATAAGGGAGAGTGTCACTCTAGGTGTGGTGGTGGTGGTGGTGGTCGGTGTGAGGTGCCGCGTAATGGCGCATTTGTGAGAATGCGATACAAACACTGGTGGACTTATATGGATATGTTCCAGCCCGGTGGTGAATTACAAAACAAACCTGAGAAAAGCTTTGATATGGCCATTATAAAATGTAATAATAATATATACACAGGCTATATATAAACCACTCGAGACAACATTGCTTAATTGTTTGACAAGCTATTACGAAAGTGTTTGTCTGTAAAGATATGGTTTCTCTGTTTATGATCATTGTTATGGTCTTCGATAAAGTTTTCCCTTTATCGATATGTTTGCTTGTTTAGCGCGATATTTCATTGTGTTTGAAGTATTTACTAAGTTTTATCTATTTATTGTTGTAGAGCGGGATTCGAGCGAGGAGAGTGCGGTGTGGGGAGCGGGCGCGGGCGGCATGGCTCGGTTTCGACCGCCACACAAGCTTCAGATCGTCAAACCTATGGAGGGCTCGCTCACCTTGCACACGTGGGCTCAGCTCGCCAAGCCTTCTATGTCAGGTATACCTCTTCTTTAGTACTTGATTGTTTTTCTGTTACTGTCTCACTTGTAAATATTTATTAGTAGATAAATTACACACACGGTTTTAAATTAATTGGTGCTTCACGGACGTGATGGTTGTCCGAAATTCCATATCACTACATAGTATAAAACAAAGTCGCTTTCTCTGTCCCTATGTCCCTATGTCCCTTTGTATGCTTAAATCTTTGAAACTACGCAACGGATTTTGATGCGGTTTTTTTAATAGATAGAGTGATTCAAGAGGAAGGTTTATACGTATAACATTGACCCGTGCGAAGCCGCGGCGGGTCGCTAGTTCTATATATTTTTTCCTTAAATTCTTATAATTTTATATTTTCTATAGGTCTCCTAGATGATCACGAGGGCGTCGGCGTCCGCGGGTCGCGCTCATCCGGGCACGGCCTGCGCCTGTACCGACTGTCCGACGTCGAGGAAGACGACGACATGCCGCGCCTGCCGCACTCTAGTCACGTTTATACATTCGTCAATAGCACGGTGCTTCACCCCAACGACGGCAGCATGCTGAGCAGCAGCGCCAGCAGCGTGTGCAGCAGCGGCATGTCCTCGCTGGCGTCGTCCGTGCTGGGCAGCGCCTGGTCGTCGCGCCGCACGTCGCGCCGCTCGTCCGCCGGCGGCTCGCCAGTGCACTCGCGCCGCGACTCCGTGTGCCTGCCGCCCCTCCACCCCGCGCACTTCACGCCCACCGCCACGCCCGCAAACAGCCCGCTGCTGGGCTCGCCCGACACCACGCCGCCCGCCTCCCCGCGGCCCGGCGACGCGCCGCCCTCGCTGCACGCGCTCATCGCGTCCGGTACTTCCATCCTGCGGCGCCGCCACCTGGCGTCACCCGGCGGCGAGTGCTCGCCCGCGCCCATCGGGCTGCAGACGCCGGGCTCGCTGTACACCGGCCTCATGCACCGCAGCCCCATGGAGCAGCTCACGTGCCTGAAGCGCACGCTGCGCTCGCCGGCGGCGCCCGAGCGGCGCGTGGGCTCGCCGGTGGAGGCGCCGCTGGGCGTGCCGGCGCCGCGCGGCTCGGGCGCGCTGGACGCGGCCCGCCCGCTGGGCGCGGCGGGCTGCGTGCGCCGGGCGCCGCGTGCGCGCGCCCCGCGGCCGCGCTCGGACCTGGGCACGGTGGGGTCGAGTGTGCCGGCGCCAGCGCCGACGGTGCCGGCACACTCATCCCATTCGTCGGCGCTGGGCACTCTGAGCCTATTCTTTGGTCGGAAAGGTGGTCTCCTGTAGACGAGTCTCCGTAAATCCACGAGCGATGATACTTCGTCATCAATAGTCGATTACGTTTGTTAGCTCATCGCCGTCCCTAGCTTTGGTTTTATCCCCTGGGACCTTAAATTATTTAGGATTTTTTTTTTTACGTTTTGACGTGTTTATTTTGGAATTATTTTGTTGAGTCGAGGATAGCTCGAGTGCATTTATAAACATGTAGGTGCGACCCGCTCCCGGTCTACGTCACCATATTTTAGTGCACGAACGCCTGCATAAATTGGTAACGGTTTAATGTTTAATGATATCAAATAATCTGATGAATGCAAGCGTTCGCGTTTTGTGATCGATATTTAGCACTGTTCCCCCGTATACCTAGGAGCGGGCGTACTTGACCCGCATTTGATACTAAAGAATTGGGCGATATTATACTTGATCAACATCTGAGTGAACGACTCATCACACGAATTATTAAAATTTTATTACTTTAATGTTTTATTACTTAATTAATTGATGCTATTAATTTGATAGATTTTGTAGTAATACGAACCAAACAATCCTGAAACAGAAGTCTGTAGTATTATATAATTATTTAAGGGTTGTAATATTTCTTAGGATAGGTGAATAGTGAGACTTAACACTAGGTTTTGTAGGTGCTTTATGAGTAATAATTTACATATTCCCAAATCTCATCTCATTGCGTAGTATTTTCATGCTTATGATTATTACTATTTCTCTAGTTATAAATTTTGTATGTGGTATTGTAAATAATTGAATTTCCATTAACTTAGAAGAGTACAAAGTATTTAGTGTAATTCATAATGAATATCATCATTAATTTGTTAATTGCGGAGCGTTTGTCGGAATTCTTTACCATTGTATCGTATTGGCATTAGTACCGTTTACATTGATTAGTTCAATCGGCAATTCTTTTGTGCTAAAGTTGTTATTAACATAGGGTCTGAGTAAAATAATGGTGCATGCCATAGGTTAAGTAAAACTGAATTCATATTATATTGATTATTTCGATGAATACAAGTTAGTATTCAGTAGTTGGTGTTCATATATTTTTTAATTGCAGCCACTTTGTATTTTAATTTCACAGTTTACTTATGTTATTGAAATTGGTGCTAGATAATTATTTTTTCCAGCCAGTGATGTTATGTTAGTTACGATTAAACTAGACTGGTCGTACGTATACCTACATTCTCTTTGTTTATTCAAAAATTGTATTATTCATGTTTCTCGGCCAGGGTTTCACTTTCAACGTTACAAGAATAATTTATTTTTAAAAACGCAGTATAATGTGAAAGGGCTGTGAGGTGACTGAATGCGCGATGGTTACGAGTCGAGTGTGTGTCAATATCTGAGATTACAATATTACTACAGTGAGGTAGGCACAAACTGTGTAGTCTAAGGAGAATTTGTTGAATATTTTGACGATTATGAAAAAAGGAAAATGATTGAATTGTAAAGAGATATTAAATAATTTATTGAATGAAAATGAGTTTAATTTCATGCTGGTAAGAAAGTACTACCCTGTTTCCTAACTAAACAATATCCACGTGGTTATTATTTCCCTCCTTGCACAGACTTGTGCACTGAAGCATTGAAAAACTCCAGCAACCTACTCACTGAAACAATTTTGATTGATTCACAAGAAATTCCAGCCCGCTTAGCATGGCAATACTATATCTATTCTATCAAGAATCGACAAAGCTCTTTATATATTGACATGTCTGTCATACATTTTAAACATCACCATGCTTGCGACAATAGAGATCTTTCCACAATATGTTAATTTTTTCGATTCTTCGATTCTTCTTCGTCGAAAAAATCCGTTTCTACGGTGGTCATGCTACGCGGGCAGTTCTTTGTTGAAAACACGGTTTCTGCTATCAACAGGAAAGTATAAAAGTACCTAATATAATTTCGAACAAATGAAAGTAGTAAATTAATAGTATATTTTAAAGTACTACACTGCACTGTGAGGACCGACAACATCCTGTCCAGTCAAAATGGTAAGGCACGTTTAGAAGAAACGCAGCACATGGCCTCCGTAACCATCACTAGTATAAATGTGTGGTCATCGGCCACCATGCTGGTGAAGGTTGCTGGTATCTGCAGTAGTGCTTGCAAATTGCAATTGAACGATGAAACAATGAGAGTACAATAAAAGTATTGCAACCATACAATACTTCTGGACAATGTAATTCAAGCATCAGAAGAACATCTTTTGATGCTTGAATGACATTTTCAGGAGGGCACTATTGGTAAACTTTTCTGAAATTGCCTGTGAAAGTGCCTGCCAAAAAGAACAATGCAGCTCAATGTAACGATATCTTTTCAAGATAACTTATTTTTACTGCCATCTATCATTCCGATCATACATTTTACCAATGCTTTTCATGGGACGGCTATATGAACCATCGACACGATGTAGTTTTCATCCTACGCAACAGATGGCGCACTTGACTATTTCATGGTTTTTTTCAGATCGGAAGTTATCTCAAGCTTTTCGACACATCGCTCGTAGTAAAAAGTATCTAAGCACCGGTATGATTACTATTCACGAAGGTAGATTGCCCTCGGGGGTGTGGGGAGAGTCTATAGTGTGCTCTAGTCTTCTCTCATTACTGACACCGAGCCCTGATAAGCAGCTCGTAGCTTCTGAGTTCAACATCATGGCTATTCGTGACCCAATACACACATTACTACGATTTCCCTTTGACGACATGGCTAATTAATATTACCGGCCGGCCATTTATGAAAACTGAATTAAAAAAATTAAGCCTTAACAACTTGATATCATGAAAATGGCGAGACTAGCATCTAGAAGCGCGAATTTATGGATAGCTAATAATGATCGTCTTTCTCATTAACAGAAATAATTATAGAAATAGGAGCATTTAATCTTCTTTGAAAATGGGTATTATATCAGCTATTCCCATTTGTTTATTTGATACCGGTACTTTGTGGGGTATGCGGCTATTTCGGTTCTCGTGCGTGCTTATTTGATGAGATTGAAATGTGAGTGTTCGGTATTCGGAGTGTTTGGAGTTACTTACTTAACTGAATAATCACGTTATAAGTGTTATTATTACATTCTAACGTCTAAAACTTCCTTTATTGTTATCTAGCTACAAGCATCTACTGGAAAATCTAACCAATTTGGATCTTCATCTCCAGCTCTTCACAAAAGAATGAATGGAAATACGAAATAGTTTTGTTTACCCACTGACCTTATAGTTGGAAATAGCAAAAAGGTTTTGTGTCAAAGTTACTTGAAAGTTGCTATGACAACGTTTGATGTCAACGAAACCTGTCCTCTTTGTACTAATTTCGTCGAATTCTGGGTTCTTCATCTATTTCTGTGGTAATTAGTGAATAAGTAACTAAGTGAAGACTGTTCGCAAATATCTCGCAAAAATGTCGGAGCAAATGAAGTATATTGTAAAAGAAATAAATGCGACTTTAGGGAGAAACTACGATCTGATAAAATTCGACGCATTGAACGAGAAACAACTTTTACAGTTGCTTGTGGATCTACTAGTGAATTTCAATGCTGGAGAGAAGGCAAGTCATATTATGATTAAATATTCAGATCTCAGAAGCTAGCTACCCGCTGCACTTTTTACGACACAGGGCAAGACTGTAATGGTGCCGAACAGGGATCAAGTTCAGAATCTGGCTGGTTTAACCTAGGTTTTCAAAACCGTTCAAACTAAAAATCGATAGGTAGGTACGACCTATAATAATTAGTCAATTTTGCAATCATTGGAGCAGTAATAACCAATGACGAATTAGCTTTTAATTAACAAATCGTTATTTGAGTTCACCCTAATTAGGTAAATAATAATTTTATCCTATTATTAACTTCTTCCATTACCTAGTCGCTGAAACTTAAGAACCTTACCTGAATAATATTAGCAATTTATTTTAACTTAATTGAGAAATTTGTCCGTCTATTCCGTACAATAAGTACTTGTTTAGGAACAATTTACTGAAAACAATTTCGGCCAAAATATATTCTGCTGTAAATGGATACCTATGGGATAGGTGACTGCAGGATTAGGCCTCCAAGCTACTACATAGATTGCGAAGTGGGGTTTATACGATATCTATGCGTAGCTAGATTGCTATGAGCTGTGGAACTAGGACTGATGCCAGTGCTACGCTTTTTTCTCTCAACCTCCATTGAATCCCATGCATATTTATTTAAGTGGCACCGCGCAGAGCTCCACCTCAGCTCTAACCAGCTTTCTAGATTAAAAACTCAAAGACTCTATGGCACATAACCCAGAATTAAAAAACAGCAAGTTGTACTTTTACAGTTGGACATAAACGAAGACGACACTGAGACGGTGTCGCTACGTTTACTCGAGATGTTGGGCAGTGTGAAGTATCGTCCTCCGGTAGGCGTGGAGCCGACGCGGTTCAGAGCCCAGCTGCTAGCGGGCGACGCTAGGACTATACATCATGTTCTGAACTGGCTTCTGACCAACAAGGACCAGGTTAAGAATACGGCGTATCTGGCTAAGTAGGTATTTTAATACAGATGTTACACGCACTTCTTAGAGCTACGTGCGTACGTTTGTTTAGGATAAGAAACTTTCAGTCAAGTCATAGTCCAGTGTAAGAAGCCATTTTGTTACCGTAATTTTAAATTTATTTTGTGTTAGTTGCAGAATTTTGTGTTGGTAATTTATTTTCGCTTATATGTGCGGTCCCATAAAACCGTAAGATCTTCTACCGATTGTTTTGCGGCACTGAACCTTGTCCCAATGTACCCTTCGACTTGACTGGATACAATTGCTCAGGGAGTTTTTGTGAAATCTCAGTGACAGACAGGATATAAAGCTGTCTGACCCTAAGAACTCCCACTTATCTAGTGTGTTAGTGGGGTATCGGAACGGTCGTCTGTAGGCAACTTTAAGCAGAGCTCGCTGAGCTCTTTCTACCTTTATTAATGAGGTTTTTCCAGCCGCGCCTTTTTTTTTTTGTGTAAGTCATTCATAAATCTTTGTTGAGCTTAATCTACAAAAATCCCACACTATGCTAGGCACAGGGTTTACAACAAAAGTCGATAAAAAATCAGTTTTTATTACGTAAATACTCTTGACACTAATTAATTTAATATTGGTCTTTAGAGAGTACAAACAGAACAAATTCACATGTTATTATTCATTCGTAGCCACTGAACCTCTGCCTTTGTTATAGTGTTAACCTACATTTATTGCTGACCATTCCAGCTCTATATCATAGCTATTTGATATTATTTACCGAAAGCTGTTCGTTTCCATTCGGAAAACGAATTAGGTACAGTTATGGATTAACTGGTATCGGTACGACCGAGTTAGGCATTACGTGACCAGAGCATAGAATGAAGTGACCATACCCGATAGGTATATGTTCTTGAATCTAACGATTTTTCTCTTTTCTTCGCGAATTAATTGATGTATAGGTAAGACTCATTTATTGCAACAGCATAATCTTAGGTTACGCCTGTAAAAACACTGAAAGGTTAGGCAGGGGAGTTCCTATAAGGTGTACCTAAACGGACATCCAAGAACACACTGTTCTGTAATGGATGTGGCAAAAGACTGGTCACCGTGAAGACGCTGCCAGGAGTTATTGTGCGTTAGTATACAGGGTGTAAAAGCCGTCAACCAAGCATTCTGTACATCAAACTAAGTAAAGGCAAAAATATTGCTGGTAAATGGCTTTCTTTTTTCTTGGGGTAAACAATCACGTTTTATTAGGACTCAATGTAACGCACTCAAAACATTGTGCTGGTAGATGCATTGATGCGTGGAGGTATTTAAAGTAAAGTTGGTATTTAAACATCAAAACCTTGTATTTTTTCAAATACAAGTTTTCGATGTTCTAACTTTACTTTCAACTTGTGAAAATTTTGGAACTTTGACCGCAATATCTTCGTAACTAGAAGGTCGTATTGACGGGGAGGACAAGTGCCTTAAGGCTTCGTTAAGAGGGCCCTTCCCGGCCCGTCTATCGTCATCGCGAGCATGGTCGAAAAGCTTGTTGTTTCATCCAGAGCCGCAGCGGCGATTTTCTTTCGATTCTCCCGTCTTTCCCCGCCCCGACCCCGCTCATCTCTTACGTAGTAACTATTTAGTAATCTGTGACATCTCGTCTCCCGCGCACCTCATACCGCTTAGCGCGATGACATTGAACGAAAAATAGTGTTCCAAAATTTCTTAAACTTGTTCCAGGAAATACGTGTTTTTGAATAAGTCTTAAGAGTGTGTGAAATAAATATTTGTCATTAAGAATCTCCATTACATGTGCAAGGTTTCTATCGAGATGTTTTCTTTACTTTTACAGTTTATAAGTACATTATGAACGGCCAAAGTTCAGTTAAAATATATGCAAAACACCAATTTTTGGAGGCTTATACTGAATTTGTTTCTCCAATTTTTTATTTTTTGCTACGATAGAAACCTAGATATATTGCATAAAATACCTATTAGTTTAAAAAAATCAAAGATAGATGTGTAACAACGACATAATCACGTACGAGCGTTTGTATGAAAAGTATGACGGGTTGGCCGCTCTTAAGAGTACTTTTACACCCACTATCAGGGTTCCGTTCCCAAGGGGTAAAAACGTGACCCTATTACTAAGACTCTACTATCCGTCTGTCTGTCTGACTGTCTGTGTCATGAACCGTGATAACTAGACGGTTGAAATTTTCACAGATGATGTCTTTCTGTTGCCGTTAATAACAACAAATACTAAAAACAGAATCAAGTAAATATTAAACAACAAACGTGTTCTTTTTTCATATTATTTTTATGACAAAAACATTTCGACAGTTATCTTTAAGTCCCATATTATTATGATAGGGGCGAGTCTATTACGACCGGCTGGCTACAAATCCAGAGTTTAGGTTGCTACTGCAATAACTATAGAAAGTGCAGTGATATAAGTAGTTCAAACGCAAACCCATCCAATAAGAAATAAACTTTCAAATGAAAGTCACTGGTCGAATGGTTTCCGATAAGGAATAAACGACTCATTTCCTTTAGTTGTCGTAAAAGACGTTATCGGATTACTTCTAGATCGCTGGCAGCAGTAACAAAGAGTAGGTACCTACGCTACTAACATCTCCTTTCTAAAGACGACACAAGAATAAACTATTATACGAACCTATTTTATTGTGGTCTTCTATCATATCGAGTATCGACACAAGGTATAAGAAAAAGGCTCAAAATCGTGTAAAAAATATTCATCTGTTTTTCTGTCACGTGGTTACGTGAAAATATAGTCAGTATCTAAGGTTAACTTGCAGGACTGACTGTCCAAGGTGCAGTGGACATAAATACTAAGTGAAGTGTCGTCACTCCAAGAATGTACATTTTTGTTGCTGCTCACCTCGTTTGACTAGTGATAGCTAGCGCTACTTCTTGAGATTCTGGTTTCGTGTCCCAGGTCGGGCTGTTACTGAGTTTTTACATCAAGAATTTCTTAGGACCCATTTCTGGCAATAGGCTCGCCCTGCATAGATAATAGGCAAAACGTGGGTGTAGTAGGTATAGGTACACCTCTGCCTAACCTTTCGAGGAAATATAATAATATAAGTTTATTGAATAAATTTCACAGAATTATACAAATATCTTTTAGGCAATATTTTTCACTATGCAAAAAAATTTAACACCTGTAGCCGGACTAGGCAAAAGCCTGTATTTCGGCTATCAGCGCCAATCCCCTCAAATAATGAATAATTAATGGCAGCCATCGAGCAGAAATTTTAACAGTAAATTTATTAAAATATAGTTAAAAAAGTTAAATAAAATCACTAAATTACAACCTAAATTTACAAAATACTTATAATTAATACTTAAAAAAAAAACACTTAATCAATACCGAAATAAATTAACATATCATTACAATAAAAACGGTATGATGTTATGCAGGTTTGTGTGTTAACAATAAAATTACACTTTCAGATATTTAAAGTTGCCTGACATACCACCAGACGTAGCACGGAACAACACCGTTCAGGATTTATTGGATCTCTACCAAAATCTTATAGACGAATTTAAGGAAGTCCACAAACGAACCAGATTGCTACAAAAGGAGAATGCCTCGGAAATAATTAACGACATAAAGGAAATGGCGCTTGAAAGAGACATCGGTAAGTTCTCATCCAACATTTACTAAGTAAAATCTTTCCAAACTTCACTAATTGTTTTAAATCTTAGCACTTGAAGTTATTTTCTTAGATGTTAAATGTGATTTACGCTATAAATGTGAACGATTAACTTTAAAGTCTATTCTGTAACTGACATTGCAGTGATAAAAAGATTAGAAAACGTGCAAGTTAATTTAGTGGACGTAAATGACAAAGACGAGCTTTTAAATATTAGTAGAGCTTTGCGAGTTCAGCAAGAAAAGGCTAAAGAACTGGAAAATCAGGTAAACGAAAAACTTAATTTATTTTTAGAGCAAATTTTGTTTGCTACTGTTAAATATGACTTCATTTTTCACTCGAATGTTTTTTCAGCATGACGCTCAGCAATCGCAATTAAAAATGGCGTCAGATCAATTAAAAAGATACCTGAATGTCATTCACGGGCAAAGTGCTACTCCGAAAACGGTAAATGAGGTAATGAAACGTTTGCAGGAAGAAGTTCAGGTAATTTTCATTGAATTCTATTTTCATTTTAATAATTTGTAATATTATGGTACTTCGTATAATTAACAAAACAAATACGATTGTTATTTTAGTTGAATAGTTATCTGGTGAAAGAAAAGTTGCCTCAAGAGACTAGCAATCTACAAAAAGAGTTGAACATCATGCAGACGATCGCCGCTGAACAACATCCTACTCGCTCCGATTTAGTAGCAGTGCAGGACAAGGTGAAATCATTAATATTAATAATCAAAGTGATAAGGCAGTTAAATAATAATTGGAAAAGCTGAACAAAATTTTTGAGGTCGTTCGAATCGACCTCAAAAATTTTGTTCAAACGCGATAGGAGACCAAAGAAATGCTTTATACAAAGACAAAATGTGGCATAATGTATTGATGTAGTGTCAATACCTAATTTAAATGAAAGCAATGAACAGTACAATATCAATCTTTTTCTTTAGCTGTGTCTCATTGAGAAGGAAAACAAACATACGATTTGTTTAAACAAATGTTTTTAGATAGCAGTAGTAAACGGTGAAATGGAGCATCTAGTTCAGCGCAAGTTAGCCTCAGCAGGGCCTCAGGAGGACAAGCTGGCCCCTTTTAGACAACAGGCTGCGGTCATAAGACGGAACAAGGAGGCCAGTGCTACTCGCGTTCATGAGCTTGCTGACACGCTCAAAGACTATGAGGCTACACTGGCTGATCTGCAGTCACAGGTACCAACTAGTTAACTGCTACTGCTACATAATTCCAACCTTTTTCTCTAGGTGCAGGACAAAAGCTACATAATGTAATCGGCTATTAAAAACCTACTTTTGATACCTATTTATATTTTTTGACAATAACATGTACAGTGAAAATGTTGGTACTTGCAATGAGCTCACTTTTCTATAATTTCCGTTGTTTTAAATAATACAACTTCTAATATTATGGTGTGCTCGGAAAAGTAAGAGCCTAACATTAACTTTTATGCAATAAATTCGAAGCGAAATATCATTTCGCTGTCGGTATTACCTACATGTATTTTGTCAATACATTTTCCCTCTAACGCTACACGTGACCGTTGCGCAAAAATTGGATAGTATTTCGCAGTTTTTGACAGAGCAGCGGTGAACGTTGGTTTGGACTTAATCGAAACCGAACCCTGTTGTCAAAATGTTTCGAGTACGACACGGCAATCAGATAAAACATTTTCCCCCATTTCAAATACTCGGTCATTATGTCGAGAAGCGGGAGTCTGCGGGAGTTTCCATTGAGATAATACGATATTTTTTTTGAGATCGATAAGGAAGAAATGCTGTTGTCTGATTTATCGTAATGGATATTTTTAGGTGACGTTACGGACCTCCTGTATCGTTTTCACGGTTACCCTTTTCGTTTCGCAACGTCACGTTTTCAATAAAAAATATTCCATGAACATTTAATATTGATTTATTAAACACTCAGGTCAGACAACTCTTGGGAGATACAGTCCTCAGAGGAGAAGAATTAAAGAAATACGTTAATTCTCTACGCACAAAGAGCACTGTGTACAAACGGCAACGAGCCAATCTCTCTACGTTCAAGGTAAATACGTATTTCATTTGATACAAAAGCTTGTTTATTCTTTACTGTTGCCGTCTTTAATGTTGTTATTTGCTTTGGTTTGGGTCACAGGTCGAGGCGGGTATCTTGGCTAGGACGTTACACATCATAAGTGCTGCTGACCCAACTGTCGAAATGGCGCTCTTAAATCACAAGAAACTAAAAATAGAGGACGAAGAAACGGTGGAAAAGAATCTCGATAAATCTGCGGATCTAACCAAAAAGTCCTTGCATGATTTGTCTCAGGTTTGATATTTGTATACATAATAAATGATACTGAAAGGGTCTGGGTAATGAAAAAGAATTACGTAGGGACCAACTCTTATTATTTAAGAGTAAATATAGGGTTTTAAATATTAAAGTCATATGTAAGATAATAATTAAATATGTCTTGAAAAAACCGTAATAATATTTTATAGCTCGTCGCTCAAACTGCCCAGAAACTGTCGCAAGTCCGGCAAGAAATCCAGCCACTCGCTGACAATATAAAGCCTGTGAAGGAGGAGTTCCAAATAGTCCAACAACAATACGAACAGAAGAAAAGGGGTTACGAAGCCACATCCATCAACATAACCTCGCAAATGGAGCCTCTCAAGAATCAAGTAAAGGAGTTGAGTGACCGGCTGAATAGCAAGGAGGATGAATGGAAAAACTTACGACAAAGAATCACAAACGCGGAAAGTTTGCAAGAAGTCGTAATGTTTGAAATGAAGAATTCAATGCAGTCCCCGAGGAAGCCGTCCAAAATGGAGGCTTTGAAGAAAAAAGTTGCTGACACGGAACAAATTGTAAAGCGTTTAGAAGAGGTAGGCATAGTACAATATTTTATGTCTGGGAATGTAGATAGTGGAAAGTTTTCTTAATGAAACAGGTTTACGGCATAACATCACACGACAAGTTTATATCATTGATTGATTAATAATAGATAAAATATCTTATTTAAAAATCTGTTTTTTTAGTTCACTAACTTATCGCTTGTATCTGATAAAATTACGTACATTTTTCTATTTATGAAATCCTATTCGTATATCTGGGTTGAATGAATGTTGACGTTGACACATAATTTTAGGAGCAACAAGCCATCAGTTCTCGTCAGGGGGCTGTGGAGGAGCAGACAAAGTTGTGGGAGAACACTCTCCAGCTGTTGCGCTGTAAGATGCGCGCACGCAGCGAGCCGGCCACGCGGCAGGGACGCATGCACATCACGCAACACTCGCAGATGCTCACACTTACTTAAGCGATCAAAATGCTATACAAGCATTGTATGGGATTTTTGCGTGTTCATACGTTTGTTTATTGCGAGATATATCACTACAAACTTTTATATCATTGCACTGCTATGTGTATTTACTAGCTGTAATACGACAATCCTCGTACCTACCGTATCTCAATTTATAATAGCAGAGTAAACGCGCTCCCCGCCATAAAGTACATTTACGAAAAAGCGCTCTTTCAGCTTTTAAGGTCAAAACGGGTCAAACATCGCTGCTTATATACGTGTGAAAAATAATATCGTAAAGAATCGCAAAAACACTTGAATAAACTAATTTAACTTAATTTAATGTAGCACAAAGAGCAAATCGATTTTGTCATCTAAACTTTTACTACACGTTCTTAAGATTGTAACAATTTTGTTTTTATGTTTAAGGCACAATTCCGAAAGCCACCGCAGACTGCAAACCGCAGCGACTAATCGCAATGGCAAAGCCCAGCGACACGACTGGTTTCTATGTAACTCCATAGAAACACTTCTGTAAATTATTTATTTATTTTAAGATAGCCAACAAAAGATATACACAAAACGCAACACATAGATAAGAGACAACATACGGTAATCCGTAGTGTACTCCTTCACTTATAGGAGACCACTGTTGGTTATTCCGTGAACTACTCAATAAAATAACATATAAGACTCGAAATTATACTGTGCATTTGCACAGGCAAACGATCAGAAGTATAAGACAACTTTATAAATGTGACATCTGTCTAGAAAACTTATTCTATACTACCAGAGTTTATACTGGGACATAAAGGGTGTAACAAGACCCTTAACGAAGCCGAAAGGCACTCGTTTTCCCCGAAATTGTGATCGTTTTTTTCTTCTAGTCTAGACCATACCTTGCTTACAACTTTTTTTTTTAAATAAATATTTTTAATGTAATGTTTTTACTTTAAACACCTCCACGACCCCCGTACTATTCAATCCATCCATCAGCAAAATGTTTTGAGAGCGTTACATTGAGTCCTACCGTAAAATGTGATTTTTCACCCCAAAAAAAAAAGTCGTTTCCCAGCAATAATTTTTGCGTAAAATTACTTAGTTTGATATACATAATGCTTGGTTGACGGCTTCGTGAAGGGTCCTGTTACACCCTATATATACGAACTCCATGTATGTGTATTAGGCACATACCAACATCATTGTTGTAATTAAGTTATTTCCAACAACCACAGCATGCACAATCAATTAAACAAGTAAGCTAACAAATTAAACAGTAACATCAATTTTGACAGTTTATGAATATAAAACACAAACAAATTCTGATGCAATAATGACACAGAGTTACATAGTAAACCAGTCGTGCCACTGTAGTTTGCGTCTGCTGCCGTCATCAGAATTGTACCTTAAGTAGTGTTTGGAGTAGGTACTTCTTTATGTCAATCAAAACTTGTCTCAAGTGATTGAGTTTAGATATTGATGTAGTTACAAACATGTCTATTAGGTTTTTCTTTGAGCGTATAAAATTGCTAATAAATTTCTTTATAGAAGTAATCAGTGTTTGATTGATAGATATAAAAGTGTATTAATAACTTTCTTATGGACTATAAGAAAGTTAATCTAGTGTCATTGCAATGTAATAAAGTTTTAATGACTTAGATTTTAATTAATGAAAGAAAAGTTTCTTCACTGCGTTCTTCACAACAACAGATTCGGCAGTATTTCCCATATGTTAGATACAAGACAACTTGCAAAACAGTTATATTTTGGTCCGGAAAGCAACAGAATCCGCCAGAGCAATTCAATGTTAACAAAGTTCAACATGCTCTATAGCCGTAATCAAGAACACGCAATATTTAATTAAAACAAGCATAAATAACATAACTCGAGTTCAAAAAAGTCCGTGTAAAGTTACTTATGACATTGCATCAGCGTGTGGTGGGATGCAATGCATCGATGTCGGTATCATTTGCAATGCAGATGAATCCCGCATGTTGGTCGCGTGAAAGTGCCGCTCCAAGCCGGGAATAGATAGGTAACGTATTTAAATGAAAAGTGGGATGCGTCACATGACATTAAAGTGCTTTAAGTAATACAATTTTTTCCTTGGTGTGAATAATACAATTTTCACACAGGAAAAGGGACTTGGTTTCTTTCTGGTTTTATTTGCTAGATTTAAATGACAAGATGTTACTATTTAAAGAAGTTCTGAGTACTTATTCATACATTAATTTTATGCATAAAGATGGTAATTTAATGAAGAACATTATTCATAAAATAAATGAAAGTAAAGAGAAAGTTTTCCGATAATTGTAATTGGTAATTAAGTTGCCCAATTTATTAACCACCGAAATATAACATGATTAATAATATAATTATGTGAAAACCCTGTGCAAACACAAGTTTTAGAACAATAGCGTTGTGCCGAACATCCTGTTAATTAAAAATCAAGACGAGCACATTATTCCATAGCACGTACCACCCAAATTACTTTGTCATTAGGTAACACTGCCACTTAATTATATTCCTCAAAATATTTTATCATAGACTTTTCTAATGATATACCTATAGGGCGTCGATAGAACCAATATTGGACTAGGTACCATACAATAATTTTAGGCGATGTAATAAAGCAACTTCGATTATTTTATGATTCGCAAAACAACGGAGCGTAAAGTTTGTCCAAGTGTTCGGCAGTCGTGTCGTGCTTAATTACACACTTCGACGTGTACAGAATTTTTGTTTTAGATACAAACGTTTTCTTGGTGGTGGTGGTGGTGGTGATTTTGCTTTAGCTCGCAAACTCATTACCAAGCTGTCAGCTGTCTAAAGTAGTTCAACTCCCGTTCAACTTGGGTGTAATGACTGACAGGAAAACGAAAGTTTGCTCCCGTTGATGGCCGTAGCACCCTGCCAACTCTGCTACGGCGTAGCGCTACGACGCTACGAGATGCGAAATCCCCAAGTTTGTTCTGCTGCTACTGAAACTGATACCTTACGTATCCTGGTACCTAATTCTTTGTTTTGTATGTGCATGAAAGATTTATTTTATAAAGGTATATTAAACAAATTACTTTCGAACAAAACACTACAATAAATTAGAATTGCTTGATCCTTTCGATTATAGCGTTGTACGCGTGTACGGTACAGTATTTATACTATGAATGCGGAAGATGATGTAAAAAAAGTAGTTGGTTTACAGTTTAAGCTGACAGCACATTTGTTCGCTGTGTATTCCTAGAAAGCTTAGAAAATAAGGATAAATACGTGTACATAGAGTAAGGCAAGCCTTGAGGGAGTTGTTTACGATATAATCAGTGAAATAAATGGCGTCGTTTATTACCATTATCCTGGCGGGATGAGGGCAGCTATGAGGGTCACGGAGTCAATTTCTGGGTAAGCATTCATGTGACACTATATAATGTTGGAGGATTTTATAATCATTATGAAACATGCCCGTTTCTTTGGAAGAATATGATATTAACTACATTTTCGAGGGACGACAAATTGAGTTCAACATTTTCGACTTCAGAACAATGTGCTGAAGATGTAGTACAAACAATAAAACTACAATCAATCCGAAGTATTAAATAAAAATAAAATAACGTTAGAGAGGCCAGTATCCATTTTATTTATGTACAAGTGCGTGTCCAGTAAATCCAATGATTGGAACCAGTGAACTATTCCCGATGTATAGCACAGCTACACTTGTAACGTGAACTCTCAACTAAATAAGCCTTTGCTTAATTTAAAAACAGTTTCATTGGTCGCTCTAATCCAGTTTTATTCCACTCTTTTCGATTTATGTGAACAAATACCTAGAAATTCGATTATGCAGCGGCGAACATTCTCTCGTGGAATAATAGATATTGTTGTTGAATTAAACTTAACAAACCAAAAACAAATTTGAAAAACAGGTATTTGAAGAAACTATTGCCGTCGCGCAGCGTCAAGCTTGCCCCCGTAGAGTGCGATAGGGACAGTTGAAGCTCATACCAATTATATCACAAAAATTTAGACGAGATCGACGTTTCGTCTTTTCTCCTCGAAAACTGAGCCGATTAAATTATTTTTGATGTTAAAATTTGAAGAAAGAGTATGTTTAGGTTCTTATAGTAATTTATTTTATGTTAAAAACTTGTGGAATTTGTCTGGTAGTTCTCATATAACGGCAGTAAAAATGGGTAATTTTTTGTAAATTTTGGACATTCATAATTATTTTCTTTACTTATTAGTTGCTGAAAAATAAGAAATAACAGGGACGTGTCTACACACGTTCCTGAGTTTTTTGAGACTACTCCTTGATTTTATGAAAAAAATGATAGCTCTAGAGGTATTATTCAGGTAGAAAAAGAAAGGGAATACGAAACGTCGATTTCGTCAAAATTTGTATGGAGAACTCGCATCCTATCTCCCTTCTTAATTTTCATTTATTGTGGTACCCCGGTGGTAACCGCCGCGACTTATAAGTTGTATGTTGTGGGTTCGATCCCAGCCAGATTTTTACTTTATTTAAATGATGATGGAAAGATGCCTGGATGTACTCTCAAGAACAGTGAAGGAAAACATCGCGAGGAAACCGTCATGCCCTAGAACCGAAAATTAGAAGATATTATGTAACATCCACAAAACTGCAGGGGGGGCGCGTAATGACTTACAGCTCACTCCCTCTCACAGGGTGGAGGCTTGTTTCCCAGCCGTGGGAACCTTATAGACTGATTAAGCTATGAACTTCCTCGTTGATCTAGTGGTCGCAAGCGCAACTGCTGACCATGAGATTCTGGGTTCGATTCTCAGGTCGGGCAAAGTGTTATTGGGTTCTTCGATCAGAATTTTTTCAGTAGTAGCCACGGAGTCTGGATTGGCGCCCGGTTGATTGCAATAGGCTCGCCCTCTGTTACATGAGACTATTTATTAATAAAGGTCTACCAACAGCTTCTGTGTACAACATATTCTAAGTAAAGGTTCCACAGTCTTGGTCTTACACAGTCGCCAATTACTGGAAAACCAGCATTCACAAAACTAGAAACGAATTACAACTAAACTAAACAACTACACAATTAAACAAAGACAATTTTTTTTAAAGACATCAAGCATGAATAACATTAGTACCAGAACAATAAAAATTAGATCAAAACTGAGATCATTACCATCAATAAAAAACAAAGTGAGAAGTATTAAATAAAATAAAAAAAACCAAAGGAATCACTCGTTCATACTAACTGGCGAAATGTGGGTGTACTATTAGGTACACTTTTGCCGAACCCTTTGAGGACAACACGCGTAATGTTATGTTATGTTTGTGTAAGCTATGTATTCAATTTGTTGCAAATGAAAGAAATGGTTTATATTTTTATTTTATAGACTGTATAGAGTAAGAAGTTCGAGTAAACATAACAGTATCACTGTCCGATTACATTTCATTCCACAATAGACTATACAGTACACAATCAACATGAAAGCATTATTTGCCAACGAAGCGATAAGAAAATTACGAGACGAGTCAGAGACATTGAGCCTACTTGATAATAATAATATCTGCGACAAATTCTAAAAGCTGAGTTTATGGACTCAAGTTTATTTTACTTTGATTGATATTATCTTATTATTTGTTAAGGAAGCGGTTATTTATCTTAGGAATGAAATAACGTCATTCTGTCTTGAATATAAATAACCTTTATCTTGATTTTTCTTTTGATATTGGAAATTCACATGAAAATTATGCATCAGTAAACCTTTGCCTACACACACACACACACGTATATTTTCACGCCTATATTTTCCGAAGAAGCAGGCACTGTAGTACACCTTTAAAAAATTCACCGTTAAATCCTACTATCTTATGCCCGCGGCTTTGCCCGCGTGGAGTTCGGTAATTGTCTCGCAGGGTCGTACTACCGGGATAAAAAGTATCCTGTGTGTTAATCTAGGTTATAAACTATCCGTGTGTCAAATTTCCTATTAATAATATTAATAAGATGACATAGGGAGCGAGCCTAATAGCCTTAACCAAGCACAAAACTCGATTCCGAGCTACTACTGTACCATCCCAGATAACAAAATAAATTGGTAAGCATTACAAGTAGGTAGGCTTTTTATTCGACTTTCGAACCGAACCCAGAGCGTTGCTCATCAGCTGCGCCAGCACTACAAGACCAACGGCGGTACATCAAGTAATTTGATAGAGGAAAATAAAAGCAACCTTTTAATTTTCGAAAATCGTTTAGGTAATAAGTTTAAACCGCAAATATATAGCTTTCATTAAAACGAGCAGCTCATGTCTAATTTAGGAGAAAGGAAATCACCCAATTGTCGAGGGGAGCGGTGATGATTGATGTGCCGTTAACTTCGCACCGAGAGGATATCGAACGTGTATCACAACGAGGCCATCGAGATGTCCTCCAATATTTCAAAATTTTGAATTGAAATTGAACGAAAAAACGAATTCTATCACTGGTACAAACTATATAACGAACTACAAAGGCGCCCTATTCTACGGCATCACGCGTTCGTTTTCGCCCGATAGTTTTTAAAAACCGAATGAAATATGAACTCGACGATGCGAAGCGATTGCGCAATAAATAAATAACTGAATGTACCTATTATATTCTTCTAGATTGATATAACCTGCCGTTTTATTAATTTATTTCCTAGGTGATGCAAAACATTTTCCAATCGGTCTAAAGTAACTTAAGTTTACGGGGTTTTTCATCATGAATGAATAGGTACGGTCAGCAACAGAAGTAGCTTAACATTTCGGAATTTTTATTATTTGATGTACAGGACTCCAGCTATTATTTCTAATGTTTCAGAAGATTATTCTTTAAAATATTCCCAACTCTTCAATACCTTATTATTAACGAGTAATATCTAACAAGTGTTTATTAAAAAACCTGCTTTGTAACTTTGAGTAGTGTTAATCTACTTCTGATGCTGACTGTACTTATCTATCGCCACGAAATTCTTGGCAAAAAAACTGACTACATTTTCCGCTTTTTATACGACGTAAGTTTCAGGACTAACTAACCGAAACAATATAGTTTTTGTTCGTCAGTAGACGGAGGGACGACGAACAAGTGTGAGTCCGTACAAATACACATTCTTATATCATAAGATATTTTATGAGGGCAAAGATCTTGTTTTTCTTGGGTTTTTCCTCAACTAGGTATCGGCATCTTGTTGAATCACGATATCTAACAAGCTTTGTTAAAATATGTAATGCACTAGAGAGAGTATCTCATAAAATATGCTGGTATAAATTACAGCAGTTTCCGAAAGACATAGGGGTTGTTACAGCTGCAATCTTAAACTTTCATGAGTTGTATCTAGTAATAAGTTAGCTACATTATGCATCCTTCGTAAAGGTGTGAGTTTATATAAGTACCAGCGACCCGCCCCGGCTTCGCACGGGTGCAATGTGCAATGTGCACTGGGTAAACCTTCCTCTTAAATCGGTCTATCTATTGCTGAAAACTGCATTAAAATCCGTTGCGTAGTTTAAAAGATATAAGCGTACAAACAGTGGGAGCGAGTTTGTTTTGTACTATATAAATATTAAGAAAATAATGATTTGTATTTTATGCGCAAAACATCCACACCGAGAAAACCGAGTAAAATATTGTTGCATCCCCGTGGCATATCGAGAGTACTGTTGTCACGGGTAAACAGGAAATATCTAGAGTGGTTTATTGCCCATGTGGTTTGCTGCTAGAGGTTTAATATCCGCACTACCCACAGCTTGCAATCTGGCATATCCATTACACTCGCGACTCAAACCAACAGCTCGTGTGGTAGATCCCGACGCTTCGCCTTCTCCCAGCATTCTCCTTCTGACTGTTATTGATTCTATTTTCTTGGATATAAGCTTCGTTTAACTCAAAAGGTTTGTTTCCAGCTTTTCGAACAAGTTTTTTCTTGTGATTAATTTTGTTGCGAGTTACAAAACAGTTTTTAACTTGTAAGGGCGTTTCTCGTTTTATAGCGAGTTTGTTCGGCTTCTTGTTTATCGTGAGTTAAAGCTTTTATGGAACATTTCGTTTTAAATGGGACAAAAAGTGCATGTTTTATTAGTAGTACTTTGTATTATTATGTTAAAAAAACCTGTGAGTAAAGATCGAAGTGAAGCGTTAATGATATCCAATAACTCCTTCACTACGTTAAGGCAGCTGGTAGTAATGTTTCTTCCTATACACGTGAACGCACGAAAAGTATACGATCAGAAATATATATTTTTTTGTGAGCTAACTTCGTTATTCTTCAATAATTCTTGATATCATGTTGGAGGCAACTCAACACAATTCGAAATGACAGTCATTTGGAACCAACACACGAAACACAATATCCAAATAGATAAACTTTTTAGTTATTTCACCCATAGGTAATTTAATTACCTCTTTGAAAATATTATATATTCCTAAGTGACGACTGAAGAAGCTTATAACTTAATGTCAACTTAGATAAAAATATTCAATAGTAATTCGACTCGACAGAGTTTTTCTCACGACAAAGTATCTAAGTGAAATCTAACTTAGGCAACAAAAAAACACGAAACAATTTGTTAGACACTTTAAAAATGGACGCCTATGTGGATAAAATTGTTTCATCAAAATTCATGAGACAAAAAATAACAGATTTAGTAACCACAATTAAATATCGACAAAAATACGTTTGTTTGTTTTCTGCCTAAGCAACTGTACTGGCTTAGGATTTCCTAATTAAAAAGCTTTTCACGATGCTGTTCGCGCACATCGGTTTTGCGGCTGCAACAAAACCTCGAATTCGTTCATCGCAATCCATTTCTGTAGACTTCTATAGTCCAACTATAGTATCTAGTCAACGTTCGCTTCGTAAAATGAAACACTGACCAGTAATGGCCTCACTAAAATATCCTCCCAGATTTATACGATTTTAAATCCAATACGACAACTTATAAATGCAAATATAAAGTTGTGAAAGTTGCAGCGCATTTTCTTATTAATCTCCCTCCGTTTCCTTTACTACTTCAGACGATCGCTTTCGCAACAAAATAATTGTATATTTTTGCATATTTTGCACGTTGAAATTCTTTTCTCACTCATTCGTTGACTTCAGAAGGAGTTAGCGCCAACTACGCGGATTTTGACATACCTACCTCTAATTTCCTCCACTTGTTTCTTCAAAGCGGTTTTTGAATTGACTATTTTCCCTTTACTTTGAAATATGCTAGCTATTACCCGCGGCTTATTTCGCATGAAACTTTTCAACCCCTGTTCTGTTTGGAGTGAATTTTGAAATATTTCTTGTTAGCGGACGTTGACGTCGTACGAGTACAGAGTGCAAAGCAGTGGGAGGCGTTTCGTGTTTGCAGTTTTATTTCGCAAGCTCAAATTAAATTAGTTAAACTTAAGTGCATTTTTGTGATGCTTTGGCCATTTTTTTGGACTTAACGTTTTTACAGTTTTTTTTTTTTGTAAAGCGAGTTGAATAGACATCGTCTAATGTTTTCTGAAAATGACTGTCGCTTTTTGTTGCGAAACAATATTATTATTTAGAAAAATATGGAAAAGTTGTAAATATTTTCTTGCGGAAAGTGCGGGAGACATCCGAGAGTGGCAATCGAAACTCCAAATACTGGAAACCAAGCAATAGTTTTCATATTTTTTTATTTCTTCGTGACAGCACTCTGATTTATCCTTAGCGAAATAAGCAAGCACAAAAGATAAGGGAACGGGGTGATGGTGGCAGGAAGGCGATGTGACATGGGTCGTATCGTATTTAAGAGGTTCCAAAGAGGGGCGCCGGCGCGGCGGGCACGGCGACCCTAGTTCTCCTAATTAGAGCTGTCTCCTTAATTGACTTGTAGACACCCTCTGATATTTTGCTATATTACCTTTTGGGCACACACTTGTGGTTATTGGCAATTTCCAACTTGTTTGTAATACTTAGTTCAACAAACGAAGCTTATTCAGCAGCATTGAATACTTTAGTGCCAATGTCAGCTGATCAGCAAAAATATTGAGGTTTCAAAACTTCTTTCTTTTTTGCTCGACCGATAAAAAATAATCCCAACAGAAGAAATGAATAAACGTGTAAGATTTATTCCTTTTAAGCAGCGCTACAGTTTGATTAGTTAGTTGACTAGGTTTGTGTTGTTCCAGCGCACTGTGCGGAGCGTGCGGCTGCCAAGTCGGCCAAGTCGCACAGTGCATCATGTAACCGGTAAAACTTTTGTTTTTATTGTTCGGACTTGTGCGTGGTGAGAATTTCCATTAGATAAATAACATGATAATATATTACTTAGCTAGAATTTTATTTATTTGCTGAAAACTTGACAAGACTCATGAAAGCTAAATTTCGTGTTAATTGCTCAATTTTTCGCTTTATTAATTTGGTCAATGATTCTTTCAATCAATCAATCAATTTCTTTATTGTGGATCATAGATAGGTACATAATACAGGTCTTAAATAATTAAATTGTGATCAATAGTTAAATATATTAAAGCTAAATTAAATATATTATTGTTAAATTATTAGCGACCCGCCCCGGCTTCGCACGGGTGCAATTTTAGGCATATAAACCTTTCAATCCATGGTCCGGAGCGAGACGGAATGGGACGCCGACACCTCCTTCTGCGAAGCAGTCATGCTAGCGAAGGAGGTGGCGGAACGTGGGAGGGAGAGAACCTCACGTCCCAGCCGCCGCGGGAGACGCACCGGGCGTCGGGGGCCACGTGGTGGCCCCCGGCCACCATAGGCGCGGGCCTGTGGACGGTAAGCTATGGGCTAGCTCGCCGTCCGTCCGTCTTATGACGACAGGCCGTGTCGACGGCGCGTTCGTGTACCACGCGCGCCTCAAAGAGAGTCAGCAAACAGGAAGGGGTCCGAAAGGACCGATGCCTGCCAGGGTTGCGGGACTGTTCGAAAGAGATACCGCGGCCCTGGAACACAAAGGGCAAAGGAAGGAACATGGATGGGTTTTAGCCAGTAAAAGTCTGACACTCCCTCCTGCTCAGCCTAGAGCGGGAGGGGATATTTGATAAATTACCATCCGAAAAAAAAAGGCATATAAACCTTCCTCTTGAATTTCCTATCTATTGCTGTAAACTGCATTAAAATCTGTTGCGTAGTTTAAAAGATCTAAGCGTACAAACAGCGTGAGCGACTTTGTTTTATTCTATGTAGTGATTAAAAATTTCACATAGAATAATGAAAATATGAATCGCGACAGTAACACTTATGGAGTTACAGAATTATAATCATTCAAATCATCAATATAACCCTCCAAGTTCATTTAACCCCATTCAATAACTATTTCAGGAGAAAAATAAACAGGTAGGTACATATAGTGGGCTACAGAACGCATCATGACTGAGGGACACTGTATTGGAGCAGTGATTTGTCTGATAGGAGGTCTTTTATAGAGTGTAGCAAATCTACTTAATCATATTAAAAATTAAAGGATAAAAGTAGACTTGTAAATTTAAAAATTTAATAGAGGTATATGAATGGTTTTACAAGTGAAATAAAAAATACAAGTGATTATAAAAAAGACCTATCAAATCCGCACTCTGGAAGTAGTTTAAGAGTATATACACACGATTAGTAGCACTGTTAATGAAGCACGATCAAACGTTGAGGTGGTGATGTAGGACGATGCATGCAGTTCTATCAGGTCTGCTCCACAGGAAGGCGACGTTTCGATGAACAGGAGTAGAGGTCCCGGTAGATCTTTTAGTTGGATCACCAGCTTTTAGACCCAGGGCAGCTCCGCGAGATTAACACCAGGGAAGGCACAAAGACAGTTTTTAATAATAAGATTGGGAGTAGTAGTCCCAGGTGTATCTTTAGATGGATCACCTTGAAGAATTTGTCTTGTCTCCAATTTGAAGAATTCCTTCAGTCTCACATTCAAGAAACGCTCTCTGGTCTAGTCTGACCGGTTCGTCAGCTCGTTTTCCACAGTAGTCTCTTTCCAATTTTCGAATCTCAGTTTTTCTTCTTGCGGCCATATAATCATCTCATCTGACAAGTGTAGTCGGCCAGGACATAACAGACTTATTTCATAAAACCATGAGTGCGTAAAGAATTTATAAATATAATTTAAAATTAAGTTATTAGTAAACAATCATTATTATCTATAAAATACAATATTTCAGCTAAACATTGAAAAATATAATTTAAATTAGATAAACCAAAAGTATCCATCATAGACTAAGCTAGTAAGAAACTATGACACTATGAAAAAGTAAGTAAGTAAGTGGCATATCTGACATACACGTCACAACATTGAAAATTGTTGAAGCAAAGAGGTTTTGCTGAAATAATCTCAGGCAGGTTATAATTTTAAGTTTTTAATATTGTTGTCTGAGATATGTCACTTCTGAATAAAATGGTTTTTCGGTTGTCAATTATTTTTTTCAATGTATTTTATTTTAACCGTTTCATTATGTTTTGATAATTACGATCTACAGTTATTAGAGAAACCTCAAGTAACAGGGAACCTCTAACAGGTTATGGGCCCAGAACATGCCCAGAACTGAAACACCAAATAACAAAAATATTTTTTGAAAAAGTCGATGGAACTTTGAGAAGAAAGTTCTAGAAAAATCTCTAAAAAATGTCTGCAGCAGGAGATAGCGCGCAGCAATCGACTAGTTCGGCTGGATTACCGTCGATTGAGCGACTCGATGGTAGTTCAAACTATTCAAACTGGAAGTTTGACATGGAGTGTGTGTTGGTTCATGACGAGCTATGGAACTACATCATTGCCGAACCAGACGTAGCAGACGCGAACGCTGTAAAGAGGGATCAAAAGGCAAGAGCGAAAATATGTCTTATGATCAAAAAAAGTTGTAAGGATCACGTGAAAAGTGCGAAAACGGCAAAGCAAGCATGGGATGCCCTGAGGTCAGCGTATGAAGACAAGGGAATAAATAACAAATGCAGGTTATTATCTCGCCTTGTGAGCATAAAACTGGAACAGTTTCCCTCAGTACCGGAGTATGTGACGGAAGTCATGAAGGTATCCCAACAGCTTAACGACCTTGGCAAGGAGGTTGATGACGAGTTGTTAGCCACCTTAATGCTACAGGGACTAACGGAAGAGTTTATGCCCATGAGACTAGCCCTGGAGAACACAACAACTACACTTACCACAGACTATGTCAAGACGAAGCTGCTTCAATTGACTTCATACCGGAGTGAGTCAAATCAGAGTGAAGCAGCCCTTACCTCCAGATCCAAAAGAAGACCAAATACAATACAGAAGAAGTGTATACCACCGTCACAGAAGACCACAAAATGCTTCATTTGTGATTTTGCGCAGCATAAAGCACGAGACTGCCCTGATAATCCCCGGAAGAAGGCGACGGCGCACGCTACGATGCACACAGCGGTGCATGCAGCGGCGGACACTGTAGACGACGGAGCGCTCCACAGTGCCATGGCGACGTCTACCTCTTCAAGCAGATACGAGTTCATCGTGGATACGCGAGCATCAGAACACATGACGTATAATAGGGAGTGGTTGAGAAATTATGTAAAGCATAATAAGATAGAGATTTCATGTGCGGATGGCGGTAAAGTATATGGTATAGGAAAAGGAGATGTGGTAAGTAAAGATGGAAGGAATGTGTGTGTAACAGGAGCTATGTATGTACTTGACCTAGCAGTGAACTTACTGAGCGTGAGTACATTGGTAAAGAGAGGAAGGGTAGTAGTATTTTCTAAGGCTGGATGCGAGATTTATGACTCGAATGATTGCGTAGTGAAAGGAAAAGTGACTGTAAGGTGTATGGAAGAGAGAGGTGTTTACAAACTTAAACATTATCCACAGTGCACGGCACCGAAGGCGGCGCTAGCGACTGACGTACACAACGGTGAGTCACTGGAGTTATGGCATCGGAGGATGGGCCACCTTGGAGTACGCAATCTAAAGCTAATGAGAGATAACTTAGCAAACGGGGTAAGTTTTCAAGATTCTAATAATAGGTTAGAATGCATTCTAACCTATTATTAGAATCTTGAAAACTTACCCCGTTTCCTAACGGAAAACAGACAAGGCAGCCCTTTTCAAAGCAGAAGGCTTCTAGAGCCAAGGATGTACTGGAGCTTGTACATTCTGACATCTGTGGGCCTATGAGTGTTGAATCGTTTACAGGTTTTAAATATTTCATGACATTCATAGATGATAAAACGCGAAAAACTTTCATGTATGCACTCAGGAGAAAGAGTGAGGCCGTAGAGAAACTTAAAGAGTTTAAGATTCTTGTAGAGACACAGACCGGCAAGAAACTGAAAGCAATCCGGACAGATAACGGGAAAGAGTACGTCAACAAGGAGATGGAACAATTTACCAAAGAGAATGGTATTGTTCACCAGCTAACCGTCGAGTATACTCCTCAGATGAACCCATGCGCGGAGAGAGCGAACAGGACAATTTGCGAGAAAAGCAGGAGTATGTTGCAGGAAGCAGGCTTGGATGAGCGCTTCTGGGCGGAGGCCGTCAGACATGCAGTTTATCTGAAGAATCGCTCACCAACGATCGCTGTCCACAACATGACGCCAGAAGAAGCCTGGACTGGCAAGAAAACTGACGTAAGCCACATTAAAGTGTTTGGATGTAAGGCGTACATGCATATTCCTGACCAGAAACGCAAGAAATGGGATCCTAAGAGTAAAGAGCTTATTCATGTAGGATATGAAGAGAACACGAAGGCGTATAGGTTAGTTGACCCCGTTACACATAACGTGCACAGAGCGCGCGACGTTGTATTTTTTGAAAATACTCCAGCTGGCAACCAAGGTAAGAAGCCTTTGCTTTCATTATTGGTACCAATAACGGACGTGCTCAGTGATGAGGCACCATCTATACAGCCAAGTATTAGTGTAGAACCTCTTGCTGCTACTGGAGTAGAACCGCCGCTTCAAAGACAAGGTGGTGATGGAGAGAGAAGCTCTCCCCAGTCTGAGGACGAAGAATGGGCTACATCCGATGAAAGAGGACAATCAGATGTTGAAGAAACCTCCCATAATGATGAGATATCAGGCAGGATATACCCACTACGAGTAAGGAAACCAAAACAATTTCCAGATTTTGTAGCCTATCAAGCGGCTAATGTACTTCAAGATCCTTTAACTGTCCAGGATGCATTATCGAGAGAGGATAAAGCAAAGTGGAAAGTTGCAATTGAGGAGGAGTTAGAGGCTCTCAAGAAAAATAAAACGTGGACGCTGGTGAAGCCACCGAGGTCGTGTAACATCGTTGATTCGAAATGGATTTTTCGAATCAAAGAAGAGGGTGGGCGGAAACATCCGTTACAAGGCACGACTCGTTGCGAGAGGCTTCAGTCAACGCAGAGGCGTTGATTATTTCGTAACGTTTGCGCCTGTGGTAAGGCACAGTTCGTTGAGAGTTCTGATAGGTTTAGCAGCTAAAATGGATTTAAAAATAGATCAAATGGATGTGAAAACAGCATTCCTAAATGGGAACTTGAGTGAAGTCGTTTACATGAAACAACCGGAGGGTTTTCAAGTAAGAGGCAAAGAAGATCATGTGTGTCTTTTACAAAAGGCTTTATATGGTCTTAAACAGGCTCCACGGGCGTGGAACACAAGACTTCATTCTGAGCTTCTGAGGTTGAAGTTCAAGAGATCAGAGAATGAACCGTGTGTCTACATGAGAGCACAGGATGGTAAATTGATCATCGTTGCAATTTATGTAGATGACCTGTTAATATTTTGGAATAATGAGCAGGAGATTCTCTCACTCAAGAAAGAGTTAAAATTGATCTTTGAGATGAAAGATCTAGGCAGAGCTGAACTGATGCTAGGAATTCATATAGATCAGGGTCTTAATGGCATTAAGCTACATCAAGAGAAATATGTAGATAAGCTTTTAAAAGCATTTAATATGGAAAACTGCAAACCAGTGATGACACCAGCTGTACCAGGGCAGAGGCTAGAAAAGGTTCCAAGTGATAAGAAGTTGGATGAGAAAATCCCTTATAGATCTTTAATAGGCTCACTTATGTATTTAGCTGTCTGTACGAGACCTGAATGAATGCTACAGCGAGCAACATTGGATTGCGGCTAAAAGAGTGCTTCGATACCTGAAGGGTACAAAGAAGCTAGGAGTGATGTACTCAAGAGAGAAACGCCAAGAAATGGTAGAAGGCTATGCTGATGCCGATTATGCTGGTGATAGCGATCGACGTTCATATTCAGGCATAGTATTCTTAATTCAAGGAGGAGCAGTTTCGTGGTCAAGTACTAAACAGCGCACTGTGGCACTTAGCACTGCAGAGGCAGAGTATGTCTCAATGTCAGAGGCAGCTAAGGAAGCCGTGTTCCTAAGGCGATTTGTTTTGGAACTGACTGGAAAAGAATACCAACGAGCTTTAACGGTATTTTCAGATAGTCAGTCTGCAATTGCCATTGCATATAATCCAGTTCACCACCAACGCACGAAGCATGTTGATGTGAGATATCACTTTGTGCGAAATGCAGTTGAAGCAGAGGATATAAGGTTAGAGTATCGCGAAACTGAGAGGATGGTTGCGGATATTCTTACCAAGCCTCTCCCCAGAGGCAAGTTTGAGTGGTGTGTTAAGAGTATGGGTTTGTGTGTATGAGAACGCGGTGTATTGAGAGTAGTGTGTGTTGTGTGAGTGTGTATATGTATGAACATGAGTTGTTTGTATGTATGCATGAGTTTAAGGAGGAGTGTTGAAGCAAAGAGGTTTTGCTGAAATAATCTCAGGCAGGTTATAATTTTAAGTTTTTAATATTGTTGTCTGAGATATGTCACTTCTGAATAAAATGGTTTTTCGGTTGTCAATGATTTTTTTCAATGTATTTTATTTTAACCGTTTCATTATGTTTTGATAATTACGATCTACAGTTATTAGAGAAACCTCAAGTAACAGGGAACCTCTAACAAAAATTATGAAAATTTATATTTTATTTCAGCAAATACAATGAAAACGAATCGTATTTAGATCGATTTGCTGAGTATAAATAAACAAGTCAATAAAAAAGGATGATAAATGGTGTACGTAGTAATGATATAGGTAGTGGTACAAGTGTAAGTATAGTATAAAGTGTAAGTATAGCATATACTATAAGACGAGTAGCATTTGTTTACTAACAGATCATAGAGATCAATGAGGTTATATTTTACTAGAGGAGCAGTTTCATACTAACAACTCTCAGAAAAACGTGGCCACTTACGAATATAAAGTCGTAGCGTATATATATGATGCTCTGTGGTCGTAGCCAATGTCTCACTTGACGTTAACTTGACAACTGAAGGCAGATATGGCTATGGCCATTTACACGTGGCTTTGGCTGCGATAACTGCTGATCTCGTACATATAACATCATTGATGGAATATTCTTTTTAAATTTTGTTATTTCTGGAATTATTCAAACAGGCCCCGGGATATTATTATACAAATTCAATTATACAAATACAAAATAGTTTATTGCTTCATAAGTTTACATAATGGTTTAGTGTTTGGATTACAGATGCGTGAAGCGGTACAAAATATACTTTCATACATTAAATGAGTCTTGCTAGCTACTGTCTTTAGATTTAGAATAGTTTACCTACATGTAAATGATCTCAGCAGCTTTTGGCATGTAGCTCTTTGCAAGTATATCTGTCCATTTCAGAATGTAGTTTCTAACATTCCTCAAAAAGCATTTTTGTCATAATTAAACATCAGATACAGCGCCATATTAAATGTCTTAGCGAAATACGCGCGCTAATAGAAAGACTAGTAATTAATATTCGAGCGGAAAAATATTAATGTGTTATACTTTTATTAATGGGTCTGGAGGATGAAGAAAAGGGGGGAGAGCGCTTTTAACTGAAGCCCCCACAAGGCTATTTACAAGACATGTACTAAAAGTGAAAAAACGGTTCGTTAATTCTCAAATGATTACATTACAATATCGGATGTCATTAGCTTTCATTACATGTTCGTGTTCACGAAGGCGAACCATTGTGGTTGGAGGACGCCGAATATTAACAAGATTTCTGGACTCCATGATCGCTTCCTGATTCCAAGAGGGTATGGAGGTAAATGAGACCTCCCCAAATGTGAGGGTTGCGTGTGAGCTGCTATTATTTCCGCCTGTAGCCTCACCTTGCTTGATATGGGAAGGTCGATAGAGAAACTTGCGAGTAAATTTGAGGTCGCGACCTTGCTATTCATAGGATATCGACTTTCTCATAGTGGTTACTCGCCCCTGTAACGTACCTACAGGCTTATGCAAAGCATGAGTGACAGGTAAAGGACTCCTCGTCAATTTTTCAACGACATGAAATGGCAAGGCATCTTGTAGCAATGTGTTTCTTTGATTTTTTTATGAGTAAAAGTTTGAAAGAAAATTTGACGGAAAAATCTAAAAATACCCCAATACAAATTGTCACTTCAAAGAAATTGGTGCCTTTCCTGGTATTTAAATCTGTATATTTACGTAGAGATTGAATAGGAAGCTGGCTTGTCGGCCGGCTCAGCGTCGGGCGTCGGGCGTCGAAGAAAAGTTATGGGAGCGGCGACAGGCGGGCACGCTCTATTGTGTAGACGGCGGCGGCTCATTTGCACCCGTCAATTAACTGCAATTAACGGCGGTTACGCGCCATTTGCGACCTGGCTTTGTTACTTCCAAGATCAAAATAAAAATGTAATTTCACTTTTGAGAGACAGCGTCCTTTTTCGCTTTTTATTAAAGCTAAGTGTCCCTTTCACGTCATGATTTTAACGAATTTTCGTTTAATGTAGCAGAGAAACCGATACGTCTGCATTTATAAAAGTTTTAATAATGCTTGTAGCTGAATGTGTGCAGTGATAAGTTTCATAAAGTTGCAATGAGTTTAATGCCAGTGCATTTAACTTTGGTCAACGTGATTAAAGTTTTAATTATAATTTGGAAGTAGCGCTACATGGCTTAGTGAGAGGAAATCACACGAACAGCGTACTGCTAAATGTTACGTGCAAAATACTAAAACAGAAACTTTTAATAGGAGAACACAAGGAACTAGAGGCTTGTTGTGTTCTCAGTTTAAGCTTGAATGATCAAATACTTCACAGTGGTTATTAACGACTAACAATGACTGAGCTCGAACTGGTTAAATCGATTGTCGTAACCATATACTTATGCTATATATTGTGTGCCTATAAGCCAAAGTATTACCTACCAGGTAAAGGATAATGCCAAAAGAAAGGGTAACATCATCGTCCTAACTGCGAGATAACAAGGAACACTATTTGAATCCTTCCGCTATTTCCTTTTGGTTTTCCCCGGTAAAGGGTCCATGGTTATGGTCACTAAACAACACAAGAGGAGGATGTTGGTCGCAGTATGTTTTTAACAAAGTCATAAGTCAGTCAAAGTACTATTTGTAGCAAAATCAGAACATCCCATAACATTGTAAAACCCATGGTCAGTAGTAAAGCTAAAGTGCACCACGATCACGTTTTATTTAAAGATTTTTCTACTGTTTACAATATCACGCTTGTAATTTCCGAAGGATTAGGCACAGGTGTATCATATACAAACTTTTAGAGTTTTAAACGGTGTACAACGTTTAAAACTCGAAAAGTTTGTAACGGAATATTGCTGCGGGACTTGCCACACTATTGACACAAGTGTTTAAGATGTGTATGTATTACTAACATATTGGATTTAAGAACTCTATGAATCCAAATGAATTCAAGAGAAAATTGAAGTCATTGTTATTGAAGAAATGTTATTACAGCATAGAAGAGTTTCTCAAAGATAATAGTAGTTCGAACTAATAAGTGATTATATGTATTTTAATGATTTTAAATAATATATCCAATATCATTACATCTTAATGAATTCTACTGATATACATTTCCTTGAATTGACTTTATATTGATTTTGAATTGATAATTTATTTTTAATGATTTAATAATTTGTTTTTAATAATACTTTAATGATTCATTTTTAATAATTTGATAATATTTTAATAATTTATTTTATTTGGACACATTTTGATGACATGTTGAGCACAATTAATGTTGAGTTGGATTGTTATAACTAATTAATCTGATAATGTTGGAACCAATGTGGTATGTAGTGTTTGTTTTTTTTTCCTAGCTTTATGATGATTATTTAATTTTTGTGTTACATCTATTGTTAAAACCACTGTTCGACACAAATGTAAATTTGTTGATGAATAAATAAATAAATAATAATATGATCTGTTAATAATTGATTTGATTTGATTACAATCAACAGGGCACAAATCCAGACTTCGTGACTGCTACTGAGAAATTCCAGATGGAAAACCCAATAACACTGCCCGACCTGGGAATCGCCAGGATCACGCTCAGCAGTCGCGCTTTTAGACCAACTAGACCAACGAAACATTCAGGTAGTTTTTCGACTGTTCATATTATGATAAACGACTGAAGATCTTGATTCTTAACATGGTATGGCAGCAATTTATAGACAAGTTATTCAGGAGTACATTCTGATTGAGTTTGGTCCAGACGTCGCAGAAACTCTCCCAGCCGAATTTGGTCTTAACGAATTTGCAAATGTAATCAATGTTTTGATTCTGCTTGTTAAGAAACTTAGTTCGTCGCCAATTCGCTTTTTATACATACTTAGGTACAGTCCTATCAGTTGGTTATTTCGTGGAATTTATTAGTTGCTGTGGAATTGAATTCGAATTCAGCAGTAGGTGCGCGCGTATACCTACTACATACATACGAGTATGCTCTACACCATACTCAAATAAACCCTGTGCCATTCATGTGATGTTTTGCGAAACATTAGTTTTTCATTATGTTTCAAATTAAAACTGAACTGTGTGATAGTATTTTTAATGTTTCTTTTACCCGTTCTTCAATATGAAAAAAGTACTTGAACAAAATATAATAAAAAAGTATTAACTATCACGAAATTCATGCTGATTTAAGCCCCGATTCGTCGCATTAAAATAAATAAATTCAAGAGACAATCTATTAGAATTAGTAAAGCTAATGGCTGGTATTTAATATCAATATAAGGCAGCTTCTGTGCTGTTAAATTCGTAGGTAACTCTTACGTTTTTCAGTTGCAATATTTTTAATAAACTTATTCGATTGATTAAGAGCTTTCATATTTCATGTAAAATAAACCTCATTTCTACAATTGCAACTATATTTAAAATGGAAATGAATATTTTAGTAGGATTTGAAAATGAAAGCGTTAACTTTTTTAAAGTAAATTATAAAACTTTGTAATTTTCGTAGGTTATGAACCTATGTAATCATTTAGAAATCGATACGTCTACATTTATCATTGTAGTTGACTACATCGCATCGTTTAGAAAAGTAAACAGAAGATGTAAAAGCAAAAGAATCTTTTCAGCTGTTATCTATATTTATATTTGCCTCTTTCTCTAATAAATCTTAATCTATTAGTCAGACTTTTCTTGTCCCTTTTATTGAAAAGACTTGGCTGACTTTTACGTACATTTGAAATCTCTTTCAAAAGTGCCTAAAAGGTAGCCAAGCAGTGAAGTATTTATTTTAATTACATTAGTATTACGATTTTCGTAAGACGAAGGGTTGTAAACTACCATTGGAAAATTGAAAATGTTGGGAAATTACAAACGAAGACTTTATCATGTTATAAACGGTGTTCATCTGAGTTTAATGGGAAAATATCTTTGTAGTTCCTCGACTTTGTTACACTCTACCGTCTGATTAAAACAAAGCACTGGTAGTTATTCATGTAGGTACACGCAGTAATTCCTACGGCAGCATGTACACCGACGTATATTAAGTTAATCACGACATTCGCGACTCCGCTCCATTCACGCATCTGACAGAGAGTGGCAATGTTACCGTTTAAATTAAATCCTATCTTGTAACCTTAATGCTCACGTTAAAACAGCAGCCGGCTTAACGAAGGTTTAGCTCGGCTAGTTCATAAAGTCAGATGTACTTTGTATCTAACCTCTGTGCCTAATGGAACGAGGGCCGTAAAGTTGCAACCCTGGCAACAGGAGCGATACCTAAGTGCTTTTAGGCATTGTCGTTGCTAGTTTACAAACTTTATGGAATGAAATATCGCATAGGTGAAGTTATAGTGGGATTTCTAAAAGGGTGAGCATTGACAGGGTTTATTTTTATACCCACGTATTAAAGCTTTATACCTTGAAATATCTTTATAGCCGAGTCGCCTATTGTTTAGTTGTTAAAAATATACGATTATATTGAACTAACAAAAGGTTTTATTTTTACAAATGGGTGCATAGAGACCAATGAACTGGGCAGCCGTAAATTTAGATTTATCAAGTGAAAGAACAGATGAAGGCGTGATAAAAAATGATAAAAGATAGGGGTGTATTAGACACTGACATGTATTACGAGATGGAGACTGACTGAGCGATTGGCCAATTTGGAGTCGTGGCAGACCTTACGATGACGCACGAACTATACCGAACGTCATCCATCACCCGCCTAACGAATGCTGGATATATGAGAAGCATTACTGAAGTTGCCATGTATCCGGCATCGATTTCACTTGACATTTTAATTTTGATATGAGGTTTTTGAACCGGGGACTTAGAGGGCGCCCCTCGCGTCGCATGCTATTAGTTATGATAAGCGTCTGTGTTGATGCAGATTTCCATGAACATTTTGACTGAACAAGTGCAATTTATTTAAGGTTCAACGTGCCATTCTACAGAACCGTGTCGTTCTACATAACATAACATCACACATGTTATGTCCGAAGGGTTAGACAGAGGTGTACTTAATAGGCTTAATAGTACACTAGTAGTAGTGTTATTTTTAAGTCCAATGTAATACGGGGCGAGCCTATTGCAAACAACTGGGCACAAATCCAGACTCCATGGCTGCTTTTGAGAAATTCTTAATTAAAAAACCCAATGATACTTTGCCCGACCTGAGAATCGAACCCAGGACCTCATACTCAGCAGTCGCGCTTGCGACCACTAGACCCACGAGACAGTCTCGTTCTATGAATTCGAAAAATGTGAAAGAGCGTCTTAGTCGATGCCTTGTACCCATTGCTTGTTTATCTTAGAAATCCCACCAGCATTTATCTATTACAGATATAGTTAGGACACTTCACATGTATATTGATTCGCAATACATTCCTCAGCTATATTACAACTACGTATTGAATAGGTACGCCATTAAGATTCCGTCGCCGTGACTCCGCCTCGTAAAAGAGATTGCCGACGTGGATAGAATATCTGCGGCGGCGTACAATCACAAACCAACAGCCGTCATACGTATGCACATCGTGCGCAACGTTTTCCGATAAAGTCTTTAGACTTTTCAACATGCTGATTTTCTTGAATCGACGGCGGGGACATTTATTACTGAGCTTGCGGGAATTTATTCAGAAATTGATTTGCGATAAACGGATAATTTTGATGGTAACGCATTTTGATGGATGACTTCTCTTCTTCTGTTACAAGCTACTTGATTATTCTTATTCTTTTTCTTATGGTCTCGTTGTCGTGAAGACCCCGTGACGAGTTCGCTTTTTTATTTTGTGCTGAATGTTTTTATCAAATCTGGTGGGTTACCATGACGTTTTAAAGCAGGAGTTATTCCAGTGTGGGAAAGAGACAGAGCTTTACAGGTTATCTAGCGCCATCTCTTTCCCACACTGGAATTACTCCTGCTTTAAGACGTCATGGTAGGCTACCTGTTCTGCAAAACAATAAGTTTTATACTACACCTGCTTGGAAAGTACCTTGATACTTTATCAAATTTACGGTAGAAAGTACGTCATTGCATATCGAACAAATATGCGGGGAGAAAACGCATCTGAGCGGGAGAGAAAAGTGTATGTTAATCCATTTCTTACGTGGTTTTTCTTTTTTAATTTTGGGTAAGACTATGCGCCGGTAACCTAAATATCAAAAGCCAAAAAGTTTTTACAGTGAGTTTTTATCTCCAAGTTCGCAAAATGACACTGGCCACTAGCTGTGTGTTGGATGGTGTCGGGCTGGCAGTGCGACCCTGCGGCGGCAGGATAAACAATTTGAAAAAAGAACATGTGAAAATTGCAGACGCCATTGGCGCCATTTTCAATTTGTGTGTTGTTTGAGGATTCAGTTTTCGTTTTTTATTTTCCTCGTAGGTGTAGCATAAAGCACTATGTATCGATCTCGGATCCCGATCTCGGGTGCTTTCTCCTCTCGGTGAACAATGTACGATGTATGTCAATGTAATAATGTAACGATTTGTGCCAACTTTAATTATTAATGTGACATTCCATTACCTCTATACCTATCAATTTTTCTTGTTATTATCATATTAACTTTCAAGTTGGTACTTATGTTTTGATCAGAATAATGAAAAAACCGGCCAAGTGCGAGTCGTACTCACACGCACATAGGGTTCCGTAGCACCAAACAATATAATAAAAATATTTTGAAGGCATTCGTTCATATGTTGTATTGTTTTACATTCATCAACAAAACTAAATTTGTTTTTCATAGTATGTTAATGAATAACAAAGTTATTGCTGCAATTTAATGAAAAAGTCCCATATCTCAAAAAATAAACATCAAATCTTATTCAAACCAATTTTGATTGGAATTTTTTTTACGTTCTATAATCCTATATTTTTTTTCAGAATTTTTCTCCTCTTACTTTAGAAATTAGAGGGGGAGGGACACATATTTTACCACTTAAAAAGTGTTTATCTTTCAAACGATTGACTTTGAGAGAAAATGGTTTTAGGAACCTCAATGTCATTATTAAAGACCTAATCTATAGACACCCCGCAATTAAAGGTTTGATGAAAAATTTATTTTTTAGTTTCAGTTCCATCTATGGGGAGACCCCCCTTAATCTTATATTTTTTTTTATTTTTGTATAAAAACCTTATAGCGGTTTACAGAATACATCTACCTACTAAGTGTCAACTGTGTAGTCTTAATAGTTTCGGAGTAAAGTGGCTGTGACATACACGGACAGACAGACAGACAGGCAGACAGAGTTGAGGACACGGTGGAGCACACTTTGCAGGTCTGCTCCGCTTGGGCGGAGCACCGCCGTGTCCTCGTAGCGGCAATCGGCGGCGGTGACCTCTCGCGTCCGGCCCTGGTTCAATCCATGGTCCGGAGCGAGAGGGAATGTGACGCCGTCACTTCCTTCTGCGAAACAGTCATGCTAGCGAAGGAGGTGGCGGGACGTGAGAGGGAGAGAGTCTCACGTCGCGCCACGCGGGAGACGCACTGGGCGTCGGGGGCCACGTGGTGGCCCCCGGCCACCGTAGGCGCGAGCCTGTGGCCGGTGGGCTATGGGCTAGCTCGCCGTCCGTCCGTCTTATGACGACAGGCCGTGTCGACGGCGCGTTCGTGTTCCACGCGCGCCTCAAAGAGAGTCAGCAAACGGGAAGGGGTCCGAAAGGACCGATGCCTGCCAAGGTTGCGGGACTGTTCGAAAGAGATACCGAGGCCCTGGAACACAAAGGGCAAAGGAAGGAACATGGATGGGTTTTAGTTGGTAAAAGTCTGACACTCCCTCCTGCTCAGCCCAGAGCGGGAGGGGTTATTTGATGATTTCCCATCCGAAAAAAAAAAAAAAAACTCAGACACAGTTGGCGCATTTATAAGGGTCCCGTTTTTTGCCATTCGGCTACGGATACCCTGAAAAGGGTCGCAAAAATAACCAACAAATCAAAAGTCGCAAATAAAGAGCAAAAGGGCACATCCATAATGCGTCCAAAGTACTCTTTCATTTTCGAGTTGACAGGAAAATATACTGTATATGTATTTCCGTTGACTACATAACAATACGGTTCCATTAGTACACAGTACTGCCAAATGGATGTGGTTGCCGTTGTGTGTACACACAACACAATCGAGAGCGCGGCGTATTGTCAGCAGTGGAACAATATTGTGCACCTTGCGGTAATAACGACCTGCCCTCAGATCACAGCCTCCATTGTGTATTGATTCTGTGTCACTTGTCCACGCTTATTGACGAAGAATTTCATTCCAAATATCATGCAAAAAGTTGAAAGATTTACTTTAATTTCGGCCTGTAATTTCATAAAAAAGAGGTTCTTTGTTATTACTCAGCAAAGCACAATTTTGGCAACCATTAAAGTCAATTTTCCATTTACGTGATCTACATACAAATTAGAATCAGTTATATTTGTTACGTTAACGAGTGTAGCTAGAGGTACTACATAGATATATATAATATGTAAAGGGTAGGGGTACTTACATATAAACAGCCTATCTACGTACCCAGTAATTGCGTTCAGGTCATGTACGCTAATGTTATAGCACCTTTATAGGCGGTTACGCTTGCGCCGAATTGATGACTCCATGATTATTAATTACGCCTAACTAGACGTTGGTGCTTAGCAGACAAAATGGCAGTTTTGCAAGTTTAAATAATTTCTGACGCGTGTCAAATTGTCCATCGTCTGTTACAATAACTTCGCAGTGCGTGGTTTGACAAGCCGCAGCTTAATCACGGATTTGTAATTCTGACTAGGGTGAGATGTCCTCGCCTCGCTCGCTTTAATTACTAGCACAGACTAAGTTTTGGTTATTCACTTAGCCGCGTCTATGATTCGTGTCAGTTAATCTGTATTCATGAAGTCTGACGACTAACTCCGGGAACTATTTTCTCAGCGGCACCAAAAAAAGTAATATAAACACACAAACTTCTTTCTCGTATAATTTATGAGCTGACTTTGCATTATAATCCCTGGCTGATGGCGTAATAAATTGCGAGATCAATGTGCAATAAATCAAGATTAGAGCGGTTATCTTACCGTATCAGCAATAAATTGATAAAAACATAGTGGTACCTGTAGTACATAGATAAATACATAGATGTACAATTCAAATATCAGAGCTTTTATTTATATTGAACGTTCTTTAGTACATTGACAGCATAATACGAATTTCAATGTTTATATCAAACTCCAGCTGTTGGATTTCCCTGAGATTTGATCTTGACTCAAAGGCTTCTAACATTTCTGAACGACTAGTATTTCAAAGACATTTTCGCTTTATTTTCGTCTTATTGGTACGTTCCGAGTCCATTTACTAGAATTTTCAGTAAAGTAAGAAGGCATGAATTTTATATTTTACGGCTCCTTTTTTATTGCCGATGTTTTTATAAAGATATCGTATGGCAATAATAATTTACTTAGAGTACATTTTATTTGACACCATGTTTTATTTTATTTTCTATCTACCATCAATAACAAAATGTTAAAAGTGACTTGAGTAGGCGAACAGTTAGGGTGGGTGTATAACTAGCGAGTATGTAGGTAAATACGTAGGTAGTACACATAAAAAAATATTCATTACATTACGTATCTCTATGATAAATAGCATTAATACTAAATGAAAAAAATACACTAAGATTAGCCCGCGGCAACAGCTTTACTCTTAGTGGAAAACAAAACAAACTCAAAATAATGGAAGGTTCCGTATGTCAGTGATAACTAAGTTGAGGGTATACTTACACAATTTCACTCCGCGCATGAACAACACTTTGTCACTACACCAATTTATCTCGTCTGCTCGACGTCCGTATGTCACTACAGGGATCCAGCAGAATATCAGCGCCAGGTGCATGCCTGACACATGCTGAGCTGGACTCCCATTTGGAACAACCTTGAGGCGCACACCGCACCTTGTTTAAATTTTAATACTCGTTATTTTATTAGAAGTTTGTAATGGTGTTCCTATACTTCTTTCGTAAATTATGTTTTCCTTTTTGTGTATTGGCAGTTGGCACCTTGTTTTTTATAGGTATTTAGACAATATTCATGTAAATTGTATCATTTAATTGAGCTTCTGTGTGTTGTGTCTTTTGTGTGCACAAAATAAATGGTTTATCTATCTATCTAACTACAGAAGTACGAAGTGTGTTGTATGGACAATATACATAAACATTATTAACACATTACATGACAATTTCGGTTACAACAGTCTCTATTAAAGATGTACTGTGGTAACACAAATGGGTACTTATGTCCTAAATAGTATTGTTAGGGTCAATCGTAAGATTAGAGTGAGGTAGACGCAGGCACAATACATTAACACATACTCGTACACTGTACATATAAGTAACTGGCTATAGTTCCAATAAGTATATATTTACTATAGATTGGAGCTAATATAAGAAACACATTTGCTCATAATGCAGGATTCGCGTCGATCAATCAGATCGCCGCTCATTCAGAACGGTATAAGGGCAAAGATTGCGGCTACTGGCGAGGGTCACTAACTAAAAATAAATATTTAACCTCAAAGAAAGGTTAGCCTATTTACCCGGACTTGTGTAATTCCATTCACAAATCCCACTCTTTTACCTTATTATGTCGTGACCGTAAATGGGGATTGGTCTCTCTTTGTTAGACGTACATAGGAGCAGTTTGTTTTGTATTTCACTTTGTCTATATTCTATAAGAGCGTGCGACAATTTATTTTATTGACATTGTATTTGTGGGTATTAACAGGACCGCCTCTGTGGTTATACGTTAACGTTTTGTTTGTATTTATTTTGGACTTGGTATAATTATCTGCATTTTCCCCAAATAACAATATTTTATTCTAGGGGTAGGCTTTTGGTGGCAAGCTGGTTTTTGGTAAAATGCTTGTTAGTAACACAAAAATACTTTTCATGGAAAACACCGTCATTTCTGTAGGGCTCACCATAATCCCATAAAACCTTTGATAGGTCCACACCAGCAGTATGATATAAAAAAGAGGGGAAGTCATAAAACGTGCCTAATTAAATCCTCATTTTACTGTAATCCTGTTATCAGCTACTTGACGTCGGTGACAAACACATGGGGGGGCTTGTGTCCTATACTGAATCATGCTCATTGAACAATGTGTCACCAAAACCGTCTTATGTCTTATTACAACCGTATTAAAGATCATTAGCATGAAGAGGTATAATCAATGTTGAAACATGAGTTGTTAAAAGCTTTTCTGAAAATTATTCAGTTTGATTAAATATTTTAATGTTTATACAGTAAAAGCAATACGTGTAGATACATGCTATTAACCTATCAAAAATATTTTGTTTCGAAAACGCTGTATCAAAATTGTGATTGTTGGAGCATCAACAAAAAGGTTGTTACCAAAAGCTGATAAAAAATACCAAACTGTACTTTCAGTATCAAAACGGAATTTATATTGTATCGCCACAATATAAATTCTACTAATAGCTAAGTGAAATGATGTTACAATAACAGTTACGTTTGTACATATTTACTACGTCGGTCCGACGCAAAGGATCTCGTATCTATCGGAATGCGCAAACAACACACATCGTGATAATCTAAAAGATAGCGAGCCAATTGTGAGGGGATCCTGGCCTACCGAGGACTATCATCATGCGGTTTGTTACAGTTAGCAACAAAACTAGGTTACGCTATCCGAATCTTTATCACAGATTTATGAATGAAAACTTCCATCGTTTTATTGTTATTGAAGTGCCGTGATGCGCACTTTGGATTTGCAATAAGTAATACTTTGAAGATTCGTAGATCAAAGCTTATATTAGATAACTAGGTTTACCTAATGATGTTAACAAATAAATTCAAAAATAAATCAAAACTCGAGATGATCAGCGATCTATTTCGCAGACTGTACCATCGTACTCTACTACCGAATCTGATAAGGTATGATTACGTTAAACCTAAGTAAACATGTAACTGAATTGCAGATGACGTGACGTCAATTTACATAAAATGTTGGTACCGTTTAGGAAACACGTTTGTTATTTAATTACGTATATCGGAACGTCGCGTCGCTCGGTGTAAATCAGCGAGGGATGTAGGGTTGCTATAACTCGGTTTAAAATTCAGTTTTCGCTGACGCTTTTCCAGTTGAATGCCAACTCATTGTCATACACATGTATAATACTATAGGTGCTACCAGCTCCGTTCGTGTGGTTAGGGCCGAAGCGCATAGGTGGACTGCGATGAACAATTTTTTTTTTAGTTTTTTGCGATTTGCTGGTCAGTATCTATATTTTTCTTTGTAAAGTAATAAAATAAGCGCCGGGAACATTTTACTTATCAACTTATAATCAATATAAATTACAATATAAATTGGTCAAAATCGTCAATACAAATTTGTTAGTTCAAATTGACTATTTCGTGTAACAATGACACTTGATACCAAAATTCAAACAACGTGAGAGTTCAACGTAGCCTGAGAAAATGTAAGGAAACACCTTGTTTAAGTAGGGTGACTGGGTAATTAGTGACCGATACTTAAATACGTCATTGTACTCATGGTAACAAACAACTTTCCCAAAGAAACATTTTTTTTTATACTCTAGTCATTGTGATAGGGAAACTCTATCACAATAACACAACAGCCGTATAAAATTCGCCTGTGACCTATCAGCTGTCAGCCGCGTGACGCCGTTCTATCTCATTACTATCGTACTGTGCAACAGTGGGTACGCAGAGTACCCGCGCGGCGCGCAAATTTCATACGGCTGTTGTGTTATTGTGATAGTAAATGAGTATTAAAAAATGTTTCTTTGTGAAAGTTGTTTGTTATCATGAGTACAATCACGTGTTTAAGAATCGGTAACTAATTACCAGTCACCCCATATACATATAGACACGATGTTTCCTTATATTTTCTCACGATCCCGTGAGGCGCAAGCTTTACTTCGCCAAGTGCAACGATCCTTAAGCTTCGTTTTGATCTGTAAGGAGAAGCTTGTTTGTAAGCTCCTCTCTTTGTTCCGAAAAGTGAAATATTTTCCAAGAAATGTGAAATTTTGATTGAATCTTACGAAGGTTAAATAATATACAGGGTGGAATTTTTTAACCCCACTTGGAGGGAAGAAAATTTTACTCAAAGGAAACATTTCTTTTTGACTAAAATTCGAAAAAGTAATATCCTGCTTTTTATTAGATCAATCGATAGGGTCCATAGTATGGATCAAATTAAATGAAAGGAAAACCATGAAACCATATATTTTGTTTAAATCAATGGGTATAAGATAAAGCACTTTTACTCAAAGGTCCATCTGATTACTAATGTTAGTACCTAGTGCTTGCAAGTTTGTGTACTCAAAATGCAGCTTCAAAGATATCTATCTCTTTTCTCCTTTCTAATTTATTCTCATAGGTACTCTTCATAACTACTTTAGGTGCTATGTTTTATGCAACGTTTTGCAAATACCAGTCCTCATATTTTTAATGCTCATAGGTTCATAGATATATCTGAAGGAGTTCAAATAAGTTTGAGCGGCGATTTATAAAATTGCGCACCATGTTAAAATGTTCGATTTTAATGTTTGCCGATCGATTTAGCTTGATCTTATGGGCTATATTTTTATGATATGAAGTTTTTATTATCACTCTGTTATGTGCCATTTCCTTTTACTTTTCTAAAGTGAATATTGAAAATCTTATAGGGATAGATCCCTGTTCCGAACGAAATCGATTTTCACCCCGTTTGTGTTTAACTTCCATTTTGCTTTAGAAATTCTGTTAGCCATTCGTTTATTCAACTAATCCTGGGGTTAAGAGACACCTGGTCTGCATTTCTAGGGTTACGTAAAACCTAAGTTATGTACACTTGTTATATACACTATTAATTTAATAACCTAGCTATTAAAAATTAAAGTTAGAATTTAGTTTCATGGAGTACTTAGTCATAACTAAATAATACGAAAACTGTTATTGTTTTCGAAATAATAACGTAGCTACTATTTAATAAACCAACTTTTGAGTGCGGGTAGTAAAATGTCGCCATGTTGTTTAGATTGTGGACGGGCACTCGTATTTATGCGAATAAAAGGTGCAGAACGCGTGAAACCGACTGAAATTATACCGCTTTTTTTTTAAATTCATATCTATTAAATAAGCAACTGTTTTTGAATGTAATATAGGTAGGTCGGAATACATATTATCATAATCTAAGATCGCTCTGGTAATGAGATAACTGGCACTGTAGTTACATATTAATTAATCTGTAATCAATCAAATTAACGTAATTGTCATTAACTAAACACTAATGTTGACAGATCTATAACTAACAATACAATTAGTTTTAATAGGCGTCATACTAAAGCTTACATATGTGTGACATTAAACTACTATACAGGGTTCGCGGGAATTCTACCCAACTACCTTTTGAAGGTAATGTTTTCTTATTTATGTATTTATCTGAGTGTGTGTGTGTATACTGTGTATGTTAAAATCGGTATGTTGAAATCCCAAACCCATATTAAAACGCAGCCCGTCTGTTCCTAACCCAATACACGCGCCGTCACACACACAAACGCAAACGTTTATTCCACAGCATAATTATGGACAGTATGGAAACTAGGGGCCACCCCCTAGTTTCGATTACCGATTTTGGCCAAAAATAAAAAATCTAACCTTTTTCTTATCGATTCGGGTCGAGAATCACTAGTAGAGATACCTCCTTGAATATGACCAGGATGCAAAGCGACAGCCTGTATAGACACAAAGCAGCTTAACAAAATGACAGTCATATTTATGAAGATTGACACACAATTCATCTGAAAACCTTTAACAAACAAACACTCAAACAAAACTCTTTAATCTTTTAAGCTTTGTTATATAAATGTAAGTAGTATGATTGTATAGTCGTACTTCGGGTACAGTTGGCGACAGTTACTCGTAGAAATAAAGGTGCTATCTTGAAATTTATTGGTGGAACCGTCCCATTTTATAGCTGATCTAAACGGGTCTAGAGTTTTAGCACGTCGTCTGTAGCACCCGAGATCTGGTCGTTTTTCAGTAAAGAACTACGTGCAGACGTGTTGCAAACCGGAACAATGGCCTGACGTGCTTTATGTACCAATAACCATCTTCTGTGACGATCCCGGAAATAAACAGGACATTCCGACAATCTGGACTTATTCTTAAAGGATTGGTCGAAGAAGGCAAATTGTAAACAAAATTGGAACGCCAGGGGGGAGGCCTCGCGTGGAGGCACTACGCCGGGGGGAAACTCCGCTGCCGCGGCAAATTGTCGCTCAGCGGACAGACTTCCGGCGTGATCTCATGGCGACATGGAGAGAGCGACTGTCGCAACCCCGTGCAGGGCACGCCACTATAATGGCGGTAAGTCCCCTCTTTGAGGAGTGGCTGGAGAGGCGCCACGGCGCCCTCACCTTCCGCCTGACGCAGGTCCTCACCGGACATGGTTGTTTCGGGAGGTTCCTGCACCTAATCGGGCGGGAGGAAACGCCCGGGTGTCACCACTGCGAGGATCGACCGGAGGACACGGTGGAGCACACTGTGCAGGTCTGCTCCGCTTGGGCGGAGCAACGCCGTGTCCTCGTAGCGGCGATCGGCGGCGGCGACCTCTCGCGTCCGGCCCTGGTTCAATCCATGGTCCGGAGCGAGACGGAATGGGACGCCGTCACCTCCTTCTGCGAAGCAGTCATGCTAGCGAAGGAGGTGGCGGGACGTGAGAGGGAGAGAACCTCACGTCCCAGCCGCCGCGGGAGACGCACCGGGCGTCGGGGGCCACGTGGTGGCTCCCGGCCACCGTAGACGCGGGCCTGTGGACGGTGAGCTATGGGCTAGCTCGCCGTCCGTCCGTCTTATGACGACAGGCCGTGTCGACGGCGCGTTCGTGTTCCACGCGCGCCTCAAAGAGAGTCAGCAAACAGGAAGGGGTCCGTAAGGGCCGACGCCTGCCAGGGTTGCGGGACTGTTCGAAAGAGATACCGCGGCCCTGGAACACAAAGGGCAAAGGAAGGAACATGGATGGGTTTTAGTCAGTACAAGTCTGACACTCCCTTCTGCTCAGCCCAGAGCGGGAGGGGTCATTTGATGATTACCCATCGATAAAAAAAAAAAAAAAAAAAAAAAAAAAAGGGGGGAGGCCTTTGCCCAGTGGTGGGACTGAGTAGGCTCAGTAGGCTGACATAAAAAAAATACGATATTGTAGATGTCGTAAAAGGCGACTAGGTTTTTCATATCTGGCAACTTATTCATGTAATTGTGGATTTGGCAGTTTCCCCTACTTTTGTCTTGGAGTCACCGCAGCACGTCTTTCGTTCTCTTTTCCATACCTACTTCTCCACACGCCGTCATCTCAGTAGTCTCCCGCATTATTCAGCCATAATTATCATCTTTTAGGCTGTCCATCCACCGTCTATTTAGTCTAAACCTACTTATTCTTCATCCAGAATCTTTTTTTTAAATGTAAAAACGTTACCCCATACAAAGAATTTCTCCTGTATTGTGGGTGCATTTACAAACATTAAACTCACATACGCACGGGACAATACTAAATATTTGTTTCGTGCGGCGATCGAACGCGCGACACGCAGCGTACCAGCCAGTCGCTCAGTCACTGCGCCAACCGCGTCGTCGATTCATTCTCGAAAGATTCCTATTTCCCTCCATCAGATGTTCTGTTACGCATCATAGTTTTGTAACAGTTAACACTATGTCCAAAAAACAGAGGAAGTTTATAAAAGCTTCATATCATTATGACAGATGCTCTTGTTCAAGTAACGTTGACGGCCCATCACAATGCACGTGTTTTGCCCAGACACGAGGTATCGTGATAAATTGTTTATCGCTATTGATAGCTTAATTGCTCCATTTGTAATGTGATCTCGATGGCTTTGTATCGGTCACGGCTAATGTCACTGCCGATGGGCGTGAATAGTTTCAGCTTTCAGTGTCATTCCGGACTGTCTGTTAATGATTTTGAGCATTTCCTCTTCTCGGTACTTCTTAAGGCCCCAGTTGCCTGTACAGTCAAACTGTACAGGCATGTATATGACGTGCGTAGGAGAAAACAGCACAAATTAATGTAAAATGTTGAATTAGAATATTGAAAAATTGAATTGGAATAGACTTTTAATTTAGTAATTGGGTTTATTCACGAGATGATTTTAAAAATTGAACCTTTACATAATTCATGTTATCGTATTGTCCCTATTAGAGTTAAAATAATGCTACAGATTGAAAATATAATATTAAAGATTTTGGTTAGAAAAACTATGGTTAGAATTAAGAACAACCCCGGCCCGCGCTGCGGTATAATTATGCCATTTTTGTCGATTAAACATTTTGGTCTTTGTTTACAAAGGTCGAAACACTCGCCCTTTGGTATTGAAAGTACATTGAAACTTAATATGTCATTGAACTACTAAAAGTAACACAACTTTGCCCACTCCTTCGGGGTTTTCAGGCGTATAGTATTATGTTAAACTCACTTAAAATATTTTAACACCTCATCCCCTGTGGGTAACAGGACCGATCGAATGACATCGTGGTGAACGTTCGGTATATCGCCTCCGTGATGGAAACGTGGCCAGAGCGCTAAATGGTGAGCATTTTTACACAACACATGCTCAGAATTCATTAACAGGCTTTTGCAGTGAATCGCCATGACTTCATCCAGTGTCGTCGAACCCGGAACGAATTGCGAAATATGAAGTTTGGGAAAATGAGGAAAATCTGCTGAAACCGGCTTTATTATATTCGCTTGGTGGTTGTACAACAAACTGATTGAAATGTTGTGTTATATTCGTGGAAGCACACAATTCACCTGGTGTAATTATTCCCGGAATCTGAAACAGTTTACAATGTCTTAAAATAAGTAGACTCTGGTTTATGAAAAGCAATTTAATTAATTGTTTTCAAAATATGTATATTATTGTTTGTTATTTTGACCAAAAGCAATAACAGATAGTTTGGATTTGGAGAAAATTTTGTGAGAGATTTTTAAAATCAGGTTGTAGGAGCCGTTTCGAGGTAATCTAACGAAGATGTAAGGACATGGATAAAGCAAAAGGAGGGTGGTAGTATCGTAGTAGTAGTCCTTCTGTGGTTTCTGCTTATCCCTATGAAAAAAAGCTTAGGTATATAAGTGTTCTGCTAGTCAAGTAAATTGCGTGTAACGTGTCGTACATCGCATTACAGTATCGATTCACAACGATCAATTTCGTGTCCAGCAGTTCAAATTAATGTTACTTTTCTACAAGGTTACAGCGACATTACTCACAGTCGCCGGCTGTTAGCTGACCGAAGGCGATCGAAGTAAGACGAACGCTGTAGTTCAGATAAGCGCAGTTTTCATTCATTATTACTGGCTTACGTTCGATACAGGCGGAAACATAAACGCGTTTGGAAAATTTGGAAAACCAATCAAGATTGTTTTTAGTATAGAAAATTGTTCCTTAATAGCATACAGATTACTAGCAAAACAGGGTTGCAAGTGTAAGTAATATTTCGAAAGCCCGTTGCAATAAGCGTCACTGAAAACGAAATCGCAATGTTCGAATATTCATAGCAAATTGACGGCCAGCGGCTAGTGGCTAAGAACACATGTGAGCAGTGCCTTTAAAAGTGTTCCATGTTTATCGCTAAAGATTTTCTCACTGAAAACGTATAAATAGCATTAGAGCTCGGGCCTCTAACCACTATTTACATGGTATATTTTGTAGAACCAGTACCTAAGCATACGTCTACGTACATTTACATTTGTTGGCATTTCGCATCGCACCCAGACGGGGATTAGTGCGGACTTCATTTAAATAGTTTCCGTACATCGCGTATATTACACGTCCATAAATATACGAGTAGTTACACGAGATTTTGTTTGTTTGTACGTGATTAATGTAATGTACGAGTAATAGAATTAAGGCTTATAGGTGCTATATAAATACATGTCCTGTATATTCAAATTATATATATTATATATAATTTGAATATACATATATTATAATTGTTGATTTTATTATATTATAATTGTATATTTGTATTTCCTAGGTTATTGCTTTAGCACTTTTGACAACTAAAACTACTAGACTAGGTTGCAACAACTATACAAAGACATACAGGGTGTAACAAGACCCTTCATGAAGCCGTCAACCAAGCATTCTGTACATCAAACTAAGTAAACATAAGCAAAAATTATTGCTGGGAAGCGACTTTCTTTTTGGTTGATAAATCACGTTTTACGGTAGGACTCAATGTAACGCACTCAAAACATTGTGCTGATGGATGCATTGAATAGTACGGGGGTTGTGAAGGTGTTTAAAGTAAAAATCTTACATTAAAAACATGTACGAGTATTTAAGAAAAAACTTGTGAAAAGTTGGATCTTTGACCCCCAATATCTTCGTAACTAGAAGGTTCCCCGGTATGGTCTAGAACAAAAAAAATTCCCTCAATGACGGGCAGAACAAGTGACTTTCGGCTTCGTTATGGGTCTTGTTACACCCTTTATAGACCTTGTTGTCTTATCATTCTTCATCGTGTGGTTAGTGCCTAACTTGGTGTCAGAGTTTATATGCCGCCCATGGGCCTCTGACTTGGCTTTACATGCCATCAAGATGTAATAGAATATCTCTCAGATCTTGCAGAAGTCTTGTAATTGCAAGTGACATTCAAGCTTAGGATGGTAAAGCAATTGTTAAGTAAATGTTGATTAAACATAAAGACACAAAAGTAAATGCACTTTAAATCCAGCTAAAGTCCAATATTGGTTAAACTGTAAATACGCGGTGTCAGGTTGGCATTCATTGTTTATTATTTTATTCAGTACTCAGATTTACAACAAAGTCGTACTTTTGTTAACGACCCGAGTACGAAGGAGCTGATCCATTGTTTATTGTTTTCTTATTTACCAAGTTGAGTGTAAAATAGTTCTGAGTATTGTTAAAAGAAAGGTAAGGAGTCGTAGAACTTTGGAGGGCATTGTACTTTAGACTAACTTCAATTTTTAACGATTTCATCTCAGAAAATTAATATTAAATACTTCATATTTAATTTGCTCACCACACTCCGCTGAACAATGTTATTATTCGACGCACTTATTTAATTAATCGGTAACTGACTGACGCGTCATAGTTCTCAAAAGCTTCGACTTTGTTTAGCCGAAGACCATCGTAGTACGTCTAAGCATGTGAGAGTGGAAAGTCTAGTTTTATTATATTCGGGGTTAGTTAGTGAGGAAAGCGGCGGCACACGAGGGCCCGCCCTTTGCCACCATTAACCCGCGTCCATTAAGTAATGGGCCCCTAATGGTGCTCTCAGCAAACACCGTCTTGGCTTAGCTCAACTTTACATGCATTTAGCTCCGACGTCTCAACTTATGTCGTTTGTCATACAGATAAAGTGGAGTACATTCTTATTCCACGAGTGTATTCAAATGTAGCATGCGGTGCTGCAACTTATAAATAATATAACTTGGAGGAAAGTTTATAACGCTCCGCGAAATAAAATAATGATAAAACAGTATGCTAAGTTATTCCTTGCTCCATTGTTAATGAAACTAGGTACAGCCATGGAGGATAACTTTGAAATGTAACTTTCATTTAAAACAACGAAGTTTCTGCTCCACCAAACGAACTGCCTTTATGCACCGAACGGGAGACCGCTTTTGTTCTCTTCTAATTATTCCAGAGTTCTACTTGCATTTACTTTTAAAACAGTTATTTTGTCTAAACAGTTAATTGTCTTGGACATCTTATAAAATTACCAAAGAAAAGATAAAACGCAAGAAACGAAACAGCTCAAGCTGTTTCGCAATTAAAACCTTTTCAGTGGGTGCGATGGATATGAATTGTTCACGAGCAGTTCCTTGCTGGGGCGTCTCCCCCCATGCCTCCTCCCTCGCGTCTGCCGCGTCGTCGTCGGCTAGGCTCAGTTCCGCGCCAAGGACTCTTGAAATGCCCCAGTTACGAAGCAAAAAGAGTATTTCACTGTTGTGCAGAATTGACGGCTTAATGTAGTGCACATACTGCACATCCACTGCGCCACTGCACACTGAAAAAGCTTACAGTGAAAAGATTTTTGGAAATATATTGGGAGATTAAGTTTTACAGACAAAAGCTGGATATAAAGCCAGCGATTCATGTAAAGTTTAGCGAGTATGGCCAAATTGCTTCATAATAATAAATACTGACTTATGAAACTTTTTGTTGCATATTTTAGTGAGAGAACGTATGAACCCTATCAGTCAGTGGACAGCTTTTGTAGTGACCTTGTGACGGCAGTGAGGGTGTCGTGACTCAGTGCGGGCCGCGTGGCCGTGTCCGGCGCTGGCGCTTGATTAATGAACCCTGCATTATTCGCACGATAGCGATCAATCAATCACGCCTAACCTGTTGCCGGCAAGCTCCTCGCACTATTAAATAACTATCATTGTTATCTTGTTAGTAATTGTTTGAGCGCAGGTGCTCCTGGGGCTCGCTTGGCAGCTAACAATTACCGACCTAAGTGGCAATCACCTTTTTATTAATGTGATGGAAAAGTTGTTATGATATTTACGACGCAATGAAAATGCGATTCCTTTGTCGCAACTTTTTATTATTAAAAGGCACCGTGAGCATAGCTACAACAGCTGCACAAATCCAAGACAAACAATACTTGAATGCCACTGCACATTGGTAAAATTACTTTTTAAATCTCTGCTATCTGAACATTATTCTTCTGAGGAGATTCAATTTTATTTTACAAAACGTTGAAAATGGCTTGCAACGAGGGCGGTCAGGATTGGCACTCCGCCACGGTGCAACTGTTACAGAAACATAAATTTCTGTCGATGTAAAGAACACTTAAGTGATCCATGACACTGTTTTTTGTTGAATTTAGTTATTTATTAATAAAGGTTTGCTAGTCGATTCTAAGCAATATATCTTAAGTTTAGGTCAATCTAAATAATAGTCTTGGTACATAATTGGTGTAGGTATAAGGTTGTGTCATGCAAGCCACTAGTTTATATCCGACATATACCATAATTAACTATAATGAAATCATTTCATATGCAAATGAATGTTCAGTATGTTGTCATGTTAGTAATCGCGGGTAACATCTATGCATGTTTGCGCGATCACATAAATTAAGTGCTCCAACATAACTGTGGGAAACACGCCTACTGTACACTTATGTATGTATGTACATACATTTTGTTATATAATTAACGGTTAGTGCTGTAGTTAATCACGTTTCTCTGTCACGCGACCCTTCCGTCATCAGTTTTGAATCACACCCATTTGTCCACGTATTCATTTTGCAACACTCGTGAATATGGCCAGCTTTTGATAAGGCAGTTGAAACTTAAAACTATCTCCTGATTTGTGATTTCAAACGCTATACAATTACAACTATATATTAACAAGGTTTATTTGGATTTTAGGTAGATTTAAATCCAAATAAACTTATTATCTGTCGGCTCTTTTAGAGGCTTGATGCCTTTAAAAACGGCAGACCACTATATAAAACTTAATTATGCACATTTTGTGGTTTCAAATTAGACGAAGACAAAACTTTAGGTTTCCTCGTGTGAATGACACCTATATAAAGCCAAAAAAGTATTAAGTGTTATAGCTCTATTTGTATTAAAGTCCAGCAATAGTGTGGAAGTGTGGTCAGATTTAGTTTGCTCGGCTAAAGTAAGCTAACTTCGTGTAATGGTGGTGTGACCGGGCGACGAGACTCAAAGTAAACTGTAGCGAGTTGTCGGCTCCCCGCAATCACCACACCATTGCCGTCGACGAGTACTCGTTAGTTCTGTGCTAGTTTGATATTATTTATAGTTGACGTATTTATGTTAGCAATATATTCTCAATGGTCAGAGATTTAGGGACCCTTTTCTTGTGAACTGAGGGCTTAGACATAGCCAGCAACGATAATGGAAAGTAGAAAATATATTTGATTGACTTATGCTATCAAAAAGCTTAACTTTGATGTTGCTGTTGCTAGTTATTATATAAATAGGAAAAGATTTAGGTGGGATTGCCTCTAGAGTCTACGATGATATGGAAAGACTACAACGCAACGGTCAAAAATCACCATCAATGCTTCTTTTCTGTATGAGAGACCGTTGCCCTGTAGCAGAACTAGAACAGGCCGTATAATAAGCATTAACGTTTGTTCTACCAATTCCATGATAAATGTGTATTCAGTTAATTAGTTCCAACCTATAAATCACGTCGAAGCGTCACAGGAATTTTCCTTTTAACGAGTTTTGTTGGTCGTGGTATGAGATTAGACTGCCAACTCCATCACTTTGGGCACAAACAGGCCGCCGCGGTGACGATACTCCCAGCTTCATCAAATGGAGCGTAAACTCAACTTTTTGTCCCGTTTAGTAGTACTCGAGGAAGTTACTCTCAAACTGCCAGACCAAGGGTGACTGATTGATGGTTTTTGTTGATGTGTACACAAAGCCATGAGAACGTAAATATGTGTACAAGGAAAATAAGCTTTTTGCGCAGCTTCAAATCTCTTGTGATTAAGATGTTGATAACGAAGAAAATCCGATCAAAAATATCATGCATGATCTGGAATACATGTAGCTATCTTTTTCCTTCAGAGTATTGGATCTTGTATGTCTTTAATCTTGTCATGTATATTTTTTGAGGTAAATTTTTCAATAATCCGATAAGAATTCTGCTTTATAAAACGATTGTAACAATGTACAATGTATTAATACTTTTATACTCTGTTTTCCGTGCTGTTTAATTTCCATACTGTACATTTATTTTCAATCATTCAATTTTATCCCTATCACATATTATCTTCCAATTCTTTGAATAATATTTATGGAAAAAATAGCGTGCGTTAACACGTGCTACGAGCGTAGCAGAGCCTTGTCTCACGTAAAATCTTGTTACGAGCATAGCAGAGCTTTGTCTCACGTAAAGATTTGCTACGACCGTAGTAGAGCTTTGTCTCATGTAAAGACTTGCTACGAGCGGAGCAGAGCATTGTCTAACGTAAAGACTTGCTAGACTTGCTACGACCGAAGCAGAGCTTTGTCCCACGTAAAGAATAGCTACGAGCGTAGCAGAGCTTTGTCTCACTTAAAGACTTGCTACGAGTGTAGCAGTGCATTGTCTCGCGTAAAGACTTGCTACGACCGTAGCAGAGCTTTGTCTCACGTAAAGACTTGCTACGAGTGTAGCAGTGCATTATCTCGCGTAAAGACTTGCTACGACCGTAGCAGAGCTTTGTCTCACGTAAAGACTCGCTACGAGCGGAGCAGAGCTTTGTCTAACGTAAAGACTTGCTAGACTTGCTACGACCGAAGCAGAGCTTTGTCCCACGTAAAGACTAGCTACGAGCGTAGCAGAGCTTTGTCTCACGTAAAGACTTGCTACGAGTGTAGCAGTGCATTGTCTCGCGTAAAGACTTGCTACGACCGTAGCAGAGCTTTGTCTCACGTAAAGACTTGCTACGAACGTAGACGTGCTTTGCGTAGCAGCATCTCGGCGCATGGCTACGCACGCAATTAGTTTCTGACATGAACATACATTTAGCGTGAATTAAACTGTTTTTGATTGATATTCACATAATTGTATCCCTTATATTGTATGATAAATGTAATTGATTTTAACAGTCCACCACTGAACTAAATAATTCCACAGTAGACTACGTTTTTAACCCTATAGTAATATTGTTTCCGATGATACTACCTCGATAGTACCTTGTCCCTTAATTAACTGTGGTTGGTTTCTACTCTATACCAGCACATAGCACACACAGTACTTCGTCAATGACCTTTATGTGTATTTATAAGTGTAGTTCAATATACTTACATCAATTCCGTACTGCGTTGTGTGGTAATCTATATAAATCACATAGGCCGCTATCGCTCTTCGATAAATATAGCATCCATTGATCATTTCCCTCACCACAGGCACAGGGTGATTAAGTACTGAAAGACTGCATGCAGGAACTTTGTACCTATACATCATGTGCGTATTAGAATTATGACAGACATAAATAATGGTTAGCGATAACGACCTACTGATCTCTAGAGATAACTCCGCTTGATACACGACTAGGGGAATAAGAAGATATGATACATATTAGCTTACTGTGGGTCAGGAATTTCTGTATCGCTTAGTGGTATTTGATGTTTTGTCAGAAAAAAAATCCAATGTCTAGACCTATTGACGATCTTGAAATCTATTAAAATAACACAGTTTAGGTAATTGCTCGAGGTATTTTGATTGACTTTCACAATATCTTAACGCCCCTAATAAGACACTCACCCTCAAACGAAATGGACTGCTCTGTCCCGGAAATCATAGAAACAGGTGAAAGTTCAAACAGTCTATGCTAACGTAATAGTTCCAACAAAGGGCGGAATCTCCCTATACTATATACTATTCAAACCTCGTTAATTACGTTGGCAACCGCAGAGGGGCGCCCGCTTTGTTCAATGACGTTGCACAACACTACCACTACACGTGCGCCAATGAGAACTATCGTTTTTGAGTTCACCAGATGGCGCCACTGTCGAGTAAGGTCATGTCAATCATTCTATTTTATACTTTAAAGTACCAATAACTTCTTAAAGAGTTTATTTTATTACGTATAACGACACAGTGTAAACTTCAGAGACATATTTACAATATTCTCCCTAAAATTAGCAAGCAAGAAACATTTAAAATCATTTTTACCTCAAAGTACTAAAAAATAAAGTCCTAAGTTGCTACTTAAAATCTTCAAGTCATAATTAATCACGCATGGCTCAATCTAGACCACAATCGTGATTATTAGTAAAAATACGTGTTAAATAGCACGCAATGCGCGAACACTATGAAATCCGACATGTCGGTGACCTCGCGCTACACAAGCGCCTCTAGCGCCGAATTCATTATCGTGTATCATTACGCAGGGACAAACCTATTCTATAAAAAAAAATGCAACACTTTTCGTATGGATCAAAGTTCATAGGGCTTGGAAAAATACTTGTATTACTTAGTGAAGAAAGAAGAACATAAAATCAAGCAATGTCGTTTATACCTGACTCTAAACGGAAGGATAATAAAATAAATAAATATAGCACTTAAGTTGAAAAAGTGCGGTTTGTAGTTAGATCGTGGTTTCTGACACTGATAATGGAGTTTCTTGCCCATTCCATGGTCCATGATCTACGCTTTATAATGAGCAACTAAGTACCTACTTTCACAAGTTATTGTGCTTTGTGACTGGGACTGTAGTTTCACTTTTTTTGGTTTTTTGACATTCTAATTGCCTCTAATGGTCTAATTGAAATAAATGCTTTGAGTTTGACTGGCAAAGAAAAGTATTTCTAAAACTCGGTATTGGGATTATTACAAAAAGAATACACGAGGTGTTGTGGGAGTAACATAGGGAAAAAAAATCAATAAGGCTGAATAGTAAAATTAATTTAAAAAAAGAAGAGACCAGACTGAAGAGTGCTCAGGCGTACGGGTATGTTTAACAGCAAACGTTTGATATGTTAGTTTAAGGTTTGTAACCTTTAGCAGTGTTTTTTTGAAGAAGGCATATTTGAAACTTGTTTTTTACCATGGATTAGGTAAATCGTCCGGCACACACCTCTCATTGATCGTGCGTGAGATTGACTTAACAGTGGGGATCGAGGAACATAAAATCAGCCTATGACGTAAACTGGGACACAGTCCTCTCTGCAAGAGAGAGGGCTCAGTACCAAGACGTCTAAAGATACCGTTTTCGTCACGATGGTTTCCTTCACTGTTTTGAGAGCAGTGGTGATGAAATAAATAGCACAAGCTAGGGTTCCTGCCTGGGTTACCACGCCCTAGAACTCGTAAGTCAAGCGTTACCACTAGACCCTGTACTCGTACCTACTCGCGCGTGAGAGAGCTTTGATAAATAAAAGAGATTTTTTTTAATATTACAGCACCATGTTGAGATGGCCTTTTGGCCTCATACAGGACCAATCGCGTTTGTTTTCTTCTTATGTTTACTTTTTAAATAATTTTATTTTACTGTTCATTTAACCATTTTTTTTTGTTTTGTCATAAGCTTACCAATAAATACTTTTTCTTTCTTTACATAGATAAATTATTACATGTTGGTAAATAATATACTTGACGGCACGGTAGGCGCAGTGGCTGAGCGATTGACTGTTACGTTGCGTGTCGCGGGTTCGGTCCCCGCACGGAACAAATATTTGTATGAGCTACAGAGAGTTGTTCCGAGTCTCACTGTTTGTGTATGTGAGTTTAAATGTTTGTAAACGTTACGATTCAGGAGAAATTCCTAGAGTGGGACAAAGCTGTTGTTTATTTAAAAAAATGACTGGAACAGCATATTATATCAAAACTTTTGCTATAATCCAGCTACTGTGTATCGTAGCTGTGTTTTATATCACACTTTTATTAAATCTTTATCCATATTAAAGTCTCGATAGAAACCTATTTCGTCTAGAAAAGCCTATTCTAAACTACAATATTAGGCACAGTTAACTTTGCCCGCTAAAATACTTTGTATTTTAGCACACAATATTTTTCAGTCTATATGATAATAACGTTTCATCATTATGTACAAGGATTTACATACTTACCTACAACGCAATATTTCACAGACACACCTCGATATGGTTGCTACTTTTTCTTATTATTTGAAGAGCAACGAAATTACTTTTCACCTTTCACAAAAGATGGATGAATGTAGTACTCTGTGAACCTAATATAAAACGTGTTTTATTGAAGATGTTGAGAGCTTTTGACGTGTTTAGTAAACAAATTATGTTTGTATACAAACATTCAGTGATTGTGAGTGTAAAATATTGAAGTGCTGAATCATTTAACCTTCATTCGTTATAATCGCTTAAACGTTTGTCAAATACGTAAAAATAATGTGTTTATTGGGCCATCATGTCATTTTATTTTCTGCATTTTTTACAGTGCTGTAAATGGTTAAGCATCAGGCGTCATATTAAAACATTAGGTATTTCATTTCATATCCACCTATATAATAAACAGTAATGCTTCATTTCACACCCTGCACGGAGATCATTTTTCACATTACGTATAACATAAAATAAGTTTCATGTCACATTCCGGTTGCCATTATGATTCGATAACATCGCAGTTCGATAAGGAAATATTGCGTTCAATCCATTGTCGCTACTTGCAGGTGATATTAGCCACGTTATAATATCGGTGAGTTCGATCGCTGGCACGTTCTCACAGTCATTAACTTCGTACTTAACCGGCCAGTATTGGATGCGTGAGTAGGAGATAGCGGGTTTATTATCGCCTCTTCGTTCGGAAGTACGCAGTAGAAATATTAACTGAATGAATAGCTTTGTTTTTGTAGTAAAGTCGCTAACATTGTGTCCGAGCGTTATTATGGGAGTTTATTGGGCGTTAAGTTCAAGATTGTATGGTTCCAAGCTTGAGCGCGAAATATTTTTATCATAACATCTTACTTAACCTCTTGGGTTTTATTTTTTTTGTTAATTCTTTGATTACTTGGGAGTCTTTCATATTTTGACTCACGTGAATATACCTCCTAGCAGGTCAATCTCTGAACTGTAAATATGAATTAGGTTAATAACCAATCTTGATGACTGAGTGACAGAATTTTATTATCAGGTATATACTATACACATATTATAATCGCCATGATCTGCTATTGGACCTATAGAATGATATTAACCCTACTGGACGAAAACTTCACAGTCACTCTAAAACATACTAAGTGGGTAGTTTCCACAAGTTTCTCGGCTAGCTAGGCTTACAAAACCAGCGGAAAAACAGGGCGTGACCGACTTAACTATGTAGGTCCCGAGAGTCTCACATTTGTTTTAGTGTTGATTAGTTACTTTGTCCCAACCATTTTCATGATTTGTAAAGATTTGCTTTGGAATCACATTTCATTTGAAACATAATTGTTCAATTTCATGTTGAGAATAACACAGTCGAAACACAAATGAACTTTAGCGAGCTCAGTGAAAACAATTTCGATAACGATCAACGAAACTAATTAAAATACGTGTTATTGGGAGTTCATTAAGAGTTTTCTATGCTACACATACACTGTTTCATTACGAAAATTGTACAATTTAATTAACTGTAGCTTTAAATTAACAGCCGAAGTTGTGGGTGAACAATGTAGGTGCTCAGCAGCGAGAGCCTGGAGGGAAGCCGCTGATATTGTTTATGGTCAAAGTTCGCGTCAGCTAAAGTTTTGTAGCGGATTTATGTTAATCAGACACTTCCGATGTCAGTAAATTGTTGATGTTGGGCCCGAGCTGGGGCCCAGGGCCGCACACCTACTGACTACAGTCATTTAGGGGAATCTATTGGACGCGGATTATAGGCTCGCTCAAAGGATCAGCTTTATAGTCAACCCGGCTTAAGGAATTAATGAATACTAATTGTCTAGCGCCTGCTATGGCAGGAGTTCGTGATGTTCTATTCACGAGCCCCAGTTTATATTAAGCTACCTTGTAATAAATGTGTGGCTGTTGGAGGTTACCGTGTGCAATGGAAAAAGTTTGTATCACCAGGATTCATAAAACAAATATTTTGTAAGCGCAGTTTTTGACTGCTCGGACAATATTTCTCAGATTTATTGAGAGCTATAAAACCGACATTTCGCTTGATGAGTTTCTACCGTTGGCAGCCATTTGTAAAACGAATTATATTTTACTGGTTCATTGCAAAAAGTAAGAATATTGTATTACAACTTGAATGAAAAATAATTTCCGCATTGAGCTTGTAAAAGAAGCACTTACTTTGTAATGTAAGAATAAATTACGTCTCTCTTATCATCAAAGTAATAATAATAAAATTATTATTGTCCAGACATTTATAGAACAAGCAGGGAATCTAATGGCACATTAAAGATACGGACATTTTATCGTTAAATTACTCTATGAAGGTTTACGGTCAATATAAGAGCAGCTTTATGAAAAATATTACACCTGAAGGGAATTTAATCACACAATTTAAAGATTTTTTTTCTATTGAGCATCAGAAAGATCTTCGTCGTTACGTATCTTATCAGTAACATAAATACGGTTTACGAGTGAAAGACTTTGAACTTTTTCAAAGATAACGTTTTTATGGTCATTAGATATTTTATGCGATGTAGACATTAAGGTATTTACTAAAGCTACCTAGCGGTACCTTTGATAGATAGCCAAATTATAGTAGTCTCTTCTTTGCTAGACACGAAATAATTCATTAAAATGGCACATCAATTTACATGAAAAGCTCGTAATAGGGTGCGAGTCCTATTATCGTATTATTGAAGGTTTGAGTGAGTAATTATTCATTGATTATCCATTAATTGTGATAAAGTGGCCATTTGAGCGTGCTAGTACCTCGTACCATTTATTTTATAACTCTGCCAGTATTTGCCGGAGGTTTAAAAGTACTCTGTTATTGCAGAAACTCACTTTTAGATGAACAGTCGTAATATTCTGGTTTTAATGCTGCCGATATTAACGAAGTTTAGATATAAAAGACTTTAAAACAAAATTCATCAACCGTTATCTGACTATAAATGTTATTCTTAGGTAAAATTTATGTTTTTCAACTGATCGAATTAGTTTCATAGTTTTTTAATATTAGTAACAATACGAAATTACTTCTAGCAGTGCAAATATTAAATAATACTTTGAGCAGGTTGGGGATTGAAATTTGAAACAAGGACTTAAGTACTCCATTTCTTTATAAACTTAGTTCTCTCGGGACAAATATGATTTCCCGCGTAATGGATTTTATTTGGCTTGGCTTGGAACTTGGAAGTTTCTTTCAACGTAACTATTTACTCGAATAGCAATTTGTGAAATTGTGTAGAGTCCCCTTTTCCAGCTCCGACCCTTCATTATATTGCTTTAATTTTAATCTGGGACGTTGTTCGCCGGGCTGTCCAGTCGGGCCGGCGGCGGCGTGGCAGCGAGGAACGAATGAAACAACGTTTTAAAGAGAATTTGTGATTTATTTACTAGACAGGTTTTTCACATTTATCACGTACAAAAAATAATGGGGTGTAAATATATCTCTGAAAATGTAACAAGGTAACATAAGTATGCTTCGAACTAGACGAGGTCAGTCGGGGGAGGGCGAAGGGAGAGGGCGGCTAGGGAGGTGCGCGGCGGCGACGCGCGCGCCGGCCGCACAGCAGCCGCTGGAACGCGTGCCGGAACTCCGGGCTAAACACCGTGTAAATGATCGGGTTCAGCGTCGAGTTGAAGTAGCCCAGCCACAGCGAGAACGACGTCAGCAGGGGGCTCACTTCGCAGTCACACGTCGGCACCAGTATGGCTAACACGAAGAAGGGAAGCCAGCACGCTACGAACGCGCCGGTTATTATTGCCAATGTTTTCGCCGCTTTCCTCTCGCGCTTGGAGTCGGCGGCCTCTTTGGGTTTGCGCCGCACTAGCGTCGGGTAGTAGGCGGCGGCCACCGCGCCGTAGCCTGTGGTCGGAGGGTCTGCCTCGAGGCCGTTGGTGCACGACTGTTTCTCGGGGCTCGTATTATTTGAAGATACATTTGTGAATCCCGTTGTAGTCGTTTCGGAAATAGTCGGTAGAGGTCGCCCTATGACTGCTACGACGGCGGCTGCGATCCCGCCGCTGCCTCCGGCTGCGACCAGCGCCCCGCCGGCCGGCACGGGCGGAGGACCACCGCGCGCCGTAGCTCCTCGCCGCCGACGTATTCTTTTTCTGGCAGTTTGGTATATCCGCCAGTATAATATTAATATTACAAGAACTGGCACGTAGAAGGACGATGCCGTTGCGAAAATTTGGTAACCTACATCTTGACTGACGACGCAGCGTAGGTCTTCTGAGACTCTTCGGTCCCAGTCGGGATCCTTCCATCCCAGCAGCGGTGCGATGCACACCAGGAAGCTTACAACCCACACGCAAGCAATCATAAGGCCTACTCGGCGAGCAGTTCTTGCGTGAATATAATCAATGTTTGTCACAGCCCAGTACCTTCAAAGAAAAAGAAAAACATTTAAGATTTCGAGTTGACAAAAAGTGCATATCATTTTCCGTATTGTTCTCATAAGTCCATAATCCTCACCTGTCAAGTGCAATAGCAACCAGATGCAGGATGGAGGCGGTGCAGCACAGCACGTCGCCGGAGGTCCACATGTCGCACAGCTCGGGGCCCAGCGTCCAGCGCTGCGCCACCTCGTACACGGCGCCCAGCGGCATGACCAGGCACGCCACCAGCAGATCGGCCACGGCCAGTGACAGGATCAGCTGGTTTGCCGCACTGCGCAGGTGCCTCTCCAACAGAATTGCTGCTATTACGAATACGTTTCCTGAAACAATCAATTCAGCTATAATTTTGTATTTAAGTTAGCAACAGTATTGCTGAGCAAAAGGTCTAGGGTACATGCAAAGTATCTTATCTGTGCGCCGTTTATGGTAAAATGATCGCCAGGATGCCTGATGAAAACCAGGCCCGAGATTCCTATGAGCATTTTTCCTCATAGTTTTGGATTTGGCAATCCACGTCCACTTGAAAAATTCACCTGTATACTTCTGGGACTTCAATATAACTAACAAAACGTGTACAATACGGTGTCTCTGAGTAACCCTTTGATGAATACAGGCATGTGTTATGTTACGTAATTCAACAGACCAGTCCTAACAAGTAACAAATCCTATACTCACTAAGAGCATTTCGAAAGTGTTTGTAGCAAAACTGAAACTAACTTGAACGACGTACCTAACGTGCTCGTAAACAGTAAACTGCATTGGCCGGCCAAAGTCAGCTACAACTGGCTACAAGTGCTACAACACGGAGTTTCAAGTATGACCGCATGTCGACGTTAGCACACGTTCCACGCGAGACCAATCCCGAAATTGCTGGCCTGTGCCGAGCAACGAGCTGGCTAGGCTTGATGTATAGCTACGTAATGGATGTTTTGTCCGAACAAACATTTTGTCAAATGGCTATCAGTTACATTTTAACTTTTCGACATGAAATTTTAGTTCATGCCGTATACTATAAATTTTCGAATCGGGACCATATTTTTCCAATGAAAATCCATTAATATTAAAGTGTGAAAATAGAGAAGCTATGAACGCTTTGAAATTGATGTGAAATCGTTCGCTGGCGTAGGTACAAGGTTAAAGACTGGTCGAACAAATGGAGTTCAATGAGAAAGATGAATTTTGGAATAAAGAGCAAAAACAATGTTGAAACAATGTGGTTTTTATTAGTAAGGAGATAAAGATACTACAATGTATGTTGATCCAACGGGTCATCGGCACGACAGTCACAAGCTAAGCTTCAGCTATCGGGGAACATGATCTTGATGATCATCTTATAGACTCATGGTCGTACGAGAAACCACGTCGATGATAATAATAATGGTTGATTTTAAACTCTAAATAAACACACAATTATATCACAGTCCCAGACAGTAGTGCTACTATAATATCAAAGGTGTATAATTACCGACTACAGTGGCGAGAATCAGTAGTCCTAGTACGACGGCCTTGGCGGCGGCGCGTACCAGCGCAGCCGGCGAGTCGAAGGGCGCGGCAGCCTCCCACCACGTAGCGTTGGGCACCACGGTGACGTTCCAGGCCGTGGGGTCCCACTCCGTAGCGTTCCACGTCGAGTTCTGCAGCGGCAGGCGCAAGTACAACGCCTCCCATTCAAGCAGCTCATCGCGGCCGTCCGCGCCCTCCATGCCCTCTCACCGAGACTCCACGTTGCATACTGGACATATTTGGCTGGTTAAAATTAAAAGGTAAAAAGGGTTTCAATGACAGAGAATTGGTTAGGGATATCTGATACATTGCCAATTCCTGCGGTGAATGTGGCGGTCGGTGAGTCAAATCCAAATTCAGTCAAACAAAGGTTAAAAGCATGTAAAATATAGCAAACGTAGAAAGCGGCATTTGTGTCAAGCCCTTCCTTGTAACACGCGGCTGGTGGTTATGTATTTGTGCCAAACAACAATAAGTATTCCAAGAAGTTTCAATCACGCTTATTAACTTACTCTAATAAGATTCAATGCTTTTGCATAACTAACGCTGATGGAGTCCGTGGCAAAGGCGCACCAAATCAAATAACTAAAGGCCACGCTAACTTTACAGTAATTAAATAACAACCGGGTGACAGCTCCCATTATGTTTGAATGCGCCATGATTACGCAGATTCATTAGTAACCATTGTGGTACTCACTGTTCGTGTTGTATTTTCGGAAGAGACTGCTCAAAACTCGGTCCACCATCATAAATTTTAGTTTATTGCTTACGTTCCAATCTGTAAACAAGAGAATATAGATTTAAGACATAGATCCATATCTGTGGATCTAAATCGTTATTGCTTCATATTTTATTTTCTCGAACTCGGCAATATTCTCGTACAAGATGATCCGAAAAACATTCGACTAGAAACAAATCATGGAGCGAGATCCGAACACTGCGTATAAATTATTATTCTCTTTGTGATCGTCTCTCAGTTCTAATAGATCACCTTGATGGTGACATTAAAGGCTCCGATGTATAAAGTGAATGCAGATAGAAATTAATATTTACACATTTATTTTTTCAATTAAAGGTGTGAATGTGAATGCGTAAATATGTATTAAGCGACATAAGTAACTAAGCGAGGTCGGTGCCCGTCACAGAGGTTCATGAAGTTTTAACTTTCACTACAACTCACTGTTTACTTGGTTATATTATCCCTTTTGCATATTCACGTCACGAATCTAATCAATGCTTCTGATTGAATTAATGTCAAAAAATCGTCACTCGACGTTATTAATTTCAAAGCATCGATAGTTTCAATATATATTCACAATACAGCCAGCGTTTCTTTTCAGTTTGAAATTTTGGACCGGCATCGTACGTGCATGAAATTGAAAAACGGAAGCTGGGGTTTCAATATCTATATAAATTCGGAGGCGCTTCACGTTTCAATAAAATAGGACGTTCGCATTTCTATGTATACTAGTACAGTACACACGTGTAGCTATGCCCTTATGATATCTTATCTCCGCTCTATACCAGAGATAATTGTTCTGAGTTGAATGTTTCCTGATACAGCGCACGTTCGAAACTTTTGTTATAACAAAATTGGTTTGCCATTTACGAAGTTACACTATTATAAGCAGACGGGATTCAAGATACGACTGCTTAGTATCTTTAACTACCATAGTGTGTTTAGTGACTGACTTTGGCATTTAAATGAATGAGTTTTTGTAAAAACTGGTCTTAGTTAGATCGTTGATTTATATCGCTTTATTGTTGTAGCGAGCGAGGAGATCAATTAAACAATTAATGTCTGTTAGACAATGGATGTAATTGCGCATAAAAACGGCGTTAAAAGGGATACATTAGTGATCTGATTGCTTGTTTTAATTGTTAAATATTACGAGGTCTATAGGTGACACCTTAATAAGATGATTAAAGGTGAATGAAGACCTCGATGTTAGGTGCTAAGCAATGCTGAGTCAACCAACAACAGCTCCTCAGCTGATTCTCCAGATGCTGAATTAATAAAAAGGCTTTTACTAGGGAACTGTAGAAGTCACCCGAGTTGATCTTTAAAACTTAATTTTATGTTGTTGTGTGTCCGGTTCGGGAACCTCTTTTCGAGTTTTTGTGCACAGGTTCTCAAGCCTTTGCAGACACGAATCGCCCTAATTTTTTCCATTTTTATAAATTACTAGCTAAGCCCCGCAACTGTCGTCCGCGTGAAATTTTTATTATGAAATTATAACTTCCCTATTTGCATCGGATTTTGTCAACAATTTCGAGGGTTTTAGTTTTTTTTGCACGTAACCCTAATCTTTTTTTCTAAAATAAAAGTAAGTTACTCCTTATAACATTAGCTATCTGCCAGTAAAATTCCCGTCAAAATCGGTCCAGCTGTTTTGGAGAGCCGAAACAAACAGACAGACAGACAATGAGAAAGAAAAAAATAAAAAATACGTGTACTATTTAAACTTTCGTATGCATTCAGTAAAAAGCTGTTATTTTGAAATTACTAACAGAGACTTCAATTTAATTTGTTTGTATAGATTTTTAGTCAGAGAGGAGGCGAGTAGCACTAAACTGCATCTAAATCACGTTATCGTGTGTACGAGTACAAGCAATCTGATAAGTAGCAACTTCTAGCAATCACATATGCGTATTCTAGTACGAAGTCAATCATTTCCGCGTACCTTGAATAATTTCGTAGCTGCCCCCGAACAATTGGACAGTCAACAGCACATCATTGATATTGATTGTGTGGGTTTCTATCGCAGAATGCCGTGGACTGGTGAGTGGACCTGTGTACCTTGTTGAGTAATACAATCGCTGAGCATCGATCGAATTACCGTTTGCATAAGGACGTTCTATGAACATACTTTGTTGTAAATAGATACCAATCAGTATTGCCTCTTGAAATTGTGACAATTCCTTGCTGTTATTCAATTGAATTCGAAACTATAACATTAACTTTTATTTATCTACTTGTTATTTGAGCTTTAAACAATTTAAAGGTCTCGTATTAAGACTGTTGATTTAGAAAACTCTAATTGGCTAAATTATAGTTCTTGTTATTGTTGTTTTTGCTTTAAATCCAATAAAATCTCTATCTTAAATTACTGAAACTACACTAACTAATCCAATTTTAAAAGTTGCTTGATAATGAGCACAATTCCAAGAAATCTTTGTTATTTTGTTAAATATTTGTGATCGTTGGATGTGTTTTGATACGAGATGAAACCGCTGGGGACGTGTGACGTCTACGTCGAAAATAAAGGCAAGTTCAATTATCTTATTTGAACAGACTACAGGCAATGTTGAGCAGAGCGTCAATGTTGAGTTTGAGAAAATGGGTAGTTACCTACGGATGGTGCGTTCAACCTACAACATATTCTATGTTTGGTATGTAAACACGGTACCCACGGTACACTTCATTATGTTCAATAAGGCTTTTAATTTTCCTCGCGTTTTCATGCATATTTCACAATGTTTACTGCAAAAATCAAATGCCCCTGAATAATGCATAGTAGTAGTATTTTATATATCCTTCCTTGTAGTTTATAATATAGGTACACCTACCAATGTTTGTCTCTGCATCATCCAAAGATTGACTGGTAGAAAATGCTTATGGCATTAAGTCCGCCTCTGTACTATGTGCTTGCAGTGTTAAATAAATAAATGTAAAACGTGTCATGTGACATGCAAATATGTTCCGTATTTTTTGCGTTATAAAAATAGCAACACGCCGTAAATAATCTAACTATCAGAGCAAAGCGAAATGGCGGCGCTTTTGCACGCAATCCCCATTTAGCTAAGTCTTTTCGCGCCACTCCTGGGTTTAAAAACCATTTTCAGGATTCACTTTTACCATTTTCCGACATATTTTTTGCTTTCATCATAAAGTTCTAAAAGCCCGCTCAGTGTTCAATGCTTGTGTGTAATTTAATTTCCTTCGCTTCGCTTTCCGGATATTTCATTCAGTGATCAGAATCAAAACATTGTTGGTGTTGGGTATTTGTTACTGTCATTTATTTTCACTATTGCATGCATTGCGTGGACAACAAAATGAAAACAAATCAATAATATTTCGTTCATACATTTGCTTTCTGTCTAGCCCTTTTGCAACTATGCTTGGGTTGGCTTACAGTCTAACCGGATGCAGCAAACTACCAGCACATGGAGTGATTGCCCATCTGACCTCCACAACCCTGTTAGTACCGGGTAATACGATACCCTTGGTAAGACTGCTGGTTGTCAGACTTTCGAGTCACTGACTACCTATAACAACTTGCAAAGGTCTACAAATGACAGCGCCCCCCGCTGTCAATGTGAGCAACGGCTTAAGGTGGAAGCGCAAGGGTAGCCCGCGAAATTTAAATTTTCTCAAGTTTATTGCAATTTGCAGGTCAGTGTCAAGTTGTATGTTGATGAAAATATGAATCGCGCCAGTAACACGTATGGAGTTACAGAATTATAAATATTCAAATCATCAATACAGCCCTCCAAGTTCATATAATCTCAAAAAGTGACTTTTTCATGAAATAGCTATTGAATGTGATTATATGAACTTGGAGAGCTGTATTGATGATTTCAATGATTATAATTCTGTAACTCCATACGTGTTACTGGCGCGATTTATATTTTCATCAACATACAACCTGACACTGACCTGCAAATTGCAATAAACGTAAGAAAATTTAAATTTCGCGGGCTACCCTTGCGCATCCACCTTAACGAGTTTCCTGAGGCATAGAGGAAACTCGGTATGTAATGGGTGGTCACCCATCCACGGACCAACCTAGGCAAGCACAGCTTAATCTGCAGATCGACCCGAGCAGCTGTTATTATGTAGCTAATAGCTCCTCTTTCATTCATACATTTGTAAGAGATAATATATATGAGATCTGACAGAAGATTTACACTTTATAAAGCTTTCCAAAGCCGGGGGACTCGTAACTCTTTTATGTGTAAGTTGCCCTCAGCTATAATGTACCTTTAATTAAGCTGTATTGATAATACAGCTTAATTAAAGGTACTATCAATTGTATCAATGGTAAAGGTATTATCAATTGTACCTTCTGTGGTCCATCCTTTGTAATATGCACCTAGTAAGCCTAATGTCACTAATTAGAGCGATCTATTCAAGCCGAGCTTAAGCCGGGTGCTTATTGAATATTATTAGCAACAACGTATAAACCTTCCTCTTGAATCACTCTATCTATTAAAAAAAAAACCGCATCAATATCCGTTGCGTACTTTTAAAGATCTAAGCATACATAGGGACAGACAGCGGGAAGCGACTTTGTATAATACTATGTAGTGATATCACTCAGTGCGGTAGTCAATAACCATCCCATATACTTAGATGAAGCTAGCTATCCCATATAGATGGAGCTAAGAAGATTTACCTTGTCAGGGAGGAAATTCCTTTGGCGTTTCCAGGATATCGATTCACAGTCATGCATCAAGATGATAGACGGTGAATTAAATAGCTGTTTATCTAAGTAAGGGAATGTGGATTCTAATGGAAACCATGTTATTGTAGTACAAATATGAAAGGATTGTAAATATGTAATGTTTTATAATTTGTTTCCTTTTTAATTTTCTTTATAGGTGCTCTATCTACCTAATTACGTGTGTAAATTTAATAACTTTCCAATGTTGACATTTTCATGTAGCCAGAACCGCACCCACCACACAATGATAATTTCCACAATTTGGATTGTTAAATTTGCATTTCAGATATAACAGATGTTTATTGTCATATTATCATTGCTTCCATTTCATTAATTTGGGACTATTATTGATTGATCAATATTAATTACTTATCTCCATTCATGCTGATTGATTGAATAAAAGCATTTCAGTCACCGCGGCGCGGGTTTGTCACCCTTATGCTGATGCAGAACATTAATCGGAAATATTTTTGTATGATTACGGGTGCATACGAATACACTGAGTTTTTCTGATTTTCAATTGGGTTTTTGTAGATGCTCTTTCTCTGATTCTGTAATTTGTTAATGCCCGGAGGTCCAATGGGGTGGTTTATAGAATTTTGCTTGTTTTAACAAGAGGCAACTGAATAAGCAAATAATAATTCTCGTCAACTTCCACAAACATCGGACCTGAATTTCACCTAGTGACCTGCTTACACCTTCAGCGATCGAAGCGTGATATTTCCTTGCAAACCGGTCAAGTTTGAGTCATGCTACCCGGTTGTTTTGTAACCCGACTTAATGAGTTGTTGTCTGAAAGCATTTGTTTAATAACCACAATCGAAAGTTTGTAAACATTTTGCTGTAACTAATTCCGATTTAAACCTGCCATTGAAAGTCTTCGTCATTTTGGAAATAATTTTGTAGAAGAGCAGGTTGATGTAGTTATTATATTCTTTGAGTACTATACAGCGTGTAACAGAAAGGGTATAATCATATGGAATACTGTGGTGCGGACCATCAAACTGAACAACTTTCTCTATGGGACCACCATCGAAATCGTAAAAAAATAATCAGCTGTCCCATACATTTGGGTCGAGTAGGTATTGAAATTTTGTATAGGACAGCTGATTATTTTTTTACGATTTCGATGGTGGTCCCATAGAGAAAGTTGTTCAGTTTAATGATCCGTACCACAGTACTCCATATGATTATACCCTTTCTGTTACATGTTGTATACCTATTAATTTATAGATCGATATACTTTCAATATTCTTCCACAGGGATTTAGGTATGCCCAAATGTCTAATTTGTTCCCACTACGATTTTTCTTCTTCTTGTTTCCCTGATATAAAACTATGTATATACTTACATTTCTTACTTTGCTAATATATATATATCCCTACATTTGAAGGAGGTTAGCGAGCGGTAAAACTCCAAAAAAACATTATCCGCTTTTGCAATTTGCGGCAAGTCGTCAAAAATAACAACAAAACAAAGTTAAGGCGCCATAAATAAATAAATATATCACGTCTTGGGGCCCCGGGCTCTCACTGACATCCCACAAATCCCGGGCTTAACGTATGACATGACAAAAATGTAACACACGCGTTCTTCCAACTTGCCGAAAGACGTCAAAAGGATTTCTTGTTCCCGAGCGCCGCCGCCGAGCCCGTAAAACGTAAACGTTCAACAATTGGATCATTCAACATCATAAATACTTAGTTATTTTTGTTTATAGCACCGCTCATAGAATATTGGTTTATTTCGTTTATTTCAGTGCGAGGTTCGCCTTTGAGCGGTTTTCGACACCCGACATACAGTCTGCTCGTAACTCTATACGTAAACTGACAATAAATATAAACTGTTATATAAAAACCAGGATTACGTTATTCCATCTGCGGTAGAGTTATTTATTATTCTAACATTACTGATGATATATATCAAAGTTCAATTCGTAGTTTTCCATTACACCTTAACTGCACTTACAATAAGTACATGCTTATGGGAAATCTACAATTTATTAGTGCCGCCCGCGCGAGTCATGCAATCAATACTCTTTTTACGACATCATTCGGATATTTTTTCTCTTCCGAAAAACTTTTAGATCGAAATCGAAAAGTTGGAAGTAATAATAAGTTTTCTGATTTAATTCGGGTCTGATCGCGGACGTTGAATCGAAGGTTGTCTATGGATGGTAATAAAGTTTTTGACCGCGGATTGCTTTAAAATTGTCCACTGTAGGTATTACACATTATATCAACCGGTAAGTGTGTTCTTCGCAACCGAACCGCTTGTTTCTGCCATAGCAACGTGGTACCATCTAAACTTTTCAAAACGAAGAGGCAGTCTCATATACTTAATTTAAGCTCACTTCTGCATCAACAATAGAAAAACTGTGATGATCGGTTACCGGCTGACATACTTCTGACTCCCATTTCCCCTCGCGTGATAGATTGAGTGTTCTATAAAACAGTAAGGTAAATAAATAATCAAGTTACTATTTGGAAGTAAAAGCCTACCGCTGGCCTCAAACCAATTTATTCCCAGTGGGTGTATTCGGAAAGATAAATTATACCAATCACTTGAAATATCGTTATTGGCATTATTTTTATTACCAAATACAACACGCAATAAATAAACCTAAATTAGGTTTAATGTCGCCCACCCGCGGTTCTATTGACGTAGATTTTTGTCAATCCCAATCGATACTAAGTGTACCTGGACCCTTTACGACGCCGTCAACCAATCATTCTGTACATCAAACTAAGTAACACTGGCAAAAAATATTATTGTCAAGCGACATTTTTTTGTTGTGAAAAATCACGGTTTACGGTAGCGCTCAATGTAACGCATTCTAAAAATTGTGCTGGTACAGGGGTCGTGGTATAAAGTTATAATAAAGGGTGTAACAAGACCCCTAACGAAGCCGAAAGGCACTTGTTCTAGACCATACCTTCTAGTTACGGAGATATTGGGGGTCAAAGTTCCAAATTCTTCACAAGTTTTTTTTAAATACTTACATGTTTTTAATGTAATATTTTTACTTTAAATACCCCCATTATTATTCAATTCATCCATCAGCACAATGTTTTGAGTGCGTTACATTGAGTCCTACCGTAAAACGTGATTTTTCACCCCAAAAAAAAGTCGTTTCCCAGCAATAATTTTTGAGTAAATTTACTTAGTTTGATGTACGTAATGGTTGGTTGACGGCTTCATGAAGGGTCCTGTTACACCCTGTATGTACAACTTGTATTTTTTAAACGAGTGGAAAAGTTGGAAGTTTGACTTCCAATATGTCAACTTCTCAAGATATTATCGGAGATATTATATTGGAAGTATGGTCCTGTAAAATAAAATAAAGCAATGACGAGAAGAACAAAAGGGCCTCTCGGCTTCGCTAAGGGTGTTTTTACACCCTTTATAGTTGACTAGCTGGTGCTTGCGGCTTCGCTCGCGTTTTGGTCGGAAATTATTCCACGGGCACGTTGTAAATATAGCCTACAGCACTCGGGAATAATGTAGCTTCCTATTAGTGAAAGATTTTCAAAATCGGTTCAGTAGATCCAGAGATTACCCCCTACATAAACTTACAAACATCAATTTTACCTCTTTATAATATTAGTATAGATTAACCTTTACTTTTTCATATGTTTGGAAAATCTGATTCGCTCAAGAATAATTCTGAATGATTAAACGAAATCCCATAAAATACTTTCTAATCCTTTTTTTTTGTTTTTTTCGTATGGGCAATCATCAAATAACTCCTCCCGCTCTGGGCGGAGCAGGAGGGAGTGTCAGACTTTTACTGACTAAAACCCATCCATGTTCCTTCACCGCCCTTTGTGTTCCGGAGAGATTGCATTTGTAAATTGCAACATACATACTTTAAAACGAAAAGAAGTGAAATGAAATAAAACATTAGAAAGGCGAAATAATTGTCTTGAAATCGTGCTGGAAGTAAAATTCCTTCTCTTTTGTTGGCAAAGGTAAACCGGTAGGTAGGTAATAAAACAAAAGGAACTCATAGAAATAAAAGGTATCGACTAATTGTACATATTCGAAGCGGAGAACAATCGTGCAGGTTGCAGCGGAGCGTTAGAAAGTGCAATTAGTGCCCGCGCCGACCTAGGGCTGCGCGATCCAATGCGCTAATGGCTTTAAAACAAAACTCCTAAGAGTTAACATATTACACTTTTTCTATTTTTGGCGTCAAATTGTGTGGCCGATTGTACCTATTTACAATCGGAAAATATAACTGATAAATGATGTTTATTTTGCAAATAGGTTTTTACAAACACATTTACACGTCTCTTTTTTTTAAACTAGATGGGGCTGGTGTTTCGTACCTGAATACTCTGAGAAGAAACAGCCGAAACAAACTCAGAGGTAACGGACTTCTGTAAAAATTTCATCTCTTATTAAGAACGATTTTTTAAAATTCTTCTTTAGTCCTCTTATTATTATTATCATCTTTATCTTCTTTAAATGACAAAATCTTATGCAGTGGCCGTTGTCTGTGGGTGATTTTTATATTAAATTATTAATAAGAAGTTGTATATATAGTGCAATTTATTATCTAAAGGTTGGCTTTAAAATTGGGCCAGTGTGCATTAGTATTGCCAAAAGTATTCATAAATATAGTTTTACATAAAAATATATCGCCGATTGCCTATTTCAAGGTAAAAGAAGCACGTATGTGATATATACGTAAGTAGCGAAACCTAACCAGTACGTGTCCACATTAAAGTTTTACGACCATTTCAACAAATATAGGCAGACTGAAGTTTTTGCCTCATTTAAAGATTAATGAAACGTTTTCAGGTATTCAAGAGAACACTATGTATAGCAATAAAACAACTTTATAGGTTTTTTGAACGTAAATAAATCAAGACTTTCGAAAAGTAGTAGCAGTAGTTCCAATAATAAAACAAATAATTACCTATTAGGTATGAAAATCCATTCGGTTAGTGTTTTGATAAGAGACAGATAAATTATGAAGAATTGCCAAACTGAAGTGGGAGTGGGCAGGGCACATTGCTCACAGAACGGATGGCCGATGGGGCCGAAAAGTTCTGGAGTGGCGACCGCGAACCGGAAGACGTTGCGTTGGAAGGCCTCCCACTAGGTGGACCGATGACCTGGTGAAGGTTGCGGGGATCCGCTGGATGCGAGTCGCACGGGAACGGTCAGTGTGGCGACACTTGGGGGAGGCCTATGTCAAGCAGTGGACGTCTTTCGGCTGAAATGATGATGATGAGATAAATTATGTAGATTGTGTGTAAGTACCTAGGATCTATATTCCTCAGGAGAAATTTAATATAAAAAGCTATTGCAAGGGCCTTTCCCAAGCGCTGGAAAGTTCCAATTTTATGGATAATTTAAAATAATCTGTAACTCGGTTTTGATTCAGTGGCTTCACAAAGTAATATAATTTATCCTTGCCGCTTTAGAGCGCTATCCCAGCTTTGCCGGCAGACACCACTTTTATAAATGTAAGTACGTGCACATTTGAATGAGTTATTAGGACATAAATCTTCTAGCTAGTCTTTATTTTACAGACGGTACGACGTCTACAAATTCATCTACTTCAACACTTTCCTAGCAGAAGACTTCATTTTAATAAATAAGTAATAAATTGTTCTGATGAACCATTCTGCGGATAACAAACATGAATTTGGTAAGTTCTTCATCTTTATAAAGTCGTAAGAAAGTTACGTGTATGATTCTTTAATGGAAGTTATGTACTTAAGTATGCTATAAAACTTCAAGCGTGTAGAAAGTTCTTGTTTAATATTACACCCGGCGCTACCTACCCTCATAACTCACAATGAACCGGTTTTTCGCTATGAACATTATTTTTGTAGTTTTACCCAACATTACTTATGTATGTCTATCGAGTCAAATGGGACAGGCTTTACTGAAATGGTTTGGAGAAGTCCTTTCAAACAATTCCATTGAAATCCGATGCAAATAACAATTAACTCTTCGCAAAGCCGACGACTTCTATTTTCCGTGAAACTTAATTTGAAGGCAGTTGGAACTTTTTACTTCATTAGCGTTCAGAAACTAAATTCGAATTGCAAAGTTGAAAAAGGTCGCTTATTTATTTTTAGCGGTTCGACCTAAAATACTAGCGTAACATTGGTTTCAAATTAGTCAATTTGAATTTGCACTGGGTTTATTTTGATCATTCTACTTACAATAGAAATTAATGCATTCATTGTTGGTGTAACGTAGGCATTTGACACATCATGAATATCATATTCTTGCCCAATAATAGCAAAATGGCAGAACGTTGTAATAATTTTAGTATTTAATAGTTGATCATTGGGGTGTCATGTATAAATTGAATACCTAGCGGTGGCTATAAAGTGGGGTCTGACATTAATCAAACAATACGAAAATTTTATTGACAGTGTGCCTTCATCTTGTTTTCGCGAATAATGCGACTGCCGAGCGTCCTCCAAAGTTCGATCCTCGGGTAGGGCAAATTGGATTATTCCATTATTAAATCTCAGTGGCAGTCTGGGTTTGTTCCCGGTGATTGGCAATTGGTTCGCTCTCTAGTACATGGCTTTAGATATAACTGTACTGTACTCAAGATCGGCATAGCCTTTGGAGAAAATAAGCATGCTCCTGCCTGTGTCGTGCCAAAAGCTAGAAGCATCGTTATTTCCTTAGCAACGTCGTATCGTTGTCTCCAGTTTTCTATCGGGAGATGCGAACACGACTGCCGGTCACGAAGCGAATTTAAAACTGGCCATTATGTAGGTACTGCCTCCGAAAACGATTATTTTAAATTTTTAATAAGCCGTTAGATCTCATCTTCGTCGTTATTGTATTGGCGCTCTTGAAATTAGCTTCGCTTCCCGCAAAAGGTCACAGTAACACAATACATGACACAACACATAGGTCACAATATTGAAAAAAAAAAACACTTTATGACATCTTTTCTAGTTGTGATTGGTGTATTCCCGTTGACCCCATCGTATTTATGATGAACTAATTGAACAATCTTGATGTGTACCATGTTGTGCACATCAAGATTGAATCATTTTATTTATGAAAGAAACCGTAGGTACACCACATCGCACCAATGAGAGAAATGCGTCACGAAAAGAAAAACTGGAGAGCAAAAGTTTTCTGATACAATCAGCATTTATTTTTAGAAAGTAATATTTGTTATTGAATAAATAAACGTCGATTCATGCAGCCTGCACTTGAAGTGATATTGATTAGCACATTTGGCCTATTTATTAGGCACTCGTTTCAACCCGCATCCTTCAAAATAGGTCACGCAGATGGAATCACGTAATCCATCAATATCCTTGTTTATTTATTTTGTCAGTAAAAATGAAAATAATATGAAAAAAAATTCCACACAACTTTAGCAGGGAATGTGAATGTGAGGGTCTCGTGTCTTATTAATAATAGCTACACGTGTAGATTTAAGGTTAAGCTACGCTTGCTATGGTCGATCCGTGGATGGTTTACCATCTGTTACACTCTCTCTTGTGCCTCTGAAAGCAGCTAGGTATGGGTTTAAATGGTCATTTGTAAATCTTTGGCAGAATTTACGGGAAGTCTTACCATCACCATCGGCCGAGCCTTTTCCCAAATATGTTGGGGTCGGCTTCCAGTCTAACCGCATGCACCTGAATACCAGTATTTTACATGGAGCGACTGCCTATCTGACCTCTACAACCCAGTTAGTACTGGGTAATACGATACCCCTTGGTAACACTGGTTGTCAGACAATAATTTTAGCGTAAAGTTACTTAGTTTGATGTACAGAATGCTTGGTTGACGGCTTCGTTAAGGGTCTTGTTACGCCCTGCTGCCTATTTCTTACTAATACTCAGGTTTATGGACTCTGCTAAAGCCATCTTATGAGACAATTTCACAAGTCCCCATTTACTACACCCTGTGGCCCGCGGGAAAACGGTCTAGTGTTTTATTTACAAAAAAACCTTGATCTTCTCTACTATATTCAGCCAGCTACAAAATAATTTCCTTATTGATTAAGTTAATGACAATATAAGAGAATATACTGTATATGTAGCACCATTGTGCAACACCTCATATTAACATATTTATGATGACGTAATTACAGACTTAACCCGAATATGCTAGCGCAGAATCTTATTAAAGCTAGGTTCTCAAGCTGTGCCTCCAAGCCTAATTAGCTATTCGGTGAGACTGGAGCAAGCAAAATAGTTTTAGTTGATTTGCATTAACACCTACAAAGCGTGGTGTTGATGTAATTGGCTGTTATGTAACACAAATATGATATATGAAAAAATTGCTATATTTTTAACTTAGGTACACTAAAACATGAAAGGCCATTAAACTTTCAGCTACAAAACTATAGAAAACTAGCTTTTGCCCGCGGCTTCGCTCGCGTTTATTTAGAATTTGACAATCAATTCGGGTTATACTCTGCTTGTAATAATGTAATTCAATCATGGTTAGAAACACACGTGGTGTCATCTATAATCATAAGAACGTTATTCCGTTATCCTTTATGTATAATATGAATATTATATATTTATAAGTTAGGAAGGATAGGATGTTACAGATCTTTATGACCATGAAAGTTCAGAATAGGATTGTTTTAGAATTTTGATGTGGATAATGTTCGGATACTCGGTAATCCATATCCATAATATCTTATTATATCTAATGAATACAAAAAACCTTTATGCGGTGAAAATACCGAATATGGAATACCAGAAAACTTCAAAAACGAAAATAAGACACCTATAATTTTATGTTTGGACCCAAAAGCTTCTAAAAAGTTGGGGACAGATTTTTGGGGCTCTCCTTAGGGACGACCTTTGTAATCCCTACTCCAGATATTCGATAGGGTGATATATCATCACACTCATCCTGTAGGGAGCCAACAGCAAACCCACCGCTGGGCAAAGGCCTCCCCATGGCTTTCCAATGTTGTTTACAATTTGCCTTCTCCGACCAATCCGTTAAGAATGAGTCCAGATCTTCAGGGTATCTACTTATTAAGTTAAAAAGAAAAAACATGAAATATTGAATACTGAATCACATGCACAACACAAGGCCATATGAGGTCCCATTAAAACAGATGGACAAATTTTAACACAGCGTTCAGTACGTCTAACCAAAGATATCCAAGCAAAAAAAAAAACACTGAATAAAGTGATTTTATTTTGACCTAATGGATGTGTTTATTCTAGAGTGCCGCCGTCAATTTATTATTAAATTTTATCAAATAATAAAACTCTTGAATAAGGCCCAGTAACAGCTAATAAAGCTGGATAATCTCATCATTATTTTAAATTATAGTTCTGTTTAGGAGTGCGCTTCAGCAACACTTGACGTTATTATTGTAACAGTATATAAGCTGCTCAGCTTCACAGAGCTGTATTGCAAACAGTAATAAAGCGGGCTTGTGTGGCGGCGTGTCGGCACGTTTCTACGCAATTATGCATACAGGAGCGGGTGGCTCCCAATGCTTGTGTAACAAGCCTTATACGAGCACACCCAGGCCATTTGCGCCGGCCAAATGACAAATACCCGGATAAACAAGCTATTGTACGGACGATGTTCCATCTATAAAGAAACATAAATCTTATCGGCTTGTTCGTTGTACGCTCTGCGTCCAGACTCAGCAAGATTGCATGAAAACCAACACACGATATGAATAAAAGTGTCCGCCTATAAATATCCATGTCTAGTAGATTGCAGATTTTATCGAATTCATATCGGTTAATGGGTACGCTTTCGACCTTTTTATTTTTGCCGCTGACAGAAAAACACATACTCAGATAAATGAAATTGTTTATCTTGTTGTTTACTTAAGAGCGGCCAACCCGTCATACTTTTCATACAAACGCTCGTACGTGATTATGCAGTTGTTGCAGATCTATCTTTGATTTTTTTGAACTAATAGGTATTTTGTGCACTATATCTAGGTTTCTATGGTAGCAAAAAATAAAAAAATGTAAAAACAAATTCAGTATAAGCCTCAAAAAATTGCTGTTTTGCACAAATTTTAACTGATTTTTGGCCCTTCATAATGTACTCATAAACTGTAAAAGTAAAGAAAACAACTCCATAGAAACCTTGCACATGTAATGGAGATTCATAATGACAAATATTTATTCATCGTTCAATGTCATCGCGTTAGGCGGTATGAGGTGCGCGGGAGACGAGATATGCGGGGTCAGGGCTGGGTAAGACGGGGGAATCGAAAGAAAATCACCGCTGTGGCTCTGGATGAAACAAGAAGCTTTTCGACCATGCTCGCGTTGACGATAGACGAGCCGGGAAATGCCCTCTTAAGAACCGAATTTGAGTCAAATTGTTTCTTGCAAAATATTTTGTCGGTGCATATTTGAAAGGTCAATTGAATAAGTAATTCGTACATAGAGGATAGAGGAGTTAAATTTAAAGCTAAAAGTAAACAGGGTTGGTTACAGCTTAGAAATAGAATATTTCTAAAGAAGTCTCCAGAGTCTAGGTGGTACATTTAAGTTCATAAACATACAATTTTCTATCTAGTTTAAAGCCATTTAGATTTGAAATGAGTAATGACATAAGGAAACGACGCATTGAACAGTGTCTGATGTAATTCGCAGCTTAGGAATCGTACACAAGCCATCAGTAAATTGGCATTAAACCGATCGCTCGGAACATTATGATAAACATCGTGTAATAGACTTTCGTTTAAATGAGAGATTCTTTGTGTCGTTCCATGAGTTTCTTCTAATCGGTTCACGTCATATAAAAGTCAAGTCGAGTCGAGTCGGCTGTTGTCAATCAAGATATCAGTGGGAATCCATCTCGTTCGTTTTATTATTTGTCAGATGATGGAAGTTTGTTACAGCCATGTTTTATCTATAATATAATTGATTTGTCCATCTTCTTTGCCCATCAGTGGGACAATACGGATTACGGATGATAACGATTTATGATGTTGATTTAAAATTCGTCACTCCTACAGATTTTTAATCAGTATTTTCTGATTTTGTAAATTGTTTTTAATTTATTCTCTTCACAATACCATAATATTCTAATCACCAGATAAAAACCCTAGATAACTGACTTTAAAAAAAAAACCTGATATCTTGACCGAATGTGAACTGCCTCACAAATATATCACCGTCACTCTTCTTATTTCACGCTTTTTCTACACCATTGCCACTTCACACACTGAAAAATGATCTGAATTTGATTTTATCGAAATTGATCTTGAAAATAATTGATAGCTGCCACACGCGTACATTTTACCACTATCGACATTTTGACGTGTCAATGTGATATCAATAAATCCATTTAATGGAATGTCGTAAAATATTGAGTAAGTGACGTTAAGTGCCCATACATGTTAGGTTTCGAACATTATTAGCCAGATTTGTTCTGTGCCGCACTATGCTACACGTGTTTTATTTTAGGGTCTCCGTAATCCCTTACTCGTAATATTTCGGAAGCATTAGTGATTTGTAACCTTATCAATGTGTATTTTGTTTTTTCGGTAACAATAACGCTATATTTCAACCCACATAAAAGTTTTATAGTAGGTAAATCACTTATTGTCATTCATTTCAGATTTACAAAACCACAGCGCTATTTTCTTACGAAAATTGGTTTGGGTGGTGGTATCTATTTGGGTAAAAGGGTTCCGCCCGATCGAATTACCTAAGGAATAGTCCACACGGTCGATTGTCTTCGGCGGAACGAGGTTGCTTTGTACTTATTTCGTGCTCGTATAAACGCGGAGACTTGGATGCATCCGGCGGCGCCTGTGCCTGCCGGATGTCTGCTTGTTTCCGAACACTTAACACCTTGCACTTACAGAAACGAGCTACTTTTCCTATCTATACATGTATACACAACTTTAAAGCTGTGGGGAAGCCTATATTCTGAGCGTCGCTCGTCGGCAAGGTTTACTGATTTTTTGTGAATATGATTTGGTTTTCGTTCAAATTCACTATATAGAAATGGAAATAGCGGTCCAATACTTATATCTATCCACATTGTTTTATTGCGTTCCATAATGTCCAAACTGATGTTACAAAAAGACTTATAGCCAACGAAGAATTATGAATCCTGTTAGGCTGAAACACAGAGATCTTTGTTTTGAAGACAAAGCTAAAGCGGACAGTACTTGCCCTATTGCTAATTAAAATGTCTACACATCCTATGATCTCATCAATACTGAGTTAATAGTCAACTGGCGAATTACCAATTAAATAAAGATTGACCAAATAGAAACGATTCTGTTAATATAGAATTTAACATAGTAGATTAATTTATTGACACGGCCAATCAAATTTTCGCTCACCCGTTAAATTGGACTTTCCCGCGAAATTCCAAATACTATGAAACAACCCGTGAATATTAGATTCTCAATTATGTAAAGTCGTACTAGCTGACGTGAACAACAGTGTTTGTAGGGACTAAAGTATGTAAGTTGAGTTGGGAAGTTCCCGACGTCTGTGATATTGGAGCACGTATTTGAGCGAATTTTCCGCGGCGTACAAAGCACTCGCTTTGTATGCCGCGGAAAACTCGCTCAAATGCAGTGTGATTTAGTGTGCGACGTCTTGGCGAAGTGTCACGAGTCGCGGGTACGGTCGGGTTCGGTGACGGCAGCACGCATCGGCGCGCCGCCTCGCCACCGCGCAGCGCCCGCTCGCTCGACTAGAAACAGCCTGATTGAGAGCGCGGCGCCCTGGCCACTCGACCGCAGACTGAAACCCAAAACCTCACCCACTTCATACCTATTCACCGTACGTCATTTGTAGTTAATCGTTCGCAATATTGCGCTATTGCCGAAAGTTGACGCTTTAATGAGCACAGCAAGTCCTCGTTATATCTAACCAAGAATCTGTGACACTTTATCGTTCACGAGTTTTACGAGCGAATACAGAGTGGTGTTTAAGAACAATAAACTGATACCATTGAAAGTAAAATTGCTGTAGACAATTTCTGCAGTCGGAAACCCGTTATTAGGGAGGGACTGGACAACAAATGATATTTCACTCAGATCCAGCCTGTCCCTTTGCTGCCCTCCCCAGCGACGCCCTAAGCCGAGGCCCGTACCCCACAGGGGATGCCCTTAGCGAGTGGTCGCTTAGTTTTTAAGTATAGTTATAAGCCCCTGGCTGGAGGCCTTAGATTCATTTTTAAGGCATCCACAGGGCTTGCCCGGTTAAGCAGTAGCCAGCCTCAGAGGCTGAACTGCGAGATGCCACCTACAAAAAAAACAAAAATTAAATGATATCTTTGCGTTGTAGGTACTCGTAGCAGAATGCTAATTGCATTTCTCAACCCTATAATTTTTTTTTTCTTTGTTAGACCCCTGGTCTGGTAGAACTTTAAATTCTTAGGTTCATTTTTATTGAAAAATATTAAATCTGTGTAAAAATATAATTGTTTTGACGTCCACGTACTTAATTAAGAAATTATTAGCTTAATGTATCATTAAGAAACGTGAATGTTTCAGGAAGCTAAAATTCAGGTCATTTATAGAAACTGACTTTCGTCTTGAAATATTATTTAGTAAAAATGTTCTGTAAGTTAATGAAATACGTGACCGTATCTTATTCAAATTTTCGTAGGTTTCATAAAAACTTCCTTCAAGAATCAGTTCTATCTTTTCATGGGTGAAGTTTACAACTTAGATCGATCGTGCTACCACTGTACAGACGGAAGATTACCCGCCGGCCACTAAATAATTCATGAGACGTCTCATGTCGTGTAGTCTTACGGCAGCTTAGGCCTGCTTATGCTAAATTACATCGATCACGCATTTTCACGTGTCGGAAATTATGAAACTCATGATTCCTGTATTTCACTAATCATCATGTGTATTTTCAATCAATTTTGTATTCAATTTTTAGTCTTGAATAATAACATATGCGAATTTTCACTATATTCAGTGTCTCTGACTTTATTACCCACATAAACACTGAATACAGCCTTGATAGCTCTTGCGCGTGCAAACTAGAATTTAGGAGATGAAGTCAGGCAATAGCCCACATTACGACTTCTAGTCTCAAAACTACATAAAACAGTTCACGTCTAAATAGACATCAATGTAAGGAAAATGTTTCCCTTCTCACCAAATGGCTATAACTTAGGAAAACATGTACCACCTTCAGTTGCCGGCGGCGAAGGCGTTCCATAATGTAAAACGGTCCACACAATATTGTTTATGAAACCTAACTCCGTACTCGAGCAAATATTGTCGCTGTACTATTTTCACTTACCTCTCTAGGGCGAACGTCTGCCCCGCATAAAATGTCACTTCGTTATGTACATTTTTATCGTTCGGTTTTTATTTCAGATTGAGGATATATTTCTAGACCGTAAACGTCTGCTGTCTGAACATGGGTCTTCAGTAACATTGTTTATTCAATGTGTTACGAACACGATGCTTCATGAATCAGTACGTTTGGTTTGGTGCATGGGTTGGTTTTGTACATGCATTGTTACAATACCTAGGGGAAACTTGTATCCCACAGTGAATTGCCCTTTACCATCATCGTGTTTTACAACACCACGTTAAAAAATATTGAATATTCTTTCGCACTGTTGTAAATAATTTCCGAATCAATACCTTAAATTCGATGATTTGAGAATTCATGTACTATACATGGTGTAACAACACCCTTCATGAAGCCGTCAACCAAGCATTATGAACATCAAACTAAGTAACTTTACGCAAAAATTATTGCTGGGAAAAGATTTTTTTATTTTTTTTTTGGGGTGAAAAATCACGTTTTACTGTAGGACTCAATGTAACGCACTCAAAACATTGTGCTGATGGATGGATTAAATAGTAAGGGGGTCGTGGGGGTGTTTAAAGTAAATCTAACATTAAAAACACGTATTTAAAAAACCTGTGAAAAAGTTGGAACTTTGACCCCCAATATATCCGTAACTAGAAGGTTCCCAAGTATGGTCTAGAACAAAAAAAATGATCGCAATGATGGGAAGAACAAGTGCCTTTCGGCTTCGTGATGGGTCTTGTTACACCGTTTATAAAACTGTTCGCCATGCAAGCAGCGCAGTCAACCTACAAAATTCCTTCGATTAACATTTTTTCCGACTTATTGTAAATTTTGGTGTGCAAGTTTAATTAAATTCAGTGAAGCAAAATAAAGTGTTTCAATTAAAAAGGACCCACGGAGCGCCATCCTAACAGCACGAAACGGAAAAATAAAAAAAAAACGGAAACTTTATATTACATGTCAATGGTCCATTAACAAGGAGCAGGGAAATCACTCTCAGTTTGTTTTTCCATTTTCTATATCAGCAATCTATAATGGGTTTATCATAGTAAACATTATTAGCTTGTTATTAAACGTTACTGAGATTATCTAACCTCCTAGTGAAAGTGAAATTATGATTGTACAGGTTGAAATGTTTCACAAATCATATTTTGATTGCATAAGAATATGGTGAAAGCGTTTTATTTGGTTAACTTCTAGTAACTACAAGATGATGATTGCGAGGGCGCTCCCACCAGAGGTATAATTGGAAGAATACCGTGTTGTTTAAACTCAGCATAGTTCTGATAGATGTCTACACCTTGACAATGGCGGACATCCACGAAGATCGCTGTAAGAAACGGTTTTGCTTTCAGTCTACTCAGAGGCGACTCAAAAGGTCAGTATCGTAATTATACAACTGTTAAACGATCTTACCCAATTACTCGTAAATACAATCTTACCGTCAAACGTAGTGTGAGTGTGTGACACTGGGTTACGTGCTCTCCTAGGCAAAGAGAACTGAGGAGTCTGTGTTTAGAATGGAACCAATAAATCTACGGAGAGAACGCGGGAGGCAGACCGATCGATCGAGCTATCTTGTGTCTATGAGAGTTCGCATGTAATACGGTGTAAATCATATTACACATCTAAAAGAATCCTCAATGTCAATAATCTGTGTACCTATGCAGAAATAATTGATAAATGTACTCCATACGGTTTGGTACATAATGCCTAATTACTAATGTTAATAAGCTAATAGTGATCACTATTAATATTGCTATCAATTTAGGTAAACCGAAAATCTATTTTGGAATATAAGCTGATAACTGGAGGGCTTATACAGCGTGTAACAGAAAGGGTATAATCATATAGAATACTGTGGTACGGACCATCAAACTGAACAACTTTCTCTATGGGACCACCATCGAAATCGTAAAAAAATAATCAGCTGTCCTATACAAAATTTCAATACCTACTCGACCCAAATGTATGGGACAGCTGATTATTTTTTTACGATTTCGATGGTGGTCCCATAGAGAAAGTTGTTCAGTTTGATGGTCCGTACCACAGTATTCTATATGATTATACCCTTTCTGTTACACGCTGTATAGGATCAATTTATAAGGTGCTTCTTTGCTTTTAACGCCAAAATAATTCTACAACTGTACTTTCGTCAAATTAACGTCATTGCTAAAAGTTATACGAGTATCAGTCCAAATCTACAATCCAACTTTCCTCTTTGTATGGTTTCAGACGGTTTTTTAGAAAAAGTTTCCTCTCTTAATAGTTTAAAATGTATTTAATATTATTTATGAAAATCTTTGAATAAACGTGTTAAAGTACTGTTAGTATGTACATAGTGTGGCAAACGTCTTTTATTTGAAACCTTGGCTAGTCTAGACAACATCTTCATAGTTGTAAGAATTTGAAAAAGAATTTAAAACAACCAGACATGAGCAATTGACAAAAACACACTAACAACTCACTAAAAATAAACTGCCAAAAATGTACCCAAATTAATTATGTAACAGTGATATTGTACTAATGAAATTAACCCCGATATGGAGGCTGACGTTATAATAAATGTACACTGCTAGGTATATTTGTCACATCCACACAGCCCTTTGGACAATGAATCTCAGGTGTTTTCGGCCAGACCCGTATATTTTATGCGTCACAGAAATAAAGCATAAATCAAAGAGCTTGACATTTTTATGCACGTTTTTTTGTCAAAATATCTTTATCCAATGAAAAAGGGGCTCACTGCGTTGGGCAAAAAGTTTCGTAATGATCAGAAGCATTGCGGTCCTCGAGTCCACAATGAGATAGATACAGCAGAATATTATAAAAATCTTCAAATTTTGAATAATTCATTCATTGGAGTTCATTTTCATTCTGAACGCAAAATGCTTATACCTATACTAATTCGTTTTTAAAGTTTAATCTAATTCACATTTTTATACACAAAATATTTATCTTTACTAGTGAATAATCAGTCACTTTTCATTCACAAAACACTTCTGAAACATTGTACTTAACACCACTTATAATGTTGATGCATTTGGGTCACCCCCATACAGACTATCGACCCATTCCACTTTAACCTCGGATGGAGTATCAATGCCAAATCAATGCAAACATACAAAGACACATTGGAAACACCTCTTGTAATTTGTGAAGTGAAGCGATCGGTCAAAGAAGGTGATTCATGCCTATATTAGTTAATTTAATGTTAAGCTCTGGTCAAACTGAGGCGAATCCCACACGAGGTGATATTGTGTACGTCGAACGTTTTAATGTTTAGAATTGAATTTTGTGATTAGTGCAACAATCAACATAGTTTGCACAAAAAAATTATAACTAAACTCTTCAAATAATATAACCTTATGATAACCTTCTCTAATACCTTGCATTCAAAACTTTCCAACTCCAGGATAAAAACATGCTTCACATTGGACCGACCAATTAAACCCTCAATAAGACCAGCTGCCCTACCATGACGTCTTAAAGCAACAGTAATTCCAGTGTGGGAAAGAGATGACGCTGGACGACCTGTATAGCTCTGTTTCTTTCCCACACCGGAATTACTCCTGCTTTAAGACGTCATAGTAACCCTCAAAATAATATAGCTGTTTACGCTTAAAACCCACGGAAGACAAATAGCATAACATTAATTCGGTCTCAAGAAAACATCAACAACCGGTTCCTTTATATAAAAATACCTTTTGTAAAACCGATAACAAAATCAATGCTCCATGACGAATGTATCATAAAACCGAAACCGAGGAGTTCGTGACACCTCTATTGAAGCACATTCAGCGTGATCGAATTTTGTCCGGCTTCCCGTGCGGGAAATGCCTCAGTTTGACCACAGCGTTAAACTATGTAGTACATTTTACTATTACCTATTAGTAGCACAAAAGTTTGATGTCCCATGACAGTTGACGGCTAGCTAGGTCGTCGTATCGTTCACTTCATAAATTAATGTCTAAAAGGTTTTAGACACATTTTTTTCGTATATTTTTGTCGGGGTGTATCGAGTTAGCAATATTATACCTTTCAGGGTTCACAAGGAGCGTTAACGTAACGATTTCTCATCCATCATACTTTTAGGTTATTTTATTATGTTGTATCTAGAATTGATATAGTATGTATGATTTTTATATAATGTTTTAGTTTGATATCATTATGTTGTAACATGTTGGGCTTAAAATTTTAAGATAGAAACTAGTTCGTAGGTCTATCAAAACCATCAAAACACATCGGCACATACTTATATATGTTAGGGACCAAGTGATAAATGAGGGCATTATACACATAATTATGTAATTTTATTTATTCACAATGACCGGGGGCGTTATGAATAAATAAAATGTTCTATATTAAATACAATTCCCGGTCATTATGAATATTGCTGTGCTATCAACGGGCAATTTGATAATTTAGGTATATTTGTCGGGATTTAGATCGGGATGTAGAAAATAGAAACAAACGCGTGACACGCGATGACCAATCAGAGCGCACATTGTTATTAGTACAATATTGTTATAATTTTTGCTGTGGTTTACAAAATTTATATAATAGCCGTAACATAACCGACCTCAGGCCAAACTACATAGTTTTTCTGAGACCTACCGGTTTACACCGCGATCAACTTATACAGGATGTAACAAGACCCTTCACGACGCCGTCAACCAAGCATTATGTACATCGAACTATGTAACTTTACGCAAAAATTATTGCTTGGAAACTACTTTTTTTTGGAGTGAAAAATGAGGTTTTACGGTAGGACTCAATGTAACGGACTCAAAACGTTGTGCTTATAGATGGATTGAATAGTACGGGGGTCATGGAGGTGTTTAAAGAAAAAATCTTACATTAAAAACATGTATTTAAAAAAACTTGTGAAAAAGGTGCAACTTCGACCCCCAATATCTCCGTAACTAGAAGGTTCCTAGGTATGGTCTAGAACACAAAAATGATTGCATGACGGGGAGAACAAGTGCCTTTCGGCTTCATTAAGGGTCTTGTTACACCCTTTATGTAGCGCTCGACGGCCGCTACCGTGGCACCGCTCGCTCGGCTCGCGCGTCGTTGTCACAGTTTTAACCTAACCTAGCCAATTTACTCGGGTTAATCATCTTCCTGTTGTGATGAGTCCCAGCCTGAAACCCTTTCAATTATGAGTCTGATTATTTAATTTGCGATTTAAGTTAGTAATTTTGATTTTATCACTACACTATTATGAAACAAAGTCGCTTCCAGCTGTATGTCTGTCTCTATGTATCCTATCTTTAAAAGTACCCAACGGATTTTGATCCGTTTTTTTATAGATAGAGTGATTCAAGAGGAAGGTTTTTATGCATAAAATTTAACCGTGCGAAGCTGTTTTAAGTGTTCGTATTATATATAATACAAACACCAAAATAAAAATATTAATAAACAAGCTTACACGATTAACTACCCTCTAAAATTAATTACATAATAAAAGTAATGAAAATAAATAAATCCACGATTCTGACGGTAAGCGTTCTGATATTACCCGCCGATTACACTGAACGTTTCACATAAAATTTTCATCAAAAACCGGTAGCATGTGTACTTTGCCCACCGCCCAGTTCAATTTGTATTACCCGGGGGAAATGCGGGAAATAATCATACTTGTACCGTGTACGTGATGCCGATCACTGATTGATTGCTATTTGCCAAAGCAATACCTGTGATCATCATGGTTCCACGTGCTACAGGTATGATATAAGTATTTAAATCATGGTTCAGTATCCGAACATTATAGTAAAATTAAGTCACCATCGTTATAATTATACCTACCTGCAGGGCTATTGCGTATCTCTGTTGACAGTTCATAGTGATCATCACTTTGCGAATTTTGACATAAAATGACAGTTCTCCATTTTTTTAAATTATATTAGTTCCTGACGGAACAGGCTAAGGTCTGAGACCATGCTGCCTAGTCATCAGTTAACATTTTTCTTGATTAGGGTAGATCCAGTTCAATTCATCAGTATGTAAATCCAATAAAATTCATTCGTTTTATATTTATCCTTAGTAAGTAATTCCAGTTTAAGTCATTAGTATATATCCATAAGTAATTAAATCCAGGTAAATTCATTAGTTTCTTATTATCCATGTAAAGTTAATCCGTTTAAAGTCTTCAGTTTATTTCAATAAAAATCCATTTTTAAGATTTGTTGTTCCACAAAATCTTTAGTTAAGTCCAAGTATATTTTCCTTTATTTTGTAAGAGCCGAGTGTCAAGTCCTTATTGTATTTTTTTTTTTTTTAGTCCATTCTGACGGGAAGCATGACTGCATGAAGCATCTGCTGTCGTTTTTCTCTATCGTTATTCGTTAAACCTAAATACTTATTTACCTAATTCCTAAAATACAAATTAAATTTAAGAAAGTCAATGGAAAGATATTTATATAATATACATATTATATACACATGACAGTTACTATCTCTACACCATGAGTTAAATTTGTCCAACTGTACTATTAATAAAATTATACAAAGGTAAATACGTCGATGACAGTTCTCCATGGGTTGTGTCAGTTCAAACCAAAAAGAACGGTTATGGTATATCAAAACTCGCCAAGTGTACATCACTAAGAACTGTCAACAAAGATACGCAATAGCCCCGCAGGAAAAGTTTACATTTCCAGAGCTCAAAGAAATGAGGTTCTACTCACATATTGATTATTCTCCAAGACATGGTAGCGTTATTAATTTTGTTGTAAGCAAAAAAAGTAACATTCACTTTATTAATCAGAATAAAAATACTTTTACGTAACGTGAGGAAAATACCGTGTAGGCGACACATTGAAGGAAATAACCCGGATAATCACGGATGTTATCAAGCTCGAAAATGAATTCCGCGAGATTTAGAGAAACCTGTTTTTTTGTGTTAGGCCTTTCACACCTAAGTACGGTTGTTGATGATGAGCAAAGATAGAAATCATTTGTTGAGAAACATTTTATTGAGTTGAGATATGAAATATTGTCAATCTGCCGCAGGTCTTGATGAAAATCATGTTTTTAAATCGAATATTGTCTATAACCTAACTGAAAGTGTAGTTTAGAATGAAAGAAATATATATAAAAATTATTTACATTTCAAACATTCCTGAAAAAAAAAAACAAAAAACAAAAAACTATAAAACATTTAAAAATATTAAAAATTGTAACTCGATACCGATGTATCGGGAATAGGGTTCAAGCGTCCGGCGGTCCTCCAGAGAGAGGAACCTGCTAATAATACGAGGCGTGTCCAGGAGTACCGCTTAAAATAATTATTATGAATATAATATTTGTTCGAAAGTTAATAAAAGCTTTCTTTAACTCAAGTCTAAATATTGGATCACTCACGGCTGCCACGGATATAGTAGGAATTATCATAAAGATTTTTGAACTAACATTTATTTTTGCTCTATTGTTTTCCCTGTTCCAACTCCCACCGACCTAAAAGGACTTGAAGAGGATTACTTTGATATCCGATTATGGTATCTCATTCTATATCCAGTCCATCATTTATTTAATGTCCATGCCTTTAATGTGATTATCGCGTTTATGTACCAGCCTTTGTTTACTTATAGATACGTTGACTCTTGTGTCATCTACGAGTATAACAAAATAATTCTTCCTAATTTATTTAGGTGCTTTTGGAGGAGGTAGAAACTGTTGGAGTAGCTACAATTTATTAAAAAAAAATCTCTTGAGCGACAATTTCAAACTAATTCTAGTCACTTACCACGGCATATTATAACGCTTGTCATAGAATTTAATATGTGTCTACACTATCTAGGTACAGAACTATAAACTAATGTAATTAAAGTCAAGACTCCGTAAAATGCAGCCACACGAGAACTAATAAATCTCTTCATCTTTTATGAAATGCACCTCGTCGCGCAATCATTAGTTACAAGTATCTGTCTCTTTTAATTACACGATAAATAAATCACACACCTCCACCATGTATGAAATGTCAAGCGATTGCCAAAATGGTGGAACAGTCGTAAATTGTAAGTCATAACTACGCATTTATCAGAATATTCATTAAAAGTAAATTAGGAGTGAGAATGGTAGTCAACGCGGCTGTCACCGGACTAATCGTTATACCTACCAGCTGTTACAGTATTCTAAACGACGGGCGGTTAACTTTAAATGAATCAAGTTTAAATCAATGACCCCACATTATTGCTTGAAATGGCTGTAATAACACATCATTTCCTGGCTTTTAGGGGAGAGCAGTATTTTAATCAAAGTTATGGTAGCAAAACACCACTGCTCTAGTAAAAAATATTTACCTTAAAAATATGCTTAAGGAATATTTACCACTAGACGAGTGCATCTGTCTCTGAGCACGTTAAAATTTTCCAATGCAAACTATTTCTTAAAACGGCGCAACGTTGTGAGCTCCGAGAAATTTTCTTCGAGATACTGAAAATGAGCTTTGAAGCGGCACTACGTAAATTGAGTATAGACCAACCTCATATGCTCCTAAAGGTATTAAAATGAAATGCTATTCGTTCACCGCGCAACTTGAAATTTTGCACGTATTGAGTTGGTTTCTCGGTGATCACTTAGAATTTTTCAAGAATATATAATAATATAATAATACCAGCCTATTACTGTCCCGCTGCTGGGCAGAGGTTTCTTCTCAACAGAGAAGGCACGAGCATTGACCACCACGCTTGCTCAAGATGGGTTGGGATTTCAGACTTTTTTTTGTTTTAATTAGTCCAGGTTTCCCCACGATGTTTTCCTTCACCGATGTCTGTGATGTCCGAGATAAACTTAGAAAGTACATATGAATTGAAGAAGTCACATTGGTACTTGCCCGGATTTGAACCCACAACATCATGCATGAGAGGCGAGACCTGAACCTCTGGGCCATCACGACATAAGAATATAAGTATTAAAATTTTTGAGGGCGTCGTAATATTCTCTATTCAATAAAGGTAGGTATAATGCATACAACATCGTGAGAAAACGCCCCGTACCAATACAACACTTGGATTATTTACAAAAATAAGTAGTACCATAATTGTATGGTAATTGCCAGGACATCATCAATATCAATACAAGAGCGCTTGTTTCTGTTTAATGTTGAATGTTATTTTTATCTGTACAGTTATGGACGACGGGATTGTTATTATTATAATCTAACTCCAGCTGAGGGTTGTGACTCATCGTACTTAGTTCAGGCGCCGACTTTCTTGTAATAGAATATAATAGAATACTCTTTATTATGTACACCATACAAATTACAAATACAAATGTAAACATTATAAAAGGGGTGACACAATGGGCGGTCTTATCGCTAAAAGCGATCTTTTAAAGACAACCTTTGGATGGATTGTAATGTGCACAAGTTTCTGATTGTTTTAATATAAAGTGTATAGACTATAGCTATAATAATCAGGTTGCTTGTTTAACGTATTAATGATGAAAACTAAGCTAAGATTGTAAGGTTAATATTACATGCGTTTGCTATTCAGATCTTTTCAAAATAGGTCGTTTGGATTAGGACAAGTTAGTTCAATAAGCACACATTTGAAAAAGTTTCTCAATAAAGTAGAACCCAATATCGATTCTACTAGTTTGTGCATCTAATTTAAACTTTTAGATTCGGGTGCACAGCGACACAGTAACGATAAAGCTTCTCGCTTTAAAGTTTTTGAAAAGGCAGATAGCTACAAGTTTTGTGCTCTAGAATACCCACTGGAACAGACTTATAAGTCAAAAGAAATAATAGTTTTATCTAAAGTACAAGTAAACGTACGATACATAAGTAGGGTACCATCTGCAGCACTTCCGTACGTAGTGTGTGTCATTCATTACACATGAATGTTTTCGCGAAAACGATAATAGCATGTCTAATTCTGTAATAACACGTAACTACAAGTGTTTCTCTTTCTATGAATATTGTTAATATTAGAAACTAATAATAGGCAAAGAATGTAGAATAAATTATTCAAAGCCAATAGTTTTTTTGAGAGTGCAGAGATATTAGTGCGCTGCTGTAACGACGAGAACCTTTCCGTTGTTACAGCATCGATACTTAGGTATTCCCTGACCGTCGGCTTCATCCCTCAGCGTTCAGTCACAATAAGAGCTGAAACATCAAAGGAATAATAACTCTCAGATTTGTTACGATCAAAAGTAAGCGATCAAATTGATCTCGCTTATGCTAAAGCTTTACGATCGTCGA